>JAWWMO010000121.1:82695615-82758562 GCA_035047845.1 Dendrocincla fuliginosa | reverse complement strand
TCAAAACAAAAAAGTGCACAGGCTACAAACAATTCCTGCTACACATAGTGTTTCTGCTAAACCACTACATAAATCCAACCCAATCTTTAGAGAAGACATTTTTATTCTGTAAATGGCTCTAAGCATTGCATCTTCTGTCAGATATCTGTGGAAAAAAAGAATTCATGCCATTTCCCAGGAAATAATTTTATTCTTGATGAATTCCTGATTCTGCATGTTTGTTACAGGACCCAGACAAAACCGTTCTTTATCGTCTTAATGGCAGAATCCTCCAACAAACACACTCTGTATTTCAATATTCAGACAGGGAAGTTGAAGTGCCATCTCTGGTGTGTTTCCACCATTCCTCGAGACACATGACAGAAGTCCGTAAATGACAGTATTCAGAAAGGGAGATAGGATGGTATGTGCTATTCTTATGCCCTGAGTATATAAATAAAGCACTACTTGTTTTTTCTTACTTGTTTGTACAGTTTAAGAGAACAAATTTGAAATCTCTCTCCTCCGAAATCTCACAAAACATACTAATCATTCACCAAAATGCATGAAGGCCATACGAGACCTCTTCTCACCACATTTCTCTGATTAAACTGACTTTTTATTTTCTGTGAATCTCAAAAGTAACTGTCTAGATGAATAATTTCTTTTCACATCTTACGTAAATCTGGGAAAGACAAGTAGCAGAGATGGGATTCCAGGCTGAGCAGCTTGATTACAAACATACTCTCTATTGGTACAGCTAGTCCTACTTTCTAGGCACAGGACAGGAAATTTCCTGTTCAACAATATAAGAGTTTTCAGCAAAAGGATGCACCCTACTTAGATTCCTAGTACACACTGTACATGCTATGTAGCAGATGCCAACCTAAAACATACCAGTTTATCTTACTAAACCAATAAGATGTTCAAAGTCTCCTGAGTAGTATGGCTCAGAGAAATATTTGCCTGCTTCACTGTAACCAGATAGTATCAGGCACCAAATACATTTACTTCAACTTGATCTTCTGAACAGCAGTCTCCAAAACATGCTTGCTGGAGGGTATAAATCCACAAGCATTTTCTCCAGTTGTAGCTCTCAACTTGAATGCTCCTTCCCTCCCTCTCTCGCAATGCCGATATAATTTTTGCATAGCTGTGCTGTGAACTGCATCAGTGAAGTGATCCAGTGAAAACAAAACTGCTTGCACATGCAACCTCTGCTCCTGAGTCAGTTTCTATGGTGGTGCCTACAAAAAGCTTTAGCTCAGGACTGAAGTTAAATAACTTGACCACCATGTCAAGTATTTCTCCAGCAGCATTCTGAAGGTGTGAGCTATACAATAACTCTGTTTAGTAGCTCAGAAAACACACTGCTCCCTAAAGAGACAACAGGCTACCCATTACAATATAAACCAGCTATTTCCTCTTATTTTGACCTGAGGGGATTTTAAGAAACATGCACAGACTCTAGCTTTCAAGACTGCATTCTATCTGATATTACTTATTCATACAATTCTCTGTAATGTTCACTTGCTACATATTCCAAAGTAGAAACTGGTGTGTGTCCTTTTGCTACTGTATTTTGAGACGTCTCGGTCATGTTTAAAAAGTGTTTACAGGCTTGTGTGTATAAAACACATATATACAAAACTACTTGTTTTCTGTTGTAAGAGACCATTAATTTTCTGATATCCAAAACACAAGTGAAAAAGGATAACAGAGTTTTTCTTTAGAATAAATTTAGAAAAACCCAAATGACACTCCCCACCAAAAGCAATCAAACCAAGCAAAAAACCCCACAACCTCCCTCCAGAGGTTTAATTCCTGTTTTTTTAATTCAAGTCACAAACTGAAGTAAATTTTCCAAACTTACTTAACTTATATTTTTTACCTACTCTTTAGAATACAAGATGCTATACAATTAAGGAATATTTTCACTAGTTAAAGCATCTCACACAGCTTATATACTTTTGTATAAGTATAAGGTGTATAAGGTGTCATAAGAAAATTAACACACTGAAGACTGTACAAGGAATATTATTGCAACAGCATGGAATAATAATATAAAAAAGGTCAAAGAAACATGTGCAGAATACTTTTTAAGTATGGGAAGCAAAACTAAATTTTAGCGAGATTGAATAATGTTTTTAAGAAAATCCAAAATATTTTTGATTATAAGCCTCTGAGAAAAAATTCACAGATGAAAATGAAAAAGGACAAAAACAAGCTAAAAGAAGCAAGGACACAGAAGGAAAAACCACAATACCTCATCCCCCATCTGTGGCACAAATGGGCACCGCCGAGGAACAGTGTCTGTAATCCATGCTGAAGGCAGCCATTCTTCCAGCGTCAAACCATTTTCTGCCAGAACTCCTACAGCCAGCCTCTGAAGAAAATGTACACAGAAAATTAATATGAATAGACTAACATTTGGGAAAGCTTTGTATTTTGGGAAGCGTTTATTAAAATCAACTGCATTTCTTAAGTATATTTAATGCAAAAAGGAAATTATTGCCACTGTAAGGATACATTTTAACTGCCTTTTGGGATTTTTTTTGGTTTTTGGTTGTTTTATTTTGTTGTAGTTTTTTTTTGTTTTTGTTTTTTTTTGTTGTTGTTGTTGTTGTTGTTTTGTTTTTTTGCAGGGTGTGGGGATGAGCTCATCTAACAAAAACTGAATTTAATAACAATCCAGTGACTATGTCTCATGCCCAGTAAGATAAAACTAAAACATGTCACTCTTTTTAACCAAACTCACATGGCTGCCTTGGCCAAAAATACACTAAAACTCTGTGGCTGCCTCCAATTAAGTAACCTTGCGCAAAACAAGGAGAAAGATTAATGAACATCAAGAGAGGTAAACCATGTGAAAATGACCTGGATTTGGTACATTCACATTACATACTGGTATATTTACTATAAAGTGCTGCAGAACTGCATTTCCAGAATGTATTGCCACATCATGTCCTTGTAAGCAATGAAGCTCACTGCAGTTACTGTTCCTTGGTGAACACTGCATGACTGTATCTAACAGGTCAGATAAAGGAAGGTTTGTACAACCATCCAAGCAAAGCTGCTTTGAAATTGCTAACAGAATGTTGTGTATGTGTACAGAAAGCAACCCAGGATGACAATATAGAATATCACTAAGACTCTGCATCCCCAGATTGCAAATAGGATACTTCAAGTATAATTCCATTGTGCAAATTCAAATATGGTTTCACATGACAGGAGGTGCTGTGTGTGGACCAGTGGGTATCACAAGAAAAAAGCATACATATAGACAAAAAAAAACCCAAAAACAAACGAAAAACCCACCAAAAAACCATCCTAAAAGAGAACCTCTCCATTGTAATAAATTAATACCGTAGAAGCATTTTGTGGATTCTGAGGTTTAAGCAGGGCCATCTTGTGAAAAACTGATACACTGTGTCAGAGAAAAGTGTCTAGCTCATTGGTGGATTATGGCAAGTTAATAAGAAATAGCCTTAACCAGAAAATCTGCCCTTGTTGTAACTTTACACATTAATCAGCACTTTAAGACCTTCTGAAAGCCAAGCCTGATCTCAGTTAATCATCAGGAAGAGACTATTCCCAGTGACTTTATCTAATAATTTCTGAAAATCTACTAAATCCTTTGGTAATTAGTTCCACGACCTGACTACATGCTCAGGCAGGTCTGGGGGTTTTGTCTGCTTTCAGGGCGTGGAGGTGAAATGGGGAAATAGCTCTTTTTTTGAGCTTCATGTCTGTGTCATTGGGTGCTACATCTCACTGTAATAAAGTAAGGACAGAAATCATTCTGCATTTATTCATTTCTAAACCATGATAGTTTTATACAAGCTTTTTTATCATATCTCCTCCAAATTCTCCCCCTTCTGAGAGTCAGTCTCTTTGTGCTTGCACGAAAGAAAAAAATATGCTGCACCCTTTGATCTTCCTGGGTGCTCCTTCCCTGCCCTTCTTCACTGCTGTATCATTTTTTAGATTGATTTTTGGCAGACGGGGATTAGAAATGTAAGCGCCATTCAAGATCATGAAGCCCATGCATTAGTAGAGATGAATGTCAATCTTTCTCTACTCTTTTCTTAATTCCTAAGATTCTGTGCCTGGCTACAGAGAAGGTCAAAACTTCTTTCCTCAATGAAAAGCCCAAATTTTGAATCAGGATCAGGAATGAGGATGAACTTTCTACCAAAAAGGACTGTGAGCTCCATGCCCAGTAAGGAGGTCAAATGTCTGCCACAGGAAACTTCAAAGAGAAACATCCGTCAGAAATGACAGGTATAATTAATCCAGCCCAGGGGCAGAGGAAAGAGATTATTTGCTGCAATTCCTTCCAGCCTAATACTTTCTTGTGACTCAAGAAAGCACCAACTCATCCTTAAAAATTTGAAGTATGTAAGCCTGATACTTCTTGAATCACAGATCTCATGCATCTAAATAACTGGCACCAAAATGGATGCAAGATTCCCAAAACACTCAGTTCAGCTTTATCTAAGTGGATATACTAGGCTGACAACCAGTCTTTTATTTTATAATAAAGAGCTAAACTGGAGGTTTCAATGACTAAAAAGCCCCCTCAACTATTTTTCTGATCTCCTTTAGGTTTCTTCTTTCCATACCTTCTGGTTTCAGATGGTGTAAATACCAATATGCTGTTAGCATTGACAATACAACCAATGACTGTGTACAATAAACAAAAAGTAGCCTAAACAAAGATTAAAGACAGCCACCTAACATCCTGCATGCCGTATCAAAGATTCACAGTCAATCTGACACTACGCCAACCTGCATGTTCGAACAGTTGTTTTGTCAGGCTACCTTCCAATGAGGGGCAACAGATTGAAATAATGATATTGAGGAATGCTCAGGACTCCTAATCTTACAAATAAACAAAATGCAGATATTTCGTTTCTCAGATGATATGGTTAGTTTCCTTGGGTACTGCAAAAATAGAGTTTATAAAAGCAATTAGCATCTACCAGATAGATCACTTCTGGTCTCTGTAAAGAAAGAATGAAGTTTTCAGATCTAACAATTAAAAACAACCCCTCAAAAAACACACTGAAAATAACCAAAGTCACTGAAAATATTCATGTACTGATCAAAACTGAAATGACATGATTAAATCAGAAAGCAAACAAAACACAAACAGACAACAACAAAGCCCTGATCAAGTGATATTCCCCTTGATGGGGGTATAGCAGCTAGCATAATGCAAATATCATATATCATGGAATTGACAGAAAAAAATGACATAACTGTGCAGATCTAAAAGAAATTGCAATTATACTGGAAGACAAGTCAGCATCGATGAAAAAAATACCAGCATGTTATACTGATACTCAATATATTCACAGAAAGGAAGTTTCTGATGTGAGAAAGTGCGGTGATAAGGACATTATAAATGTTTCTGAAGTGAAATGCATCATATTTAGAAAGCATATCATTACAGCCATCTATCATTTGACTTACAAGAGTCATTAATTATAATTTGTAACAAGTAAACGTCATGATGTGTTTTAAAATTAGACAATATTGTTGCACATGTAACTGAATCATTCATCCAATTATTTCTAAGTCAGCAGGAATGAGCAACCTGTAATACACAAAGAACACCTAACCTTTTGTTTTCTCTCTTTGGGTTTCCTCTTCTTTGGTGATGTTGATGGTCCATCTTTCTCATCAATACCTTTTTTCCTTTCCTTTTTAATTTGCTTCCTTTGTTTTTCAGGTCCTTCTTCATCCTCTGAACTACTTTCAGCTTTCTTTGTTTTCATTTTAGGAATTTTCTTTGGTGGTTGCAAATTGATTCCTGCATCTGCTGTCCAGTCTGAATAGTCACTAGAATAGTCACTATATATGGCATACCAAGGAAAAAAAATAATTAAAAAACAAAAGTTAAGAAGCAATTCAGAGTGCACTGGATTACATAATATAACCCAATACAAGATTACAGTTAACAGCCTAGGTAACTACAGTATTTTAATAGCTAAAACCCTAATGCTTAAAATCCCATATACTATCTACAATTTAAAGGGTAGTAAACTAAAAGCATCAACATCATTCAGTCTTGCAAGAAGCTTAACTTACAGAGTCCTTGGAAGTAAATCCATTGTTTACTTGGCCAATTCAAGATAATACACACTGAAGTCTGGATATTCTTTTAAGGACTTCTGGTTCTGAATAGCTTTGAACCAAAAAAACCAAAGGATGGGTGAAGCTACCTCAATCTTTGCTCTTTAATTTCAAACCAAGTGGCACACAGCTGACTGACAGTCACAGAAAACTGCTACCACATGCACGAAGTGTGCGTGTCCCTGAAAAGAATTACCCCCCTGCAAAACCAATTGAAAACAATTTTGTTTCTAGCAAACAAGGACAAAAACTTCCTTAAATTTTAGTTAGTAATATGACTGAAAAATCAAATCCTGAAAGTTTTAAGTTCTTATTCACCTCTTCTTCTAAATCTGCTCAAGTTATTCTTATTATCCTTTTGCAGAGAAAATTATTTATTGGCAGGAATTTTCTCTGTAAGGTATACTTGCACTTACCTAGAACTGCCATCACTGTGCCATGCTCTTTCATCATCTTCTGATGTTCCACCACTGGCAACAACTACTTCCCCTTCCTAACAAGGAGGGTGGATGGTGTTGGGGAGGGGCAGAGGGGGAGACAAAAAACCAAAGCATTTTCTTTGGTAATCAAGTAAGCTATAATACATGACAATACAACAAAAACTTTTCTAGGTTTTATACGTGCTATAAACATATGGTATTATAGATGTTTTATATTGTTAAAAGGGATTTAGTTTGCAGATAGTTCCTTTACTTTAGTGGATTTAGTAAAATGAAAAGAAGTATGACAACATCTATGCCTGGATAGACAATATAGAGCAACTTTTTTTAACACAGAGATCTCAGTGCTTCCCAAAGAAAAAGCTAGCTTACATTTTTGAAAATAATTCCAAGTCTTTTTAATGTAGCACTTCCACATTTCTTCAATATCAAACAATGAACTTTATGTATTCTTACCACTCATTCTCTACCACAGCTAAATAAATGCAGAATGGTTGAGGCTGGAATGGAACTTCTGGAGGTCATATTATCCAACCTCCCTGTTCAAGTGGTCACTTAGAGTCGGTGACCACACTGCTAGGCCATATATGGGCCGTACTGACTAGGCTTGCAAATATAAGAAAAGCTTAACATTGCACACGTATACTTTGCAAAATGCCTTTACAAATGAGCATTTCTCCTCTTTGTCAATTACTTTTAGTCAAAACTAAACATATACAACAGCATGTGAAAAGCTAATTCAGCATCATTTTTTAAAGAGGTGAAACTAAATGCATAATGAAAAATGCAACTAGAGTTTCCACTAGAAACAATGTCTAATTAGCTGAAGCAGGAGCTTAATAAGTAGAAATGGAATATGTAAGACTGCTTCATGAATAAGGGTCTTACATCTGAAGAACTGTGTCCATTTTCCAACTCTTCAGCAGGCCTTGCAGTTTCTTCTACTGCGTATCTTGTACGGTAGTTATGCTGATTAGCTGCTTGTTTTCTTGAGTCACTAGTGTCTAGTAAATTATCATGAGAATGGTTCTGTGAAGACACAAAAGTCAAAAGACATATTTTTGAGTACACATTTTATTAATGCATAGCATTTTCTTTAATATTATTATTCCAGGAACCAATTTTTGCAGTAGCAAGAAGATAAAAGTCCAAAAATAAAGAGCTGCTGAAGAAAACACTCCACATGCATAGCTGGATACAAGCACCAAGCTGCTCAGTGTATTCTGAAAATAATTAAAATTTCTTCCCAGACACAATACAATTTTTTAATATTTAATTATCAAAAATCTTCATTCTCTTTGAGGTATGTATAATATATACATAACTACTGGATAGGCTGCTAAGAGCTTTTAACAGCTCAGAATTACACTAAAAATGGCCAACAAAAGAAGACTCCTACAGAAAAGCCCAGAATGTTATTTTGCAACTGAGAGATCAGCTCTGTTAGAAGAGAGACCCGTACAGTAATATATCCCTTAGCATACAGAGATGACTGTTAGCAAGTAAAGGTCTTTAAATGGCATGATGATATATGGTAGAGTTCAAATGAATGAGTCAGTTGGAAAAAATATAAGTTCTTATGAAGCTTAAAAGAGTGAAATAAGGCTGTAATTTAGACACACTTCATGCTCCAGCATTAAGAGATTTTGTTCCTTCTGCAGAATATATATAATGCAAACACTTGCTCTCAACACCAAGTGTGCAATCTCGTGTTAGTCCCCAACTACTGTAAAAAAACACATGAGCTATGATCTCAATTTCAAGAGGTTTGTGCTAATTTATTTTTTTTTAGCATGCATATTCAAATCTCATCCTAGCTCAGATCTAATGAAATAGTTTCTGGGCTAATTCCTAGATGTCACAAAAAGAGGTACCCCTCCCCAGTGCCATCTTTCTGCCACAGATGAAACCTCAGATATCTATTAGGTGCTGATATGATTGAAAAAAATAGTCCCAGAGATGAAGAAAGCAGAACCAGAGCAAAACACAGAAAGGCACCAATCAGAGACTTTGAAGAGGGGGCAGACTGCTTGTACCTATTCCTCTTGGATTTTTTTTTTTCATTTGTAGGAAAGAGAAGATCTTTTCTGTCATGTATGATGAAAGTTGGTTCATGAGGTTAAATTTCCTTATTGAGGAAAATAACCCCCACTTTTTGCAGTGAAATCTGTACTAAAACTTGACTAATCAACAGTAGCTAAGGTTTGGTTTACCTTAGCCACAATTGCCATTAAAATGCAGAACCCCAGTAATTAATCTGTTTTTCTCCTACCCTCCCTGTTAGAAGATAAACACCTGCAACATTTCAGCAGGGTAGGCCAGCACACCACTGTGTACAATTGCATTCCAGTTTTCTTCAAAACACAGAGGACCTGCACACAGACAAACTGGTTTATGCTGTTTCAGCGAGCACTCCACATCTGTTCTGTCTAGCTGGGAAAGCTATCACTAACAGCACTGCTACCAGAGACACTTCTAATGGGACTGCTCAGCAGTCAGTATTTTAACATTGCCCTAGACTTTTGAGGCCTGGGGCACTCCTCTTTCTGGATTCAAACCGGCAGGATGTACCAGATCTCCTCAAGCTGCTCTGACCTGAACCAGAATGGTTCTGATGCAGCCCCAAGCCCAGTGGCTGAGCCCATCACACAGCCTTCTGGGGCTGCTCACTTCTCATCAAGCACTCAAGATGCATTACGGAAGCAGAGAGGCCACAAAAGCCAGTGTTACAGTAACTTGTTTCTGCTACTGAATTGTGACTTTTCCAAGCCCATCTGCTTCTTAGCATCATGAAACACAGCAGAGGAAGTGTGGACAGGAGAATGGAATCACATAACCACCAATGAAACAAATTAGTCAAGTAGCCTTTACAATAATGAGAACACATTTTACAGAAGCTCCATTACAGCTTGACTGCAATGCTCCTGTATTCTTTCTATAAACAAAAGTCCTAAAAATTTATCTCCACATTTACTCTTTCCAGAGATGAGGTTTCTCAAATGGTTATTATAAAAAGAACTACTACTTAAAAAGAACTATGGATCCTGAAGCACTTTCCCTTACCCTTCGGCTTTGAAAAGAGTTCTTTCCTTCTGGTAGCTCAAAGCTTGAGATAAAACCCAAACACCTCAGCAACAGTTCACCCTCCCCCACCTCCCCAGTCATTCCTTCACTGAAGAAAGTAGTATCACTATATATATATTGGGTCTTAGTGATGCTAAAGAGTAACTGCTTTGGGAAAGATGCAATGCCAAAACAAGAACAGAGAAAATAAAACCCAGGAAAATCAAACTACAAGTACATAAGTAAAAGAATAACAGAATGACTGAATTGAAAGAAATCTCTAGATGTCACCTTGTCTAATCCTACTGCTCAAGCAGGGATGAGAAAAAGTGCCATAAGGTATAAAACTGCCTCATCTTGACAAAAAAATGTATTTTAACATCACTCCTATTGAACACAGTTTAGCAAAATCTGATGAGAAGCTGCAGGTCAGGCAGAACTATATTTGGGGTAGGGTTGAATGTGAAGGTTTGACTATAAAGTATTCCTTTTTTTTTTTTTTTTTTTGACAAAATGGAATCTATCACCAGCACATTCAACAGTGACTGAGGGAACACAGCTAATGCTTCCCTTCCCCAATATATAAATGAAAGAGCTTGAAATTGGACTCTGAACTTTAAGGGTAGGGTGGGAAATAAAGCCAAGAAACCCTATGATTTGAGATTCAATTATCACTTTTTATCTCTCTCAACACACTTCGATGAACAGTCATATATACTGACAAGTACCTTGTATCTTATCCAAGGCTTCTGGTCAATATCAGAGCACATCTATTGATACATTAGAAATTACAGCTGCTGTCAGAACAGTTTTTTTGCAAAATACAAATGATGGCATTTCCTGTATTTGAGAGGGATACTGGACACTTGCTGAGGGTCTGAATTCTATTGTCCTTATAACTCTGACAGCACCAGGAAGCACAGTTTTGCTGCAGCTTCATACAGGGATGGAGCAATTTTGGGAATCTTTAGCTGCATCAATTTCACAGTATTTCTTAACCAGCAGTATCTTACCTTTTTATCAAAAAAAATGGCTCCTCCTTCTTCAAGACAACAGGAATTAACCTCTACTAGAAAGTCTAAACA
This sequence comes from Dendrocincla fuliginosa, assembly GCA_035047845.1. NCBI lineage: Eukaryota > Metazoa > Chordata > Aves > Passeriformes > Dendrocolaptidae > Dendrocincla > Dendrocincla fuliginosa. Next base: position 82,747,854 of record JAWWMO010000121.1, on the reverse strand, counting down.
GGCAAGGCAAAGCATATGTCCAATATCAGAACTCCAACATTAATTAGCTCACAGCCCCTTGCCCTGACATTTTCCTCTTTGGATAAAGAGGATCTTTGATATTCTCCTCAAATCTGGATCAGTGCCTGTAATTACTTAGTTTTCACTCTTACCACATCACATGCATGTAAGAAAAGAGCTGTTCTGAAAGCAGTGAAGATAATGAACACCAAGCACTAAGTGCTAGTCCCTGAGTTTGAGCTTATGTTCCCTTTAACTGAAAATTGTGTTTAAATAACATGCAAGCAGAAAACCTACTATTTCTGAGGAACACAACTAAGCCACTTTCAGCAAAACAAAGCACACATTTCTCCTCCCTCTGTTCTGTTAGTTTACAATACAGTCATTTGCAGCCATCACAACAGAGGCCTATACCTACTTTTGTTTGATTGTACATCAATCTCCCACCTTAATTCCTTGAGATTTCAGCATAAAATTTCCACTTAATGAGAAATATTTACATTTTTTGTCACATTTTACTAGGACGTACATCACATCAACCCTCTAGCATACAGAATTTCATGCTCATAAATATTTATTAAAATGCTTTAATCCCAGTAGTTTAGTAAACCAACACTCTTAATTACTTGGACTGGGAACATTTACCTAAGCATGTATTTATCTCACTTCTCATCTGCTCCTGAAACAAATAATTTGAAATAGAGTTCCATTGTGAAAACGCAAAAATTAGATTCTACCCTCTTTCATTAATGTTTTGGGGTTTGAGTTTTTTCTGTTTCTTTTCTAAAGTGTTTTTGTTTCATAATAATCAGAGAAAACCCTCTTCCTCACCAATGAGTTTTAAAGTCAAACTGAGTTCTTCATTCAGCCTGCAGGTCAGTGATACTATATTCAGGTCAAAATACCCATGCTTTTAGGTTCTCCCCCACAACTCCATTAGTCTCTTAAGCAATCACGTACAAACACTCCTCAGTATGACCTGTGTCAAAGAAATGTGGGCTTTCAATAGCAGAATGCTTACGTGACTTCCATCTAAATTGCAGATATTGTTAAAGAAGAAGAACTGAATTATAATTCTGTACTACTTTTAACACACCCTACAATGACCCTGGACTAAAAGTTAGCAATAGGACTTTGGAATCTCCTCAAAATGTAATTACAGCTGCTCTGTGTTCTTTCTTATTGACCTACATTTTAGCATGTAATCCAAAATGCTAACATTCATTCCTGCCCTCCATGTCATTTTACTTCTGTATTTTTGACTTATTTCAGTTAAAATGGAACAGAAGAAAATATTATTCTATCATTATATGAACAGACCTGATATGTTTCAAAAGTTAATATAAAAAACAGTATTTCCTACTGGTATGAATACAACTGAATTTGCATATGAGGACAATGTTTTATTACAAGCCTTGTTTACTCTGTTCCCAGAGCAGCTGACAGTACTGTAGAATGAAACACTTTCTAGAATTCTTGATGCTGTAATTCTTAGGTCTAGAGATTACTAGAAGACAGTGTTTCGCACTGTATTTTCTTAGAGGCGTTTCCCATTTCCTTTAGATCATAAATTCTCTCATTAAACCCTTAAAAATTCACTATGCAATACAAAGGGACTGTTGTTTGCAACAGTACTGTAATATAAATTACAAGGTATCAGTATCAAAACCTGCTGGATGTTGTCAAGGACAAGGAAGTTTTACACCATACTTTCCAGTTCTATCTTCAACCTAACACAGCTTGTATTTAAAGTCACACAGTCACTGGAAAGAACAGCAACAAGAGAGCAGCTATAATCAAGTTACTAATTTCCATTTAAAACAATCCTAAAAATATCACAACTGTTTTTGGATTGCGGTCCATCTTGCTTCTCTTCCCAGGTGTTAATTTATTATGGACACTAAAGAACATGACAATTCCAATTCATAATTCCTAGTGTTCAGACACTATTGAGCAGAAGTGTTGTTTGTGCTAAACGTAAGTGCTAAATCACTAAAATCTGAGCAGTTTATTTGAGAGACTTAATCACTTGAGATCGAACACCTTTTTCTTCTTGTAAACTTGCTTATTTAAAGCCTATGTGATATCTAGTAATTTCTGAATCCCTCTCAGATTTTTCTCAAGGAATTTGAATTAGAGTACTTCTCAACAGTCAAAGTCCTCCAAATAGAGACATATTTAATGAAGAATCAACTATGGAAGAACACAGTCTTTTTATTCTGAGATGTCATAAAAAAGGTATCTAATAGAGTTTAAGAAGGACTTATTTAAATGTTCTGAAAGTGTTACTGAATTCAGCAGTAATTTCTATACATTAAATTTACTGACATACTCAAATGAAAGTCCCATGACTGCCTCTTTTTGTCTGTTATTTCCTCAGAACAAAGATGGAAAGTGACTAAAGGATTTACCAAGTTATCTCTCACTCACATTCTGAGCATCCAGAATCCAGATCACAGACCCCCAGGGCTAAATATATGAAACTGATGAAAGGTATTCTTAAGCAGCAATTGCTCTGAAGGATTTTAAGCACATAAACATCTGCACTGAAAATATGGGGCTCAAAAGACCCAGTGCTACCTTTATAGTTTGAAGACTAGAAAGTTTTTCTGAAAGAAGATTTTAAAAAACATTTGTTTTAAGTTTCTTAGTTTCAAAGATACAATAACAGTAATTGCTCAAACCAAAATGCTGGACCCACTAGCCTACTCTGTTAACTTTTCTGTCCTAAAGATATTTTAAGAAAAACTGTAACATAGTTAGAAATTTAAAGGTAAGTTGGTAGAAATTTACATTATCAGGAAGGATCTTTTGACTAGGCTGTAGATGAAGACAAGGGGAAAAAAAAGGAAACCTTTGAGAAGTGCAATTATTTAATTAAACTAAAAGAAAGTCTATAATTCAGCACCAAAATACATCCCCTCAAGACAAGAAACAGCTTTGTTAAAATCTGAATTTGTGAGGCTCCTTTTCTATTATTCCCAAGAGAAAAATAAGAGTTAGAAAGATTTCTGATGTCCTCGTATTTCATTAATGAGTCTTGCCATGAGGCACAGAGTTTCTTCTCTCTACATACAACTGGATAGAAGTGAACAATTATTTTTTTCAGTGTATCTTGGGCACACTTAATGTTAGTGACTGCAGCATTGAAAATAGCATATCCATGCCATTTTTTTAAGACAGCAATGCACTCAAATTTTAATACAAGAAAGAAATTGAAGAAAAAAATTAAGAAATCTAATTAAAAAATTAAAGTTCCTAGGGGACTGTGTGTGGGTGGGGGGACTGTTCACAACACTTTTTTGAAATCTTTACTTTGGTTGAGTATGAATAAGTAGCAAACAGAACACTCAAATTTAGTATAAGCTTGCTCATCTCAAATTTACTCTTTTTACTGCACATAAAATTAATTCGTCATTATTAAAAAATAATCACTACAAAGCATCTGAAATTTAATTTACTTATTTTCAGATGCTTTCAATCTCGGTTCCTTCCATCACAAGAAAGTGAACAATAAACAGCACAGGAAGTAAGTATTGTACTCTGATAAAGTTAAGAGCTGCATAGTGTTTTGCGTACTTGTTTTTTTTATTTCATTTCTTCATTTTCCACCTTACATTTTTACTTTTCAATGGACAATTTGCAGGGGTCCTTGAAGGCCCGTATTTTACTAAGCTTTTGATTAAGGGTGAAGACAGTCTCCTGTACATTAATTGTACTACAAAACACAAAGCATGGATTCTCCTCTACTGCTGCTTAAAATTTACTTCCTTTATTAAAAAAATGTAGTTGGTTATTTAGCTAGAAAAGCACAGATAAGCATGTGTGACACACAGATAAAACTAATTTCAAACAAAAAAGACAAAAATTCTTTCTGTAAACATATCCTTTTTTTTTTTTTACGAGCAAAAAGGCATAAGATTAAATATTTTCGAGTCACATTACAAAAATCAAGTCACTTATGACAATTTCATTTTTAATACAACTTATTTCCTTTACTTCACCTATCCTGTTTTTCTCTTTGCTAAAAAATGCACTCTGGCTCTAGCAAAAAGCATGACTTAAGAAATACCCCATACAAAACCACAATATGATTATTAGGGTACTATGAGAGAAAATACACAATTCTGTATTTGGAGATTTATTTAATGTGTTAAGGTTAAGAACCGTCTTAATAGAACCCTTCCACAGAACAGTATGTCAAACAGTAGACAAGAGCAGCAGAATGCACTGATTAATAGCGACAGACTCCCTACAGCAAATCCTGTCCCTAACACCAGATTCTCCCCCTTCTCAGGGGGTTCTAGAGGCAATCCCTGTTGTTTGTTATTCAGAACATAGTGAAACATCAGTACAGACATGCTTCTTCATTCTGGAGAGATAAACAAACTCTTCCACCCTGTCTTTTGCACTTAAAACTGAGAAGAGGAATGTAAATTTATGTGATCTAACACATCGAGTTAAATTTTATGATTCTTTCCGTGACAAGGTCCAGGTAACTACTCACCTTAGAGAAAGTAGGTATTTTGTTTTCTCTTTGAATGTGACTCATTATGTGTTTTCTTTTCTCTTCTGATCGATACACCCTTATTTCTTCTTCTCCCTTTGCTGTTCTCCATTCTTCCTGCCTACTAAAAAAAGAAAACTGAGATGTTAACTTTAAAGATGATTATTACAACTGAGAGGACCTATTCCAAACCAAAGAATAAACATTCAACATTTGTAACTTTCTTTGACAAGCAGTTCTTCTCTCTACAGTTAGCATAGATCTTCAAAATTAGCATTTATGAACCAAGTAAGATTTCCATCTTATTTCATTGAACTAGAGCAGTTTATGTTTGACTGCAGCAAATAGGTTTTTTTACTTATTCATCACAAGAGTCAATTACTGAACAAATTAAAGTTCCAGTTTGGAAATCAAAATTCACCTCAGGCACTTAATAGATTAGGTCAGTATTCCAGTCATAAAATGACACATAATTACAGGAATAAAAGGAGCTAAAACATGTAATCTTATACTACAAGTCAGAAAATAATGAGGCAACTAGATTCCATTGGCCATGTCATTGATTAAAGGGCCAATTTTTACTCCCAATCCTTCTAGAATTCCAAGACTTTTCAAGTGATATACAAACAAGTGATTTGAAACTGAAACTGATTTTCTAAGAAACCTAAGATGACAAAATAAAAAATACAAACTCTTCACAATTGGTCCTATAGCTTTGTGAATTCCAAAACTGTTCAAGTTTAATTAAGCTCACCAAACCAAAATTCTCTGCAACCTTGGCCTATGTTTACCTGGCCACACCAGAAGATAGTTCAGGCACTACAACCCTGCGACTCCAAGCCACAAGGTCCCGCTCAGTGGCAATTTCACTTCTTGGTGCATTGCTATGCATCTGACGCACACCTTCAATCTGTCCGCTACGTCTTAATCCTATATTTGGTGGTGAATGTACTTCTGAGGTAGAACTTACAGATCCTAAAAAGTCAAAAAGCAATAGCTGTACTTGATCTGAAATTCTTAGGGAAGCACTTAAAAAGAAAATCTCAGAATGAACGAGAAAAAATAATTTTACTTGATCTATTACTTCAAAAGAAATCATATTAACTGAATGTAACTACTTCAGCAGTTTCCGTAGTCATCACTACACACACACAAACAGCTACTGGGCTGTAGCACTCTGTTTAAAAATTCACATTGAAAAGGAGCAGATGTATCAACAATCTGAAGTGAAGCAAATGTTTGTTTGTCTTTAAAAATGCTTCTGAAAACATTTATGCAAAGCTGACTATTGCTACTGCACTCTAGATCTTTATTATAAAACAGTGAGCTATCTCAAGGGTGTTCCTTACACCTTCAGAAAAAAATGAATCCACAACACCGAAAATTAGGAATCGAGCTGCAAAATTTACAGACAAAAACCTGAAATGGTCAAGTGGTTAAAAATAACCAAACCAACAAACCCAAAACAAAACCATACATACATGCAAGAGCTGTTGAACACCTACACATTAGCAAAATTTCAACATTTTCCATATCACACAAGCTATTCTTGCTTACTCTATTTGATTGCTAACCATGATTTTTCAAGTGTTGAAAACTATTGTGTACTCTAATGTAAGACACTGAAACATGGAACAGCTTTACAGAGAAACAAGCAGCTCCTTCCACTTTTCTCCCTCCTATGTCTTTATTTGAGAGACGTCAGATTTCAAACAAGTAGATAGCCAATTCCAAATTAAAGAGACTAGTTACTTCTAAGGGAACATAGCTGCTTGCAATTCCCCGAGGGAGCAGACAATAACAAAGATAAATCTGTAATGTTAATACCACCAAGATTTTGCAGAAAGGTAAAAAAAGATGGGAAAGGTTGTATTATTTACTATGGTTCCATATCTCCTTTCTAATAGTTCAACAAAATGCACAAATCATGCACAATAATGGGATTTATGTTTTCCAACTCCCAGCCTCAACACCCATCCCCCAGTGATCTACCTCTGCTTATCCGGTTGGTACTACTGGTTCCTGCCTCCCCAGAACGTCTCTGGTCCTGCTCTTGCTGAAGTCTTTGAATCATGCTATCCAGTGGACTAACTTCTTGATTTGCTTGCTGACTAAGAACTTGATTCAGTCCTGTGAAGGAAGATATATAGGAGAACAACACAAAAATGTTAATTTGAAGAACCAAATATTACAGACAGCTCTTTTAAGGTTTAGCTTTGAAACAAACAAGTAGAGTAAATTATCACATATGTAAGTACAGGCTAATGCTTATTTTGTTAACAGTAATTTTTTAAAACAGAACAACTTTTTTTTCTCAATATATTTGAGACCATTGTATTTCCTGGAGCAGGATCGAGATGATCACATGTCATTCCTAAAAATTTTAAATTTGATAAGTGCCTGCAAGCCACAGAAGCTTAATACAACTATTGTCAGCTCAGTCAATATAAATTGTTCAAATGCAAGATCAGACTGCCTCAAATGCATTACAAAACACTTTATAAGCTTCAGTGAAAGAATTAAATCAAGGTCTAACTGAATTAGAAAACAATTATCTATACTGTATAACCAAGCAGTAAGAATGCTTGATTGAGCTCCATATAAGCATAATGACCACAAAGAATAAGTAATGGTATGTAAAACAGCCAAGAAACCTCCTTTTGGGTAGATCTCTTGAATTGAACATGGGAAACAGAAGTGATTACAAGGTACTAATACCATTTCTGTGCAGCACGCAAAATACACAGCATATAAGAATAAACCACACAAGACATGTTTTGATACAATGTTCACAAAAAATAGAGGAATGAAGAAAAAGACCAGGTTTACAGTACTCATTTGAAAAGGAAATCAAGATGACACTACACCAAACAGTGAGCTGGTGGAGTTGTGGAAAGCTCTAGTCAAGAGAAGCAGAACTGGCAAAACTTTGTAATGTGAGATAACAATGTCTAAAGAAAGTAGCTAGAGACATTCTTTTTCCAGCATGATTCCAAAGAAATATCACAGTATAAACTGCACTTTGATAGATCAAAGACTAGATATTACAGTAATTGTGCTATGAAACAAAGAGGTTTGATAACGTGGCTGCACAGAAGTAGCTATCTCTTAACAGTAAGCAGAAAAAAACAAATATTTAAGATACTGCTCTCAGGCTTTCAAGGTTATTGAAGTTAACTTCCCTAAAGCAGCAGAACCTTGGAATCATGGAATGAGCTCTGGCATAACCACAGCTGGATATTTTCTGACTCATATAGTGAGACAGATTAATTAGTTGATCTCGTGACCACACATAATGTCCACAGAAAACAATGGGAAATACTACTAACAACCCAAGAACAATCTTGAATCAGGAAACTGCCACCTAAACAAAAGGAATGTTCTATCTATCTAGCTATGAGACTATGCCTTAGCAAGGATCAGCAAGCCGTTTCTTTTTAAATGAAATAAGAAAGATACTGGTATACACTTGATATTTTCAAAACGCCTGATTAGAGGAGCTTCACATACATCTAAGCAGTAAATCAAGCATGACTATCTGAGTTCCCCCTACTCTTAAAAGCCCCTACAGAAAACTTGACAAGAAATAAATGGTCAGTGCTCTGAGTGAGATCCATCAAATCCCACACATCTTCAGAAAGAAAAGGAGCTTCCTTAGTGGAAGGGAACATACAAAATAAATAAATATTTTAGCTTTATATAAGACTGCATATATTTTCGCTGAATTGTAAAGAGGTAGAAAAAAGTCTTGTGTCTCTCTATAATCTCTCTTGTCAGAATGGTTGATGACTTCCTGCTATTAAACAAAATGCTATGTGCATCATCTCTCTATAGGCACTCACATATCATGCAGACACACAATTAAATTTAATTTTGTTGGGTCTACATGCAGAGCCTGACTTGTTTCACTATATTATATCAGAGAATGTGTCTGGGACATTTTTAAATTTCAAGAATTTCAGATAGAAGTGAATCCATGCTGTAACTGTAACAATGAAGCAAAGTCACATCCTTCCCTAGTAAACAAATTTAGTTTCAAAGTCACTAGCCAAAAAGTTTAAGAGGTAAAACATGGCATCCATTCACCAGAAAGGACTTTTTTCCATTTTACATTTGTTTCTCAGGTAGCATTTCTTCCTGTAATTTTGGAGGAAATATGGAAATCCTCCTTAAAATGATTTAATATTCAGTGGCTTATAATCCTGAGGTCTACAAATAAGGATAAAGAGATATTTTGGTAAAAACACTGTCAGTTACCCTTCCTGGATTCTCTGACACAGCACAGGCTTAAGTATCATGTATGTGTAAACCACTGTTTACAGGCATACTAAGTTTTCACATATTTTCAAGAATATCCAAATACTTAACAATGCTTATCTTGAAAATATTCAAAGCTACTTTCACCAGTCACTGTTTGCTCATTCACACTAATATCAAACTAGTGACACATAGTGAGTATGCACTGTTCTTCCATCTCCACCTATATGAAACATATTTAGGTAGTTTCAAACAGCCAGCCACTGGCCCTATATATGCATGTTCCTCCCAGTATCTCCCACGTTGCAGAATAAACTTTCCAAGCGAATTCCTAGATTTTGTATCTTTATCAAGTCTTCAGAGGTCTGTAAACCAAACCACCAAAGCTCAAGTTGAATAACTGTCTTCATTTAAAGAGGAAGAGCATTCTGTTTGGTTTAGGTGTCGTCTTATTTTGTCTTCTTGTAGGTGTTACCTTTCCAACTGATCTGTGGAAGATCAGACTACTTCCTAGGTTTTCTAAAGTAGGAAATTTTATCACAGAGAGATAACCAAAAGCTCATTCAGCATCATACATTGTTCCAAGTAATGATATGAGCTCCAAGCTAACTGGTGTTGTGGCATCAACTAGTGGCACCTTGATCTGCAAGTAAATGCTGTAAGTAAAACTGTCACAAGCAACCGGTGCCAAGAATATTGTAATTCTTCCACACTACATGAACTACTATGCCCAGAAATTAAGCAAAAGGACAAAGTTAAAGTGTAGAACAACTGGAGGTAAGTAGACAGTCTACTCTTTAGTGAAGTGAAATTTTCCGTACCTGAAGATGTCACTCCCATCTGAGGAATAAGCTGTTCCTCCCTGCAGTTCTCACGACCAGGAACTAGTCTTTGATACCTTGCAGGATGAGGGTTGCCATCCACATCAACCAAAAATGGGGGTGGCATAAGGTGTGGAGCCTGCTGTGTCTGTTCATCCAGGACAAAGTTGTTGGCATCACGGATAAGGGGCCGATAATCACTATGAAAGAACATCTGATCTGCTATCTGTAAATAAAGTCATTTTGTAATTTTTTTTAAAGAACCTATTAAAAAACATACAGAAGATAACTGCCAAAAGTATTTTTAACAATGATATTCATGGTCACTTTTGAAAAAACAGGCTTATAAGCTGACCTGTTTATAGGGGAAAATTTAATGACTCCATTATTATTTTGTTTCCCAGTACTCCTTTTCTATATTATACTGCAAAGAGAATAATCCACATATTTGGGGGTGGGAAGCATTTAAAGAATAGAGGAATGGGGAAATATTTAACTTCTTGAAGACATCTGTACCAAACATAGCATGGATGTATTAGTTTATAAATTTTCTTCTAAAGTCTGAATATATATTCTGATAATAAAAAATTGTCACAGACTTATGAGCAATGGTGCAGAAAGAAGGAAAATAGAAAAAATACTTATTACATCAGGGCATTGCCAAATATTTTAATACCAGAGAAGTATACATATCCCTATTATAACGCCAGACATCTGAAAAAGTTTCAGTAGATAAAATAAAGCTGAGAGAAAATTGAATTTTTCAGGCTCAAAGTTTTCTTTTTTATTTCAGTATGCCTGCTCATAATTTATTATAGATGACTTTTCACAGACCCTCAAGACTGAGGAATTCTTTTGTTCAAATAGTATGCAAAAAGGTTTATGCTCCATCCCTTGTTGGCACATGTAACTCAGGACTGTGTACTCAGAAAGATATTGAACCATGAGGAGAAAAAAGAAAGTGAACTGAAGAGAAGTTGATGTGTTTACTACACATCCCAACACTACCTACTGGCAAGCAAACCCCATGGCAGCTCAAGTACTCAGTTTAACTTTCAACAAGTGAAAATAAAACCATAAAATCATCATTCACACAAATTAAGATTCCCTGTGCAGTATAAAAACGATTAAATGATTGAGTCAATGCATAGAGATCTGATCAAAATCTTGTCTTTTGAGCATGGATAGAGAAATGCCTAAGTTGTCACAGAACATACTCTGATTTCTGAAGAGCATGCTCTATCATGACCAATCCATAACATAGCTTCCAGTAACTTGTTACGTAGAAATCAGTAATGCAGAGGTTATAACAGCTACTCAGGGGTCTGGTCTCTCAGTGACAAAGGTCTCCTGTCCTGGGTGTGAGAAGACGACAGACATTTGTCAATTACAACATCAGAAAGTGTCTACATGAATCCACATGAGGTGGATTAAAAAAATAAAAAGAAAGAAAATCATAGGGATCATGAGATCTAGACTTCAGAAAAATAACAATTGGCAGAAATTGGAAAGGTACATAGAAAGATGCAAAGGAAAAGAATTTACTTCAGGGACTCAAAAGGTTACCCTTATAAAATACATATGGACAAAGCAATATCCCACTGCAGTAAGAAGCCCTGACTGGATGAAATCCGGTTGCCAGATTTTTGGTTAACAGAGGCTAAAGGAGAAAGATACAAGTGCTTTCCTGTGTCTGACTGATAGAATCAAGGCCTGCTTGACACCTTTGTTCCTTCACCTCACAATAGCTCAATATGATAGAGGCATGGATCCTCTAGGACGACTTAAAATTTCTTCTAAAATTATAGTAATATTAAATACTTACACCTAGTAAATTTTCCTATTAAGTATGTCCTACACTGAGAAAGAAGAGATTTCAATAGCAAATTCACACAAACTGAGTTCTGGTATGTTGTGATTTGGCTGCACAGTGCTGTCTGCATCCCAGCAAGCAAAGGGAGGACCTGGTGTAATATCACGAGGGACTTATTCGCAATTTCCCTCCTGTGTAGTCTGTACTGCAATCAGGTATAGTGTCAGGGAACGCCTGGCAAGTTACACTGAGTGAGAGAAAAAGAAGAAAAAGAAAGAAAAAAAGAGACCTGCGCTTAGTAGGAAAGAAAAGAACCATCAAGATGAACCAGGACCTGACGAGTTTTAAAAGTTTTTATTGTTTGGGTAGCTAATCCATTGTATTAGATTAGGAATAATTACAGTTCTATTATACAATTGTTCTGATTGGTTGTTTTATCCTGATCCCCCATTGGTTGTTTGTACACCAGTTGCCAATTGACTGATGTTTGGTGCAAAGCACCCTTTCCTTTTATGGTGGTCCCCTCCTACCTATTCCCTTATATGGCTCCTGTCCCTCCCCATTTCCCTTATATGGGTATGCTCTGCCCATGTTCCAGAACCTTCCCCTCAGACCCTATATAAGTGGTCTGTTACCCTCAATAAACAGTCATGCTCCTTTCACTCTCTGAGAGTGTGCCAGTCCCTTCTTCCCTAAAAAAGGATCGCAACAGTATAGTAGAGAGAGTAAACAACAATTTTCTACTTCATGAAATAACAATGGCATTTGTTGGAGGACCTGGGCTCAGGTCAACTCTCGAGTGGAATGTCCCTACTGAAATCCAGGACAATAATTTTATCCTGAGAAAAATCAGCAGACAAACAGTTAAAAGCACTAGCAGTCACACATTTCTTTATACACTATTAGAGATCAAATTCATGACAGTAAGATGATACCACATCACCATTTGCACATGAGTTCTCTGTACATGAGATTTCACAAAACCAGCTTGGGTGAGAGCACAAAAGCTTTCCACAGGGTCAGGGCTCTACAAGATAGACTCTCCTCCAGTAACTACATTACACATTCAGAATGCTCAGTATCTCTAAATGGGCACAGTTACACAGAGGTTTTCCCCACTACTACACCAATCCACCACACACAAACTGTCAACTTGCAACAAAGTACTGTGATTTGAGCAGTCTACAGAAACAAAAGCCTTAGAAAGCTCAGAGATCAGGCTCCCAAGAAAAGTGAACATGGCATCAAGCCTGCCAGACTTCAAGAAGCCTTTGGACAACACTCTCATGCACATGATGTGATTCTTTGGGCTGTTCTGTGCAGAGCCAGGAGTTGGACTCAATGATCATTGTGAATCCATTCTAACTCAGAATATTCTATGATTTAAAACCAACAGAATGGTACCTTACACTTTGGGACCACTAAGCATTCCTGGACAAGTTTCCACCTAAGCAAGAAGTTCACTGTCAACATTCCCTGTTGACAGTGAACTCAGCTCAGCTTGGGTGATCTTTATGCACTCAGAAATTTCAGCTCAAATTGGCTGAAAATTGCTTCAAGGAACCCCAAACAAGCAACAAATGTATTATTTTTCTCTTCCCCACAACTGAATTACTCCACCAACACATGTATCGTCAAAAAACCCAAAAAAAAGCCAACCAAACAAAAAACACCCTATTTCACCTTCATCATGGCCAAGATCACACTGGGGAGGAAAAAAAACCTGGACATGGATTCCAGTCAATTAGAAAACACAAATACTATCTGAATATAACATGAAAAAACACACATGTAGAAAACCAAGAGTTGTTCTCTCAGCAGAGCTAACACTATCTCAGCTATAATCGCTGTCCTGAGCACAACTCACAAATTTAGGAATACAGGACAGGTTACCACACTCCTTTCTCCTATAATATTTATTTTGCCCAACAGATGGAGAACAGTTTAAGGCCAAAAGAATCACATGTCCTACCAGATCATATTCTGACAAGATGTCTGAAAACCCCGCAAGTATCTGAGGGGAGCAAGACAGAAAAAAGAACACTATCTCCAGCACCTACCTACCCATAGTTACACTTTCCCGTAAACTGGGTCAGGCAAATACAAAAGAGGTGATTGAACCACACAAGTAAGAGATCAGAAACTTCTGAGATGACTTTTCTGTGAGTACAAGACTAAGAGTAAGAACGTAACAAATCTAAGTCCTATTTCCTCCCATTTTTTCTATGATCAAGAATGCCTAGATTACCATTGGCAGAGCAACAGCTGCAGAGGATCATTTTAAATCATCCAATAAGTGAAAAATTTTAAACCTCATCTTTTCTCAGAGGCTGCAGCAAAAGCCCCAAGAGAACAAAGGGTCTGTAGAACTCAAGCAGGAAAAAGCAATTGTATTCATTCTTCAAACATATTTAATCTTTCACAGGTAAATTCTCAAATGGCATTGTAAAGGAAAATACTGATCTATCACAGAAAGACAAAAAGACTCAGTTTCAATTTCATTTATAGCATCTCTGAGTAGCAGAGGACTATACATTTCCAAAACGATTGAAAAGAAAAAGAAACCTGGAACAATCCACGGACATGGTGAGAAAAATTACAACAGGCACTAAAGTCTGGAACAGTAAGAACTCCAAAAGACCAAGAAAATTATCTGATAATCCCGGACTTCCTTGCTTGTGGAGTCTCTACTCATTTTTTTCATTTGGAATAGAAGGGGAAATGCACAGCTAGTAATAACTGAGGGATAGCAACAGCAGCCTAGTACTGAGGACTTCAAATCACAGTCAAGAGACAGGGAGAAAAAATAAATCCCCAATATGCAAATGATTCTGTAAGACTACAGAAAGAAATGCAGTAGCTTGCAAGACAAAGATTAAAATTCCTTTTGCTCTCCTCCCTCCTTCAGGCCCCCTGCATTGCTGTTTGCCAAAACTATTTCAAAGCCAGCCTGAGTCCAAAAATCCAAAGCAGGAGGCGAGATCCATAAAACAGCACTTCAACAACATTCAAGTATCAGCTACCAGAAGCAGAGATGAAAATCCTGGAGAAGATAGGTCTGCTTAAGTCTTAGAAGAGAGAGAAGGGACATCCCTCATTTTTTCCCTGGGTGGTAAAAGAACTAGGGCCTTGTGGGTGCTCCTAACTAGGTAACCTGTATGGTTCACAGGGCATGTTCATCCACAGAGAGAAAAAAAACACCACATATCTTTACAGTCATGAGGGTCTGTGGCAAGACACCCACATTTCGAATACACAATGCAGACTATGACATTAGAATAAAGATATAATATTTTAATCACACTAATGATGGAAGGTCACTGTGTAAGCATGAAGGTATCCATGACAGCACTTCATTAGCAGACATGAAATTACATAACTAGAACATACAATACATTTGTTGTAAATAATTCTCTCCCAGGCTTAGCCATGTTTAAATACAGATAGCAGGAATTTGTTCTATTACACACCTATTCCCATTTTTCTTTGCCTTAGTTAGAAACCACAAAAATATTTAGAGCAAAATGTTTAACTAGTATCAAGTTCCAATGCAGTTTATTCACATTATTCATGTGGACCCATTAGTAGACATTTGTAGCCTTGTCACTTAAAACAACTGGTTAATTTTAAACTGTCTTTTAAAATTATATTATTTTGAATTTCTCATGTAAACAGTATTGTAACAGCATGTTTCCATACTTTAAAAAAAGTGAAAGAAAGCTCAATGTCAACAAGAATCCAAAGTATCCTACATTAATGGCTCAAAATTGTGTTAAGATACACCCTCTTGAAATGAAGCTCTGAAGAAAAGTTTGCATAAATGCATTCAACACAGACAAACATTTTTATTTTCATTTTGCACTGTACCTTGTCATATTTGCTACTGGAACCAAAGCCAAAAATCAGAAGGTGACCGTGAGAATCAGTACATGCAAAATGCTGTCCATCAGGAGAGCACTTGCAGTCAAAAACTGCACCATGTCCTTGTCCTTCAATCTGAAATACATCAACATACAAAATAATTAACAGAAATAAATACTTTTCAGTTATGATTCTCAAAACTGTGGTGCTGATGTTGAAATTTATTATAAAATCTGTACAACAGTATACTGCTACTTTAGAACAAAGCTTACTTTTTTTAGCTATTCACTTTTCAGTGAATTTTGTAATAATGCTCATGAAAGATGCCAAATTGATAGCAGTAGAAACTGACAGACTTTATCCACAAAGCAGGCATAGTATAGGAAGTGAAAATAAAAGCTTCCCCTTGAAGGTCCTGCTAATTGAGCCTAACCAGAGAGCTGGGTCCAGTTCAGGGCTTAGTCACTACACCCTTTTCATCCTCTGCCTTTTTGCTAAGCTAGCCCAGAAGCGTTGGCTGCTGCGGTGTTTCAGAACACCTGACCCCTAAAAACGCACGGACATAGAAAACCCACAATTACACAACTTAGCAACTGCCTGTTTCTCTAATTCCTACTCCTAATTTACTGGAGTGGGGAAGGAGTAGATTTGTGTAAAAACTCCACTTTCTAAAGGAGAACTGCAAAGATTTTAAAAAAGGAATTTTTACCTGATACTCATTTTCTGTTTTCCAGTTCCATTAAGCCAGAACAAATGGGTTTTTGTTTTTCCCTGCAACCTGTCAATCAAGCAGAGGTGACCAATCACCACTCTGAATTTTCATGTCTTCAGCACCTCTTCAGAAAGCCCCTTTCTATTCTCCCCAGCCAAGCACTTTTGCAGTTTCTTTAAAGAGACACCAAACAAAATTCTTTCCCTAACTGTGGCAGACCTATATACTGTCAAAAAAAATCAAAAAACAAACCAACAAAACCAAACAAAAAAAACACCAGCAAAACAACAGCCTGCAGACAGTAGCACTGTGCACTTCAGCATCTGCAGCACCTTCCAGAGGCCATCAGCAATATTTTAAAAAGTTAACAATTAAGCCTCAAAAAACCTGTGAGGTAAGTACTGTTCCCTCTTACAGGCTGAGACAAAGGCAAGAATTCTACATATTTTCCCCATGGTCTTACAACACACCCACACCCCTGCATATCCCCCCAATGACAGAGGCTTCTACGCCTATTACCAGTGCTTTCAGGTATTTGATAAAGGGTTTTTTTTTACTACAAGTAACTTCCCTAAAAGTAAAATAAGTTTCTGGATTAGCAAAAGAGGAACATAAACCAATGCAAGTTTTATGTTCTCTTTTGCCCATTATTCCAGAAGAAATGAACAGAAGTATCTTATAGAAAGAGATGGAAAATAAAAGAGAGCTCCAAGCAAGTGACACTAACATCGCAACAGCCAGGTATGCAGAATTAATTTAGTCTAAGCAACATCCAATACCAAAGCAAAGTTACAATTTGTGCTGCTTTTTGCATATAGAAAGCTCACTGTATTAAAGGGAAACAGTTTGGGAAGGCAGGTGGAAAGCAGAAGAAATTTCAGCACAAGAATAGGCTTTGCAGAAATACAGTAAAAAATTGGAGAAGTATTCTATACATAGAGATTTCTGTACCCTTTCCCTTCCTCCAACAAAGGAAACATCGAAGTGTCAAGCTTCCTAATGTTCAAATCCTTCATATATAGAATTTCAGGGTTCTGGAGCCTAAGTTTTGAAGACTTTTTGTCTTCCAAGGAAAACAAGGCATGTTGTACTAAGAACTATTTGCTAACTATGATGAGGGGAAGAAGGAGAAAGAGAAGGAAAAAAATACAACTATTAAGATGATGGGATTTTTTTAATCCTTTCCATCCAGAAATAGTTTGGATGGACCATTTTCAAGAACCCGCTGGGGATTAGAGTGTTACTTGGAAGACATTCCCTTCTTATGTAAAGGAAAAGAATAGTGTTCTACTATTTGGGAACAAGTACTGTGCAAATAGTTTTACTCTAAACATGTCCAGAATCTGGTTTTAAAAAGTGCCTTTGGAAAGGGCAACTGTAAGACCTTTTATTACAACCCTTCAAGCCTGAAGAACAAATACTTGAAAATAAAGATCCTTATAAGAACAAAAATTATTGTTGAGGAAAACCATCCAAGATATAATTACTATATTATAAATTACAAAACAAAGCCTACCAGAGCGTGCTATGCAGTGGAATTTTTTTTTAAAACAAAACTATTTTTGGATTAATAAATGACACTTTACAATGGAATTTCTTCAATAATAAAGCTAATACAGAGGAGCTAGTCATTTGGAACTGAAACCAAATGTTAAGTTGCAAAAAAGGAAGCTGTAGCAAATCAGTGAAGCTGTTAATTCAGCAAGCTAGATAAAGGACTTCAAAAAGAAGGAAGCTGCCTTCCTCACTCCATCCCTTTTCAATCAAAGATACAAGAACTACACGAAGACTATCCCAAAGAAGATATAAAATGTTACTGTGTCTGGAACCTTCCCCTGCCAGATATAAGGGTATCAATGGGAAGACACTGCTTACAGCAACAGAAAAAGCAATGATTCATTAAGAGCTGTCACAGAATCATAGATTGGTTTGGGTTGGAAGAGACCTTAAAGATCACCTAGTTCCAAACCCCTGCCATGGGCAGGGGCACCTTCCACTAGGCCAGGTTGCTCAGAGCCCCATCCAACCTGGCCTTGAATATTTCCACGGGTGGGGAGTCTATAACTTCTCTGGGCAACCTGTTCTAGCACTTCAACAAAGGCTATGTCCCAACAAAGGGCTGTGAAGAGTGAACGTGTTGACACTGTTGGCAGCAAAGCAAGTAGCAAGGATTCTTCGGCCACAAAGAGGGAAGAACCAGTAATACTACACAATGAGGATTAAGAAAAGATTACTTTTGTTCTCAGCTCCAAGAATTAAGAGCTCAATTTGTGCATATTTTCACTAGCAAGGAAACAAGTGGACATTGGTACATCCTGAAGTGAGGAATGTTGATGAAATAACAAAACGTAAAAGGGAAGACACTTTACCTCTCAGTTTTGAGGACAGCTTATTGTTTGACCCAAACCAGGGACAATAGAGTTGTCAAACTTGTACACAAAGAAATGTTTTAGATGCAAAGAAATTATTTGTTGTATGAAAACAGAATAGTACCACCTGCAGTGTATAGAGCAAACCCATTAAGCCATTCTGAACCATTATTAACACATAGTATGAAACAACTAAAATCCAGTTTTCAAGAAAAATAAAAGACATGGGAGAAAAAAAAAAGAAAAAAGAATCAATGAAAATTAATCAAGAGTAGAGAGTACCAGATAAACTTAACAGACTTTCTTCAGCAAAATAACTTTTTAATGCCAAGAAAATAATCAATTCAGCCTAGCTAAATTTCAAAGCCATAATACGGTACTGAAAATTTGGTTTAATTGGAGCAGATTGTGGTTAGTAGGAGAAATGCAGAGTAGGTAAACTTTCTACAGAATGGATAACAGTTACTGATTTTGGAAAGACATACAGAGCTAAAAGGATGCTATCACTGAAGTTTCTCAAGCCAGGCCTTTCTGCTATTGACTCCAGAGAAAAATAAGAACCCTTCAATGAAATAGACATTAGGAAATAATCCACTGAGAACAGATTTGGGACAATACAAATTATATCAACTGAAGCAATTCAGAGCCATCAGAACAAAATCGAAAAGGCCATGAACTTAGTAAGATTATTAGAAATAACTTACTAACACACTTTGGTGGAACTAAGTTTACATACTATAATGCTACACATTTGTATCATGTCTTCCAACACAAGTCATCCGCACTTTTTTAAAAATAAAAAAAAAAAAATAATAATAAAAAAAAAAAATCAGTGAACTAAGCCTCTACTAGCCTAAGGTAGAATCCATCCTTCATGTTGGGGGACTGAAGCAATTAATTGGAAACACGTGGAAAAAGATCACTGTGTATTCACTGCAATGCAGCAACAAAAAGAAAACTGTGCTTCGAAGCTAGACCAGAAGAGAAAGAGAGAGTGCATATGTGCTAGACAAACAATGATAAGAACAAAATCTTCCAAAGCCATACACTTATTTTTTGCTTCCCACATTTGAGATAAGTAAATTCTATGAGCAACAGCTACAGAGAAGTATTTCAACTCATCATGATAATGGAAAACCTATGAGCTCAACTTCTTTATATGAACACTAAGGAAAGAGGACTATCTTGTATGACACCTTTAGCACAAAGAGAACTACTCAACTTAAATGCATAGGAACGAATGAATCCTAGTTACAAGTAACATTCAAACTTGAGAATTGAAATTTATATTCTAATGATCACAACAATTTTCTAAAACTGGAAAAAAGCAATGCTAACTAATTGTTATTAAAACATATAACCTCTTCCATAAGCAATGAAACTACAGCATGAATGTTCAAATCAGATCAAGTCTGCAAGTATTTGGAAGTGCCTTTACAGGTTTGTGCTCTCCTTTGCTTTAAGGAACAATCTGCAACCACAGCATGCTTCCACGGTAAGCCAAAAAAAAAGTTAAGAGAGGTTGCTACACATGTAGAGGAGTGCAAAGAAGACTTAATTTTTAACCCAGTTTAAAAACAAAAACAAAAAACCCAGCAGATCTTCTACACTGCTTCCAGAGCAGCAACAAGGGATCTAATGGTAGGAAGAGGACTGAAGTAATTAAACTAAAAGCAACACATTTACTAAAAATGTTTCTATCTTCCTATCAGTCAAGTCAGTCATCCATTCGGGAACACTGCTTTTGCCTTGGAAGATTAAAATCTTTCAATGAAAGATCTGACAGATCACCCACACTATGGATGCCTGAAGTTATATAAAGGCTATATAATGAATTATTTACAGGTAGTTTTTTTTAAAGAAGATTTGTCTTATATACATCCTGCGAACTCTGTACTAGCTTCTGTTTGAACTATTAGAGTATTATGCTGGTTTGGCTCTTCAGAATCCGCTGCTCCTCAGGATGTGCTCTCATGTACTATTCAAAGCTGGAACCTCTCAAAATTCAATAAGACTATACATAACTGATTCAAAATAATGCATCCATAACCTTATTGAAGTCATTTTGTATTTCACCAGACTATAAAATCTGACCTAACAATACAATCCCACACAATTCTACCGAAAGTGGAAAAGTTTATGAAGGCCATAACTGTTTTTACATCTCTAGTTCACACTGGAAATTACAATACCTTGTCTATATGAGCAAGCTGAGTGCCTTCTGGACACCTCATTTGGCAGAAAATCCATGGACAGAGGATTCTGCTAAGCTGTCCTAGATGGAACCTGATCTTTCATGTTCTTATGCCTGGGACCCCTATTTTTTTGGTATGTCTTTTAGCAACTACTTGACTAGTTTTAAGCTAACAAAGACCTAGTTAGGCCAGGCAGATTTACTGTTTAAAGGAAAGGAAACAATGTTGTAAGCAATATGATAATGCTGTTATGGCTTTAGAGTTTGCCACATTGCATTGAAAGTAGAAGCAGAATTTGAAAATAAGAAACTACATCACACAGATCAGTGGAAGATTAGACTTCAGAAGATGGGGCAGGAAAACACATTAAGATACACAGACATAAGTAGGTATAGCATAGGAATTGCCTGTAATGAAGTGTCCACTTAAAGCTAAAAATAAAGGACAGTCAACAACCAGCTCTCTGAAGGAGCAGGAGCACACAGAAAAACCCGATTGCAACTTAGTAGTCTCTGCTTGATTGACAATTTGCAGGAAGAAACCCTTTTGACCTGAATCAATTAATGCCATAACACTGACAATAAATTCTAAACAAAACAAGATTAAACTGTACTAAAACATTCAAACAGTCATTAACAGGGAATGCATGTGTCCAAATTCACAAAAATTAGACATCATTGCCATTATGAAATACATTCCTACTACGACCACCATATTCCAATATTTCTGACTGATTTATATAAAAAACACAGACATGTGAAGAGGGCAGGGAGATGACCAACACATCACTGCATCCAGATAGTCTGATTCTTCAACCATACTGCAGACTCTCCATTAATTTCAAGTAGGGTCAAAATTACACTCTACAATTTCCATTGTAGAAATCAGGAAAATTCTTAGAAGCTGCTTCAACTTGACCTTTTTATGGTCAAGTTCTGTATGCAACAATTTCAGTCACTGCTTATGCTAATAGCTTCAAATAAAAATACAATATATCCAAAGCTCTCATAGCTAAGAAAGTGTTTCTATTAGAATTTTTTTAAAGATACATTGTTAAAAAATTGGGGAAAATGTATAATCTTAAAAAAGGCTTATGCAATGCAACTACCATACATCCTAAAGAAATTAAGGACCCACTTGGAAAGAAACGCATGGAACCAAGAACAGCACCAGACAACTTTACATTAATTAGACAATCAGCTATCTACAGACCTGGGGACAAAACATGCAGACGTTATCTTCAGCAATTTCATCCTTACTTCTTAATGTCTGTGTGGCTGTAATTTTTAACCTTAACATCAACATGTGGGTTAGTTTGAGTTTTTGGTTGTTTTTAATATATAATATAAAAAATTTATATGCATTTACACAGATTAACCTGTATCTGGCTATGAAAAGGCATATATTCACCATGGTAATTTCACCTAGTAAATTCACCTAGTAAATGTAAAACAAAACTAGTATGAATGTACCCACTTGCTTCAAAGCTTTCTCACTAGATGCATGGCAGTACACATTTTCAGTTTCAAAAACAAGCTTAATATTTTAAATACAGTTATTGCTTCATTAAATTACCTACCACATTTCCTGATTTTGTGCCACCATTTCTAAATATAAGCTGTTTCACTAAGACACCAATTCAAATAAAAGCAGCAGTTCAGAGATATAAAACTATAATCATGATATAACCAGAAGAGCATGACCTTACAAGGTAGGATAGTATCTGCTCACTGATTCTACGGCTACAATTGTTTTCAAAGGCAATCAAATGAAACAAAGGAATTTCAGAGATCACCTTCAAAACAACCTTATCAAATCCACAACTTGTTTCTTCAGTCCAAGGCTTCTCAAAGAAAAAAGCAACCTGAAAATGAAAACTAAGGACCAATGAGAGTCCCTTTTTTTTTCATTACTGTATCACAGGCATAAGAGCTTGGGGCTAAACTTTACGACTGGCCAGGAAATCAACAAACCTAAAAATAAGTTTGAGAGTATTCACAAACAAGTTATATTCTCCTGATCGTATGAAAGCATTACACACTTCACAGCATATGAAGCTAAAACATAGCCTAATGAAAGCTATTACAGCAGATTAATAAATAAAGAAGGTTTTAATGAGTAGTTCTGCACCATTTCAAGATCCTTCCAAAACACCTTTTCCTCTATAAAGTTCTATTAAGTTCTACCTAACTTTTGTAGCGGTAACTGTTAGAAATAAGGTCATGTTGTAATCCTTTAAGTAAGGAAAGCAGATGCTGGAGTCTAATTGTCTCAAGTGCAGACATAGATCTCCCAGTGAAATAAAACTTTCAGTTTTTTACAAACAGTACTTCAGGAATACCCAGATGTAAGCACTCCAGCTTTTCAAAAATGTCTATCAAGCTTTATTTACACAACTGTCTCACTTCATACACCTGACATTGGTGTAGGGAGATTAAAAATTAAAAGTAACTGAATTTTCAAGTAACAATATATAATTCTTCTCTAAAAAATAAGTAGTGCTGAGAGGAATTATGCTTGTTTGCTTGAAAACTACATAAGCTGTGGCGATTTTTCCCCTTTGAAGTATTTTCTCTTTAATTTGTGGTAAAACAAATACATTAAGTCATGCTAATATCTGGTCTTAAATATTGCTAAAAAATCCTGGCCATCTTTCTCAACCACAGCTCTGTATTTTCACATTTCTTGATAACAAGCACTGTCCCATTGAGACTTCATTGGAGAAGCCAACCCAAGTTATTAGTCAACTTGGTAAGACAGGATAAGACATTCAATTTTTGCAATTCAATAGCTGAAAGTAGAAGACATTCAAATTTTACAATTCCATAGCTAAAAAGTTCACAGACTCATTAAGGTTTTTATCATTCTGCAAGATTACAAGCTTTTCTGGATTTGATTTGGATTTTTTGTTGGGTTGGGTTTTTTTTCCCCAAGGATTATTGACTTCTGCAGTACTTTCTAAACTCCAACCAAGAACGTAAGTAAAAAAATCAGCCTCCAAGTTCGGTAGATCCACTGATAAAGTAGGTTATGCCTATTGTACTCTATATTCAACAGCAGTTTATATTTACGTACTTTTAGAAGTTTTTCAGTACCAAGAACTTTAGAGTTGCTGTTCTCTATTAATGTACCTGTTAAGGAGAATGACTATGTTTAAGTTTTGATGTGAGAATATAATGTCAAGACATGTAGCTTTATCTTACTGAAAGGATCCATATCTATTTACATAACATTCCAGCAAGATATCCTTTCATCCTTTCAGAAAAAAAAAAGTTTTGTCCCCATTTCTCTTTTAGCTGCCATGAATTTTCTTTAGAAGAAAAAGAAAAAAAGAAATAACTTTGCTTATGCAGTTAAATCCAGATTTTATTCTAAAATATTAACTAATTTGCTTCTGAGATGACAATTTTAAATGAAGTTGGACAAAATGTTGTTACTAAATTTATATGAAAATCATCCCTGCAAAACTTGATGTTATAAGGAAAGTGAAGCTTTTCAATTCATCTACTTACATAGTACCTGTTTTAATGCATGTTTTTTAATAGAGATGGAAGAAACTATGCTCATCACACTGGTCAAATCTTTGAATAAGCTATTAGACATTTTGTGAAATAAACAAAAAGTGTGTGTGTAAGCCCTTATTTGGCTTAAAAAATGTTCATATTTAAGTTCTAAATTTCATAGTTGTTGATAATAAACATACTGGAAAGAACAAAACAAGCCACAAGGCTTTCAGTTCTGGATACCATGTCTATTTACATAAAATTTAACTAATGCATTTTACATGAAAGCGTGGGCTATTCATCATGAGCTTTCCAACAGAAGAGCATCTACAATCAAACCAAACAGCTAGGATTCTGGTACAGAGATCTAAATCAGAGATGAAAAGGGGCCCCAGCTATTAAAAAAAAAAAAAAAAAACACACACCAAAAAACCCCAAACAAACAAACAAGAAAACACCACCTCTTCTTTTTTTTTTCTAGGACACATGAAAACCTGTAAGAAGCCTACTCCTACCATACACCAACTACAACTATCAAAGATATTGTTGTCCTTTGAGTTTACAATGAAAGCGCATGTCTTAGCTCCAGGATCAGAGTTTTTCAAAAACAGCCAAGAAATGCAACTGTGGTCTGTATCTTCTCCAATGCTGATGCCACAGGCAGGTCAGCTGCTCCCTCACGCTCTGCAATTTTAAAGGTTTGTTTTCTTTTACTTCTTTTTTCTGACTATTTCCATAAAAGTGGGACAGAGGGCATAAGAACGACAAACACAAATTCAAGCACTAAGTGTTACACTGCCGTAAGAAATCCACTACTCTTGAGCTATCAATATGGTTTCCAGGGCAAGCAACATTTACTCACTGACACAGAGGAGAACACTGGTGTTTCTGGTAGAGATTAAAGCTTTTCTTTCACAAATATAACTGAGTTACCTGTCATTTTACAGAAGCTGAAGGTGAGAAAGGGGGAAAGCAGATTCAGTTAAAATTTTTTCTTTTTCTTTCTCCTCCAAAATAATCAGAAGATCACTTCAAGTCACTGGTTTATATATTTGAAATTGTAATGCATTTCTGAAACATACTCCTGGTATTTCTATATGTTCTGATGAAATGTGCTTTGGCATTTAGAAAAAGACTCCTCACCAAACTCACAACAGTTAGAGATATACAGCGTGACCTTTAAGTGTCAAAGGCTGAGGTGGCTTAGCCCTCTAGCAAGTCAGTCACAAAGGTAGGAAGGTTTGAAGTATTCAAATCCATGAATTTAATGCAAGATCATAAACACATTCTTTTTGTATCAGTATTTCAAAGTATTCTTCAGAACACAATGAAAGGACTAAGGCCCGCCTTTGCACTGAGCTCAAAGCTCCAGAACTACCAAACAGAGCACATTGCAAAGGAACCACAATACATGACAGTGCTCAGAAAGACTGTCTTAAAGCTACAGTAATGTAAAAAAAAATCAGTCCAAATGATCAGTTCACAATCATGAACACATTAAGATTACAAATAAGCAAAAGGCTGACCTTGACAGGCTTTCAGGCACACAGGAGACCCCCGAGGCACACAAATCATGTCAGACACAAGAAGGCCTACTGCTGGCTACAGCAAAGCCTGACTTCTCAAAGATGCAGCTCACAATGAGAGTCAATCCAGTCAGACAGAAGAGCAACACCTAGCCATAAAAGGTCTTTCATTATTTGTTTTGTTTGGGTTTTTTTTTGAAATCTGTTGACCAGGAGAATAATTTTTTCTTGGAAGGCTTCAATACTCCTCTTAATTAATTTCTACATTACACAAAGATTTCTTATGTGTTGTAAGCCTAGTCTTTAACAACTAAAACACAGGCTTTCTGCTTCAGTAATTGCAATGCCTACCTACAGAATCTACCAAGTCAGATATCCAATTCAGGCAAAACAATGACATTCAATGATAGAGTAAAATATTCTACAGTGAGAAAGACTGTAAAAATGCCTGCTCTCCCCTAAACTTTCATTCTTGCTACTGTAGTACAGTCTTCATACTTCCAACAGCATACTTCAAGTAACAAGAGTCACCATATGTTCCTGCAACTGTTCTTAAAGCTATGCTGTAAACCAAATTATTAAAAAAACCCCTAACCAACCCAAAGAGAAAAAACACAACTACAGGGCTGTACATAGCCTAAAATCTTTTAGGAAACTTCTTTTAATATTCTTCTACAGGGCAGCCCACTCATGGCACAAGAACTATTAGCTTTATCTCACGAGAAACCTACACTCAAAGGTCCGAGACAGAAGGTTTTCTGCAAGCAATCTGAATCAGAGGAGCTCAGCCCCACGAAGGACTGCTTAAAGGAAACTCCCTAAGTCCAAAAAATAACAATCACTGTAACACCACAAACCTATTTAGGGTCGACTCAAGGAATTCCAGTACTCAGTGTCCAAATGGCAACACCAATCAAAATCCAGTCACTGAACCAAACAAAAAGCCGTGCATCCACCTAATATTACCAGATACCTTCTTTTTGTTCTGGAAGATTCTGAAGTCACAGTAGTTTTCCTTTTTCCCCTCATACATTCTCAGAATTGAGAAACTTCTGCCTAAAGGCTAAGGGAACTAAAAATGTTAAGGCTGAGGTGCAACATATACCATCCAAATGACAACCCTGGCATTTCTAACAAATCAACAGTTTTAGATCTATTAGGAAGTAACTTAGTGATAATACCTGAAAGAAAATAGATGCTATGACAAAAAACTGACTGGTGTACAGCTTCTATTTATGACCTAAGAGAAATAATCCTGCAAATTCAAAAGCCTGCCTGAAACCCAAATATAATTTCTATCACCTTCTAATTTGCCTAGAACATGTTTTGCACACCCAAGAAAACAACACAATGCCTAAACTCCCAGGCTACAGACTCATACCTCTCCACAGTGGCACAACTTCAGGGGAAAATTGGGAAGAAGGCCTATCTAGACATTTATAGCCAAGATGCCCTCCTAGGTAAGTGGCAGACATTAAACTGAGCACCTTACTACCAAGAAAAGAATCCAGGTCTTCCACTTCCCAGCTCTACTGCTAAGGAAATCAAAAAAGATGAGAGCCACCTGCTCCTGTGCCCTCCTTTAGGAAAGCAGGAACCTCCTTCAGTTGTTGGAAAGGTGCTTTACCACACAAGCGATACAGATGTCTCATTGCATGTCCGAGTAAGGAGCTGCATGTCAAACAGATCTCTATGTACATTATCATGCAGCTGCTTTTGCTAGACAGCCCGCCATTCAGTGTATTTTTTTTCCTGGATCATCTACTAAGACACCTACATCTTATACACTGTTCAGCAAAATGAGCCATAATGTAAACATTTACAAGGGTCTGTGCTGTTCTCTTCTGTAGCAATAACACTATTTTTGTGAAATATATAAGGTCTGAAACAGTTGGCTGCAGCAACTACTTAAAGTTTATTACTCTGTTTCTTTGGAATGCTCATTTGTACCTGGGAAATACAACATGTGAAACTGCCCTAATATGACAATACTAAAGCCACAACCTCATGTGATTCCTTGGAAAAATGAATGACAAATACACCAAGAACACATTCTTCATTAACAGCTGTATTAAGTCAGGACTGGCACAAATATTACATAGGTCAAAAAACAAACACCTGCATTTGCACATGCAATTTAAAATCATCTCAAGGCTTACTTGCTGCATCTCAAAACTGCCTAGAAAGCTTTAACTATCTCACACTCTTGCTATTTCTATGGCAAATTTCACACTGGCATAGTGAATATGTTCCATGAGTTTAGGTGACTCAAGTCACTGAATTAAACCAGTTTTGAAGTCCATGAACTCAAACACCCATTTATGCAAGCAATGCTTATACAACTAGACCAAATGAAGTGAAGACTACAAACAAAAATGTAACATAAATAAAATATATATACTTACTGAGAGTAAACTCATGTGACATTTATGAGACTGAGATTCCTATTAATCATAAAAGACCAGAATCTGGCCCAACAGACCAAATACACTCCAAATTAACCATGAATGTGGCAATTGATTTAATAGTAAATCTTAAGTTTAAAAACCTGGAAGAGAATGTTGCAGCATCACCAGTGACCTAGTGGGACTAAGCTGTAACCAGCAAGGCACAAATAAATGGAGGAATTAAAGTTCAAGTTAAATGCAAAACAAAAAGTATGTTTGGTTACTAGGCTTTCTTTGCAATTTCACATTCACTGACTGGATAAAAGAATTAAGTTTCAAACTGATTGACACTGTCTGCGTACCTTAATTTTTATTTTTTTTTTTTTTTTAATGCTGACAATGAAGGCATTTGAAGCAGGGTGGAAAGCAACTTAAAAATATGTGCCTCTACTTCAGGATTTTGCCACGAGGCTTTTGATGTATAAAGCAATCCATCTCAAATAGGAACACCTGACTGGACTAACTTTAAGCCAACAGTTATCCATAAATTTGCTAACTCAACCAACACCCCTAAGGTCTGAACTTTTTTTTAAGGAGCTTTTGTTATGATAAAGTCACCTGATGCTAATTCTGGTACCACAGACCAGGCACTGATAACGAGAGGTTCTTGAATGGTAAAGCAGATATCTCATGTCACTCAGTTCTTAGGTTTGGTTGCTCCAGATGTTCTTGTTTGATCCAAAAGAAACCAATATGTAAAATTTCTCATCCTCTACACAGAAATACAAATACTGTTTATCAGAAGTATGAGATGAGTATTGAGCAAGTCAGTGAAGGTAACAGTGCTTATCAGAATAATTTAATAGTGGCTAATCTATTTATGTTCCCAGCTGATATGTCAGTTAGGAAATGGAGAAGACTGACAGCTCTGTATGTATTCATGCCCTTCTGTAGTAAATCAGAACACTTAACATTTGCAGCTCTGCAGAGGTGACTGTGCAATGTCCTCTCCCTACTCCCCATCATCTAAAAAGACCTCTAGTTTCCACCCATGTCTTTTGAAGCATCAAACAGAAGACTGGCTGGTGAAATATTCAGACAGAGATGCCTCTCTTGCATACCTGGCTCATACAACTTAATTCATTAGTTTGAGACCAACTGATTGCCATATTTACAACTCCCCTTACCTCGCACAGCAGGCAGACTTCTCATGTCAATTTCTAGCATGAAGCACAGATTACTAGCTGCTGACATCTTCTGACTGTCTACAAATTGCTCTGACACTGAAGATCTTAAAACATACATGACTCCTACCCTTTTTAGGTGTTCATGTTGCACTGCACTCTCAAATATTTCAGTCTATCAGGGGTTGCCTAACACCACAGGCACCTGAATTTAGATCCTGATAGCTCTTAAACGGACTTGCCTTATAAAGAACAGATGAGCTCAGCCTCTTCTAACCTTAAACTTCATGAGAACCATCATGGATCCATTGTAAGTAGTAGCAGAAAGGCAAGCTAACCATGCAATGAGAACATACACCTCAACTGGGAACAGCTCAACTGAACAGCACTGAGTAATGAAGATCTGTGCCCATCACTCCAAGATGATTGTCTTGGATCCTTCATAAATTGAGTTATAGAAATCATGCAGAGGGAACACTACTGAACCTAGGTCAATGCTGAAGTAGTCTAGGTTGTTCTCTCTCCAATTAAGCTTGGCTGAATTTTCTCAGAAACTTTATGAACTGTAGTGCACATCTCAAAACTTCTTTAGGTTCAGAGTGACCTTCCTGTCTTGACTTCATTTCTAAATGCCCCTTTTTTTTTGAGAGTAGAACTATGGTAGGTCTCTTCTTCAGATTATCTTCTTTACAAGACTGCCATTCCACTACGGCTGAAGCCCATTTGCCTACTCTCAGCATTCCAAATGATTCTGCATATTCTACAAAGACTTTTGTAATTTTCTTCAGGAGACAGAGTCTGAATTGCATAACATCAATACTTATTTGACAAAAAAGGTATGTACAAAGACCCATTTAATATCAAGGAACAGATGAAAATACCTACTGTATCCATCATGCAGAAGAATTAGTTTAGTGCAGAACAGACCAAATTTGAAACCTGCATGTGAAGGAGCTCTACACAGAAAGGCTGACAGTATTCAGTTCAATGGGCCAAGGAATCAGACAACACTGTATGAAACCAGGTAACTCCTGAAGATCTTAAGCCAGATCAAGAATTAGTAATGCAAAAATAAACAAAGTTCCACCTTGGCTCCCCAGTCAGGAAGCAGAGCATTAAAGGAGGGTCTTCGTCACCCTGTCTCTTACGCGTGATCTCTGACAACGTAGCTAACACTCCAATTTTACATGAACCAAACATAGAGAAAGACAACACTATGAGATACAGCCAAAGAAAAACTTCTTACAGATTTACTCTTTGCCCCACTAAAGTGAACAGGAATTCTCTTGACATCACCAGATGCAGGATCTTGCCCTATATGCATGCTTCAAGATGGCCTACACTTGTACTAAAGATGTACTAAAAACAAAAACTTCAGAATGGTTGCTCTGGCATTTCTGCATAAAACACAATAATTACCATGTTGAAGTAAGACCGGATTTTGACCCCTCTTGCCAAATCCCAAACTATGACATTTCCATCATGTCCAGCAGAGAAGAGAACTCTTGGATCAAACGGATGAGGTTCAAGCACAAACACTTCATCTTCATGTCCCTAAAAATAAAGACACAGCAAGAAGAATAAGACTATTGTCTCAAATATTTACCCAAGAATTCAACATGGTAACACAAGCAACTGCCCATTAAACTATAAAAATGTCCACCAAAGAACTACTTTGATGACACCTTTTCTTTCTGTAGCAGTGCATTACATTATTTTCTTTCCAGTTGCAATTTTAGATTCCTAAGTAGCATGTCAAGTATGTCACCTTCACAACAAGTATTAAAAAGATTACAGTCCACAACATTTGGTATTTATGAATGTTCCACAGCTTTTCATTTTCTTAGGCAGAGTGTTAGCTAGAAATTTAATCTAAACCCATAAAGAATCAAATATATAACTAAAAGTTAACAACATTTCCAAAATTAATACTGTATTTTAAAGCTTTGTACTAAGTATTTCCATCTCTTAAACAGAGCATCTAGTACCTAGAGTTCCCCATTTTCTCAGTTACAAAAAAAAAAAATATTAGTAAAATAGTTGATTTATTTTAGCTAGAAGACTAATTTTTTGTACTCAGGGAATGATTAGGTTGCACAAGTGTCTCTGCTTAAATCGGGCAAATTTATCCACTAAGGATAAAATACCACATTAAATAAAGGTAAAATGAAACAATTGTTTCTTTTCCTTCTTCAAGATATTACTTCAGTAAAAATAAACCAACACAAAAACAAAGTGTCCAAAGTTAGTCTCTGACACCTTGAACGGCATTGGTTATTTGCAGCTTTAAAGCTTTATTTTCTAATAAGCAGCTGACAGACATCTCTACTGCACTTCAATTATCTGGAAACATTTATCAAGGCAGTTTTCAGACTGCAAAAAAACATATAAAGAAGAAAGTTGATGATGCACACAAAGTTTGCATTCAGCATTGATAAATCAAGATGGTACACTTTACCATGAGAATGTGGATGAGTTGGCCAGTAAAAGAATTCCAAACTTTCAAAGTCATGTTATTTACTGCAGTTATGACAGAGTTGTCATGGCGGTCCCATGCCACCATAGTCACTTTCAGCTTTGTGATTTTATCTTCAACTCCTTGAAAACTTTGTCTAAAACAAAAGAGTGAGACATTTCAAAGCAATCTGAGTATGCCAAAATAGTTTAATGCTATTAACACATAAAAATATTACTGTATTTTGCTTTTAAGAACAGATGAATTACTTCTTCCAGAAACTGGAGAAATGAAAGATGTTTTTCATTATGTAGCACATACAATCACAAAGAATTGTAGACACTTAAACAACGATTATAGGGTCTCCTTAGTATCTTACAGACAGAATATGTTGATCTGTTTTTTCAAGAAAATGCCCTCTGATACACAACCTAACTCAATTAAATTTGATAGCTACAGTATTTGTGACATCTAAAGAATGAAAATCCCAACTAGCCTGGTCAGCCTGTAAACACTAATTTGTACTGGAGAATATTTGTAGTAAGTAGGTCTAAACATGGAGCAAGGTATTCTGATATACCTTTACATGAGTTAAATTTTCAGGCTACATTTCGTACTACACCACTACCCCTGTAACACTTTACGATTGGTAATAATGGTGCTTAATCTTGCATGAAATCCAAAAAACAGTCATCTGTAGTATAATCTACCAGAATATTCCAAAATAACATTTTCATCGGTGTGGTTTAAAGACTAATCACCCTTGACTTTTCAAGCACATTTATTTCTGGGAAATCATCAATCAAATGCAACAATAGCATGTTAACACCGAGCAGACATAAAAAAATAGAGAATCTTCCATATAGTAATCACTACAACACATGACACAATACTATATATTGTACAACTCAATAACAGAAAATGTAATTCTAGCCAGATTCCTTTCTAGATTCGATTCAGAACCCAGGAGGCTTTAT
This sequence comes from Dendrocincla fuliginosa, assembly GCA_035047845.1. NCBI lineage: Eukaryota > Metazoa > Chordata > Aves > Passeriformes > Dendrocolaptidae > Dendrocincla > Dendrocincla fuliginosa. Next base: position 82,715,287 of record JAWWMO010000121.1, on the reverse strand, counting down.
AAGCTGAATTCACTCTTCCCTTTCAGTGCAGCAGTTTCATTTTCTTTGATAAAACTGCGCTTGTGTAGAAAAGATCAAATTTGGAACTGCACAGAATTCTGCTAAAGGTGCTTTACCAACATGAGTTCAGGTTCTCAGACAAGTTCAGCATTTATGATCACAATGAAGAATCCATTCTTATTTTTCCCATAATCAGTTAAAATTATGAATTTTTACTGAGAGTAACTCAGCCCGTTATCAAAGTACCAGTGTTTTATACACTCTTGTCCAACAGTTTGATATTCATGTTTTGTTGCACCTGTCCATAAATGACAAGATACTGTCTGATCTAAACATATAACTAAATGACAGCTTATTTAGCCTTCTCTTCCATCCCTCTCTTGGTCTTTCAAATATTTTTCTACAGGATTACTCCTGAAAACTTTTTTTTCCTACTAAATATCATCCTTCAAACCACTCCATATGAACAGTAAGGGGAAGAAGGTTTATCCCTTAAACCTGTTGTACATCTTTTTAATGTATGTCAACTGGCAAACATCTTCATGCCAAAATAAAAGAGGTGTGAGCCACAATTCCTACTAAGTAATTCTCCTCCTTCAAGCCTCTTTTGTTGCTAGTCCTAGTGTAGGCAAGTTTCTCATACCTACAAACTTGTAAATTCTTAAGCTTGTTTTAACAAATGAGAACCCATTAAAGAGCAAGCGATTTATTTGCTCTGGCATACTGTATGAAAAGAACCCAGTACTGCTTTTCTGGGCCTGCAGGTTCCACAGTATCAGTAAATATTACTAAAATGCAAACAGTCTCAGGAACAGATCTGACCTGGCTTTCTTACTCTAGAAATAAATGTCTATGTAAAAAGCCATATAAATTTGACCCTTAATGGGTTTTGAGTATCTTTTATTCCTTTAATCTAATCAAAATACTAGTGGAACTAGTATCAGGACAAGCTAGCTTTCACAGAAGAATATATACTCAAACATTTATTTTCATTGGATTTCAAGAGCTATACAAGTATACTGTACATTTAAGCAATAATAATTAAAGCCCCCAATTTTCTTTTCTCCTGCAGTCTTCTTTTATTTTATATTTATATAAGTCAGCAAATTATATCACTGGCCCTCAAGAATCTATCTGATAGCAGAACATCTTACATCACTTACCCTGCTGGGCGAGTAGCCATATCTAACAAAATGCTTTTCCATTCCTTTCGCTTAAATTGCCAGATTCGTGCTGTTCCATCACGGCTTCCACTCACAAATCTACGAAAAGGGGAAAAAAGTTACTCAGAGATCAAAGGCAGATCTGTACAAAAAAGGCATTTGAAAATTAAAGTTACAGAATTTAGAAGCTATGAGTAAGAAGTCCAGAGTGTTAGAATGCTGTACAAATGGACTGAGGTGAAAAAAACCTTCCCATAACTGCAAAAAAATCAAAGGCCTGCAAAAAGTCTAACCTTCTCTATCCCAAACCCCTTCCAAACTAACTGTTCTTTGACCTTTGGTGCACCTTGCTGAGTTACAACATTGCTCTGCCACAGGAAGACCATAACCCAATAAGTATTCTAATAGAAGGACCCTACCACACTAGGTAAAACTAAGGAAAAAACTCAAGGGGTAAAAATAGCTGAAGGGCCAGATCACTGCACAAAAGCTATTCCCATACTGTATTACACTCCAACTCTGATATCTTCTCTGGCTGACCTGATCCAAAGAAATAAATCATAATGATGTGATAGGTACTCCCAGTGGTGAAAAATAAGCTAGTACTGTATAAGAAATATAATATTTTTCTGAAGATATTATTTCCCAGCTTGAGTTTCTCCTTCACCTTTATTCTTCCTCAGGTTCAGGGGTAGGAGGAGGAGAAAGAGGTGGGTGGAGCACAACATATCATGAAGTGTACATTAGTGTACATTATTAGATCAAATAAATGAAAGTGTCAGATGCTTCATAATAAACTGAAAATTTTTTCTTTAGCATCCTTCACACCCAACATCCAGAAATTAAAGTGAAACACTGAAAAAACATTAGGCTAGCTAAACAAAATATTGTTAGATCTAGTTTGATATTTTTTTTGTGTCCAGCAGTCACTTACCTGAAAAAATGTTTACATATTAAAAAAGATCTAAAAATGCATGTATTTTATATACACATACATTTCTAAGGAAGAAATTTCAAGTATTTTTATATTCCTTAATTTTGGCAAATTCAAACTACTTTAATCATTACAATGAAAACAACTACAAAACTGAAGAAGTACTATTAAAATTAAACAGTGAGACTTCAATAAGTATACATGATTTTACTGGATGAAGCTCAAAACAGAAAGCTTTTCTTTTTAATAGCTACTTCCAGAAACTGGTATTAACAAATGTCAAAAGACTAGCTCAGAATAAATAGTGTGCTTACCTGCTACTACTGTTAGAAAACTGAATGCTGTCGACTTTGTCCTGTATAAAAAAAAGGAGCGGAAAAAGAATAAAATCAAATTTCTCTGAATTATCCCATCATATTCAAATTATTAGTTTAAGAAAATACATATGTAATTTTAAAAAGTATTTACAGTATGAAACTCCAACTCTGATATCTTCTCTGGCTGACCTGATCCAAAGAAATAAACTCTAATGATGTGATCTGTACTCCCAGTAGCCAAAAACATGCCACCTGAGAAAAACAAACAGATAACACTTAAGGAAAGAGAAATCTACTGTTATCATACTGCTATATTACAGTATCTTCAAAGGGATGTAACATCAAGTATTTCAACTTATTCTCTGAAATCTATAGCTGTATCTCATTTCAGCTATGCCTGTAACTGACCTTTAAGCAAAAAGATTTAGAAACTCAAAAGTTTAACTGGAATTGAATTATCTCACATTTACTGTCAGACAAATATGCAATAGCAGATGTATCTGAAAGATTAGCTAACTAGATTAATTTGCCTGCAACTAAGCCCTTAGAAGCCTTAATCTTAACAAAAATTAAATGGAACTAGAACTCTAGTACATTTTGATATTTTATCCAATTATTTATGTTGCATTCTTCTGTTGCCAGCTCTGGAATCAATGAAATTCAGACCGTGAGAACTCGGTAATCAACACTTTCTTATACAAATCCCTATAAATTACACCTCAGATAAAGCTGACTCTCAGAATCATTCTGAGAAAAAGGTTTTATATTGTGTTTTAAAAAGACCTGCAGTCACAAGAGACTTACTCTCAACATTTCATGTTTAACCATTTCCAAAGATTTCCATAGCACCAAGCATTAATGCATAAATTCTAAATTTCTATTTTAAATATTTGTGGGGTTTTAACAGCTACTTCAACTCAAATCCATCTTATTAACAAGAAACCTGCTAGAGTAATTGTACTGTACTCTATTTTACTCTTCAAATGACTTCTTATATTGCTACAAAGAGGAGGGAAAAAAAAAGTCTTTTACCAGCACTAAAAGAAGAACAGATCATTTGGACCCCAGGCCGAGGACGTTCTGTAAACTTCGTTGGCCTCGGACTACAAATAAAGAAACAGTTGAATAATTTCCTAATAGGGTTTCAAAAAACAAGTCTGTATCTTAGAAATAAATCACAGAAGGATAAAATTAAATATGAAGGAACAGATGGCTGCCCATCTATAAACAATTTCGTGTGACTATGCTTCATGATCTGATCTTTAGGAAACTAAGACATCCAGATGGACTAAGTAATCCATGTATCAAGGAGAGTTGTATCACAACTGAAATCCCATTCCCCTCTTCCCGCTGATATTTCTATACAAAACACTCTCCTAAAGTCATCAGCAAAGCAACAGAGCCAGTTGCCCAAGAAGTTCAGTTTTAAACCACTGGGTGTACTGGAACTCTAGTTTTCTCCTCCAGCATATGGCTGCTTTTACAAGAGGAAAACAGAGCTTGGCACTCTATATAAACAAGGTTAATGAAAAAATTTAAATAAATTTGAAGTTTCACGTATTAGAATATAACAGTTTCTTCAAAGGACACATATTCGTTGTAGGCTAGTTTCAAATACTGCCCAAAATGTCAGGACAATGGTTAGAAGCGTGTAAGGATTTTTAATTTATGGCCCTTGGTTTCCACTAGGCATTTCAGAACCTGATTTGGAAGGAGAACTAACGATTCAGTGGATCTGGCACTTTAAGAGTGTGTAAAACCAAACCAAATCAGATCAGGTTCTTCAATCATTGCTTCAATTCTGTTCATGCACTGCAGCAACCTCAAAACAGTAGGTGGTCTTACACAGTATGCCATCTGCAATCTTCCCTCAAAGAATTAACTTACTAGAGAACAGCAGCACTACACCCACAAGTGCCATCACTAAAGACTTCTTCTAACATAAAAGAATGTATATTCATAATTTATCCGAAATGATCTCTTTTAAAAGCAAAACAGCCTATATAATTCATTTCAACTAAAGGCAGATGCATAAAAGATCTTTCTCCACTGATCAATTATAGCTATGTCAAAGTATTAAGCACTAAACCTTAGTGATTCTAATGCATAAAATAAAGTAATAAACATTGGCAATACCAGGTAAGAAATCTTTCTCCAAATTGTCCATTCAGTGTAGGCAGTTTCTGGGACCTTTCGTTTAAGAATTTTAAGGTAACTCCCTGCAGATTTGTGAAAGGAAACTTCACAGCAAGGTACACTAAACAAGACAAAGATCTATTCTACAAAACAGTTGAAATCCTCCTTAACTGAGATTCTAACATTAAAAAAAAACAACTATCAGACAATTCAATATGCAGCTTACATAATTTGGAACAAGTGTAAATAGATAAATAGGTTGCTGTTTTATTCCACTGCTGTTTGTGAACTCCTCCTTTGAAGTTAGGACAGCTGCAAAATAGAGCAAGTATGCACTTACATTCTAGTTTGGATAACCAATTTAAATTCTTAAGCTTATGTCCCTCTAATGTTTAGGCACTAGGAGACAAAGGATTATGTTATTCTTCTACAACAGAGCAGGACTGTGGTCTTTGCAAAATGAGTTGGGCAATTAGTACTTTTGGGAAGCAAGAAAAGGGGACAAAAGCATAATTTCTTGCAACACAGGGAAATCAAGATAATTGTTTTTCCTGGTTCCAGCCCAGACAGTGTTTCACTTTGCGAATATTCCCAATGCATTTATTGTTTTATTAGTTTATTAATCTAAGCCCTGCAGACTAACCTAATTCTGGTCATGTAGTAGTTCAAGAAAGACTTCTTAATGGAAAATAGATATGTATATAACATCTCCAAATTAAGTCTTTATTCACAGGTTAATGAAAAAGGTTAAGCATATCTGAATTCTAATGTATGGCCAGCCCTTTTAACATCAAGTGCCTTCTGCATAAGAAAGCAAATGGGAAGTACCACATCACACTGATGACAATTGAGAAATCAATGTCTTGTCCAAAACAGGAATGTCAAAATCATCAGCACATGTTTTTCCTCTTTTCAAAATTATGGGATCAAAAATAGAGGAAGAAAAGCAGTACAGCAAGCTCCTCTATCCAAATCTGTGAGACAGTTCTGCTGCCTTGTTCATATGGCCTGTCAGTAACAGGCTAACACTGGAAACTTGTGATCCAAACAGGTGGCAGAAGAATAACAATAACTTTCTTGTCTCAGAGAAGATACATAAGCAAATATTTTGCAGTGCAACTAATTTAATTTTGATGCACTGGCCAGTTGTAATAATTCTCCCTTCAACTTGAAGCACATTATTTTTCAATTTCTGATGACCCAAGGCAGATTTTCTCTCTCCTCCCTACTGTCAACTGGTGCAGGACACAACTTCTGTGTTTATTACCACCACCTAGAATAGTAACAGAAGATTAAATCCTGGGAAAGTCTCCATTGCCTAAATTTTCAATTGTTTTCCCATCTTGTTTGGACCACATTCTTTGAATTCCTTGCTTACAGCAACAACCAATCTGAACCATTCCTGTTTGGAAATGGAATTAATCTACCTGGAACACTTCTGTTTTTAGACATACATGGTAACTGCCTGGTCAGAAATGTCTTTAATGAAAGAAGAGTAGTAGACAGGAGGTTCTATAATACTGAAGAACACGCATCCACATTAGTCACAGAAGCACGTGAACGAGGTTGCTCACGCTCCTTTGAACAATGTGAGAATTTTGTGGTCAACTGTGCCAATGTCTGTGTTTTGTCCTATGACATCAAATCTACTGCCATCTGTCCTTTTGCAGTTCATCAAAACAGAGCTCTTGTCACCAAACATCCCTGATTGGGCTACATGCCTGACCCAAATACTGAACATGCCTCAATTAACAAAGCTATAAAAAAATTGTGACACCAAGATGGGAAACTTCTAATTTCAGAGATACTATTAATTAATTTACTGCAATAGAGTTGCTGGCAAAGCTGAATTGCAAGAGTTTTTACAATCTAAGAATGAAACAAAATAAATATTTGCAGAGATAAAAAACCAAAACCCAGAAAACACAACTGGAGTAAGGCACTCTGCATTAGAAAGCTTAAGCAATGTCAAAGTCCATTTTAATGGCAAACACTACAATTTTCAAGACAGTGAGTTTTCCACTCCAATTTTTCATCATCTCTTGAGAAAAATAATTGCTTCATAATATTTGATCTTGTAAGTGGGGAAATAAGAACAATTTTTAATTCCCTCATCTCCTGAAGAAGCTAAAGACAAAGATTCCCTTCAGAGAGAGTTCTTCCCAGGAGGAACTAAGTCAAAATTTCAGTTAAAGGCAGGGAATTGATACAATAGACTTAACCATCCAAGCCAGGTTCCACAGAATCAGTTCTCAGTGTAGTTAAGAACAAAACTACTTTTAATTTGAGAGCACTGAACTCAATAGTGTATCCAACTCTGCCTTTCCAGTATTTCCAGAAAAAAATTAAGCAAAATACTCCTGGCACTGCCAGTTATCTTGAAACTAAACCACATGATCGTGATGAGGCTGCCCAACAGCTCATAATCTTACCTCACTGCCAGATGATTCAAGTAGTGCTGAGTACAAAAAGCAGGGGGTGTGATATATACATTTTTTTTTCTTTTAAGTTGCCAAAATTTCAACTTCACCATCAGTCCCCATTTGAAGTGTTGGATAATTCAGTAAAACACACCACTCATAGCAAATGCATTCTTAATGCACAGGCTGCAGTCAAGCTCAGGAGGAGCATGAAACCAAGTTCTACTTAAGCATTTCACAGCACCCTTCACGTGTCCTACTCAGAACTCCTGGTCTTGCTTAAAAGTTCCAATTTGGCCTTCCTGAGGTGGGAGTGGTGCTGGAACCAATATGCAGGGCAGCAAGCTCAGAGCCTGAATAACTGGTGAGAGATCTTCTTCGCCAGCTTTCCTTCTCTTTAGAGATACTGAACAGAACAAGACTCTGTTTTTTACAGGACAAACTTTCCACTTCACCAGTGATTCTCTCTTCCAGATGGCCTACACATTATGCTTTTAAAAAGTAACTTCAGTAAGGGCCTTCTGAGAAAAATTAGTAGGCATCTTTCTTTCCTTTGGATGCTCTTATATTGCTAGCACTTGCTTTTCCCCAGCACATTACTAAATGGATGCGGAGGGAACCTGCCATGTTTCCACAATTCTGGAAGCAGAACTGGATCTAAACATGTAAGGAAGTGCAATCAGCTCATTGAAAACTGTTACGACAAGATAAACCTACTACTGAGATGTGCTGGTCATGCAATGCAGCCTCCTTGTGGAAAATTACATTGGACTCCTAGTTTGCCAGTATGATTTATTTTGATTTACTGGAATAAGCATAATGATCACAGTTGGAAAAGTTTACAGTTTAGCATATTAAGTAAAACTTCCTGTAGCTAACAAGTTTCCCTGAACTAGTATACTGTTCAATTCAGGAAATTAAGACTTTTTGAGGCGTCCAACTATTTTAATATCATAAGTGACATACAGTTATGTTCCAGTCCCAAAAGGCATACTTGTTTGTTACTTAGACTTTACCACATTTTTATCAAGTTTTACCCTGAATCAAAAAGCAACAATTACTCCAAATACATAACAGCTCTACTAAGTTCAAACAAAGACGTAAAAAAAGAAAAAGCACTGATGCCTCTTAATATCTTCATATAATGCATAACACCCTGTGGCAAGGAGTTTCGTAACTTAGCTTCATGGTTTGTAAAGAACCATCTCCTGGCAATTTGGAACTGGCTACCTTCATTTGATACCCTCTAGAACCACAAGGGCCAACAAGTAATTACTCATTACATGCCCTCCTCAACACACTCATGACTGTGCATGATTCATCTTCATCCATTTGCTTTTTTCCAGACTGAGGAAATACAGCTTAATGGCTTCCTCTCTCTTCTCAAACTCAACGTATAAAATACTTCCAGAACAGAAAATAAGAACAGTAGTACAAAACAAATCCAGTCACAAAATTTAATCTACACTCTGTTGTTTAGCAACATGAATAATTGGAGTGACTTGGGTTACTAGACCACTTCCTTACTGCGCTGAATGAGACATCTGAACTAATCTGTTTTCTCTGTGCCACTGTCTAATCACATCTGCTGACTACTTATACATGAAAGCACTACTCAAGTATCTTGTGTTCTTCTAATAATTGCTGGGCCCATCTCACTGAAAATTGTCATTCTACAATTACTTATCACCATGGAAAGGAATCACTTGAGAATCCCCTACCACAACTGGTGCCAGTTTTCTCCCTCCTTAAGTTTTACCTCAAGATAAATCCCATCCAACTCCATGATTCAATCAAACATTTAACATTTCTAAGCATTCATCTGCCAACTCATATAGTATAACCTACTTCACTCTCAAAGATTCCACTATTCTCTAAGGACAGAATTTGTTTCAAAATTCAATTCCATAGACTCAAACTTTACTTAGGAAAAGGCAAAAAAAAGAAAGAAAGGAAAAAGGTAAAAGACAGAAATGTGGGCTCAAAAGGTTTACAATAATTTGTCAATCAGACCAAGATTTCATCTTGTCAACAAGAGCTCAGAGTTAGGAAACTTTAAGAAAAATAATATGATGTCAAGGTAGCAATTTCTCTCCTTCACACAAAAATAAGCATGTAAGCCACCATCTCCTCTCCTCAGTAAGAGAGCAAGTTTAACTACAGCACGCACTAGAGGCAGAAGAGGATTAACAACCTGAGATGCAGCTTCATTTACAGTACCAAAAAAAGACAAAACATCCAGAGAACATGAAAATAGTGGAAGTCCGGGCAACTAGAAAAGTACCTAGGCAAACGTGCCTGCAACCTCTGCTTAACCTCATCACACCACAAGAGAAAGATTCTAACAGCAATTACCAAAACTACAAGAAAATAGAACCTACCTGCCAGAAGTATACATCCAGAAGAACACATGCTATCTCCAAAGCTAAATCACTAATGACTACTAAAAACCATTTCCAATCTTAAACTACAAGTGTTTTATTATAAAGGAAAAGAAAGAGCAAAAAGCATTTGAAAGCTACTGAATGAACTGATTTTAAAAACTATCTCTATTTGAAAGACCTGACAACATTTTTAGTGTTTTTGAAGGTAGAAACTTCGGCCACCAACACATGGCTGCCCAAAAACTCTGCTTTCTCTCATGCCACGCTAAAGCAAACTATGAAAATGTAATACAGATAGGGAAAGAATAAACATCAAAAATATACCATCCTAATTTATACTAAGATATTACTGTCTCCTTAAAAAATGGATTTTGAAGTCTAAATTGCAGTAATTCTATCAACATAATTTTCATTGCATTTGAGATTAAGAGATGACAATGGAACAAAAAAGCACCAACTTTGACATTATATTACAAAAAAAACCCCAACAGTAGACCTTTTTCTTCTAAATTAACAGATATACTGCATCAACCCACAAAATGCTGTATTATCAACTTAGCTCTTAAGAGATAAGCAAGCAAGTTATAGACACATCAGAAACATATCATACCAATCACATATTGAACTAGCCAACAACAAATTTTGTTTCAGTCAAATTTTTCTTCAGCATTTTTATATCATTTTTAATTCCATGAAAAGAAATAGCAACAAATAAAACAGCAACTAACTTTATTTTAAGGGTGCCAGCATCCCACAGCCAAAAGCATATTGTTCCATCTGCCCCGGTTGAAGACAAGTATCTCTTTGAGCCACTGCACAGTGGAGAGAACTGGGGGAAGGGAGAAGAAAAAAAGAAAAGTTCTCCTGTTAATCTGTTTCAGATGTGCTAAGAAGTTCCACAAGTCATTGACTTGTCACCAAACAAAATTTAAACAAAATCAAGTATCAAACCATACTTAAGAAAAACAAATTGCCATGAACACCAAAATAACACAGTGCTGCCCAGTCACTCTTCCTTCAGAACAACCCTTCTGGGTTGTTTTGCCAAAGCACCCTGGGTTCTCCCCCCAACACCCAAAGTCGTGCAACAATATGCAACTCTAAACAAAACCAAACCAAAACACTCGCAGCAACTGCTGTTCTTACTCAATGCACCTGCACTCAGAATCACAAGCCTGCAAAGGAATGATACTTCAAAACAGAACTGCCCACATGTCATGCAATTTTTCTGAACAAGGATTACAACTGGTGTTCTTCAAGGTCAGGCATTTTGAAAATAAACATGTTATTTCTCAGTGAATACCATGAAAACTCCTCCTCACTTTGGGGCTTAGTTGCCAGGCATGCATTTTTTATTACATTGCACATTCTCAGGTGGTTCTTTTCTCAATCAAATAATGCATTTTTGCAAAGCAAAAACCTACCTGCAATGATGTTATAGATGCACTGTGGCCCTGCAGAACTGCTAGGGGTGCACAAGTTCGAAGGCACCAGACTCTGATCATTTTATCACAGCTTCCAGCAGCTATCATGGTGTTTTCATAGTTTACTGCCATATCAGATATTTCAGCTGCATGCCCTCTCAGGGTAGCCAACAGCCTTCCATCATCAGTTGCCCAGATTTTTACAAGGCAATCATCTGATCCCTAGAAGTAAAGTAGAAAAAGTTTCAACCATACCACTGGCTGCTCTGACTTTAGAGTTAACTAACACAATGAACTGAAAGACAGAACTAGTGACATACAAATATTCCCCATCATGCTTTTAACAAAGTTTACATTGTTTAAAAGATACATTGATTCTCTAAAGTATGGTGCATTTATAATACAAATCACAAATCCTACAGCAAGTTGGTTTATGCTTCAATTAGACTTTTCCCAAAAACCCAGCACAAACTGAAGAAGCTGTCGCAATACATTACAATAAAAAAATTACATTAAACATGAAAGTGAATTATGAATTGGTACAGTGTTTGTCATTTAATATTGTACCCACTTATGTTTCTTATCTTTCTTGTTTGATCATCATGCCCTACCATCATTATTAGTATACTTAGCACAATAACAGAGAGGTGAAAAGCGTGTGTGAACATCTATTCCAGTACTAAGTCTAAGTACCACAAACTGCTTTGATATTCACATTAACAAACACTGAAATGACCGCTCTTTCTGAACAGACTTCAGAGGCTTCCTCTATGTATTCATACTTGAAACTCAAGTTTTGCTCATCTTCCCACAATTCTAGCAGCTGCTTGCCTGTAAACAACGAATTCAGAACCCTAGCAAAAAATTCAGAACTCATTCCTTTGTCTTTTCATCCCTGCACCTTCCTGAAAGTCTGAGTATCTTTGCACCTCAATAAAATGACATTTCAACACTGCATAGACACACTGACAGACAAAATTTATTGTAAACATTTAATATATTTACTCAGGTTCAGAAGCAATACAAAGTTGGGTTTTAACATCTGGAGCACTCATCTGTTATTGGACACATGCTAGAGCAGTCAGAATTTGACAACTTCCTTATAAAATTTCACTTGAGTTTTTCCTATTCCATCTACTTACAGTGCCTCTGCACAAGTTTATCTAGCATTTATACTTTCAAAGAAGTCAAGAGGCAGGGCAATACTATCACCCACCTTTTATAAAAAAGCACCAGGTCTCCTACACTAAAGAGATAGTACGGGGAGCTTGTTCGTAATTACATTTTCTGCCTTTTGGGTACGGAGAGAAATGGTACAGCCATCTATGCATAAAACTTTCATACTGATTCTGCAGACCACATTTGCCTCATCTGTTATGGTGCCAGCCCAGGGAACAAAACTACGGTCTGTAGAGTTGACAGCAATGGACAGGCAGAATCATAGGACCGATGAGGTGAGAAGATACTTCGGTGTAGTCCAAACTCCCTGCTCAAGTAGGGTCAGGTAGAGCAGGTTGCCCAGGATGATGCATCCACCACTCATGTTTTGTTATCCTCTGCACATTTACTGAAGACACCGTCTTATTCCATCACCCAGTTTCCCTAATGACTCGCCTCCAGCTGGACCTCATGCCACTAATCATAACCCTTCGAACCTGGCAGTTCAGGGCATTTTCAGTCTCACTGTCCACCCCTGTAGCCTGTACATCATCAGTCTGTCAGAAAGCATGCTACAGGATACAGCACCGAAAGCCTCGGTTCAGTCAGGAAAAACAAGATGCCCTACTGTGTCTCACCCACCTTAGTTCTTCCATCATACAAGGTTATCGTGTTGGACATAGATCTACACTGATCCCTTTGTTATTGTTAATATGTTCAGAAATGGCTTTTAGGAGGATTTGCTCCATAACTTTCTCAGATGATTAAGATGAATACAAATGGTCTGAAGTTGCCTGGAACAACCTTCTTGCCCTTCTGGAAAACAGCAGTAACATCTGTTGCTGTTGTAACATCTGAGCTGCCTCATCTCCTTCCTGATCCAGCAACCAGATACACACCCCAACATGACCCACATCGGTCTGTCTTTAGCCCTCATCGGCAACCTCTCAGCTGATTCATCACCTGTCCCCCGGCAAAGCTCCACAGCAACTCCCATTCCTTGTCATCTTGGCCAGCCCCTCCTGAAGAGTCTGTATCCATTCACAGCAGTTAGCCAGTCCGGTGACCTACCCAACACCACTCCACCTCTTTGGTCCTAAAGAGATCATAGCCTTGCAACTACATGCATAATTCCAAATCTTCCTACGTTCCTCCATAGTGCATGCACAAGTGTACAAGCACTTCAAAAGAGCACCTGGTCAGGACAATTTCTCCAAGCATGAACGCTTTCCCCACAATTTATTGGCCTGTGTGCATACTTGGAGTTGGAAGGGACCCCTAGAAATCACCTAGTCCAACCCTGGTAATGCAGGTAAAATTGAAAGACTCAATCAATGAACCTACTATACAACTTATTCTACCTTTATTGCTACTTTCAGCTCAGCTCAAATACCTATGTGAAAAGAAAGTAAACCACCTTCAAGAATGTTTTAATGAATAGGGAAAACTGGGGACTTCCCAGTAAGATGCTCACCTACCCAGAATTTCTACAAGAAGAAGATTTAAAAACCTCTTAAATTTACAATTATTTACCTGTGTTTATATGTAGTTGTTAGAATGCCTTTGAAAAGGCTCCAAATCTCACTCATACTGAATACCTTGAAAGAGATACACAGTGCTATTTGGTTTTTAAAAAAAAAAAAGTTTAAATTATTAGCTCAGTCACGGGATGTTTTAGACCATCATGTACACACAGGCTAATTTCACTTATAGCTTTTATTCATTCCTACTAAGTTGCTGAGAAGCTAAAGAATAGGAAAAAGGAAGGAAAAAAGTTGGTCAACAAGCTCAAATTTTGATAAACAAGCAATGCACATTTCCAAATCAATTTCAATGAACAAGTTAAAATGGATTTACAACAGAACTAGTAAACATGCTGCAGAGTTTTAAAAGCAATTTAGAGGAAAAAGGATCCCTTTTTTCTCTAAACTGCTTATAAAGCTCTAAGCAGATTCAATTTTCATCCCTTTGCTCCCTTAAAACAAACACACAAGCACCTATAAAGCACTCAGATTTTTCTCCCACACTACTCAATAAGTTTCCATAAATGACCCTGTTTCTACAGTCAAATTTATACTTCTCTATCTAGAGCTTCAAACTGTCCACCTACTTGATACAATAATTACCTGAAAGACAGGATCAGCTCATGTTGTTCTGTTATCATGATGTAAGACTTTAGAGTATGAAGAAGCTTGTATATTCTTCTCAAAAGTGCAGTCACCACCAAAAAAATCCCGTAAGCAGAGACAAAAGGCTATGCACGCTTGTGTGCGTGTAAAGCTGCAAATCTCCTAACTGAGATCTGAAAGCAGGAGCAAATGGGAAACCCAAAACTGCCAAAACACTATAAAAGGTGGAAATCGGTCACAGACAACATAAAGATGTAAAATGGGCAGCAAGAAAACAACCATTTCTGGGATCTAATGCCACCTGGAGGGTCCTCAGAGGTCTATTTAATAGCAGTAAACCAAGAAAAGGAGATCAGCATAAAACAAGCCTGCTCCCTGCCAGCTGGCTATAGCATGGCTATAGAGGCATGTGTTACACATCTCCATTGCACAGAAAAATGACTGTCAGCCAAGTCTTAACCAGAAAAAAGGGGGAGAAAAAAGGGGGGGAGGGGGGGAAGAAGGAAAGGGGGGGAAAGGAGAAAAAATAAGGTAAAATTGTAAATTCTGCAGCATCTTGGCAAGATAACAATATTGGAGTTCAAATAAATTCCTGTGATTCTATCTGAACTGAATGGGACAATCCACAACTCTTAAAATACTGGTGCAATTCTACTAGTAAGGGCACCGGCTTACGCCACAGCTCACATTTCCAAGGTTATATCTACAACTGCTAGGAATTATACACCTATTAAAAAGCATCTGTCAAAAGTGAATCCTAGAACAAGTTCAGTACAAAAAGAGAATTGATGACTGCATTGCCAAGGTATGGAGTAAAATCAGTTCGTTTTTCTACCATTACACACACTTGTGGGCTGAAGTGAAACTGCCAAGAAATACACAAATTAATCTTGGGTTGGAAATCTTACACAGACTATTACACAATGTTTATCATTCCCTAGAAAGAGTAATCTCAAAGGACACTGGAAGATAAAGGTAGGGAAAAAAGAAGATGGCCATCCCTCTTTGCAGTCATAAAGTTAAGTAGTGCAAGAACTAGAGAAGACAATGCTTGCTCCTATCACCCTGCATGGGTTCTGCAAGTCACACTCTTCAAGAGACCCAGAATACAAAGTCTCTACCTTCATGGGTTGCAGGGGTACAGCCTCTGCCTTACCATGCTCTTCCCTCCAGGCTGTAGGGTCTGCAGCTCTCTGATCCAGTGCCTGAAACACCTCCTCCTTCTTCACTGAAGTCGCGTCTGCAGGGCTATTTCTCTCACAGAAGAAGCAGTTGCCCCAGGATTTTTTTAACTCCATCTTAAATACATTATCCCAGAGGTACTACCACCTTCACTGATGGGCTCGGTCTTGGCCAGCAACAGGTCCATCTTGGAGCCAGCTGGCATTCACTGTTGGACATGGGGGAAAGCTGCTAGCAGCTTCTCACAGAAGCCACCCCTGCAGCTCCCCCACTACCAAATCCTTGCTATGTGAACACAATATGGATCTACTGGGCTAGTAGGAAAAATGCATAAAATCCTGTTTCACTGTCTTTAGGCAAAATAAAAGCATTGTCTTTCTAGCAAGCAACTCCTCCCAGATGAGCATGACTCAAAAATGTGCTGAAATCACTTTCTTTCCTTTTAATTAGAAACAGAACATGTATGAAGTTCGAATTTAGAGGCTTTCAATCCTTCAGAGGTCAGGCGGAACAGGAAACAATGATGATGCATCTTCCAGAAGCAATTATAAATCTAAAACAACTTATCTAGCTAATGCCACACTGAAGGCTGCAGAGCAAAAATGTAAGATAGTAAGAATTCCCTACTGATGCATGCAAAATTACATGCTACACTAGAGACTTTAGAAGTCATACTGGTCTAGATTGAAAACAATTGGCACCATTTCATTATACAGATCCAAGTGCAATACAATAGTTCATGACTCTTTATCCACCAACTACATCAGGCCAGACACAGCAACTTGGATTTTACTGAAATGCGGAATACAACCCACTGGTTTTCCAATTGCCAGCAACTACTGAAACATCTACACAAGAAGGATTTACCTAAAAATGCAAAGGTTCAATCCCAGGCCCTCCAAAATGAAAATTCAGCAGCCACAATTAAATTTCTAGGGTACACATTCTACTATCTCACATAAAAACCAAACAAACAGAGTCCTTTTCCTGACAAGTTAACCATGCATAAACTACATGACATAAGATTTTAATGCCTATGACTTAGCTTGCCAATGAAAGCTAAAGAAATACGAAACAGAGTCCCTGCTATGCCCAAAGTAACAACTGAACAAATAAACAGGCCTGTTCAAGTGTCCATCCCTGCAACCACACATCCCTCCACGCAATAAAGCAAAATGTATGTGAGCAAAAGGACAAATTAGATTTACAACTGCCTTGAAAGAATTTTAGAAGTTAGGGCTGCAATACAAGAAGTAGGACATCTGAACTCTACTTCTACCTCTATTGTCCGAGTTATCTGCCATGTTGTTAAAAGGAACATAATCAAGCTCCTGAATCCACTCAGGTATTAATTACATCCAGTGTTTGTGGGAAGGCAATAAATGCAATCCCAAGACATCCCAGACTGTCATGGGGTGTATGTCTGTATCTTTGTCTCTACTGAAATTAACTACTTACCAAGAAATCCAAATATACTGACACCTATCTGGTTTCATAAACCCCATTCTTTTGGACACCTGCAATTCAGCATCGATTACAAGGAACTGTCTAATATTTACATCTTAACAGCAACAACAAAAAGGTAAACAGTTAAAAATACTAAGAACACTGGTATTTAAAAAAGAATCCTAGGATCTCATAAAGACAATTTGTTGTGATCCAACATTTGCTACAATACACCATGTGAATTTTCAGTTTTCTCAACAGGCTGTACCAAATGCAGATGTATTAGCAGACTTAAACATAATAGTCATGTTTTAAATTTGAAATCTATAGAAAAGAGTCAAAATAATCTTTAATTAAGACTGACTGTTCTCCCTGACTTCCTAATCAAATTCTGTGATGGTGGTCCGTTCTTCTGTTTATGTTTTTGCTAGAGAAAATGAGTCCAGAAAAAATAATCTATATAGGGTAAATTCTTTCCACCGAAAAAGAAGTTTTCTCACTGAACTACACAGATCAGCAATCACCATCACATCTTGTCTTAAGGCACTTACACTAAAACTGTTTTAACATGCAGACCAATATGGTTATTAAAAAGCAAGAATGAGAGTAACAAAAGTAAAGCGCTTATCTGCTCTTTATACATAATCAGTGTATCTACACCATATTCAGCTTCTGGAAACAATTAGGTGACATACTACATGTGCTTAAAAAAAAACCCTCACAAAAATAAAGATTTTGTACTCACAGTAAATATTCGCCTGCCAGTCCGATCAAAAGTTACACAGTATACAGAAGATAAGTGTCCCAAAATTCGTTTGTGCATCTTCATGTGTTGATAGACTGCAGTTGGCACAAGGCGTTCAAGTCTGTATTTTCCATTTAGTTTTCTTGAAAACAGGGTATCCACTACCAAATGGGTAAAGAAAAAAGAAGAGACAACATTTATATTGTGTTCATAAACTAAAATACTTGAGCAGGATAGAAAGTTTATTTCAACACTGGACCACTTACCATATGAACAGCTTACTATAGTAATTCTCTCATTTTACCCTAATTAGGGAAAAATACATACAAAAGTAGCCTATGATATAGACATGAAAAAGTACCGAACTTCAAGGCAGAGTATAGAGATGTAGTACAACTTTCAAGTGCTCAAAATATTTGCTCCTCACTTTATACCTAGTGTGAGAAATTCAGGAGGAGAGAGGCAGCTCCCATGAAGCAGTGACCTCCCTCAAATGTAACAACCATAAAAGCTTCCACATAGCTATTAACTGAAGGTCAGCACACATTCAAATCTTCTCCAAGGCAACCTGCTCCTTGAGGTCTACTCAATCACACAATTATCCACCGCTTGAAAGACAATCAGTTCAGGGTTTTCTTAGGAATCCTGCTACCCACTACAGCTAAACAAACAAACAAACACACACACACACAAAAAACCACAACACTCCCAAAAAAAATTCACATATGAATATACCAAATCTTACAGAAATTTCTGATTTTGATTACCAAAACCTTGCTCAAAGAGCTTGGGATTTTTTCAAGTTTAGAAGTTAACAAGGTCCAGAAGCAAGAATTCACTTTAACAATATGGAAATCTTCTATCAAGAACTTCAGTGAAGAAAATAAAGCTCAATGTAATTAATTTTAAACTGCTACTCATGCAATGATAAAGCAACAAGCATACTTCTACACATGGATACCTAGATCATGTTATAAAGGTATGATGATAAAAAGTTGCACTCTTTTATCATCATTAGACCAAAGAATGGCAATGGTGATACATGTTATGTTCTAGAGAACTATGACAAGCCAGGTAATAACATTCAAACACAAAGTGGTGTCGAAACTTTGGAAGCCACAACCTCTCTGGGCAATCCGTTCCAGTGCGTGGTCACTCCCAGAGTAAAGAATCTCTTCCTCATGTTTAGGTGGAACTTCCTGTGCATCAGTTTCTGCCCGTTGGCTCTTGTCCTACTGGTTGGCATCACCAATAGCCTGGATCCATCCTCCTGACATTCTCCCTTCAGATACTTATATATATTGATAAGGTTCCCTCAGTTGCCTCTTCTCAAGGATGAACAGGTCTTAGCCTTTCCTCTTAGCCTCTCTCTTAGCCTTTCCTCATAAGGGAGATGCTCCACTCCCTTAATCATCTTCATAGCCTTCTGCTGGACCTGTTCCAGGAGCTCCACATCTCTCTTGTCCTGAGGAGCCCAGAACTGGACACAGCACTCAAGATGAGACCTCACCAGGGCTGAGTAGGGGGCAGGACCCCTCAACCTGCTCGCAATGCTTTTCCTAACACACCCAAGGATACCACTGGCCGCCTTGGCCGCAAGGGCACAGTGCTGGCTCACAGACAACTTGCTCCCCAGTATCAGCTGTGAAACAGCTATAAACCTCTTGCATCACTTCAGTTTGGTCCAGACCAACATAACACATGGTTCATGCACCAACACAGGTCAAACTACATTAAATATGGACATTTTTGTAGCTGTATTGTAGTGACTCTGTAAGAATCAGAAGGTTCTTGTGGTATGGCGACACGCCAACCCCATTAGCCTCAGGCCATAAGAACAGCCCTGAAACATTTCAGTTGACTGCCAGTGTCGCCCAAGAATTCAAGGAAGCTTTCCTAGTTCATGAAGCTTTGTGAAGGAGCAGAAACATTAGCTGTAGAGCAAAGCACTTTCATTCAATGAGACAACACTCTCTTAAGGCTCTACTGTATCTTCACCCTCCCCTCATTCTAGAAAAAGATGTGATTGCATTTGCTTTATGACAAAGCTCTTCCTTGCCAACATTCTACTTCAGAACAGCAGGAAACCAAAATTAGTTCAGGCACAAGATAAATTTAGTTTTATTACCTGACAAATCACCCTATAGTTAAAAAAAAAAGGGGGGGGGGGGGGGGGGGGGGGGGGGGGGGGGGGGGGGGGGGGGGGGGGGGGGGGGGGGGGGGGGGGGGGGGGG
>JAWWMO010000121.1:82666753-82694331 GCA_035047845.1 Dendrocincla fuliginosa | reverse complement strand
TAATTCATAAAAGCAGGAAACCAAAATTAGTTCAGGCACAATATAATTTTAGTTTTATTACCTTACAAATAACCCTATTGTTAAAAAAAAAAATCCCACCCCCCCTCAAAAAAAAAAAAATCCCCCCAAAACAAAGAAAACACTCCCCCCTCCCAAAAAAAACCCCTCAACTACACACACACAAACAGCATGAGGGTTTTTTTTCCTCCAGAGTACAGGTAAAAATTAAAAATAGCTGTGTCCAAAATTCCTGCAGTCAAACAATAAAATTGATTTTTCTGGTGCAAGCCTAGATGAGAAAGCTTACCAACTATTAATAATAATAATGCTTTTGTACAAATTACAGGTCTTGGTTGTACAACAACTGTTACACGTATCAAGCATCAACGTTTGTCAGGCCTTAGGTAGTCTCTAATCTCTAACTTGATCCCAACTGCATTTGGACAAAAAGTAAATTTAGAAGCCTTTATGACAGCCAGTCTAACATCTCTCTTGTTTTAGCCATATTAGCACTTTTCTGTCTTTGCTTGGCCTCACACAAATGAGTGTGTATGAGCTCAGTGTTAATCACAGGAAGAGTGACAAGGTATAAGCTGTTAAACAGTTGCAGTGTGAGACACAAACTATACATAAGGGAGAGAAGGAAGATGACACTTGGTCCCAAGAGGGGTTAGAGAATACTGGTTGGGCCTTACAGCAAGTCAACCAACATAAAGGGAAGTGTTGGAGAGAAGAAGGAAGAAAATAACAGAACAGAGATAGCCTGCTCCTTGTTGGAAAGGCACTGTGAAGTGGACACTACGTTGAAAGACTGCCTATCCAATGACTGGCTGACCAAGGAAATTAATATTTACTTAGTTTTACATGCCCATCTACTGTTTACACACTAGACTTTGTTTTAAAAATAAATACATAAAATTGGAAACAAACACAAAAGCTGATGTTACTAAGTGGTTGTTGCACAGTATGATAAACCATCACTTACTTCCAAATGATATTACAGTTTCAAAATCGGGATTGTTCATATTTAATAATGAAGCTAACTGAACAGCAAAAGCCAGTGTCAGAGATCTGCAAATTTGTGGACATTTTGAACATGTAAAGAAAAAATAACAACATACGTGGCAAAGCTAAGATGCTATCAATTTCTCAACAACTGGTTCCAAATAAAATGTAGCGGCTTCTAGCTTTCAGTAACTGGGCCCATCTTCACACAACACGACCAGCCTCACAGACTGAAACTGTCTGCTATCACCGAAGCAATGAATGGCTGAGGTGGGAAGGAGCCTCTAGAGATCATCTACTCCAAGCCTCCTGCTCAAGCAGAGTCAGCTAGGGCAGGTTGCTCTGTGCTGTGTCCAGTCCAGTTTTGAGTACCTCCAAGGACAGACACTTCCCAATCTCTGCCAGAGCTTTGATCACTCCCAAAAGCTCTTCTGTGTTTAAACTGAAGTTCCTCTATTTCAGCTTTGGTTCATGACTTCTGTCCTGTCAAGATGCACCAATGAGAAGGGTCTGGCTTCATCTTCATCACATATTCCCATTCAAGTATTTATAACCATTGATAATACCACTACCACCCCATCCCCACCATGGTTTCTCTTCTCAAGGCTAAATACCAGGTCTCATGGCTTCTTTCTGTATGGCAGATACCTCAATCCCCCTTCATCATCTTCCAGGTCCTTTGCTAGAGTAGTTACAGTTTGTCCATGTCTGCCTTTTCCTGAGGAGCTGGACCCAGCACTCCAGGTGCGATCTTATCTACACTGAGTAGAGGGGAAGGAATACCCTCAACCTAATGACAATGCACTGCCTCCAGCAGCCCACGATGGTGTTTAGGTTTTGTGTGCAAGGGCACATTGTGTCTGGTATGTTCAACACCAGGACAGCCAGACAGTTCTCTACGAAGCTGCTTTCCAGCCAGTCAATTCCCAGTATCCACTGGTATATGAGGTCACTCCTCTACAGGAGCAGGACAAAGTTTCTCTTTGTGACACTTCATTAGATTCCTGTTGACCCATTTCTCCATCCTGTCAAGGTCCTCCTCAATCAGTTTTGCATTGTTTGCCAAACTTAGTGTTTCACTCACAAGTTATTAATGAAGTTGTTGAACAATGCTGGCTCTAGTACCACCCTCTGGAGTACACCACTATGACTGGCTCTAATACCAGTCACTGGAATTCAACCTGTTGATCACAGCCCTTTGATCCCAGCACTTCTGCCTGTATCTTTTTAGTTTGTCAGGCAGAATGTTATGGCAATCGGTTCAGAAAGCCTTGCTGAAGTCAGGATAAATAACATTCATTATTGTCCCCTCAACCTCCAAGCCACTGATCTCATTTAGAAGGCTACTGGGCTAGTCAAGCATGACTTCTTCATTGATCAATGCCTACAACTCTTAACCACGTACTGTTTAGGGGCTTTATTTGTATGCTGGCTTCCAGAAATACTTGCTTTATCATCTGCCCAAGGACTGTGATGAGGAGGACCCCCCGTTTAGTTCCACAGATTCCTTTTTGCCCTACTTCAGGTCCCCTGCCCCATTCTGCAGCAGAACCTACTGCTCTTTCTGCTGACAGACTTGTAAAAACCCTTTTTGTATTCCTTCATATCCCTCATCAGATTTAATGCCAGAACTCCAACTTCAGTTACTGCAGAAACAGAATGCTTGAAGTTGGAAGGGACCTCTGAAAACCATCCTTTGAAAGAAGGACCAAATAAAAATTGCTCAGGATCTTTTCCTAGAGTTTAAAAATAAAATAAAAAATAAGTGGGGTAAAGAAACATGGCAGTCTTGACTCAAAGGCCCTAACCCTAAGCTCTGAAGCTAAGTTTAAATTGCTGGTTTTCATAAGGGCAATTCAGGAACCTAAACTGAATGAAGAGTTTGGCTCTTAAAACTTGATAAAATGCAACTTGGTTTTTAAAATCTTGCTTCTACTGTCACAATGCACTGCTGCCAACAACCTTAATCTGAAAACCACACATCTCGGAGTCAAAAGCACCTTTTTTGTTCGGCTGCACTCAGAACAATGTAAAACTCAAACAAAGCTAATGAAAGTGAAGTGGTGGGAGTTTTCTGTAGAACTTACAAATGAGTGTAGATTTTCTCCCACTCAAAAGGCATGCAACAGACACCAACTGAATGCCTTCAAAGTTTCAGAATGACTCTTAATTCACTCCCCACCCAAAACAGAACAAGCAGCTGAAATAAAACCAGCAATTTGTTAAAAGAAAGATAAATTTGGGGGTCTGACAGATATGGCAGCATTACCTATGCTTACTTTTTTCCCTTGGCCTTCTTATTTTAATTTTATCAAAGTGACCAGTTCTATCACCTTATTTACATGGTCTTATCCTTGAATGTGAAATATACTTTAAAGATGGAAGATAGTAATCCGCCTTATTCACTAATCAGTGATAAGATAAACCCAACTTAATTTTTTACCAAGTATAAGTTACATTTTTAAAAAGCATTAAAAATCTTTCATTTTCTTCCTTTCTCAAGTCACATTTAACTAACAAGTTCTATTCTGAAGACCAGAATCTACCTTTGTTCACCTTCCATTCATACAAAAATAGAACAAGATTCAGAAGAATCCTAGAAGGACACTCAAAAAATACAACTCTTACCACTATTGAATCAAGTTTCATTAACTTAAGAGGCTAGACAGTCCTCTAATGAATACCAAGGGATTCAGAGCTGTTAAAAATAATACTAGAGACAACTCCTTTCATTCTCCAAGCCAGTAAGACTGAACATATCACACATTCAGTTTTGGGTTGTTGAGAGGGTTTTTTTATCCCCTTCTTCAAAGATGCCCAAGACCAAAATAAGACAGCTTGAATTGACTTCCACCTTCCTACAATTTCTCTGTTCAGCTTCTGAACTCTTTGCAGCACTCAGTTTCTTGGCCTATAGATGACCACCAACCAAGTAACGTGATTAAGCTAGCAATTTGATCAAGCCAGAACTTGGCTCTGGGCATATCATGAAGGTAGGTAAAAGTATATGAACTCCTAAATCAAGTATTTCTGAAAAAACAAAAATTCTACATACATTTCAAACTTTGCGTAATATTAATTTGCTTAATGAAAGTAAATGCCAACACTTACTAATTCAGAGTGGTAAAGCATGAGATATTTCAAAATGCTGAAGGCAAAAACAAGCGAAAGCAATACAATTTCAAGCGTTTCCAAACTTCTTTGACTTCAATGAAATCTAACTTGTTTTTACTATATATTTATTCCACTGTTACTTTACTCAAAGTTCCATAAGACGTCTGCAGCTCATTTCTTCGTGCATGATAACAAGTCATCAACTTTAATATAATTCACTTTAGACTTGATTAAACATATATAACAAGATTTACACAGATCTTTTAACATAAAGGCAGTCTTCTTCATTTTTTTATCACAGTTAACAGAATATAGTTACACAAAGTACTCTTAGTACTCTTAAGCTTAAAGTACTTACTGTATTTCTAAAAATAGACATCTACACTGCTTTCAGAGCCTTGCCTTCTCTATACAGCCAAAGAAGCATCATCGCTTACTAAAGAAACTGAAAAAAGCGTGAAATGCCTCAAAACTTCTCCTGAGGTGGATTACTCTGCAGAACCCTGAAATACTGTTTTCGAAAGGCAGACATTTTCACTAGTCAAGAAAAACATTCTTCATTGTCTGTGGCAAAAAGCCAGTCTCATCCAGGTCCTCACATCTGAAGACTGAGTTCTGAGCTGAAAGCTCTCAAAGGTTTATTATGCTTAGGTTCTTTCCTTTTTCAGCAGTTCCCCAAAATTATTGCAATAGAGGTCTTTTTCTGCATCCAAGAAGACATTTAACCAAAACTAAGTATTTCCATATATTCACTGAAATGTGCATTAAGTTTTCCTGCAGAACACAGAAGGATTTCAGTGTCTTTTCCTCCAACATTAGTAGGTTATCCATCTGAAATACATACAGCCTGGAGAATAAGAGGTTCCAATTATTCTTTTTCTTTCTGTTGAGCAAGTACATACAATATAGCCTTCCCACTGCATTTCCCACACTGTGGGAAAACACTGCAAGTTATTTAAGGAAACAGAAAAAAAATTCTAATTCAATTTATAAAAAAAGTACCATTCCAGTTCATGATTTCATTGAGAGATCAGAGAAGAATAGGATAAATCAAACCCAAATGCTTTACAACACAGCTCTGAACCAAATACCAAAAAAATCCAAATACACTTCACAGTTGAAAACATTCAGTTACCAGCACTTATCTCAATGTTTGGAAAAGGAAATTACTGGTCATGAAAAAAGTGGTATGTTGAAATAACTGTAATTTTGCAAATATTCAGTGTTCTGCAAAGGATTCAATAAAAATAACACTTATTTTAAAAGCCTGACTTGTTCTTCTATAAAAAGAGTCTGAAAGTTATTTTTCTTAACATTTAATTTCACTAGCACAGCTACTCTACAAATTTTTTTGAACTCCAGCTACCACAGATCTCATACATTGGTCTTTTTCCCTTTAAAAAGTACACACCAGCTGCTGCACACTGCAAGCTACAGTAAAATGCAAAACAGTCCTCATCCATTCTGATTCCTCCAACATATTTTAAAATGAATGTGTGAGTAAAGGAAAAGCTAAACAACCACTAAAGGAATCTTAGTTATTACAAAGCTCAGTCCTACAGTCTCCTTGCAGAAATAGCTGCTATTCCAGCCCAAGATTTTTCAAGTTTACAATCACCAAGCCATTGCACAATCACTCAAGAGAGGAATTATTCAATTCAGCAACAAGCATTTTCTCCCACACATCTAGAGCACAACACAGAAAAAGCTCTCTACACGAATACCAAAATAACAGCTCTAAACAAAACCAGATTAAAGTAGCACCTGCATCCATTCAGAGTTTAAGGGAACCACTTCTGACCAATATATGTACCAGGTGAGAAGGTTCTGAAAACGCAGCTCTCAAAACAAAACAAAATCATATTCTCTCCCTATATTCCAAGCATCTACAGAAATATCCTGGAAATCATGTAACTTGTGCTTTAAAATGGAAATGCTACTAGGACACTAAATTGCCACCTGACCGAGACAAAATCGGCTGTGCTCAGACTAAGAGCTTAGCTGTAGCATGGTTCTGCTTCAGCTGTTAGGAGAAAACTATAATTCTCTGGATAAAGTGTAATGGTGTGTATTTTGAGATTTCATTCCGAGTTCCTTCAACATTAGAAAAAATATAAATAGCCCAAATTAACCTCTCTCAATTATATATTTTATATATGTTTTTATATCCAGACAAATTCTTTAAAAATTTATAGCCTCCAAAAGGAGCTTAGAGACTGAAAAATTGTAGTGGCAAGTTACCACACTAAAAATGCCTCTGTTCCTAATAGCACCTGCCTATATATTTATACACTGTTACTGTACAGTGTGTGTGTATACATTGCTACATTGTTACAGAGATATATAGTAGTTCCGCAATGTATCTACAGTCTTTTCTTTTTTGCCAAGACAGAAACCTTGGTCTTTGCAGCAGCAGCAGCTGCACCTGACCCAGAGCCAATCAATTGGATATTCTCTGTCCACTTTAATCTACCACTGCATGTATATTTGCAACTACGACTTTGGCAAAAAACACTCCTGTTTTGGTGTAATCCACACTGACAATTCGATCTTAACCATTCCCCCTTCCCTGGACATCAATAGAGAAAGATGAAAAAACACAAGTGATGTTGCACACTTTTCTATCCATCAAAAAAGAGATATGGAGTGCTCTTTAATCTTCTAAAATATTGCACATCTTGATCCTTCTAGCAACTAAACAAATGTGTATCTTTGTTCTTAAAAGGTTAAAAGCTAACAAACATGAGAGCTTAAAAATAATAACTGTAATACCTCTGACCTCCAGCTTTCAGTTTTTCAACAGTACAGACAGCACGTGCGTGCTTCACGATACAGCACAGCAAAGCAAACTAAAGCACAGCTACAAAACTACTGAATGGACCAGAGAGCAAGGAGAGTAACTTCTACAAGACCCAAAGGAAACCATTACCCCTCTACATGACTTTCTTTCCCTAACAATGGGTGTAGGCCTTGCTGTCCTATAGTACTAATTATTTATCTAGTGGCAGTTTTATTACATGTTTAAGAAGGATAGTTTTATTTTTATGTATTCACTGTTTAATTGTATTTTATTCAATTTTATACTTCAAAGACAAAATTATCTTCAGAGCAGAATAGTATATGAATTTACAATAAATATGGCAACACAGCCTCTTCATAAAAACACTAAAAGTAAGGTATGTGACACAAATAAGGACAAATATAAACAAAACTACTACTTAGCTCTCAACATCACAATAATCAATCACGATGGGAATTAGATATTACAGTGGCAATGCCAGAATAAAATTGACTTACCTATACTAGGTGGACTGCCATAATTTACAGGGGACTCTGGAGGCCTTCCACAATGCAGTGCAGCAAGAGCAGATCCCTTCCATACAACATGTTTGCAACCTGTTTTAAAAAAATCACACACACAAAAAAAAAAAAGGAGGCAAATGGGTTTTTTCATGCAAAACCACAGGAAAGGCATGAAATACCAAGGACTCTCAAAATTCTCATAAAATTTTCATACTTTTGTTTGTACGAAGCAAAGACTGTCTGCCAGCTCCTAATAGCGTCTGCACTCCAGGGACACTTTGTGGAATTTCTTGCTCTAGAAGCGGTCCAAGTCGATGGCATATTTGAAGCAAGTGATCAGGTGCCAAGTGTCTGTAATATTTCACCTATTATACCAAAGAGCAAACACAACATTTGATAAAGAACACCATATTTTTTTAATGCATTACTGGGTTTTTTCCAAAAATTTGTAAGAAAATTATAGGATATTAGGGATAAAAGCAAATAATGACCTTTAAGTACAATAATTCATTCCAGCTGGTCCTAATTAATTCTTCTATTCAGCACATGTCACTTTGCACAGAGAATTGTTGGTATTTACTACTTTCTGACTTTAAGGCACAGTTGGTCATACACTAATAAGCTTCCTTATAATGACAGTAAAAAAACTGTAAAGTGTCTACTCAATTTTATATTTAAGTAGTGATCTGGTCAATTTAAATTACTGTAAGATAAAGATGAGACAAAGATTGCAAAGACAGCAACATTTACAAAATTCTTGCAAGATTCACAAATACCAAATAAGTAACATAGCTTTGTAGAAGAAAACATAAAAACATTCTGCCTCAATTCACCTAAGTTACATCATCTTGTTGAAGCTCCACAATTGTATTTAATTCATTATTTTAAATCCAAAGCCTTTAAACAAAAATGCTGGCTTAAGTAATTCAACTTCAAAATTGTATATGTGGTCCCTGTTATACTTACAAACATTACGAACTTCTGTAACAGTTCATAATTTTAAACTGCAGAGTACCAAAATAAAGTCCCATTATCAGCAACAGAACTTCTCACAACCTGATTATAACCAGTTCAACCAGTATTAATGATCACTCAGGCAGAACCAGCCCATTCTTCCAAACTACTAGAATTTTAAATCAGAAAACTGTCTTATATAACAAAGAAAAAAAAGCTTTGAAATTTATGTGACAATAATAAAATCTTACTAACAAAGCTTTTGGTTAAAAAATAGCATTTTTAAAATGCATAAGCTATTGTCAGCTCAGGCTACAACAAAAAAAATAAATTCAGAGGGAGAATATATTCAGTTTTCTTCAGTTCTCATACAGAATTTGGCATGCAGTAGTTTTGTCCTTCACACAGTCTGAAATATGTCTTCACAGTTTTACTTCACAGACGAGGTAAAAAAAGAAATAGTGCAGTAAAAGCTTATGATGTTTCGTTATTTTGCAACTAGAAGAGGTTGTGACTGACATTTAGGCAGAATAATGCTTCTATATTACACCCAATTAACAGGTATATACCACATCCTTCATTAAACGTGCTCCTATCTTGCTGACACACCATAACAGCCTCATGTACCCTAGCAGTTTGTTAACATAAAGACTGATGTCTGAAACTGAGACTCTGGAAAAGCCTTGCTTACACCAGTAATTTCCAACACCAGCACCACCACAACCTTCTGGTGAAGGAGGGAAAGTTTTCTCTCTCCTGTCGTGGTTTAACCCTGCCGGCAGCTCAGCTCCACACAGCCATTTTCCCATTCCCACCACAGTGGAACGGGGGGAAAAAAATCAGATGGGTAAAAGAGCAAAAACTTGTGCTTTGAGATGAAAACAGTTTAATAGGTAAAGCAAAAGCTGCACAGCAAGCAAAGCAAAATAGGAACTCATTCACTACTTCCCTTCTGTGAGGAAATGTTTAGCTGCTACCTGGAAAACAGGGATTTCCTTCTGTGAATTATATTACGTTTGTAGAAGGCCTTGCAAGCTGTCTAAATTTGACTGCCTGAAAGTTAAATTACTTAGAAAAATTCATAAAAGTTCAATTTAAAAAAAGGGGTTTTCTTTAAAAAACATTAAAAATCATATTTTACTTCAATAAAGTTGCAATTGGTTGTAAAGATCAGTTAATTTAAAATTGCTAAATTCAAGGTCATCAGACAGGAACAATGTTAGAGAAGTGGCAAAAAATAATCCAGAATTCAGAACTTGCATGTTACTGGTAAGAAAAATGAATCAGAATAGCAAATCAAACATGTTTTTTTCTGCTTAAAGGAGGAATCACAGCCAAAATACATGCCTGAGAGCTCTAAAATACCCAAATAATTATAAGAAGTGATGAAGCTATGTAGTTTTTGCCAACAAAAGCCCCGACACATCTCCTCAGCTTTTCTACTCTTCTGCTCCTGTCAAAAGGAATACTGCTCTTTCTACAATTCCATCCGAAACCAGAATTTACAGCTGCATAATCTGAACTCGTCTCTCAAAGATTAACAATTACTGGTTTTTTTTGTTTAACCACAAATAATACATCTAAATATGCAATACAGTTGTCATTTTATCCTGCTCAAGACCCTGCAGTTTTACACATCCTCACAAATGTACAAAATCTAAAGTAAATGAAGCAAATCGGCTTTGACACATTCCAAAACTACAGCAAGCTGACATCTTGAGTCATACTTCTCATGATTTGTCATAAGCCATGTGTTCACTTTTTATTTTAGCAGAAATTGGGTAGGCTCAATTCCTCTTGCAGTTTTTAAAGCAAATGTTTTGAAAAGAGGGGTATATTTGTATTATTCTTGTTCATCTGTATTAAAGATCTTAATATATACCTTACACCCACACTACAATCTCTTCTCATTTAAGTCCATTTATGTGAAAGGAGCTATTTATGTCAAGTTACACAGTAGTTTTGTAATGCTTCTCCACAGTATTTGTCTGAATAATCATACTTCACTGCTAAGCAGCATTCACAACCAGCTCATTAACAAACTGATTCAACAATACTAAGTGAGCTGTACACGTTACCAAAAAAAAAAAAAATGGCACTGCCCATTTAAACACTTGACAGTTCCAGAGAGTTTATAGAGCTATTTCGTGAACTGTTCATATATAAGGTTAAAGTACACACAAAAGACTCAAATAAAAAAATAGGTTTCACTAATACAATAGTTTCATTTGAAAGGAACCTACAACCATCATCTAGTCCAACTGCCTGACTGCTTCAGGGCTGACCAAAAGTTAAAGCACAGTATTAAGGACATTATCCAACTGTCTCAAACACCGACAGGTTTGGGGCTGCAACTGCCTCGAGGAAGCCTTTTCCAGTACTAATTTGAATTTGTGACCATTAGCTTTACAGTGGAAGTCACAAACCAAGAAAGTCTGCAACAGAAATTCACCTTAGTCCCGACCACTCCCTTTTGAAAAAGAAAGAAAAAAAGAACTGCAGAAAAGATAACCACAATGTGGTAGCAACAACTCAAGATGGGACAAGGTAAGTTTGTTTATTTAATATATTCAATGACAAAGGGTGGCTTGAAAACTACATTTATTCATATTGTTCTGCAGTACAGACTACCAGGAGACAATTCTTGCACTAACAAACTATAAAAAGGAGCTAGAACCAACACAAATATACTTGTAACCTGTGTCTCCTCCTAAAAAAAGTAAAAATTAAAAACGAACAACCAAAAAAAAAACCCAGCAGCACTTACAGAGTACTTTCAAGACATAACAAAAAGAGGTTAATAAATTTTTGGTTTAATGGTAATTTACCAGCTTTGTCAAAAACAGAAGAGCTCAAGACAACTCAATAGAATGACAGTAATTTGTTTTGATATCATTCTCTGATTCCAAAAGAAAGTAAAGCAAAATGAAAAAAGTAACAGATGTACAAGTACTTAAAATTCATACAGCCTTAAATGAAAGTGAAAACTGGACTCTACAAACAGGAATTTCAAAATTTTATGCCAAAACTGTGATGTCAAACTGCATATAAAAAGCACTGGGGTTTTTTTTATTCTGCCAGTCCCACCTAGCTGAAATTCTAGCTGTTTTTCTTCCTCTTCCTATTAGGCTTTCTGCAATGTCTCATTCTGCTGTTCTTCCAAAAGAATTGCATAGACGACATATTTTTAAGGTAAAATAATAAACTCTCTTTTTGTTCTCATAGTCTTTTCACATAAGAGCATTTCTTAAACATTACTGTAATAAAAATTAGAATGCTGTTAGCAAGTACAAATTTTTCAGCTCTTAGGCACAATTAATATTTCCTAGAAAATAAAAAGCAGACAGCATTGCCCTCAACCTCACCCTTTACCTACTACTCCCAACTTCACTTATTATAAACAAGCAGCATGGGAATACACAAAATGCAGCTTCACAGCTATCTGGACTAACATTCAAATCTTTATTACCTTTGAAACAGACCTAAGTGCTTGCATTTTCATTCTGCATGACTCTGCAGAATAATTCAGCATCAGAATCACAACGAATGCATCAAAAGAATCATGATTTGACTCCTCAGTTAGATTTGCAATACATAATGCAGTTATTCACTACCAGTGTTTTAGACATCAGGCGAAATATGATCTTATTCTAGTGCTCCAAATACTCTGCATAGTGAAATGTTCTCTGAAGAATTGTTTGCTCCCCCCACCACCATGCTAACAGTTAACAGGCTTAACTACAAGGTTGACTGCAAATATCTTTCAGAAAAACACATTTGCTCACAAGGACATATTAAAAGAAAAAAATAATCCAAGTCAGTCAGCTACCTATATTTCCAGATGTAAGAGCTCAGTCTTACTAACACCAGCAGTTACCTCAGCTTTAACTGGTCTGCTATATAACATACTGCCCGAAACAAGCTCCAAATTGAATTACAGTAATTGCTGTACTATATCAGACCATCAGTCTAACAGAGTACCGCGTACCACCAGCCACTGCCTTATCACTTTGAAATTAGGAATTGCAATGAAACACAAGTACTGTTCTTTGAAGAATTTTTGTTTTTGTTTTTTTTTTGCGGGGGGAAGGGCAGGGGAAACTGGGCAAGAGCAACAAAGGATAGGAAGGGGAGAATTGGAGAATTAACCATTTTCCCCAAAACATATTTATTTCTCATGCACTTTCTAATTATGCTTGGGCTAAAATTTTAGAGACATTTAGCCACGACGTCCTATCAGAATGCCTACTATTTTACTGTGAGATTACTTTTTCTCTAATTAAATAGATCTATATGAAACAAGCAAACCCAAGAATAAACAGACTGCTGTAAGCTTACCACGTAAGAAGGCATGAACAGAAGCAGCATTTTCAGCCTTATGGACTAAGACATTCAACTATACCTGTTACTGTTACATTACCTGTATCTGTTTTCCTTTCTTAAACTCACTCAATGTTTTGCAGGTTTTGTTGGTCTGTTTTGTGTTTCTTTTTTAATAAACTGTACACGTTAGAAACTTGATATTCCCCTTTAATCCATCTGTCATCAGCATCCCTTTGTTTCAGTTTGAAAGAACTAGCATTAAACAGTTGACTTAGTCAAACCTCTTGATCATCTGTGGAACAAATGTGTAGTACCTCCCATAACAAAGAAGAGTTCCCCTTCAACCAAATATAACAACTTTAATAGAAAAGTTTTAACATAATCTACATTCTTGATTACGGGAACAGTTAGTAGAACCGAAATGCTTGTCTTTTAGAACTATGAGGAAATCATTTAAGTTGATATACATCCAACAAAAGCACTGATAATGAGACCAAAAATCTGGCTAAGGAATCACAATCATTTTGCAGGTTTTCTTAGCCACAGTGCCAAGTCTTTCAGAACACCTTCCAAAATACCATACAAACTTTCCCCAAAATACTGTTAATAAAAACTAGGTGATGATGCAGCTCTCTGATACAACACAAGCTTTAACTTTGCTCCTTATTTCTTTGAATACTTTTATAGCACAAGATTTCCTGAAGAAACAAACCACTTATTATCTGGTTACTTATTAGGAAATAGAATTTCTAAACCATAACCACAATGTTGCCTAGAAGACTTGGGTATTATACGAACAAAGAAACACAGTACCAATGTACTTAGTGTCCTAGTCCCACAGATACTCTTTGTAACTTCATTAGGTTTCACAACGTGAAAGGAGTAAAGTGGAACGGCCTGAAAATAACATAATTTTCACTTGAAATCACATTTAATAATTGTGGGCAGGGGAAGAGAAAGGAACAAACATTAGCAAAATAGCCACCAAAAGTTCCTGAGAACAAGGCATACTGCCCTCTAAACCCATTGTACCATCCTCCTATTTGATGTGAAGACCCTGCCTTCTCCCTCCTCAACCATCACCAATGTGAATAAAATTCTAATCCAACAGAGAAAATGACAACTACATAAACATTCTGGACAAGAAAATTCACACAATAGTTCTGATCATATATACCATAATGCTTGTACCACAGAAGACCTCAAAAAACCCCCCAAAAAAATGACCAACAAAAACCCAGTCGCTCCCTGTGGTAGTTCTAAATTGTCACAGTGAATCTTAAAAGTTGGCTTCATCCAACTGAAGTCTACTTTGATCCCAAAAGAAGCAACCCCAACACATTCTTCATGCCCTGCACGCCCACTCCTATCATCTCCCTCATGGTGGTGGCAAGACCCATGTTGCTCCACACAAAAAGAGAACTTAACCATCTGAAAATTATGCTTGTACTGTTCATTTTTCCGACAGTTCATCTCCCTTATCCAACTAACCACACATTTGGATGAGCACTCATGCCTACACAAAGGATTCAGCAGAAATGCACACACAGCTTTCACCCACAGCATACAATTAGAACAGCAACACCCACAGGGAAACGGCAACATGAAAATAACAATTACCCTGGAGTAAAACTAAACACCAAAGTTTGTTCATGTGTCAAACAAAGGCCTTACAAAAGGTGTTTTAAATCCTAAAAATGCAACACAACACTTTGACATCTTTATCGACAATCTATAACCAATTCACAATGCTGCCTTGCTCTGCTAAAATGAACTGTTAACCTTAAAACTCCTCAAATTCTGTCCCACATGAGAAATCCTCAATCTTTAAAAGAAAAAAAAAAAAAGAAAAAAAAGAAAATCAGCTAGCTTACTATTAATAAGTTTTCATGACAAATGCAAGAAAACACAAAACATTCTGAGATCTATTACTGAAGAGTCAGTCCCATCATCCTTGATACACCTACATTGAAAGAGGCCTGCCAGGGACTCGATTTTCAAAGGGAATTAGGTTATAGCACAAATAGAAATCTTAATACTGGCAATACTAGAATGAGACTGACACTCTGAAATAAAAGCCTACGCTATCAAAGCCAGATCAAGTGATTTATGCCACATAGTGTGACTGTAGGAAAATATAATATCGAAGTATTTAAATTCAGGAAAAATCATTTAAGAATACAAAATAAGCATAATAGCAATTCCAAATTCATGTATTTTCCTGTAGCATTACAAGGATGCATAGCATGGTATTGGCTTATATAAGAAAATGAAACATTTACTTTCACTGGCCAAAGAGAAAAATGAAAGTAATTTACAAGATGAAAATTGCATCAGATTTAACACAAATTAAGTTACAGAAACAAAACATCTAAGGCTGTGAATTCCAGTCTAGTAACAGACTGTTAACTAAGAATTCTTAAAGAAACGTCTTCCAAATGAGGCCGAGATCAGGAACATCATCATCGCTTGAAAAGATATCCATATATATATTAAAGGAATGATTTATTATACATATATGTGTAATAAAAAGCATGACTTCACACACAACAATAGAGAAGCCTGGGATTAAATTCCATCAGTGTTACACAGAGCCCTTATTCCCTCCTAGAGTAACGTCTAACACTACATTTCCTGGTAATTTTACTTCTTAGTTTTTCTCCCTTCAAACTTCTCTACAAAATTTAGTGAAAGCTCAAGGCATTCATACCAGAGAAGTGGTACCAAAACATGGCAAAACATGCTGTCTTCAGAAAGAAGAGTCAGCATCTTAAAGCTGGAAAAATGTTAAATGAAAAAAAAAAAAAAAGAAACAGAAAAACAGAATGTTAGCTCATTATCAGCCCCTATCTTAAAGCTAAAGATTCTTTGGTTTAAGGAAAAAAAGTTTTGTTTAGTGAAACATGACACATCGAAAAAAACCCACTTCTTTTGTACAAAATGTAACTGTCATGCTGCAAATACACTTCTGGGACAGCTGTCACATGCCTAAAATGTCAAGTAATACAAAGTTCACGAATTTTCAGCAACTGAAGCAAGAGCAAATGGAAAGGACGGAGAGAAGCATCAAAAACAAAGTAACCAATTTCACATACACACACACACACACAACACACCTTAACATCTGGATAGAGACAAGGTGGAAAAGGGCATTGAAATGTTTATCAGGAAGTCTAAGAAAATGTTGTTACAAACAGAAGACTAAGAAAAGAGAAATGACCTCATAGCATCACCTCTCCAAATGCAAGTATCCAGCATCAAGTCCAAGTTCTGAGGAAGTATATCTTATATCATTTGATACCTGACTAAACTGGTATTTACCTGCATTCCACAAAAAAAAGTGCAGTTTTTGGGAAAGGGTCAGAATAAACTTCTCTCTCACCAAATGTTCTTACTTCAACCTTTAAGATATTTTTTTCCTCACTATCTCCTTCTTCACCTCCTTTCATATTCTGATTGTATAGAAGAAACCCAAATCCATGCTACACTAAGACTGCACATCCAATTCTTTATGTTTTCTAGGATAAAAGAGAAAGGATCGTGGTAAGTTTTACCTAGCAACTTCTGACCACCATTTGAAATGGGCAACATGACCTCACAGTCTTATAAATAAAAAAGTAAATAAGAATAGCATAATATGTCGTGTACTTTGAAATTTCCAGTTGAATTTCTTGGTGATTTCAGGAAAATTCAAAAGCATTGATATGTAACCATATGCTTTCAACAAGTCAAACACTATCAATTCTTCCACACCACATGCATGAAAACGCCTGTGCCAATCCATCTCTTGCTACAGAAAAAAATAAATGCTGTAAGTAAACCTGTTCCAACTACAATAAATACCTATGATTCATGCTGTAACATTTGTTATATAACTAAAATAATGTATATGCCAACGGTCTTTATCAGACACATTACAGATGGAGACTGTTCTGCCTCCTTTCTATGTAAGCTCAAAAGTTCTCCACATGTCTATGTCTCACAAGTACTGGAGTTCAGAACTACAAGAGGCAACCAGCAAGCCCGAAGGGAAATCTCTGATGAACATCAAAAGCAGGGCTCAGTCTTCCTCTCAAATTGTATTCAGAAATTCAGAGACTAAATTATACAATAGTGCACCTGCTATAAAAGCAATGCTAGCAACTAGCTGCTAACAGTCACAATTCAGACACCTTAATTGCTGTTTTCCCAACTACTGCAGGTCACAACTCATTAG
The DNA here is from genome assembly GCA_035047845.1 of Dendrocincla fuliginosa. NCBI lineage: Eukaryota > Metazoa > Chordata > Aves > Passeriformes > Dendrocolaptidae > Dendrocincla > Dendrocincla fuliginosa. The sequence continues at coordinate 82,677,416 of JAWWMO010000121.1, read as the reverse complement.
GGGGAAAAAATAAATATCCAGGCCCCTCTTTGCTAGCAAGAGCTGGATTACTACAACTAGCACTTTGTTTCATCATTGATCTTACAGCCGAGACGAAAAGCACACGCTGCTGGGAGATTAAAAAAAAAAAAAAGGTAAAAAGAAAAGGAGCAAAACACAACTCCACCTAAGTCAAATCAGTGAGGCGAACGCGGCAAGCCCAGCTATTCCCCGGCGCCGGATAAGCGGCGCATCGAGGAGGCAGAGCGGCACAGGGCACCGGGGCGGCGGCAGCGCCCGGGGGCATCCCGGACATCCCCGCATCCCGGGGCACGGAGCATCCCCAGGAGCGGCGCATCCCAGCGCCCGGCGCATCCCGGTGCCCGGGGGATCCCGAGGAGCGGCGGCAGCGGCGCATCCCGGTACCCGGCACATCCCGGTACCCGGAGCATCCCGGTACCCGGTGGATCCCGGGAGCGGCGCATCCCGAGGGAGCAGCGGATCCTGGGGGAGCGGCGGATCCCGGCGGATCCCTGTGCCCATTGGATTTTGGTGCCCGGCGGATCCCGGTGCATCCCGGTGCCCGGCGGATCCCGGGAGAGCAGCGGATCCCGGGAGGGACGGATCCCGGTGCCCAGCAGATCCCGGTGCCCAGCGTATCCCGAGGAGCAGCGCATCTCGGTGCCCATCGGATCCCGGCGCATCCCGGTACCCATCGGATCCCGTCGGTACCCATCGGATCCGGGTGCCCATCGGATCCCGGTGCCCATCGGATCCGGGTGCCCATCGGATCCCGGTGCCCGTCGGATCCCGGTGCCCATCGGATCCCGGCGCATCCCGGTGCCCGTCGGATCCTGGTGCCGGGGATGCGCTGAGCGGCCGGCCCGGCTCGGAGCCGCCCCGTGCATGCTGTGGGGATACCCTGTCGCGATAATAAATGATAGAGGATACCATGACTTTGCTGTCTCTGCTGGGTCGGATCATGCGTTACTTCTTGCTCAGACCGGAGACCCTGTTCTTGCTGTGCATCAGCCTGGCCCTGTGGAGTTACTTCTTCCACACGGATGAGGTGAAAACCATCGTGAAGTCCAGCAGGGACGCGGTGAAGATGGTGAAGGGCAAGGTGGCCGAGATCATGCAGAACGACAGGCTCGGGGGGCTCGACGTGCTGGACGCCGAGTTCTCCAAGACCTGGGAGTTCAAGAGCCACAACGTGGCCGTCTACTCCATCCAAGGCCGGAGGGACCACATGGAGGACAGGTTCGAAGTCATCACCGACCTGGTGAACAAGACTCACCCCTCCATCTTCGGGATATTTGATGGGCACGGAGGAGAGGCAAGTGCTCAGCTAGAAAAAAACCCCAAACAACCAAAAACCCCAAACAACAACCAGAAAAAGGGGGTGCGGGAGGGAGGAAGGTGCAGGGATGTGTTCTCACCCACCAGGTTTGTGTGGTTATCTTGAGATGAGATGTCTGGAGACATTTGGGGGGGGTGTGGTGATTTGGAGGGAGGTTGTCTCTAACCAGGGACCCTGAAATACCCCATTCCCCGTGTCTCTCCCTGCCCCTTCGTGTTTATCCCCCCTTTGCCCTTTGCAGCAGGAGAGCTTTAATTGCAGTGCGAGGCGCTGGAGGCGGCTCCGACGTGCGGGGAATAGCGATGGGCAGCATGGACTGCCTGGAGTCAGCTTTTGTGACAGCCCAGGGTGGGTGATTTTGGCCCCAAGCTCATCGCAGGGGTGACACAGGATCCCTCCTGAAGGCAGGCTGTGTGAGCAGCCTTGGAGCTCTGGGGGGAAAACCTTGTCTTCCCAAAAATTCCCTCTCCAGAGAGCAGCTGAGGCGCTGGGAACGCCTTTGGTGTTTGTGAATTGGGTGTAGTTTTTGTGTCATTACAACTGTGCTGCTGCTGTACTTGTCCCTTCCCTAGTGGAAAGCCAGGAAAACCGTGACTTTGAAACTTTGTGGTGTGTAACCTCTGAAGTTTTCGAGGCAGGGGTGGCTTCCTTCGGGCTGTGCTGTGCAATTAGTGTTGTGGCTTGATGGGACCATTCATTTATTACAGATGAGGGACGTTGCAACTGCAGCTTCCTCTGCATTTAGGATGTGGTGCTGCCACATAGCTTTTTGCATGGCACAAAGCACATGTTTCATAACTGTGGAAAAGGACAAAGAATTTGCCCTTGAGTGACAAATCAGGTCCTGCTGCGTGCGAGATAACCTTTCTGGTTTGGGGATTGTGGGAGCTGAAATGCTGGAGGATTTTCAGGTGAATGCCCTGCCAAGGAGGGGAGAGGCAGGGCGAGAGCTCGGGTGTTCCTGCAGCTGCTCTCACAGCTCAGGCAGTCAGGATCCTGCCTGGAAAAGCACTGGCAGTGGGCACACACTGCTGGGGCACAGGGGTGGCAGCTGCTGCCCCGCTGGACATGGAAGCGCCACCTGGAAAATCCAGGCCATGGGCATGAGATCCAAAAGCAGGGCTGGGAAGGGACTTGGGCTGCCCTGCTGCTCCCCCAGTGTCAGCGTTGTGCCCCCTTTAAATTAACACAGACACTCTGGATATTGAAATTGCCAGCTTCATAAAGATGCTGGGGCTGATGGACCCTGCTTTCCCTTCCCTGCCTGGTCTCAGCCAGGGCACGGCTGTGCCAACTCTCCCTGGCATTGCGGGGCCACTTCGCTGTCCCCAGCCCTTCGAGGAACATTTCTGTGTCCCAAAGCAGTGGCTGGCTCCTGCTGAAGGAATCCTGGCTGCGAGCAGCGTGCTGGGGACATGTGGCTCCTTTGTGCTCAGGGCTCTGGGGGAGCTCTGCCTTCTCCCTCCTCCTCCTTCCCCTTTGTGTGAGTGGCAGCTTTGGTGGCCGGGGCTGAGCAGCCACAGCAAGTTTGTGGCAGGATGTGCGAGGTGTTTTTAAGCAGAATTACAGATGGAAATGTGAGACACAGCTTGGCTTTGGGTGATGTGGAAGGGCCACCTGATTTCCTCTTTTAATTTTGTGTCCTGCGTGGATCTTGCCCAACACCAGGCTGCAAACTCAGGGTGTTAAATAACCCCAAACAGAGGCAGGGAGTAAATACCTACAATGTGCTTTGTATAGAGATGGTTTGGTTTGTTGTGGATCTTGAAATGACAGGATCTGTTAGTGATGATGCTGTGGAAAGCTGCTTTGCCTTTTGTGTTCTGCTGCCTCAGAGGTTGTTTGAGTTGATTCAGTGGCAAAGCACAAGGCTCTCATAGAGGAGGGCTCTAAGTCTAAAAGGTTCAGCAAGTCTGGTTTCAAATCTCTCCAAATGTAATATTTTACAAATGGATGTATCTAGCATCCCTTATTTATCCTTCTAATGAAATCACGGGTGTTTTAATAGCCTTTACTCCTACAAAAGTAAGTTGAGGAGCTAACTAGTTTCCTGCTTTAAATTTTGGGTAAAACTGATCAGAAAAGTATGGGCTATGTGCTGTGCATACAGCAAAAAAGTAAAAAGTAATGAAGAACAGGGTTTAGTCTAAGCAGGTTTTGTAGTTTTGAGTAGAAAATAGGGAAAGGAGAAGAAATAACTCAAATCAACACTCTTATTTTAATCCCTAGTACATGATACTAATTTTTAGGTCGCTGTTTGAATTGGGAGTTTGTATGTCTTATTTTATTTTTATTTTCTTTAAAAGATAAAAGACTGTGAAACACCTTATCTACATGCGTGGCAAAGCCCTTGTGAAGATTGTATAGGCTCCCATTAAATTATTTTCTGTGTATTTAAAGAAGAAAGAACTGCTAATCCCTGGAGCTACATGTGAAACAAACTGCTCTATACAGGGAAAAATTGTTATTTCCAAACAGACAATACCACAAATGAGATGCTAGATTAATTCTTTCCAGCTCTGTACAAGGGAGTGTGTCTCCATTAATTACTTCCTGCCATATCCCATTGAAGTGGAAGGATGGGAAGCATGATTCAAGCACCATGAGTTACTGTGCACTGCTAATTCAGGAAGATGTCTGAGTTCTGCTTCCAAATCGCCAACATTTTGCATAAATTCTACTTTTCTGTTATGTCATTTCCTCTTGCATCTTACAGTTTTGGCCTGGAGAGGTTGACAGCCATTTCCTTGGGGTTTGTAGGTGGCTTGGTGAGAAAGCAGTAACCAAAACCCATCATTAATGTTCTATGTTGCTGCTCAGAATCTGCTGCAAGTACTTGTTAAAGGCACTGATATTTCAGGGATAAAATTCGGTCCGTGGTGGGTAGGGCAGTCTTGTCTAATAGGTTAGTTTGTTTCTTAAAAATTTAATAATAATAATAATAATAATAGTAATGCAGAGCAGGTGGAGGTCAAGAAGTAGAAAAGTTTCTGCCTGTTATTTCACTGCATGACTTTGGCCAAAGCTTTCAAGGTGATCTAACCTAAAAAAGAAGAGAATAAAGTGTTTGTTCTCTCAGCAGCTTCTCTTTAAGGCTCAGAGATGGCTGAAGTGCTTTTCTTTGGTTTCCCCTTTCCATTTTTCCTTTATTTAGAAGTTTTGGGGCTGCCCAGGCTGGATGACAGAGCAGTGTCAAACTGCATAAATGCCCAGATAGCAGTGAGCTGGAAAGCTGAGCAAAGGATGCTTAATCAGAGTGATTTAACTATTTTAACTAGCATTTCCTCTCAAATATTTAAGGTTTAAGCACTCAGTTTAATGAGATCTCAGTATTACACAAGAACAAAGTAGCTCAGCTCCCATCTGCAGTTTTATGGTTATGGCTCTGCTGCTTATCATTGGTTTTTCCTAACCCTATGGGGTGAAGGCTTTAAAAATAATTATAGTAATAGATGGTCCCTTTTATGCTGCCCGTGCTTGTTTGGAGTCATAAATGGATGTGAGTAACGATGGGGGGAAATTAAAGCTCAGTAACTGTCTCATGAAAAATGTCTCTCTTTGTATTTCCCTCCACCTCCTGAAGTGGAACGTGGCAAGGCTTGTCCCTTAGGATTGTAGGTGTGGGTAAGGGCTTTTTGTGGGATGTAATTGGGGTTTGGGGTTGCTGGGAGAGCGTTGTGGGGTGTGAAATAGCCCTTTTTGCTCCCAGTGTGGGGCAAGGCTGGGAGCTGAGCTGTGGCATTGCCTGGAAGAGGCTGATGATGCTCTGGGCTGTCACAGGCCCTTGAAATCAGGAGCACCAAGTGCTCTGGTTACTGATTAACTTCCAAAGACACTGCAGAAAGGGAAAGGTCAGGAGATAATGGGCAGAGTCCCGAGGAGCCTTGTCTGAGCCTATGGAAACGGGAGTGCTGAGGTAAGACCTGGAGAGCAGGGCACTGTGCCAGCTGGGCTCAAATGAACCTGCTCTGCATTCAAATCCAGCTGCTTGGGCTTGGCTTTCTTATTTTTAGTTTCTCCTTACAGCAGCAGGAGTTGGTGTTGTGTTGAAAGAAGAAAAAGCTGACAATTTGGGGTTTTCCCCCCCCCCAAATCTGCTAATTCTAATTCAAACCCTGCTCCTCTGATACTGAACTGCTTAAGCGAGCTCAGCAATGAAAATTTATCTATCAAGCTTTTGAGTAAAGGCCATTAAGGATTAATGGCTTGGGATTTTATAAAAGGTAAGAATAAATCAAACAACAGCTTTGAGCTTCTCTGGGTGTTACAGCCTAGCTGGAAGGTGAGGTCTTTGAGGCTTTGCAGTTTTTAAGAAGAAGCTGCTGGGATGGTTTGCCTTTTATAGTAATTTCCTTTGGGTTCTAATCCAGAATCCTCTGCAAAGTGCCCAAATGTTTGAATAAATATTTACGTAGGTGAGGTCACGTTGATAGGCAAGTCTCGAATCTGCTTAGAAATTCCACTCCAGTGGCCTAAAGTTGAAGCCCAAATGATATACAAGAACATTTCTGTCACGTTGTTTAGTTTATGCAAGTTTTGATTCTTGGGTATCCTGTGCCAGGATTATGATTTTCACCCTACGAGACCATGCTGATTTGATTTAGGGCTAAACTATGTGCTCATCTGCTGCACAAAACTGGGACTGAAAATGGATTAAAACGGTGTAAAAATCGGTAATTGGAAGGAGGGAGTTTTAATTGCTGCCATTCACGGCTCTGTCATTGGGTGTGAGATTGAGTCTGTCTCAATTCTGATCAGAATCAGAAAGCCAATTAATTCGGGACGTGTTTTGCCAGCTCTGCTGGAATTGGTGCTTCCATGTGTGGGCACACAGGCTGCCACTGGTGCAGTGAAATCAATTTGGATTCTTAGATGCTTCCAGATTATAAAAATCCTCAAAGTTTCTCCGTGAACTTGAGCAATGAGCTCCATGGGATGTGTTTGTGTGTGTGGTCAGTGCTCAGCAGCTTCTCCATCGCCCTGGATGGGGAGGAAATGGTCTGGGGGCTGTAGGATTTTGATAAATTCTGTTCTGTAGCTCAAGAACTTGGACATTTTTGTGTTTAATAATGGAGAGAAAACAGAATTCATCTCTTCTGTCCTGTGGGCTTAGTGAAAGCTGCAGATTGCTCCAGCTCTGCCTCCAATGTCGTGCTCCCAGTAGCTCTTTTGGAGCAGAGCAGTATTTCTCCCTCCTCCCTTGTTGTTACAGATCCAAATATTTATGGTGTAAATTGTTCCTTAAAACTGTGATTTGGCTTCTGGCCCTCTCACTTTTTAAACAGTCTCCTGGCAGTGTTTCTCTGGGGATGCTCCCTTTGCTGCTGGCTGGGTTTTGGAGTTCCCTGCAGCAGGGGTGGCACTGCAGGGCTGTCCCATGGCAATGGCAGGGCTCCCAGGCACTCCAGCTGGCACCTCTGGGTTGCCCCTTCTCCTCAGGACTCTTCAGCCCTGCCCCTCCTCATCTGGCCTGTCCTGGTGTCCTCCCCCAGGAGCCTTTGAGCATGTTGGTCACCTCAAAAATGAGTGACATCGTGCTGTGACATCAGCCTGGTTTGGTGACCCATCCCTGGACGGTCCAAGGCCAGGCTGGACAGGCTTTGGAGCACCCTGGGGTAGTGCAAGGTGGAAAGGGATGGGATTTAGGGTTCCTTCCAAGCCCAACCAGTCTAGAAAAGGCAATCCTAAGGTACCTGGCACTAATGTTTCTTGGGTTTCAAGGTTTGGGGCTTCACTTGGAGCACAGCAGGAAAATGCTGATAGATCTGGGAAAAGGAACCAGATCCTTGTATGCTCCTCCTGCTTTGAATGTATGCCCTTGAAAGGAGAGTCCTCCAAACTAATTTGAGGGCAGCAGCTGCTATAAATATGTACAGAAAGGGAAATGCAGAGCTCTGGCTCCACTTCTTTGCTGTAAGATTTGTTAAAACCTTGAAGCCTAAGTGAACTCCCCCACCCCACTGGGGTTCATCACCACCAGCAGATCCCAGTCCAGCTGGACAGACCAGTTTCTCTGGCTCCTGGCCAGCCCAGCAGATCTTCCATGTGAAAGGTCATGAAGATTTAATGATCCTTTGTCTTTAGGAGCCCTGTAGAGTTTCAGTCCTAAAACAACACAGACAGCTCCAAAAGGAAGTTTCCATCCTGATGGAAAGATGTCCATAAAGACACCTCTGGCTCTCCAGGCTGGTGTAAGTTGTGTGCAGGGGCAGCAGTTGTAGCAAGCTGGAGATTTCTCTTCCTTTTAGGCTGTTTGTGTGCTTTTACTCCTGTTCAGCTGCTCTTAAACACTTGTAGTGGTTTTATTAAAGCAGTTTGAAGCTCATGCCAAGTGTAGAGATTTTATTTAAAGCAGCATAGCTTTAAAAACATGCACATTTCATGGCAGTTTACAAGGAAAAGGGTTTGCAGATGCCAAAATGCTGACAAATACTCCGGGTAAGTAAGGCTGGTGAGAATGTGTAAATTGTAGCTTAAATTGCTGCCATGAGACCTGATGTTCAGATGGCAAATACACCTCGTACCAGGGAAATACCTGGGTCATTCAAGAGACAGAAAGAACAGAAAGATCCCAGAAATCACAGAAAGGACTTTTTAAGAGTAGGTTTTCAGGTCTGGAGTGATTTGCTGTAAAAGAACGGGGATGGAGGAGAAATCTGCCTTTCTTTGTGCTCTGGTGGCGAAGTCATGAGATGGCAAATACACCTTGTACCAGGTCAGGCCTTCCCTGGCGTGGTACAAGGGAAACACCTGGGTCACATTCAAGGAATAAAACGGAACACAAAGATCCCAGAATCCCAGAAAGGACTTGAGAGGAGCAGGTTTTGAGGTCTGGAGTGATTGGCAGGTCATCAGATAATGTGGGTGGAGGAGAAATGTGCTTTTCTTTGCCTTCCTGGGGCAAAGCCATTCCAGAAGAGCAGCCCTTGGGTGGCTGCCCATGCTGGGACGGGGTGTGGGTGTGCAATGATGGGCAGGGCAAGGGGCATCCCTGTGGCCACGAGTGCCATCCCACTGCTCCTGCAGCTGGATGGTGATGCCCACAGGTGCCCAGCTCTCTCCTGTGTGTCACAGGAGGTGTTGGCACTGCTCAGCCACACCATAGTCAGCCCTGGGCACAGCCCAGAGCCTCCCAGCAGAAATGACACGGCTTTGCAGCCACTTCCAGCACGACAATGTTCTCCCTTGCAAATTTGGCTCGTTGTCACAGCTGTTGAAAAGGCTTATTTTTGGGTTTTTTTTGTATCCCAGATCCCCTTCAGGGGTAAACATTTGATTTTATTAAGCTCTGTTGTAATAGCTGGAGCTGTTGTACAGCACCGCTTTCAATCAATATGCTTTTTAATGTAATAAATCTCTTTGCTTTTCCCTTCTCTCCCCAACAGAAAACTGCTGGAGGGCGTGAAACATTTCTTCTGAGTGAAAGTGCGTGGCCCATAATACAGTTCTGTGGTTGCCACTTCTTTAAGCTTCATTTTCAATGGGAACATGATTTATTTGCAGGCATTTTTTTTTCCCCTGGAATATGTGCATCCTCCAAACACACCCTGGAAGGGAGGCATTGAAATATCTGGTTGTGATTGGCATGGAATAAAATCTCCCTCCAAGGCTCTGTGCTTCAGGAATGAAAACTGAGTGTGGGAGTAGGAGGAAGGGGAGGATGAAACCTGCTTGTCTCCTTAGTGTTCTGGATGTTTATACCCCTGAGCTTTCCTCTGCTCTCCTGCTTTGGAGTGTCAATGGGCTTTTTCTAATTGTCCTAGCTTTTTCTTTTGTTAAAGTGGTTGTAGAGATCTATAGGATGATATGTAGGATGAAGAAGGTGCTTTTAGTGTTGGGGTTTTTTTAAACTGACATATTTGTGAGGTGGTTCTTGTGGGTTTATTCCTGTGGAGAAGAGGGGAAGTTGGGCAAGAGTCTGGATGGTCCCATTGAATAAAATGAGTATATTCATTAGATGTTTATTCCTGATCAGCTGAAGTTTGGCCCTTTATTGATATGGAAGAAAAGGGAGATGACAGCTGAAGTTTGACCCTTTAATGGTATGGAAGAAAAGGGAAATGACAGCTGAAGTTTGACCCTTTACTGGTATGGAAGAAAAGGGAAATGACAGCTGAAGTTTGACCCTTTACTGGTGTGGAAGAAAAGGGGACTCACACAGGGAAAAGCAGGGCAGATAAAAGCAGTCTGTAGTTCCCAAGGAGAGAAGCAGCAACCCTGGGCAGGAGACAATCCCATTTCCCCAGAGTGGTGTTCATTGGGAGGTGCCAAAGTGCCCAAAGGTGTCTGTGGGCATGCAGTTCATGGTGGTGGTTGTGTTATAACTCATGTTCTCCTGTAACTGGGATTAAATGAGATTTTCTTGTGCAAGACACATGGCCATGATGACCTGATCAGCTGAGGGCTCAGCCCACTTGTCCGTGGGCAGGATGGGGATGGGATTCCCACTGGAGAGAGAGGGAGCTGCAGGTAACTCTGAGCTGTGCCAGGCAGGGGAGAGTTTTACTACCTGCTTGAAAAGAAGCTTTCCACCTTTTCTGCCTGTGCAGTTGAAAGCATCCAGTGTTCTCAGTGGAATAAAAAGGCCCAGGGACTCAGGAATTCTGTTGAAGGATTGTCTTGGATTAGCTCTGGGTTGTGTTTAGCAGACAAGCTTTCAGTGCATACACGAGGGCACATTAGGCTCTTGTAAACTCACACCATCCTCCAGTGCTTATTCAGCCTCTCTGACTGGGTCCTCAGCATATCCAATGCCCAAGAGGAACAACAACCATTTCAGTCAGACTATTTGGGAGATGCCACGAATTCAAGGGGAGAACAAAAAGCCAGGAGGCAGAAAATGCAGCTGATGTGAAAACAGAGCAAAACCAAAAAACCACTATCCTCTGACACATATGGTGACAGAAAGTTTGGTGTCCAAGCAGCATCTCAGCACTTTTTGGATACACTCCCTTTAAAGAGTGCAGAAGTGTCTTTAGGCACAGGAAAGGGGTCAGGGGGAGAAGTGGGGCTGGGGATGTGAGCACAGGAATGTGAGGAGAGGGCAAAAGGGATAATGGTGTGTGGTTTTGCATCGTGACTTGCCTGGATTTTAGATTGCTGCAAACCTTGGGGTGTCCAGCTGGAGGGGACTGAGGGGAGACCTCACTGCAGGGACACCTTCCCCAGGAGGGGCAGGCTCTGAGCTCTGCTCTGGGGGGACCAGGGACAGCACCCAGGGAAGGGCTGGGGCTGTGTCAGGGCAGGGTGAGGTGGGATCTCAGGGAAAGGCTCTTCCCCCAGAGGGTGGTGGGCACTGCCCAGGCTCCCCAGGGCAGTGGGCAC
>JAWWMO010000121.1:82628102-82666653 GCA_035047845.1 Dendrocincla fuliginosa | reverse complement strand
CGGGGAAGGACGCGCCGGGAAGGACGGGCGGGCGGACGGAAGGGAGGCAGGCAGGGAGGAAGGAAGGAAGGGGGCAGCCGCGCTCTCCTGCCCCTGTCTCCGCTCCGCGGCCGGCGCGGCGGCCCCCGGCGCTGCCCGGCGCGGGAGGGGAGAAGGGGCGAGCGGTTCGCGTTTATTGTGGGGCGGCGGGCCGGGCGGGCTGTGGCAGAAGATGTCGGCGCGGTGGGCGGGAAGGCGGCGGGTGAAAGGCGCTCTGTGTGCGCGAGCCGGCCCGCGGAGGGATACGACGCACGGGCGGGAGGAGGGGCTGCGGCTGCCGGCGGCGGCGGGGCAGGGACTGGGGGAGAGGGGCTGAGGGAGAGAGGGACGGGGGCTGGGGCAGGGAGAGGGAGAGTGGGGCTGGGACAGGGACAGGGGCTAGGGCAAGGGCTGAGAGAGTGGCTGGGACAGGGCTAGGGCAAGGGCTGAGAGAGTGGCTGGGACAGGGGCTGGAACAGGGAGAGGGGGAGAGGGACAGGGAGAGGGGAACAGGGAGAGAGGGACGGGGCAGGGAGAGGGGCGGGCAGGGACAGGAGCTGCGGACCCCGGCGGCGGCGGGGCAGGGACAGCGGCCGGGGCCGGCGCAGGGGCAGCAGCGGCGCTGGAAGTTCCCGAGTGGCGGCGCCGCGGGAACGGGAGGAGAGCGGAGCCAGAACGGCCCCGGTCAGCGCGGCCCCGCTGGGGAGGCCCGGCCCGGCCCGGCCGGTCGGTCGGAGCCCGCCGGGCGCTCGGGGCTTGGTCAGCTGCGCTAAGGGCCACAGTGTCGGCGCTGTTGAGACGGGGGCATCCCACCGAGCCCCAAACACCCAGAAAGGCGCTGGGTTTTGTTCGTCAGGGCTGCCCAGGCGGCTCCGCCTTGCGTGGTGAAGGGCTCGGTCTGAGAACTTCCCTTTAAAAAAACAAAAACAAACCAAGCTACAGACGAACCAACCAACCCCAACAGCTGATAACGATTTTGTTCCTTGCTCTTGCCGCCAAACCAGATCAGACACTCGGGACTGAGGGATCCTGTGCCTTCCAGGAGCGATGGGCCGGAGGAGGAGTGTTGTCACGGCGAGGACGAGCGAGGGATGGTGATGCCTGCACCCTGTGGATGAACTGGAGGTAATTCACTAGCGGATCAATAACCTGCCGAAGGTTCCTGAAAGGCTGCTGCATCGCACGGAGCCTGCTTAGCGGTTCAATGGTTTGCGTATTTCGTGTTTGGTAGCTGGAGGATACCGAATAAACGCTCTGGTTTGTGCTGTGACTATTTATTTGCTGCTCACAGTCAAAAAGAAAAACACAGCAGATGTCCGCTGATAATTAGCTCTAAAAAAAAAAAATAAATCCATACCTGATGAGAAAGGGACTTAAAGGACCATAATTGCCTGTCTTTATGGTTTGCAATGTGTCTGTGCTTTTTCAGGTCGAGCTGGGGCCTTGCAAGAATGAATGTGTTTGTGGACAAAAAGAATGAATTTAATAGGGGTCAGTGTTAAAAAAGGAAATCTGTAATTTTTTAATATTCCTTTAGCCACAGTTATTAACTAATATAACTTGTGAAGCAAAGACAATAGTATATTTGAAATCAGAGAGAAACTAGACAAAGAAAATTTTTTTTGTGCATAAAGACCCTGAAATTCTCAACTATCTTTAACTTTCAACAAAATTACATTTAAACTACATTTTTGTGCAGCTGAGGGTAAGCTGAGTTGAGCATTTTTATATGTATGTTTCCAAGGCCCACGAGCTCAGTGTATGAGCTCGAGCTTTGTGCTTGGCACGGTGAGAAAGCTTTGCTGCAACGACCCTTCTGCTTTATTGAACAAACATAACTGTGAATAGCTAGAGAAAGGAGGCTAAAATGTTACATATTTCCATTAAGTCTTATTATAAAAATTAATTTATATAGCAGATGCCTAGATGCTGTGCATTTTTGACATATGATTATCACGTCTTAAAAAGAAAAATCATTACAATCGTAATCTAGCATGTGGTTTGTTATCATTAGGGTAAATGAATTTTGTAGGATAGATTTGGGTATTTTTGAAAAAGCAAAACTGTGCATACTAGACTTGATCATTGTATCTGTAACTCTGATCACTATATATTTCAAAATGTACATGTATCTATCTCCCTTTCCCCAGTTTTTGTAACAATAACCACCTTGTGTTTCAGCTTAATTTTAAATCCACACTTCAAATAATTGAAGTGGCAACGAAATCATACTTAATGTTTAATAAAGATTTTAAAAATAAAGTGACTTGAGTCTTTTTTTAACGATGTAAAATGTGTGTTGAAATATTTCTCATACGTGGTTCTCACAACAAAGGGCTACATGAATAATGTGATTAACATTTTAATTTCCCTTGATGTTTACATAAAAGAAAGTATACTTATGTATGACATTACTGAAAGGGTAAACTAAGGAATAGAGAAATTTTAACCATTAAGGAGTCTGAAAGTAGAGGAAAACTATCCTGGATGTACTGGCCTTCCTTGTTCTTTTGGCAACTCGTAACTTTTCCTGATGCAGTTTAAAATACGGCCCACATAATCCAAAAGTTCCTGGCGTTTTGGCAATAAAATAAGGATTATGTCTTTTATTTAATTTTTGTAGAGCACTAAGCAAAATAGAATCCTAGTCCCTGACTTGAGCCTGTGCACTGCAGTACTGCAAATAACACTTAATAAACAGCTTTTACAAACATACATTCCATTTCTTTTTACAGATGAAAACTGATAGAATTTTTTTATTTGCGGCATAACATGAAAGTCACACAGGCCACAGAGAAAATACAGAATTATTATTGTTTGGTGATGCATGTTAGAATGAGTGAGTCCTAAGAATTCCTATAGCAGTAACAAACATTCCATTAATTTTTCGAGGTTTTTTTAAAGTTTTTTTTCCTGTTGCAGTTAAATTAAGGAATTTTTTTTTTCATGTACACAAGTGGAGAAAAATATAATCTCTGAATTTTTACAATCTTGATTGCTTAGCTTTCAAATAATCCCTTTCATGCGATCTTGTCACCCTATATTACTCTTAAATAAAATACATCAGTCTTGCTTTGTCAGTGAGAGTAAATGTTTTTAAAAGAGATTTCTACTCTGAAAGGTCTGCATTAAAAAAATGAGAAAGTAGTAATGGAATTATTTTGCTTTCTCATCTATAATGATTGTTAAAGTTAAAATATCAGATTATTTTAATCTAGTAATTTTGCTGTTTTGACATCTGATAGCTTTACGTACTCTTTTGGCAAATGTTGTGTCCTATTATTTTACTTTGTGACTTTCAAATGTTAATATTCACACATATTCACAAAATTAAATTTACAAAAAAAGCAATAATAAAGTTTAATAGATTTTGCTCTTACTGTAAATTTTACACATCAACTTTATTAAGTTATGGACTGATCCCAAGGGCTGTTTTTTTGGGATTGGTTGGGTTTTTTTTACCCTGAACCTACTTGAGTTTTTTTTCCTTTCCCTCCTTCCCCAAAAAAGGGCTATAAGCACTCAATCCAAATACAGATATTTTAAAATTCTCTTGAATTACTGATTCCTTTTGACAGATAAGAACATAGTATCATTGGTTTCTCCTTGATTTTTCTCCATGTTGCCACTTCTGAGATTTGGGGCTTTTTTTACTAATATATTTTACCCAATCATTTTTATATCAATATGGTATAATAGCTTTTGCCCAGAAAGTGCATTACTTAAAACTTAGTGGTGGCAGTTCTTAACAAGAGCCTTTCTGTTTCTTGTGAAATTTGCTCTTCTTTTCTTTGCAGACAAAGAAAAGTATTTCGTGTTTGTAAATTTTCAAACTGAACAATGTAGCTAAATATTTGAAGTATGATATTGGCAGGGGTGGTTGAGAGCAACATAAAGCAGTGACTAAGTTTTCCTCATGTTTGAGTGTTTGGTTGGGGGAGTTTTTTGGTGGATTTTTTTCCACCTCAAATGAGAATTATCACCACCAGTTGCTTGCCTTGCTTGGCTGTTGATTCTTACTCTTGAAACCAGCCATTAACCTTACAAGGGCAAGTAGTGAGTGATGGTGCTTATGAGGCCAGCCAACTTTTTTTATTATTATTGTGTATATTAACTTCACGCAGAAAGAACCAAATGTGCCAAAATACAATACTACTATGAGTGAATTCCTTCTGCAGTTTGGAACAATATTTTACAGTTTAACTAAGTAGCTTCACATCAAAACTCATTTAAATACTCACTTGTTCATGCTTCATGCGAAGAATATATCCCCTCTGCACCTCGCATTGGTAACCTACCTGAACATTCTACTACTACGAAGTTCCTTACACAGTGCTTAGCTGCTGTGTGTTCTGCCCATTTCAGATATTAAATGGTGAACTGTATGCTTCTATTCTTTACCTTTCTTTCCCTTTTCAATGCACTTGTTACCACAGAACGTGGATGTCTTCCCACTCCACTTTTTCAGAAAATGTTTGCTCTTACTTCTGCCTTTGCTTGCTTTTCCCCGATGGTGATGAGTAGCATAGAATTAGGCATTTGTATTATATTACCCAAACCACCATCAGCACAGACAACATTTTACAAAAACGCACAAATAGATTAACCTCTGAGAAACAGTTTCAAAGTGATCTCCTCCTGTGCAGCTGGAAGTGTAGAGCAAAATCAAGTCATTCAGGAAGAAAACATTAATTTGTGTGTAAAAATAAATAATAAACGGCAAATCTACTACCAAGCTGTTGAAAGGAACTCTATATGTCATTTATATTTTGAGCAGTAAATGAGCCTGGTTGAACTTCATCCAACGACACTAAAAACTTATTTGTTACCCAAATAAATATGAGTTGCACAAGCCGTGACATTGTTTCGGTTTCACTGTTATATCTTTGAGTACAAAAAACTTTCCTTACAAAGAGAAACTAAGGCTTACTTAATTTCTACTGAATAGAGGAATTCTACTGTTTTATGGTGGGGATTTTGTTTGGGTTTTTTTGTTTTAAAGCAATTTTATTTGTGCTCCTGTATTTTGTAAAAGACTTTCAATTAAATTTCCTGGATCAGTTTGACAGTACAACTTTCTAGGCTGAATACATCCCCTAATTATCCAGAGGATATTGAGAAAATTATTAAACTGCTGTACTTAATTGTTTGCTATTGGGCTTTTCTTCACAGAGAATCTTGGATATTTGCCATGTTCATTTGCACATTTAATGTCTCCAAAGTTTTCTGAGTATTCCAAGGATTATTTGGGGTGTTTTTAAAGTGAAGCTTTCAAAAAATTAATATACATGGTATATTTTGGAGGAGAGCGCTATATAATGAAAATAGGAGCTACGTTGCTTTGTATGTTGGCAATTATTTGCTTAGATTATTACTTCTACAAAAATTTTGAAAATGTTTGCTATTACTGCACTTTGTTGTAAGGCATTCCAATATGCTAAGGCAATTTTTGTTGAGCAGAAGATTCTCAAAATAAGGTGTATCATTCATTTGTTTCACTGGGTTTGTATTAGTGTTCTGAGTCTAAAAGACTTATTTTAAGTCTCGGGACAAATTTTATTTATATTGATAAATTACAAAGTTTATTAAGACACAATTTAATAGTGTCCTTTAGCAACTGTTTATATTTACATTTCTCTAAATGAAAATTTAGATTTCTGTTTAACCAATTTGAGGGACATTTCTGATTAGGGATTTGGGTTTGATTTTTTCCAGTTACAGTAGTAGCCTGTTAGAAATCCAACTTTTAAAAATACAGATAAGGGGTTATTTGCCTGATTTTACAAAATGGTGCTGGCTATCAGTCGCTTTGGTGTAGACTTGGAATTTTCCCTGAAGTAGACTATTAAAGATTTACATCTACATAATAACTTGGGAGATTCTGTCATATTGTTATCAGAGATACAGCCTGATAAGCTCGCTAATGTGCAATTTAGATAAAAGTAGAGGAGGTCGTAAGAAACATCAGAGAGATCTATCCAGAGAAGAGATGGCCAGAACGAGGTAGGTAAAATTTTGTGATGTCACATTCAAAATAATCTATTGAGGAAATAATATGAGTCAGTCATGCTCCTTATGAGCGTCTAAAAAAAATATATATAAGGAAAAAAAAAGGCTCTATTTGGTAGCCAGTAGTAAATATTTTTAAAAGCCCATTCTATTTATTACATATTCAACATTGATAATATGGTAATTTCTTTTCTAGAACTCTAATATGAAGTCAATGAAAAAAAATACAATAACACATCTTCTTTTGTAGTACTGCATTAAGTCTTTCACCTTATCTCCAAAACATTAAAGTTCAGGAGGAAATTAGAGTTCATGAAGAAAATAGTTAGGATCAAGAAAAAGTACTGCCAGAAGAGGATTAAAGACCAAGGAAAAGGAATCCAATGTATGGAGGAAGTAATGCTTACTTAGGACATACAAAATTTCTCTAGTTCAGAGACGATAAAGCAGGATCTTCTATAAACTATAGAGCACAGTTCAGGAACTGAAGTATTTGACAGATTTCAAATTAAAAATTTTATTTATCCTTATAATAAGATAATAAAGCCATCCTGGCTTTGCTTTTGCCTCAGAAATCTCAATACGAAGGGTTTCAGCAGTCTTCAGAAGGATGAATATTTCTATAGGTAAGAACAGCCAGTGACAGTACACACCCATAATTATGAAGATTATCAGTCTGATCCAACACAGCCTTGCTATGTTACTGACTTTAAGGCAATCCTAGTTTGTCCTGAGTGTTTCCTTCTAGTGTTGTTTGATTCAGTTTAAGCTATAAAGTATTTTTATACAGTTAAGTATCTGCTTTCCCTAAAATAGCTATGATATAGTGCAAGCAGTACCAATATTTGCACTTACAGTAAAGATTCAGTGTTGTTAGCATTGAGCCATTTGGCTGACAGTGCCTACTTTGTGTAGCATATGTGATTTGTCAGTCATCCATGAAATACACATCACTGAGATTCTGATCTCCATTTATTGTTCAGTCTACTGAGAAAATACTGCTCTGCTGATCCAGATTTCTCAATATTTTGTATTCCTCTATAGCATCTATTTGGTGCCTTGAAAGGATTATATTTTTCAGTTTGACCAATAAACTGGAGAAGGGGTTTGGTGTGCCAGATAGGTATAATGTACCAACTGAGGTACAAATTATGTAAGGTAACTTCTGATTATTGAATCAGTCTCTTGATTTTGCAGGTTTTAGAGTACCAGAGACAGGCAATGTGATTAGAACCACAAATGATCCTTGCATATATGTAATGCTGGTTACATTTTTTGTTTGCTTCCTTGTTTTTAACCTAATACCAATGTAAGATGGAGATCAGCACATATGACTCCCTTTTCCCAGGGGAGGCCCTACCACAAGATTAAAAGACTGATCATTCTAGATCAACTAATGAGTAGTTTTGTCATATGCAGTGGAGAAGGTTCTTTAACAGCGGCTAAGAAGAACCCTCCTTTGAGGATATTTACCCAGGTGGCTATCTCAGTCTCTTCTAAGGTACAAAATACTGATTTCTCTTCCCTGAAGAATTTGAACTGAAGTTGGATCCTCCTGGACACCAGACTAGATTAAAACTGCTCATCTCCACTTTGGTTAAGACCTAGTTTGGTAAGCATGCCCTGAAAATGATCCATGAATAGAGTGTACAAGCAAGACAAGCAGAAGATTTGTGGATCATGAGCTACCTGGAGCAGGCAGCATTGGGCAGACTGAGAAGGCTTTTAGACACTCAGAAACTTCTACTGTTGAATTAAGTACCTACACTTGAATGGTAAAATAATGTAAAGATTATTTTACAGTCAGGCTGTCATATTCATTCTCACCTCATCACTGATGGGTGTTCTTGCAACAAACTCTAGAATTAGCACACTGCTAAGTTTCTGCACGTGTGAATTTTATTAAAGATCCAACTTCCAAGATTGAATAAAAAAGGAATTGAACTTGATCTTTCAACATCAAGTTTGACTAATTACCTCTTGGCAGGCCCTTAAATAATGTATATATTATATAAATAATAAAGCACCAAATAATACTGAAAGTCAATCAACTAATGTAAAGAAACACAATGTCATATGAAGACTAGATTAAGCAGTTGAAGAAAATACAGAGATATTTACCAGTTCTAATTTCAGAGTTGGTTATTCTGGTTATAATGAAGCTATGTTTATTTAGTCTCCTTGCATCAATTTTTTGTATATGTATTTGAAAGTGCTTTCCTCACACCCTGCATAGCACCTGCTGACAGTTTGAACAACATGCCACTCTTGGTGCCTCCCAGATTTCGCCAGATAAAGCATATCTCTGAAATGTGTTATTCCTATATACTGCCAGTCCTGATTTTTCATTTGCAATGTTACAGCATCCATACATTTTTGTCCTCACTTCAGGACAGTGGTGTGCATGCCTCTCAGTTTGATCACTGTTGGATGTTTCCAATAGCATAGGACTCTGTAGGAGAGCAGGTCTTGGCATATTTGCAGACGACAAAATTTTGAAAGCCAGTAAACAAAAGATAGGGCATTCTTGCTGCTGTATTCCTCACTTTTGAATTTTACCCATACTAGTAATCTGAAGAGCACTGCTGCCCACTCAGTTTCTGGCCACTTGGTCATGCCAATGGCCATATCCCTATTATTGAACTCTTTCAACCACCAAAACAGGACAGCTGCATCTGCATTGTCAGCTGTGTCTGAGCTACCCTCTGAGCCATGCCAAGGGTTTCTCAGGAGGCTGCTGCTTGTCCTGGACCTAGTGCAGGGACTCTGCTGACAACAACTGTGGGCTCCAAGTCTGCAGCTCTGTGCCCTGACACCTTTAATTTTGCCAGCAGAGACAGCCTTTGTGACAAATAAAACCGCAGACTGCCATTTGACTTTACTTTTGAAAATGTCTTTTTAGTAAGGTATAGCATGTAAAATACGGACTACATCCCACAACAGTGTCCTTTGCTAGGAAGTTCAAGAGGCAGACATAAATTCTAGCTAGCTTGTAACATTTTTGCTCAGCCTCCAAATTATTTGAGGCTTCATTCTGTCCAGCAAATAATGAGAAAATGCTGAAATGCTTCAAATTACCACAAAAGCTTCTCACGGCTACACTAAAGATTGCTGAAGAAAAGTTGATGTGGGAAATAAACCGGAAAATAAGAAGTCTCAAGCTGAGGAGAAGTTGGAAGCAAGCAATGTAACATTAAAAGTAGGTAAACAAATTAACAGCTGTCCAGGAGGATTCACAGTATACTTCTAACATTGTTACAGAGTTCTGTTCCGTCTGGATAACTAGCTGCAATCATCAGTAATGGAGGGCTGGTTGTTCCAGACAAATCTGTTTAACAGTGCTTGAGGGATGTCACAAAGGAGATGCTATGTCACAGAATCATAGACTATCTTGAGTTGAAAGGGACCCACAGTGATCAAAGTCCAACTCCTGGCCCCAAAAAGGACATCTCACAAATCACACCACGTGTCTGACAGAGCTGTCCAAATGCTTCTTGAACTCTGTCAGGCTTGGTGCTGTGACCACTTCCCCAGGGAGCCTGTTCCAGTGCCCAACCACCCTCCGAGTGAAGAACCTTTTTCTAATATCCAGCCTAAACTTCCCCTGAGACAACTTCAGGCCATTCCTTTGGGTCCTGTTGCTTGTCACCAAAGAGATGAGTGCCTGCCCCTTCACTTCCCTTTGTGAGGAAGTTGTAGATTGCAATGAGGTCTCTTCCCCTCAGTCTCCTCAAGGCTGAACATGCCAAGTGACCTCAGTGCCACCTTGTATGGCTTCCCCTCAAGGCCCTTCACCACCTTCATAGCCCTCATTTGGACGCTCTCTAATAGCTTAGTATCTTTCTTATATTGCACTAACTAAAACTGCACACAATATTCAAGGTGAGGCTGCCCCAGTGCAGAGGAGAGTGGGACAATCCCCTCCCTCGACCAGCTGGCGATGCTGTGTCTGATGCCCCCCAGGACATGTTTGGCCCTTCTGGCTGCCAGGGCACTGCTGCCTCATATTCAACTTGCCATTGACCAGGACCCCAAGGTCCCTTTCCATGGCACTGCTTTCCAGCATCTCATTCCACAGTCTGTACGAACATCCAGGGTTGCCCCATCCCAGGTACAGAGTCTAGCCCTTGTCTATATTAAACTTCATATGGTTGGTGATTGCACAGTCCTGTAATTGGTCAAAGACTTTGTCAGATCTGACTGAGAACAGGAAGACTAGTGCATGGAAAGCACCGAAAAGAATCCTTGAATGGCATTTGGGCATAAAGCTTCCTGCTATTGTCTTCTTATTTAGAGAAAATATGACTACAGGGAGGAAAGTGGAACACCCATTTTCAGAAAGGTAACATATAACTGAGCCCTTTATTCATGGTCCAACAATAACATAAAAGGTATCAATCTGCTAAACATGCCAGATGTGCTGTTGTTAAGAGACATATGATACCAAATGCATTGTCTGATTGCTTCATGAATAAAGGGGACAGCCAGTATCTTCCATGCTTGATACAAAACAAGGCTATTGTTATTAGCAATGAACTGAATTGGCCATTGAATTTTGTAAGAATGCAGTATTTGTTCTGCTAGCTGCTTTCTACATATTACTTCATGTGCAGTAGATCTATAGACCTAAAGCACCGCCCCGCCACAAAAAGTTGAATCCAATGCTAATACTGAAGCATGATGGAAGATAGAGAGTATTACCACTGTTTTCACTTAAAGGACACAGCATTGTCACTTGACCATGCAAGTGTGAATGGGACAGTGGCTCAACAGAGCCAGACAAGCATCCTAATGTCAGTTGCTTAAAACATGTGTGACATCTGCTTGGAAATAGAATTTCATTTTTGTCTGGGTTTTGGGACACCTTCACAACTATATTCAACTTCTTTTCTAATTGGCACTTGCAACTCAATGTTTAAAACCAGTTTCATAAAATTCCTATAGTCCTAACAGACTAGAAGAGTACTAACCACCTCTTGTAACAAATTCCTATTAAAACTATGCACATCCACTATCTTTGAATAATTATTGCCAGCTTTCTGAGTCATCATAGTCATGTAAGATAACCAGCTGCCAAAAATGTCACAACCAAATCTATCCTTATGCAACCACCTGGAGTTGTGCCCATTCTGTGCTACTCCGTATCAGAATAATCTGCCGCAGTCACACTGCTCCTTTCCATGAACTACCACTGCACACACCTTGTGAATTCAAGGCACACACCTCCCCTCCAGCTACTGAGGCCAAGCAACCCTCTTCTTGTGCACGGTCACTCCATAAACAAGTCCCAAAGCAATAGCAGAGGTGCTGTGCTCACAAGGTCTTCCCCTGGCTCTTCCATCTCACCTCCAAGGCTGGTATCTATTGCCACTGAGGTAGATAGCAGACTTCCCTCTTGACGCCAGACAGACTGCTCAGATGTACCTTATATTTTAACCTTCACTTACCTAGCTCCTTTGGGGGTAAAGACTCCCAAAGTTCATTAGCACAACCAGTGGTTATCCTGCAGGTGAAGATTTGGCACCAGTGATTCACATGGCACAAATGATACTCGTGCAAAAATGCCCTCAAGGAAGTAGTAAAAAAACCCCCTAAAATTACAAGATTTACCAGAAATGTATCCCAGAGGGAACAACCAAAAAAAAAGTGTACCTTCAGTAACTGGATTGTTCATAAGGAACTGAAGGTAAAAAATAAATCTAGTGGCATCCAAGGCTTGCTTACACATGCAAAGCATTTGTTTCTCTCTTGCACCTATTTCTAGAAAAAAAGGTTTCTCCTGCGTTGTGCAAGATCTCTTCTCCACACCCACCCAGAGGAGAGGATCAGCCTACTTCCCCTCCTGCCACGCTCAGCTCTGTCCCCCCACTCCCCCCACATTGTCTTTCACAGAACATCATTGCTGTGCAATCACTGCAGCATATTCACACATCGCTCCTGCACTCTGCCACAAGGGAACTTGCTTCCAACCTCATTCTGGGATGACCCACAGCTGCTGCAGCAGCAACACTCCCCTCTCTTGGGAATAACATGCAGTCATCTATAAAATGACTATGAACAGAATCACAAAAATTTTCCAGTACCGCTGCTCCTTTCTTATCCTCAGTTATTCTAGATGCAACTGACATACATCTGTGCTTCATCTCCAATGGCTATGAACCCCTTCATGATAAGAATTCACATCTTCCAACTTCTTACAGAATATACCTGATATATGTATATATGACGTCAAAAACTAGGAGGGTTTAGGTTTGGCTTTTAGAAATTAGATCCCCTTTTTTTAAAAAAAAAAAAATATATATTCTTCTAAAGAAAGCTTCAAATGGCCTTCCAGCTTCTTCTTGGGATGAGGCAAAATTTCTTGTTCTACAACCTTTATTTTGCAAGGAAATACAGTAACATACTAATTTTAGAAATAGACCGAGGATTTTGACAAGATCAGTCTTTCCAGTCACCGCATTGTCATCTTAAATTATATTGCTTTCCATTAAATTGCTCATTATTTGAAGATTCATATCAGACAGCTTAGTACCTGAAATTGTCCAGTATAAATTCAGTTTTTACAGGCTCCAAGTCTGAAATTTATTGCTGAATGAGAATCAAAACAGTGATGAAACAATTTCTATCACTTATACTACTGTAACATAAATACAGTAGTAAAATTAAGCACAATGGCCTTACGAACTCAAGTTTATTTTTTGAGCATAAATTTAAATTACTAGGTTTATCCTTATCTTAGCAGGTATGCAAATATGACTTTCCATTCATTTTTGGAGGGAGAGACTAATTAGTATCAATAGACAAATTTTAAATGTAGTGTTAGTTGAGCCATTTTTCACCAGAACTCATTTACAGCCATTTTGAAGGTGCTAATGAGAGTATTTTGCTGTATGAGTCAAACACCTGGCAGCCTCTGCTTGTTCCATACAAACTACTTTGCTGCTAATACTATGGCTCACCACAAAGGGAATAACATATCAAAACAGTTTATTTCTCACCTTGTCCATTTTCTATAGGAAAGCCATTACCTATTTCATTCTGATCTGTTATAAATGCAGAACTGGACATTATAGAAGGCAGCTGCTGCCAATTTGCTGCCAATTTGGCTCTAGCTAGCCAAATAACAGCTTTATGGCAAATTCAGTTTCCAAATAAAGGAAAAAGTATGTTTATTACAGAGAACAGCAGTGAAAAAATGTTGTCTTTACCAAAAATAATGGCGCTGAACATTCTAGTGCATCTCCTGACCATTATGTATGCAGCAATTTAACCAGCAATGAAAGTATTCTTCACTTTTTATTACAAATAAAAGATAAACCCTAAGCCAAGAGGATGACAGAGTTCTTGTTATCCTGAATTTGTTTATTAACAGTCTCCTGTATCTTTTTTGTGCTTTGATTCACATATAGAAGTTTACTCTCTTATTTAATATAAACAGATGTAGTGGGCTGAAGCATTGCTTTAAATCTGATACCAGCCAGTGGCCCAGCACTATGCCAGATACAATGATACAAGTAAAAGTACAGGTCCAGTAAGGCAGACAGGTCAAAAGCAATTAATTTAGAAGACACATAAACTCCCATTTCAGATTATTTTCCTCTCTGTCATCTGATGACACTTTACCTTCATGGAATACACAATGGCCACTTGTTACTCAGTTCATAATTCCTTAGGGGTATATAAATTTTATATCATTTCAGTAGAAATTTAATCAACACTGACTGTTGAGACTTGGTATCTTACACCTTAGGTTGTAGGACTGCTTTGACTTTAAACCATGTACTCCCTTAACCACTTAAGTGATCTTGTTCTTCCCTTTTAAAGCGACATTAAAAAAAAATCATGAGTATACAAAGAACCCAAAACCAAACCAAAAAACCCTATTTCCATTCCATAAATTTACGTTACACATTATTTATTCAAACAAAAGATCTTGATTTTCTTGCTAGTCCTTTTCCCTGTTTTTTCTTTCTGCAGTTATGAACAGACCAAATAACTCAAATTTTCAAGAGCTGAACAAAATGTACCAAAACAGCTTAATTTTCACTCTTGTTTAGCACAAGGGTTAATTTTCCATGAGCATTCCCCTTAAATGCTTGCATCTTATCTGCAGTTCTGCACTCAGAAAAAAGCTGCCTTTGCCATTTGAAGAGACAAAATACGAAGTGTAACCTTGTGCTGACATGCAATTAGCCCAAGGTCAGTCAAGGATAGGGAAGTAGCAGAAAGTGACAACCAAGAGAAATTACATAATGCTAAGGGAAGGGGAACCTTTAACTACTCAAGAGTAACATTTTTTTATCACTTATTAAGTCTTGTTTCTGATGTACCTACCTTCTTTAAACTTAAAAAAAAAATGGTCTATCCTTCCCATTTTTTTTTCAATGTATCTTGAATTACCCATCTGTTACATCCCACAAAGGGCAAATATCACAGAGATTCCTCCAAACCTTGTGTTCAAGTGGGGAGCAGCCAGACATCAAATACTGACAAGGCAAGCTTCTTTATGGCAAAGATGCAGCACTTGACACTTTTAAGTGCCACTTCAAAACTAAAATACTTACTTCCTAAAGGTGCCCTGTGGATCACCAGCTGCCCACAAGCACTCTCGCTACATACATCTGAATATGTGACCATTTTAGTTTTAAAAATGTGTTCCAGAGCTTGATACAGTGCTTTGAAGATTTCTCTGACAACTCGACATGCAGATAAAAAATATAGGAAGGCAACACATTTACAAAGCATATTTTAGAAACCAGAAATGTTAAGTGAATCAGCTAGACAATGTGTTTCACTACCCTTCACCCAAAAGGATATTCTGTTGTTAAGTGCATCTAATGGGATTCTGGCATTGAGCTGAATGTCCAAACAGAAAAATTCTGTGCCAAAATTACTAGGTCAGGATATTATGTCACTAGTTTAAGGAACCAACTTTTGCCCACTTTTTAGGCATTTAATAAAAGGAGCCCTCCTCAAATAAGCCTGTCCAGAGAATTATGTCTTCTGATGCTCATGCCCACTTCAAGAACTCCAGCTGCCTCGATAGGATTAGGCAACTAACCTCTTGGTGATACAAACAAAATGATCAGAGTGCACACAGAGAGCAACAAAAAAACCCATAAATTGACAAATGCTTAGAAATAGCACCTCCATGACTCTGTGAAAAAGTTCAGATGGTTCAACTTCCCATGACTGTAGTTTCTAAATTAATAGACTTTCAACCTAATGAGGTCCATCAGAAAGCAAATCAGAAGTACTGTGCAGGACTACCAAATATGTACCACCGAGTAACATTAAGGACTTCCCTTTGACTACAATTTTTGTTACAGCCCTCTGCCTTTCATCACCAAAACCAGAGAATTCCTTTACATTTTCTTCCAAAACTAAGTTTATGCTGCAGAGAACAGCCTCCTCTTCCGTGGGCACAGCAAGCCTATCAAAAAAATGCCTAAGTGACATTTATCTCAGTGCAGGTCTTAATCCCTATTCTAGCTAACATATAGGGTTTTGGTAATCAAGCTTCACTATTTAAGTGTAGATATGCTTGGCTCCTTTTCTGTTTTAATTAAAAAAGGCAACTGAAGATTTCTTCCCAAAGAATAAATAGAACACTAGGTCAGGCAACAGTCATTTATTTATTGATTTAAACAAGCAAAAGGTATCCTCAGACATAATGGCTACTTGAGCAATACAAATCAATGCTACTGAAGAACAGGGAACATCTTTTCTTTGACCCCTCCCATCCCAGAAGTAACAATAGAAATACCAGGGCCCCTAGAGAAAAGAGAAGGAGAAAAATCGTAAAAGGCGCTTAGAACAAGCTGCAGACTTGAAACATGGACACTAAAAATCATTACCTAATCTACCACATCACCACAATCACCTCAAAAATAACTTTAATTGTTCCATTTCTACCAGGTACCAAATATATAGCGCTGTTTAACAGCAATTTCAATGTATTAACAACTGTCCTCAGCTGAAGCAGAACAGTAATTACTATTTATCTTAAATTTGAGGCTGCAGATAGAAAGGTTTCCACAGAGTACAATGCAAGTTAATGAAAAGAGAGCAGGGAAGAAACACAGCTACTTTTAAATTACTGCACGTCTATATCAAGCAAGCAATTCTTTCTGTATTGGCAGCTCATTACAGACGCAATATCCTGACACAGTATGGCAACTCTACTCACCCTGTGACAGTGTACCTGATGAGTGTATCTATGAAGAATGTATCTGTAAGTTCCTTAAGTTGCGGGCCACTGAAAATCCCAGTTTGCTACTCCTGTGTGGGTGGTTTTCCATCAGACATAAGCGAAAGAAGCAAACAGACTGCATGCAAAACAACTGTTACTAGATCATTTAGTCTTCCTTATAACAGTCAAAGATAGGAGTAAGGCATTCCTCAGATTTAGAGAAAACATTAGGAGGCTGTAGTTTTGCAGGCAAGGAGACCTTTTATTTTAATCCATTAAAAGAACCCGAAATAGTCAGCAGGTGGCCACATCTATCCATGTTTCATTAAAATCACATAAACCCTAAGTACAAAAGCACCACTGATTATTGCTCTAGAAAAACTGCATGAAAAATTCAAATACACACAGTAAAAACATCACCATATGCACAAGACTTAATTTCTTAAAGCAAGTGTATGGAATGCTGATCCAATTTTACACATACCTTGCAATATTAAGTTGATATTTATATTACTTGGCAACAACGGGAATTTCTAAAAGCGCTGTTATGAGAAGGGAAATGTTCATATACAGTTTAATATGTCAACTATCATAGTCCTAAAAAAATTAGCATTTACAAAATACTTGATAAAAATATCTTTTAAAAGTTGTCCAAGAGGTACATAAAATGAACCCAAAATTTTCATGATATTTCATTCACTCTTGTCACCTACAGATTCAGTTTTCTGAGCCTGTGGAGAAGAAAGAAATAAATTAAATTACTACAGTAAATTGCCATTATGTACCTAAGTACCCAAACTATCCTTATTCCTTTGACATTTCTTACTTGCAACAGCTCAGTTCCAAACCTATGTCCGTATGACATTTACGCAACCAGAACAGGCACAGTCACACGCTTTGCTTAACTTACTGGTCCCAGCTTTTCAAAAGCAATACAAGCCTTACCTGTCAGCTTCCATGGTTCACACTGAAAAGCACCACACTACCACCTGTTTCTATTCACTGCACACATGCTGAATGCTCTACCGCACCCTTAACTTTCACTGTTTCAATCTGCCCTTTTACTGACAGTGTGCTGGGTGGGGCACCTCTGGATGTTGAAACACTAACAGTAGTTGAGCGAGAGATGCGAATCTGCAATAACATTATGGGCAATAAAAAGAAACATTATGAACATGCTAGCAATGTCTGAAAGGCTGAATAATTAAAAACACTGATTCAATCAGCAAGAGGTATGTGTGGAAAGTACCTCTTCAGCTTTATTTTCACCATTTTCAGATGGTGTAGTACCTTCCTTTGCAGCTTCTTGCTTTTCATCCTTCTTCCCTTTAGCACCTTTGCTGGCCTTTGTTCCAGGTTCCTTCTGACAGAAGATTAAAAACACAGGCATAGATGTTGTATGAGTAGTCAGAACTCTACATCTTTATCAAAAAGACTTTTATACGAACTAAACAGCAAGTCTTGGCAAGCTGCATGTGCTAGGTTGAAACAGAAAACTTACCTGGCTACCTGGAAAATGTCAAACCACGTAAGTTATATAGAGACTCAACATTTCTAGAAAATGGGGGTGCCTGTTTCTTTACTGTTACTGTTCATTTTTACAGGGATACAAACCCACATCAGACTATTCTGGTATTATTGAGCTATATATAAGATAACCGCGTGAACAAATCCAATTACAGTATATTGAAAGGTTATTCAACAAAGCAAAAAGACCATGCTGTTTGTGTAACAGCATTACACTTTCAATTAGCATGACATACTAAATTATATTTTAAAAATTAAGATTTTTTTTGTTAGCTGTCCTTTTGTTACTTTGATAACATCTGTGATGGTCATTCCATGTCAATCAAAGAACCAACCAACACACGAAGGTGGCAAACACTGATAAAATTCCATCTGCAGCAACACAAAGCAGAGAACTTACGGAAAGGAACACTCTAACAGCTACAGTTTCATTTGAGGATTTGCTCTTAAACAATTCTTAGCTGAAGTCTACTATTTTTCATAAATCCTTACTCTACATACCTATTTATGTTTGCAATCTAAAAGTTAGTAGACATAGGTTTCAGATTGAAAGTGGGATAAAAAATTAAATGGTATTGCATTAGTATTTAAAGTATTTCTGATGAACACTGGAGATTTTTCATGCAATCATGTACTCTAAATTCTCCACGCAAAAAAGCAATAGTAGCTGTGAGCAGGAATATTAAGGTTTGCCTCCCCTTATTAACTGCCTTTCCCCACTGATCCCCATACAGGACTGGGGCAGTGAGGAGGGCATGCCAATAATTCTAGTTCCAGAGCAGACAATTACTTTTTCCATCCCTCAGCTTCAATGTTACATGGCAACTGTGGTGCTTAATTTGGAAGCTTAATGGTGCCATGAGCACACTCCTAACCCCGATCACCTACAAAAGTGCAAGCTAAGGAGTTGACTTAGTAAATTCATAACATGCAAGATTTTAACACTAAAAATTATCTCAAATCTGTATCATCTTTGGCTGTTTACTAGCAGGTTCAGAGTACACACTTGCTGTTTTCTATTTAGGACACCAAGATTAATATACTCCTTAAAATGTGATCCAGTTAGACTTTGGAAAAAAGATATTATCATATTAAAAAGTTACTTAGAGTAATGTCGTAAAGGATTCGAGTTACTTGAAATGAGTTTGAAATGTCTTTCATGCAACTTGGACTGACTCTCTAACACTGAGATCATCTCACACGTACATAAAGCTATAGAAGATACCACAATTCCCTTCTTTATTAATACTCTTTCTAAGAGTGGAGGAGGATGGATTCAGAAAGACCTTACCAATAATTTCGTTTGATAAATCACAAAGTGTTCGAAGTCAGAGTTTCACTTTCACATACAGACTTTGCATCCTGGTACTTGCCCAACTGAGATGCCAATAAAAGGACGTGAAAAATTTAACTGTGAGAAGTGCTAGACTCAGTGTCCAGAATGTGGTTTGTTTTTCTAAGCAATTGCTCTTACTTAACATCCCCCTTAGGCAAAAATGAATCTACAGTTTCTGAACTACATGATTTATATGCAGAGATCCTAAAAAGGTATTTCAAACACTAATAGGATTTTGATTTGACTGTAACTGGCCCAGAAAACCCAAACCATTCAATTTAAATAAATTTAATTTCACCTTTAATTATAATTGTGCTTTCTCAATAACAGCCAGGCTTCAAGAACAGATAAGAGTTTCTCACTACAAAATGAAGTACTGCCCCTCTAAACAAGGAAACAGGACAGCACTGAGTAATCTCAAATCCTTTTGTAGAAATTGCTAGGTCTCAGGTACAGCTTACTCAACCAAACCTGTACTTTTCAGGAAAGATGTAGGAAAGGTAAAAAAAGTCTTCCCAAACTAGCTATTCACTACAAACTAACATGGTCTGCATATTAAACAGGCAAGACATTTTCTTTGGGCCAGTAATGAGGCCAGGAAGGGGTGGAACAAAAAGAAAAGAATGATCTAATCTGTGGGTTTTTTTCCGCGGGGAGCAGGGAGCTGCAGAGAGGGCAGGGGAGCCCATGCCTCAAAAAAATGCTGGAAATTGAACTGTTTGCAATGCAGAGAAGGAGTATACTTGCTTACTATTGGCTACAATGATGGTAACTAAAAAGAAAGAGTATTTACCTTTGTTGTTTTCCTAGGTTTGGGTTCAGGTTTTGGTGGAGCAGGTTTCTATAAAACATTTTTAGTTGCACAACATGTTAGACACATTACCAGATGCCAGTCAGCCACTTCCACACCCCGCTTGTCCCCACCCCACACCTTCCTTTACTTCCTGTCGAGCAGTAGGCACCTAGAAAAAGCCTGAAAAGATTTTATGCACAAATGCACCTCATCTCTATACACACCTATTGGCATTAGCTCGCTCATCTAGAAATGAAAGTAATTTGGGGGTCATTCTAAGAATAAAACATGGAGATTAGTAGTAACTATTAAAAAAACCCACCCAAAACATCAGCTATGTCCTAACAGAGAAGAGGAACTAAAACCAAATACTAGCAGTGGCATCAAATGAAATCCTTGAAACACAACTTTCTCCTTCCCAGAGAAGTCGCTGCGTTTCCACAACTAACACCAGTCTGCAAAATGATTCAAAGTCAATACTGCACCGAACAGACAGTGCGATGCACTGAGGTGGGCAAATACATCTTTAGTCAGAATAACCTGAAACCAAGAAAACACAGATAACTTCAGGGCTACGAGTTCTTAAACACCCCTCAGCAAGGATAAAAAGTGAATCAAGGAAAATGTAACAAACCTGTTTGGTCTGAGAAACCATATGTGCCTAGAAAAGAATACACCAAGAGGTGCTATACATACTTACAGCCGACAGTCTTGCTGATCGCCTTGTGGGCTACAGGGAGGGGAAAAAAAGATAAAGCATTTTTATAGGCTTACAGCAAAAAGTATCCAAAGCAACATAATATCAGTCATTTCATGGGGGGACAGCATAAAATGTGCCTCTACCAAAATATGTGTCGATTGCCAAGCACAATTAGCAGCTTTCTCACTTCGGACACTCAAAATTTTAAATGGACAAAGTGATGTGAAAATTAGAAATAAAAGTTGTTCAGGAATTATAACATCTAAATCTCCTTACAGTTAAATACTTCACCTACACGTCCTTTTATAAGTACTTCTGAATCCCTCTATGAAAGGTTCATAAATAGCTTGACTACCTCTGCACAGGACTCCAAACCTTCTTCACACATACTCAGAATTATGTTCCTAGAATCCAGCAGATATTACTTGCAATAGCAGGTACAAATACCTTCTGAATAACAGCTGAATAAAGTTAATGTCCTCCTCTAGAGGTTATCAGAGCGCTAAAATTTCAAAACATGAAACTAAGTCCTTCCATTTCCTCAGTTCCCTACACACTCAGTCCGAGAGCAGGTGCATAAAGACAGTTGTAGGATGTTATTTCCTCTATTTAAACACGTTCTGGATAGGAAAGAATCAAGCCAGATATTCTGCTTCTCTCTAGCTTGGTTATTAAACTGAGTTAAAGTTTGGTCTATGTCATAAAACTGGGATCACACCTGTAGCCAAAAATCAAGGGACAACTCAACTGCAACCAATATCTAACATAACACAGCTTAAAAAAATTAACCAAAAATATCTCCTTAATTACATATTAAGCATTTAGGTTGAGCTGGACAAACATGGCTCCACACACCCTGCAACAGGAAAAAGCTGTTGTTAATATCTGAAGAATGCAGTAATTTGTATTCATTGGAGCCATTTAAGTATTCTTAGTGAAAGCAGTAGTGAATAGTTCAAATCCGCATCCAGCAAAACAGAAGTCCTGTCGAAAAATACCTAAAGATATTTTCAGCTACAAAATATTTATGCATCTTTAACAACAAAAAGGCAAACCTCTCTTTTCTTGGCAATTTAGAGTATCTGCTGGTAGTTAAGCAGCCTAGCAGTATTTTACAACAGGTTAAACAAAGCAATTCAGTTGGTCAGGGAATCAAAGAACTCCTAATGTACATATCATCTTTTACAAATCTGCTTTTTTAACCAATGATTTCTATCCCTCAGCTTTTAGGAACTGAAATGCTTTGTTGGCATCTGCTTTTTAAAGGATAGTATGTTGGTTTAGATAAATTATAATTCTCTCCCATATCTCCCAACTGTTCCCATTCCATGTCTAGTTTCATAGCAAGCTTGTTTGCCATAAGAAAGTCAGCATAAACCATAAGTTCTTAAAAAAGCCTGGCAGCTAAGTAATTAAATTCTCTTTTGGAGTTTGTATCTATTTTGTGTTATCTGATTATAAGGAGGGAACCAGAGCCAAGTCAGCAAAGGTCACATTTTAATGTTCTCTGGGAACCTTTGTCCCCCTCCAAACAGCTGTACTAACGCAGAAAGTAGCAACTCACCCAAGAGTTTGTTGACACTGGCCCACTAGCAAACATCTACAGAAAAAGTCTACGAAAAGGAGCAGGCAGAACAACACTTTGCACTCTCCTACTGCACCAGCTTTTGGCAATCTGAAGTTGCCAACTTTCCAACCTGGATATCATATACACATCATGTGTTTAAATAGTCCCTAAGGGTTATTTTCTCCACAAATCTGTCTAATAACCTCACTTAGACTTTCAGTTTGCATAACATCCTGTGGCAGTGAGTTCCATAATGGGATTATGCACTGGAAAAGAATAAGCAAAACCTTACCCCTCTGTCTTCCTTTCCTTTAAACTTCTTGCCCCTTATTTTCATTAGATTCTTCTTGTTTACAGGTTTCATTGCCTTTTTCTGTGCTGCTAATTATTTTATCACAACTCCATTACATAAAAGATTAAGATTCCTGGAAAAACTGTGTTGTTTGTTTTTTTTAGCTTTGGTTGTTTGCCTTTTCTTTAAAGCTGCTCTGCGTCCTCTGTTAGTCCCGCTGTACTCAGTATATCTTTATTTTTATCATGGCCTCTCTCAGGAGAACTTCACTTAATAGTCCAACATCTGAGAATACAACAAATTAATCTTGTGCAATTCTTATTCTGTCCTCTAGTATTTTTCCCTATGTTCTAATTATTTTCTATTTAAAACTATTGACATTTTCTAGTAACTACTCATTGTGATTTTACAATCTCTCCCCTGATTAACAGTTGATTTGGTGACCACCACTAAGTCTTCCCCCCCCAGTTCATGTATTAATTTGCATTTCTTCATATTGAATTTTTCTTGGTATTTTATCACTTAGTTATTTACCTGTGACATAAACAGTCTTCTCAGCCTCTCTCACTCCTGACTACCCTGATATTTTTTTTGCAAACTTCAGCAAACTTTGTCATTTCTCTAGTACCTCTTCTCCTAGAGATCATTAATGAGAATATTCAGCAGCACAAATCCAAACACAAATCCTTCCAATACTCCACTGATAAATCTCCTCCATTATGAAAATTAACTACTACCTCTCCATCCTCTTCTCATAAGTTTATGTTACAAATTCTTCGGAAGGTCTTTCATTTAATCCATGGTAGCTTAGTTTCTTTAAGAACCTGCTTGTGAAGCCTTATAAAAAAACGCCCTTTACATGCAAGTAAACTATAGAGCATGCCAATAGTTCACTTGCTATTTTCCTGTTCAAATATGCTTCAAGATTTAGTTGACATTTACAAAAGCAATTAATTGTTAATTCATTTGAATAATCAGCCATTCTTTTCAAGGTCCTGATTTAACTTTGCCAGCCACAAAAGAGGATAACCTAAGAAAAATTCTCATAGTTCTCTACCTGTTTTTTAAATTCACATTACAGGCTGTGACACACAAACTAGCAAACCTTACACAGACATCAAGGTATCACCACTCATCCCCTTGCCTTCTCTGACAAAATTTAACATGCCCTTAAAACAAATTCAGTCAAAGAAACCACACAAATGTGTCAGTTGCTCCAGTCTGGAGTCTGGTACCTTAATTGAAGACACTCCTCCACTAGTCACTTAAGCTTAGTTTTCAAGTAGACTGAGTTAGGTGTGTGCATTACCCTCTTCTGCCAGCACACTAGAGACAGTTCCAGGCAGCAACTGCCTACACTACTGCCACAAGATCCACCAGAGCTTGTCCATCAAAGCCACAAACGTTTCTGAAATTTATTTGGTGCACAAATAAGTTGTATAAATACTCAATGCGCCAAAACCAAACTATGTCAGATAGGGTATAAATGTGGTTTACTGTCATTATTCCCACTGAAAACACCTCAATAAAAGTACCAGAGAAATGCAGCCTGCAAGACTGAAGAAGTCCAGTTAAATAATTCCATGCCAAAATAAACTATAATATATATATCTATATACTTGCCTCTTGTTTAGTTACTTTTGCTGCATCCTTGCCTTCAGCACCCTCTGGAGACTGAAAGAAAATATTAAGTCAGTGTTTTTATTACAGACTTAAAAGCATGCGGGAAACAGTAAAACAGATTATGGTGGAGACTGTTCTTTCTATATATTACAACAACTTAAAGAAGCCTGACAAATTTGCATTAGTATTTACAAGCAGCATTATACGAAAACCAGTCTCGATTTTCCAAGCAGGAACCTGAGGACTGAACACCAGGTACATACATATCATATCACATCACACACCATCCCTCAGTGGGCCCTCTAGCCAATTAACTAAAGCACCCCCAGGCTCCAGCGGGAGTTCCATGTCATCACCTGTTGGTAGCACAACTGGAAATCTGAGGCTCTACAAGGGCTTTTGAAATTCCCAAGAAATTTAACACATTTCTTCCCAAACACAAGCTTAACCAGTTACGAGATGTGATGAGATGAACCAAAAAAGCAGGGCAATACTGAAATGAATGATTTCTTTACCTCACTTAAGTCCTTTTTTGTTTCAGCCTCACCGAGCTGGAAGTTTTGAAAGTATCTTTCCCTCATATCTCACCTCTTCCATCAGAAGAGCAAAAATTAGTAGAAGACTGACACACTGACAGGAAAACTAGGGACAAACATGTTTCTTCTGAAGAGCAAAGAATCAACCTGAACACTTCCAAATGAGTCTTCCAGAGGTACTAGAGAAAGGTTAGTTAAACTACAGGAGAAGGGAAGCAGGTGAAATCAAGCTTCTGTCTTTTGTTTACAATTCAAGGTGTATTACTTCACATTTTGCAAACAACTGGGTTTGCACATAGGAGCAAGCGACTCACGGATAAGAAGCAAGCAGCAGCACTTGGAGGAGAACTACAAGAACAGCACTTGTTTCAAAAAGGTATTTAACAGGCAGCAGAGGAGGCAATTCGGCTGCTGTTTTGTTTTTCCATCGGTAAGGAAGCAGGCTAGTTATCTTTTCCCATGTCTCTCCGTTTCAATCTTAACCTAAACTTCCTCATGGATTTTGACAGGGAATGTCTTGGAGGTACGTACACAGTTATAGTTTGGAGCAGAGAAAAAGGCCGGCTAGTTTGCAGCAACTGACCACTGCCTTCTCCAGGCACTGGGCTCTGTCATACTTACAGAAAGACATCCCCCCAACAAGGAATAAAACGTGGCTTTGTTACTATGTGCTCTCCCGACAGCGAGGAATCTTGCCACTAGGGCAGCTGCTTCAAAAAAACGCAGGGAACTGATCATCTAAGTAGCTTGAAAACAGCAGGAAGTTAAGCAGCATCGCGCAGCGAAGAGCAACTCAGAATAGCAACAGAGTCAGGCATCCAAAATGGAGCCTGACTGCTGCCGGTGCTGCTGCAGCCTCACCAGGCACCCGCAGGAGTGTCTCGGGTTTGCTTTTCTAAAAGCCTTTCGAAAGCTTTGCTTACTGAAGAGTTGCTGCAGCTTGATGGTCTGATGTCGGGAGCATCAAAAGTCATAAAGGAAACAAAAAAAAGTAGTTCCATGTTCACTTCCAGTAAAAAAGTCTTGTTTCCTGCAACTTCAGCTCAGGATACAAGACATGCCCTGGGTACAGCTTTTCTATAGCCCTTGAATCCATAATATCTGTTTCTCCCATAAGAATTTTCTCAAGTTTTACAAACTTATGCTGCACCCTTTGCCTGAGAGAGAACTCAAATAGCACCCTTCATCGTCCAGGCACCTATTTATATACAAGTTCTGAGATTTTATGATCTTCTCACAGTAGTCCAGAGAC
Source organism: Dendrocincla fuliginosa (assembly GCA_035047845.1). Taxonomy (NCBI): domain Eukaryota; kingdom Metazoa; phylum Chordata; class Aves; order Passeriformes; family Dendrocolaptidae; genus Dendrocincla; species Dendrocincla fuliginosa. The sequence goes on along the minus strand of JAWWMO010000121.1, from coordinate 82,640,808 downwards.
TTAAGAATCTACAGGAGTAGGGACAGAAAGACAGCATGATTCATTTCCTTTGGAAGGCAAGTTAGAAAAACTCATCATAAACTAAATGAAACTGACTGACACTCTACAGTCAGGCTGTTTTACCCTGCTCCACTTTCAGGAATCACAGAGCTTGAGACAGGGCTAAATTGTCCCAAGACAGCACCGTCACATACCAGTAGCCCTGCAGTAATGGCCCAGGAGCAAACTCTCAGTCTGCAGTGCTACACAGTTAACACACAGTAATTTACCCCATTCTCTTTAGCAGTAATGGATGAGAAACCTCCTACATTTCTGACAGACAGGGCAGTCTGATTTTAGATGCCAATACTATTGCTTGACAACAAATTAAAAGAAACTACTCATGAGGCTAATCGCAGGGGAAAAAATTATATTAAAATACTCTACACAACCACAACCTCTGTATACTAACTACTCTGATATATTACAACACATACTTCAATTAAGTTAGCTAATTAATTAGCTCAGCATTCCCTCTCAGGTTAGAAAATCCAACAGCAATTCTGAAGGCCACAACCTTCTCCATGGAGGGACATGCACAGTAATAATTTCAGTGGTGTGAATAAGCAGCAAGGGGTCCTGACATGCTCTATTTCCATTTCAGACCTGCTCCTTTCCTCTCTACAATCACGACAAGTCCAGGCGTTTGGAGGCTCATCCTCCCGGGGCCTTGGCTCCCCGGTATGCTGGCAGAGCTCCCTGGGAGGCCTTGTCATGAGCAAGGTAATTGATCCAGGTGAAAAATAGCCTGCTGCCTAAACAAATGCATAAATATTGTAAGAAATATACAAATAATAAATACATCGTCTTCCCTGCTCCAGCAGAATCGTTTTACTGCACAGCTGCACAAACAATGGAGCCAGTACAACAGACAAGAATGCAGAGGCATGGGGCAGCTGCAGGCACCCTGGGATTCCATCTACTCTATCTATTTCAGCTGATAGACACACCAAGGAAAAAAAGTGTGTCAGATATGGCTACAGCATATTTGTTAAAAGAGGAACAGAAACTTATTTTGCCCTCTTTGAGTTCTGCTTAGACATTTCATGGAGTCCCAGCTGATGTGATCCTTCATACTGATTTCTGCAGTACTTTCTCCTCTCCCTAGAGAAAAGAGAGATTTATACACAAATGGATTTGCACCAAACATAGGTCTCAAAGAACCTGGCATGCCACAAGCAGAGACTGTCTGCACTACTATCTGGAGTCACAGGACTTTCATGCAGATAGCACCAAAACCTTCAAGTCCTTGTCCCTAACTCTTGCACAGGAAACCTTCCCGTCTTTTGTCCTAGGGACAAACTACTGAAGGACCTCCGGTTTCAAAGGAACCAAACGTCCTAAGTAACCCATCCCCTTGGCACGTTTTTGCACATGATGTAATTCAAGGGCTTGCTGTATTTCACATGACATCCTAGTCACATTAAAATGCACCCTGGATACTGTGCCTTACATTGTAAACTACTCAGGGGCAGGAATGTCCACCTTGCAAGTTTTGCAGAGCAAAATGAAAGACCAATACAAGCACTGAATCAACTGACAAGGGTAGCACTCCAGCCTCAGTAATTCCTCAGCTGTACTCCATCATATGCTTGTATTATACTCATAAAGGAGTCCCTATAGGCCTGCTGTGCCTGATACTGTATGGATGCCTACAAGAAACAAGACATAAAATAAAAAAGCAAATAAGGACACAGATAATAGTGATTTTTTTTCATAGAGGTACACACAAGGAAACAAAATGACTGGCTACTTCTAAATATGCTTTTGACATTTAAGCTAATAGCAAGTTTTAGATTCAGGTGACCACACATTGCGTCATATCTCAATTAGCACTACATATTGGCAATAAGATTGTAAATTAAGCTGAAATTAAGCTTTGTAAGATCTGTCACAGCTGCTTAACTTTCAAACCACAAGATAAATCTGGAAAGTTGTCTATCAGCATTCAGTTTTGGGGTTTTTTTTAAAATACAATTTGCTTTTTCCCCATCTCTTTTTAAGAATAACCTAGAAAATAATTTGAGTGGATTGGAAAAAACAAAGGAATATTAATAGATGATAGAGAACATTAAAAAAAAAAAAACAAGGAATATTAACGTTGAGCTTATTTGTACATACAGCTTTTGCATTTCCCCAGCTGTGAAGTATAACATAAGTATACATACAGAAACCAGTGTTTCGACACATCAAGACGATACTGCAACATCTGCAATACCAACATCATTACAGAATTGTTAAGTTGAAAACAGATAACTGTTTTAAAGAAACGTCTGATAGAACATACAGGTAAATTTCTTTTTTTGTTGTTGTTTTAAGGCTGGATTACCTGGTAGAGATGCACCACAAAAAAAAACCCCACAAAGCTTCAATTTTTCTAATCAAAACCCTGAAATATAAAAAGGATGTAATGAGAGTACAGTAACTCAAAGTAGTGAAGCCACTGATGTCTGTATCCAAAGATACATGTTTGAACTTGCAATGTCCAGCTTCTGGACAAACATTTTGTTTGTACTATAATGAATGGACTGTGCCATTACAAAGGAGTACATTAAAAAGCATGAAGAATGAGAACACAAGTACAAGAGAAGTAGCAGTCAGTAGAAGGTTGGTATAAAATTAAATAGATTGTTCATTCTCTGAAGGATCTTATTACTAGCTGAAACTCAACACCTTGGCTGTGATGGGACAGAAATTAGTCCTTTCGTACCCACATTAAAAAAAGAAAAAAAAAGCAGATGCAAATTTCATTCTAACTACCACCTTAAGAAGGTAGAAGGGCAGAAAGCCTTAACTCTCCTAGCACATGAGCATTCTGAACAGCATTTCCTCCCTCTGCAAGCTGTTTGGTTCAGCCACGTCTTTATACACTCTCTGCAAGGGGATTTGCCTGTAGATTTCCTGGCTCACTGTTGCAGCTGCAATTTCCATGATGTAATGCTTTGGTCATTCCTCCAGCTACTTTTGTCACCAACCAAAATAATGTAAAAGCTTGCAAGAAAAGCCACACGGCAAAAAAAAGATGTATCAAGTCCTAAGTCTTTTTCAGGGTTTACTGCACTATTTTCCTAAAATTTTTCCACTACTCATTTCCTTTGCATTAGACTAAATTTAAGTCAATGCACAGCGACCCCATACATGCTACATCTTCTAATTATTTGTTGTCAGAGCAGCTCTGAATTTTGTGCTAGTTCATAAATGTAATTAAAATGTTGTTTACTTCTTGGTTGAGATTAATGGCAACTACATGTCAACTAACTTAACACCAACCAACTCCTGCAACACTGTTCTAACCATTGTTTCCCTATTTACCTACCCCACCATCTTATCATTAACCTTCGTTTATAACTAGTTCTTTGATCTGTTTTCAGTGGATAGAACAGTGCTCACTGCCAAGCCAGCGTGAATTAACTCTGCAAGTAAATTAATTCATTCTAATAAATGTTTTAAGAAATAAGGTATTATTACTACTACACCCCTTCCTTCATCTACCAATCTGATCTTGGATGGTGAAAAAAAATAAAAATGCATGCTGCTATTCAAAAAAAACCCTCAAAGTATTTCTGCCAGAACCATGAGGGAAGTACAGAATAAAACTGTTTAGTGGCTGGCTGATTTCTTTAATTTTTACCCAGAATTATATGTCTTGCTCTTTTCCAAGAAATATGAGGTTGATTTTTTTGTATATACATGTAAACATGTACCTCACAGAAAAAAAAAAAAAAATCATCGAAAACCAAAAAAAACCCAAACCACCCCACCTTGCTTAAGTATTTATTCTTTAACTATATAATATTTTAGTATTTTTGTTAAGAATTATTACAACGAAACATTCTACAATGTCATTTTTAGAATTTAAATCCCTCCATCTTACATCTATCAAAAGCAGAATACTTAATTTTCTAATTCTTTGGGGGAGAATGTCAAGATCATAAAGCCCTGGAAAGAAAAATGGTACTTAAAATATAAATGGTACTTTAAATATAAAGACAAGCATTAATATCCCTGGTATTAATATGCTAATTGCATGTTAATGGAGAAAAATCAGGGAAAACACTTCCTGATCAAAGTCTCCATTTTTGCTTAGAGACTTAAGCCGGACAGAGTGACTTGTTGACGTGCATTGCATTTTCAAAGAATATATAAGAAAATCAGAATACAAACAGCCTGGTTATAAACAAAATCAGTAGGTTCAGAAAATGTATTTTACTAAATCCCTTAATTCTTGACAAGTGACTTCTGCGACCTTTATGCTCTTTCAGACAAGACAGAAAAGACAGTAACCAAGTTAGGACTGGAGTATTTCTAAATAACCAAAACCAGATAGAATAAATGCTTTTCCAAAAGAGGAAATTCCTTCATTGTAGATTGAGGTTTTGCTATTCCCACTGAAAAGAGATCAAAGATTGACCAATATAATTGAAAATGCATTTATATTTCATGAGACATTTTAAAAAAAAATTAAAATCTCACAACTGTTTTGGCTTTTATTTTTCTTTCCAAGGTTCTCTTCCCTGTAGTCAGTTTTTTGAATATGACATCTTCTGCCTATAGCAGAGTCAAAAAATAAGAGCAGTTTCTAGAGGTTCAGATTTAAAAAAAAAAAAAAAAAAACAAAACAAAAAAAAAAAAAAAAAAAACACAAAAAAACAACCCCCCCCAAAAAAACAGCATTGTAATTTAAAATTAGTCAGACAGTTCCCTTTTCAGACAGTGAAGTAATCAGCTGCATTTTCAAAAATACAGACCAGGCATGGGAGCAGTGAGCACAGTGCATTTGAAATCATTCAGTTTCCCCTGAACACCAGATGTGAAAATTCAGCTAGGTAGTAAGTAAATTCTTGTCTCTGTATTTGCTTAACCATTTTACTGCCACCATAAAATAAAAAGGCAGATTCAAAAAATATGATAGATGAAATCCAGAATGTAATATTATTTCTCTGACCTTTCAAAGCTGATGACAGTTCTGCAAGTGAGATGAAGCTGCTCAATTCCTCCACGTCTATGCACAGAGGCAGTTTTTAAAGCCTGGAAGATTACGTTCCAGAATCTGTATGTAAATAGAATGGATCACATCTGCAAAGTAAAACTAGCACAAAGTACTTCTGGAAAACAAAAATTACCCAAAGATAGAGGTTACATTTAGATAACTAGTTTCAATAACAACTGATTCCCAAAAACAGCTACCTATGACAAACAAAAATACTCTGAAGGACTGAAAAAATTCCTCTTCTCATAGACAACATTAGTATGATAAAACCACAATAATCTAGAAAAAGGATCCTTGTTGCTATTGTTTCAACTAACTGGTGTAAAGAGAACACCAAACCTTCTAGATGATAACAGGCACCAAAGTCACAACTGGGACAAAGCCTCAGATTACTCCCATTTCTTACACCCTGGTAATAATTACACCTGTGGTTAACAGGCGTATTGCTCAACTACAACAGCCAGAATGAAGAGTTTCATGGACAACCTAAATGCAGCTTCAAGAGAAGAATAAACTAAAATGTCTCCAAGAGGGTGCAGGTGGGATAAGGAAGAAACGATGCAGCAGAGATAAAGGATGTTTTTCCACTACAGACAGAGCACCAACATCTCTCCTCAACTCCACCTGAGAGGAACAAAACGCTGCAGAGGTGAAAATGTCCTTAGGCCTTGATTTCCAAGTATGGAAGCACTCTCTGCTACTATTAACTCAGGTAGCATTAGGTCAATGGAGAAAGCTCATCCATAGGTGGGATGAGCAAACCCAACTGTCCCAACAAAGCTGGTGCTGATGGAAAATACAGAATTATTTGATGCAGACAGATTCCAATGTTCTTAGGGAACACAGCACTTTATATTTACAGCTTTCACTGTTACCAAGTACACCCACTCTTTACTATGGGAAGACAGGAGCTGTATCTCCAATTTACAGCAGTAATCGATTGAAAACTGGTAGCTTCCAAAAACACCAAGGGGGGTGGTGGTGGTAAAAAACCAAAAATAAAAACCAAACCTGACTGATGCCTCCTCACTCCAGTGCTGCAAGGACACAATTTCAGCACCAAGTTGTTCTGATTATTCTAATGAATTAAGGAATACTTCTCTAGAAACTCTAAGTTAGGGACCATCAAATCAAAGATGAATGCCTGGCTACTGCTAAGAAGCATTCTGCCCTTCCCCACCTAATCATTCCTGCCAATAAGCCAGCTTAACTCTTTGTGTCATGGGACACTAGATCAACAGACAGGTCTGGCCAAAATCTACCTCAAACAAGTATGATATCCTACAGGTTAAATCAGAGTAAAGACAGGAATGAGCATCTGGAATTCCTTCTTTTGGTCTGTATATGCCAGCTTGAAATTATCTGTTGAACTACTGTCCAAACTGTGAAGTCTCACACTGCCAATTTTGCTGAAATAAAATGGTTATAAGAGCATCTTATTTCTATGTGCAGCCAGTGGCTGATTTCCCAACCCTGTTGCTTTCTAATAGATTACCACACATTCATTGTGCCACTGTGCAGCATCTCTAACTTGGACCAGTAAAATGATCCAGGATTTAAAAAAAAATTCAAATCTGTTCAGTAAACAAACTTTAAGAGGGTGATGGCCTTAAATGTAAGTCCAGCACATTAAAGCATCTTTTTGGCTAGTGAACCATGGGATAAATCACTGTGCTAGCGTAGTGTGGTTAAAGAAGAGAAAATAGATGGTGGCCATTATGATCCTACAAAGTGCTAACTTTCAAGAGTAATCTCTGGAACTGGTTTAGTAATACTCTACACAAAACACAACACTACAATCGTGTCGAGCAAAACTCAACTTCATACAATTTCTCTAAAGGAATGATCCACCTTGGAATATACCATGCCTATACACAGCTACTGCTTAAGTATAAAACAGCAGAGAAACTCAAGTTTTTCAAGTAACACAGGAGAAAAGCAGCCTTAAACTAAACAGCATATACTTCCTACATTACATTTAAACACAGTGGGTTTTTTATTTTTTCAGCTTAACAATACTGATATTCCAGCATACCAGAAAGTATTGCCTATGTTGGAGTGTTGAACTACCGTATATAAAAAGATCACATGTGCCTAGTTAGTCTTGAACCCTGACTTACAAAGTAGATTGTACTAAGTACACCTCATCAGATATCATGCTTTAATGTGCCCAAAAAGCAGGAAGAATCATTTTTAATCAACAATTCAGTGAAAATCTAAGAATTTTTAGATTGCCCATTCATTAAGTCCAATTGTATTCCAGTGTAGTCTAAGAAGATTTATGTACATTGTCATCAATTGCTAATGAATCAGATTTTTACAGACTTGTATAAAATTATCAAAAATGGTTTAGATCATTAAATCCTTGGTCAATGAACTTTTAATCTCTATAACTCAATAAAAACAATAATAATAACAGCTGAAATTATATAATTAACTCTTTTTAAGCTACAGTGTCTCTAACATAAAACATGGACAAGTATTTGCTGCATGTATTTAACAGCTCTGTAAACATAATTTACTGAAATGTGGCATAACAGAATTGCTCAAGCATGTTTTTTCTTCAGTGCCACTCAACACTGTTACACTGTATTATATCTAAGCATACCATGCATTGATCTTTTCTGCTTAATTTTTCTATGAAAGATTTAGAACCTTTGAGTCAGTCTGGTCAACTGATTTAGTTGGCCTTCTTGTAGTAGGACAGCTAAGCAGTTTTCAATTGCTTTTAAATACATCAAGGTTTAAAATTCTCAATAGTTACAAACCCAGTACAAGTGGTACCATTTCTAAAATTGTAAGTGACAAAACATCATTCTCACTATCAGAAGGCTCCTGCAATCTTTTTAAGATGCTCTAGCACATCTCATCTCTTTGCCTTGCTCGAATATTAAGTGCATCTCTGCATAGCAGTTGTTTTACCTGTCCCTGCAAAGGATGCTGAAGGTAGAAGTCCACCTGAGGACTCTGATGACCTGTTAGGTAAAAATTTGTCAAAGTCAGGGGTTGTGCCAGTGACAGATGCAATGAAGGTCACCTTCTGCTGCTGCCTAGCCTATTTTCCTGTAGTTACTGAGTGGTCCAGGAGTGATCTAGCAGAAAAAGTGGAAAGAGAAACTCCCTTTTCAGAGCTCTGACTTTTGCTTTAAGTTCTCATGGGCAGGGAGAAAGCAAGAAACAGTCAGCATGAAACACAGGGGGAGTTCAAGTGAAAGTCTCCCTTTTCCATCCTATTCTATAATCAACTACAGAGCATGGAACGAAATACAGAACCTTTCCCATTTCTGTGTCTCACTGCTAACAGTGTGCCTTGTTGTGTTCTAGAATAAACTAAAGAGGGGCTCTGCTACAGACCAAGAGCTTCCAACCCCAGTGATGAAACAACTTATTGGGAAAGTGAGGGTTCCCACAACATCACTGGAGCTTCTTTCCTGCCAAAACGAGAAGAACCTTAGAAGAAATACTACTATGTTAGATATAGTACATTGAATTGAGATGGACTGAATCACAGCTGAAGTATCAGAACACGGAAGCAGACGTGAAATGGAGCTGAACAGCACTTTAGTACACTTCATACTGCTGCTTCAGGAACACCTGCTACTCTTTGCACAAGATCTAGACTTCATTCCACAGACCAAAGAGCAACCAGGATTATTCAGAGCTACAGCAAAAAGAGTTGTCACCTGCAGGACCTCAACTTCATTAGTTAATTGTCTGATCATGCATAAGTTGCTCCAACAAAAATTTTAGAGAGTTGGTTATTATTGCAAGTTCCTCAGTTCCTATGTACACACCACAAAGCGAGAAAACAAATTTGACAAAATAACAACAAATGCACCACTAAAAAGTGCAATAGGTGCTTATTAGGGGAAACAAAACATCCGGACAGACATCTTAACCTGAGAATCCAAGATAAAGGGACCATTCCAACAACTCAGCCACTTATTTCTGTGCCCCTTTCCCCCTGTTGGTGGATACAGAAAACATTTCTCTTTGAATATACATAACATTTCAGAAATGCAAACTCAAACACACAGAAGAATTTTACAAAGAGAATTCAGTTTAGGTCCAGACAAAAAAAGCATAAGTGGAATTTAAAAGCTTCACATTAGTACATATAAGAACATGCACTTAACCCCAAAGATTAGAAAATAAATTGACAGACACTTAGTTGGCAAAACAACTAGTAAAAGTTTCACCAAAAAACTCACCACTTGATCAGGTAACTAGAAATGCACTATGACAGGGCAACCATTGAATGTGGTACCTTCTAACACCTGCTAAAGCAGCAGCACTACAGGCAAATTAATCAGCAGGTTTGTTTTCTGCAGTAAATATAACCAACTAGTACCTCTGACTATAAAAAGAGTGCATTTGCATAAGGGAACAGGAACCTGCCACAGTTGTTCTCCACTATATCTTCAGAACATCAGTTATACTGCAAACTACATTCCTGACTACATGAAGCTAGCAAATAACCTACTGAAATGACCTATTAGAACACAATATTTTTCTTTGCCCTGAAACAACAGCAATATTCACATATATATACATATAAAAGATGGCTAAGATTGCTTAAGAAGTTGCATTTAGTCCTCACATCTGATTCAACCCCAAGCATTTTCAAAACAAGTGAGGTGTACGTGGTGTTACACAGATTCAGATACTCAGAATAAAGAACAAGATGGGTCGTTCTGGAGTGCAATCCCAACTAACTGAAAGGCTCCCCACCCAATATGAACAAGTCACCACTTGACCTACTGATATCCACCAGAGATGGTGCACCTCCTACTTCAAGAAGCCAAGTGCTGTTTGTCTTGATGGATGCTTACGCACATGGGTATATGTGACCATACCATGATTCTCCCTACCATCAGATACAGAATGGTTTTTCAACCTTTTATGGATAACATAGAGATGTTTTTTACTGGGGCTGTTTCAAGGTCAAGGAGTTTTTCAATATGATCTAAGAGCTAATTCCAGAAAGATAAGTGACAAAACAAACCACCCCAACCCATGTCAAGGCGTTCGTTGCTATCAATACCACAACAAGCATTCTGGTTTATCCCACACTGGCATGCCACTCTTCTTGTGAAAGGCCATATTCACACCACAACATGTTATTACAAAAGATGAAGGGTGCAGAAATCTGACACGAGTAGTCCAGAGTTCAACCCCTTTTTGCTTCAGTACAGCATAAACACCATCTCAACACACAGTAAGTTTTTCCTTTTATCTGTAACCCTCAAGCAATGAGCAAGGATGACCCAACACCCTAGGGCCACAACCCTTTAGAGAAGTGGAGACAGCCCATGTTTCTTTCTTCATAATATTCACAATGAACGTAAGGCCAGGGGACTCAGCCACTGACTTGAGTTTACATAGAGATGAAAAACAGAGACAAAAAGAAAAACAAACAAAAAAGCAGCAGCCAGTTTATATATCTAAGGATACACAAACACATATACAGGTGGATTTAAGCCCTGTTTGCAGCATTATTTATTTGCTTACACCCTTAACTGTGAAAATTTCTTATTTTGACTTTTTATTTCCTTATAAAAGTTTGAGTGTTATAAGTAAGAAGTTTTAATAGAAGAATTGACCATTAGCTGCACATGATGGTTTGTCCTCCATGTGGAAGCTGACTGGTGTAATTATTCACCTACTGTTATATCACCCACTTCTCACACTGTGGATGTTATTCTGGACTATAGTACAATACTTATGGCAATTCTGCTTTTCTCAAGAAGTGAAGCCACTAATCATACACTTTGCCTGGAACCAGTGCTTCCCAAAGCCCACTTCATGCATCATCTTAAAATATAATGCTTACCCATACAATACTAAGTAAAATAAAATTTACTGCACCATAAAAATTCATCTCCATTGCTCTGACCCCATAAGCAATGTTTTTATTACTTTTATTATGGTCTTCTAGAAAGGAGATATGTTCTCATGGACTTACACAAAGATGGCTTCTCTTAATAAACATTTCACAACAGACCACAGAAACCTACAGGAGTGTCTTTTAACTCTACCCCCACTTAGGAAGGACAGCCTGGACCATCTGTAGTATAAGAAAGCAGAAGGGTAAAGGAAGCAGGGTAGGAAGTTTACAAGGTTTCAAAAGTTGTGGAGGGTCTTAAGGATACAGGATAATTTTCAACCTTTTCCTGATGACAAGCACTGGCAATAAAAGTATGGAAGCACACAAGGGTGCATTGAGAGAAGAGCAGGAGGAAAAACTGCCCAACATTCACTGACTTCAAGCCCAGCTATTCCAATCAGGGCAATCAACCCCACGGTTGTACCCATTTTCAGAACCAGCATCACGTACTCCATAACGAGTTAAATAATTCAGTAACACACTTGACAAGTTGACATTTTGAAACCTCCCACAAGGAATAAGCAAAGGACAGAAAGTAAACCCTGAGTTACCTGGAAGGCATCATCTACCTGTAACTTTATTAAAACAGATTCGAGCTCCAGGCCATATACGGTGTATTAGGAGGTCACAGGTGACATTTGGGAAAAAACACAAATTGCTTTGCCTTGGCTGACCCAGTTAAAACGAACGGACTGCAGCTATCATTTTTTGTCACAGCCTGCGTTTAGTGTCAAGTCTCTCGTTACACTCTCGGCGCCTGCAGAAAGAAGGCGGGCAGCAAGTTCTGGGCGCGGATCTCCGGCGGCAGGGCCTCCCTCCTCCTCCTCCTCCACCGCCCACCCTCGGGGCCCCGCGGGGCGGGCGGGGGCCGGCTGTCCCCGTCCGGGCCGAGCCCGCCCTCTCCCAGCGCCGGAGCAGCCAAGGCTCAAGGCTCCGGGCTCCAGCCGCCGCAGGAAAACCCCCCACGCCGCCCAAGTTTCTGTCTGCGCCGGGGAAGGCGGTCTCGCCGGCAGCCGGCTCCCTCCGCGGCAGGCTGCCCGCCCCGAGGTGCCCGGACGGCGGCGGGGCCCCGCATCCCCGCCCCGCATCCCGCGGATCCCAAGGGAGGCGCCGCCCCCCGCCCCCGGGGGCCCTGCCCGGATGGGCGCCGGAGTTGGTACATACGGGTCTGCCGCGGGAGGCGAGGAGAAGGGTGTAGTTTGTTTTAAACATGGCTTGCCTCTCCCCTCCTCCCTTCTCTCCCGCGGAGCCATGGCTCGCTCCGGCGCGGCGGGGCGACCCGGCCGGCCCGGGGGGCGCTGCCCCCTCCCCTCGCCTGGCCCCGGAGTTTGCGAGCAGGAAACTCCTCCCGCCGGGGCCGGGGGCGAAGCCGCAGCTGCTGCGGCGCCTCTCCCCGCCGGCGGAGGGGGAGGACGGGGAGGAAGAGCACAGGGAGGCGGGGGCTGGAGTTGTGATAGCGACTTCACCCCCGGGGAGGGGGCGACACCGCCCCGCGGGGCCCCGGGAAAGTAAACAGGCGGCGGGAGCGGCGGGGCGGGGTGCGGGGGGCTTGCAACAGGCAGCAAAATGCCCGGGCTCGGCAGCCATCCGCCAGCCGCGGCACGGAGCGGCGCCGGCAGGGCGCCCGGCGCTCCCGGCGCTGCCAGCCCCGACGCGCCTCTCACCGCCCCGGGCCCCCTCCCCGCCCGGGCGCCTCACCTTTCTCTTCGGCATAATGTCCCCGCTCCGGGCCGCCGAAGTCAAGCGGCCGAAAGAAGCTCCGGCAGAGGCGCGGGATCCGCCCGGCGGTG
>JAWWMO010000121.1:82610241-82627918 GCA_035047845.1 Dendrocincla fuliginosa | reverse complement strand
CGCCGCGCCCCCCTTCCCGGCGGGAGCGCCTCGGCTCGGGCCCGGGATTCGCCATCGGCCGTCGGGAAGGCGAGCCGCGCGGCTGGGCGCGCCGGGCAAGTTGCGTGCGCGGAGGGGATGCTCCTCGCCGCTCGCCGAGCCCTGCAGCCGCCGTCGTGCAGGTGCATTATTGCAGCCCGTTTAAATGTGCCTTCGTTTTCTCCTCGCTACGTTCCGGTTTCCCCTCCTCGACTCAGTCGTTCTCCTCCGCTGCGATCATTCTCCATCGCGACCGTTCTTCCTTTCTTAAAGCCGGGCGTTTGTTTTGCCGTGTGAATCCACTCATCCTCCATCGTCCAGATGCAAGGAAGCTGTTGTATCATATCTCCTCATGACGTTACCCTGATAAATCACTAGCAAGACAAACCAGTGATGCTGAGAGAAACACTCCATTACAATGTGGTGTAATCAATTCTTCAGCTGAAGTTCAAATACCATCAAATACCTTTTTTTAAAAAAAATTTAATGAGAAAAATAGAAGTAATTGACTTGTAAACAGCTTGAAACTAAGCAATCCCTCTCAAGTACCTGCAGAAGAAGCAGAACTGAAACCGAGGGTTTTCCAAAGGTTTGGCCTCCTGCCTTTTAGCCAAGAGCTAAGCGGTTAGGATGCACACATGGTTGTGGCAGCCATAGGCCTCATTTTCCCTCTTTACCTCAGGGTATTTGAACTCCTATCTCGTTCTCCCACAACATTATTTTGACAACAAACTACAGTATCTCTGGAATAGGACAGTTTAGATTCTCCTGTTGATACTGTTTCAACAACTTTGTTAAGCTTATGTTAATTAATTTGTACTAATAATTCACCAGGGCAGGAACCCAGCTGGGTTTGCTCCCAATTACATCTGTAAACCACTAAACTAGGGAGTCACACCCACTTGTTTGCATGCTACTTGTATATATTTAAGTAGTTTATACAGAGTCATGTAGTTCCACATGGAAAGACTGGAAACATGCACTTCAGCAGGAGATGCCTGTAGTATTAACCACAGATTTCAACCCACCTTACACAATCTATTGCCTAGGCATTGAGCAACATAGGAAGGAAACAGGTCAGAATTACTCTAGAACTTAATTTTTCCCTATTTCTTTTCCCACATGTCCTTAATCATTTATGGATGATGGGAGCAACCTTCTACAACTTCACCGTGGGCCATCCATTCAAAAAGAGAAAACAGACCTTGGCCTCCATTAATACAGATGAAATATCACTGACAAGGGAACTGCCCACAAATTTATTCCTATGATACCCCCAAAAATTTGGATTAATCCCATATCTAATTCTAAACCAAAATAACTTGGGTATTATAAGTTTTCTTTAATTCTATGGCTACCTTCCTCCTCATTCTAATACATGCCTATTCCATCTTCTCCATCTACTGTTTGCAGGATAATTCAGTTTGAGAACAATTTCAGGAGGTCACCAAATAAAACCCTCTACTCAGTTAAAGCAGACAGCTGGAGACCTTGTCAAGTTCAGAATATCTCCACAAGCACAGATTCTATCGTCTCCCCAGGCACCCTCTGCCTCTTCTTTCCCTGCCTATGCTTAAAATTCAGTTCTTAAACTGTCTCCACCCTTTTTCCACAGTCAACTTCTTTAAACTTTCAGCTAGAAGACAGCAGTAACAATTCTGTCAGAGCAGTAGGAGCTTCAGAACAGACAAAGTCCAGTAGGCTTGAAGAGATACTTTTCCCCAGCTTTATGGGAAGGAGAGAAACATTCATGTTGCCATTTAATTTATAGTTATCTACAGGTAATGAGCAGTGTGAAGAAAATGCAAAATTTTAGCAGCAAGATACCAAGAGAAAGAACAGATAATGCTAATAAACTCACTTGCAGATGGCCTTTTTCCTCAATTGAACCAAACTCAAGTTGAGTGGAAACATTGCATCTCAGGATAAAACCCCTCAGCAAAGTTGCTGATCTGTAGAATGGTCCAGTTGGTATCTTTATTCACTCCTTCAGTATTTTCTGTGTCAATACAGAATTGTTCTGTTCACTTTCTGTCACTGCAAGTCCTGTCAGATCTCTGGACAGTGACAGGTTGTAGGTGAAATTCACCTGCACACGAGAATAGCAGCAAGTTGTTTTTCTACTATCCATATATTCATCCCACCCGTATCTGTGTGCCACTTTCTCTGTAACAGAATTTATGTCCATGCTGGCTGGCCTGCTGCTACAGCTTTCAGTCGAAAAGCATAGGAGTTGTCTGGTAGTTTCTTCTTTCTGCAGCTGTTGTCTTCTTCCATCATACCTGCCCCACTTCTGTTGAAAGATGCCTCTTGTCTGAAAAGCTCTGATGCTAACAAGAGAAATGCTAATCCAGAAGTTTTCAGTGGGAAAAGGCAAAAATACTCTTTTCCAGTATGTAGTGAAAACTTCTGCACCTCAGATACAGGCCATGCTAGAAAAGCCATATATTGACCATATTTTTGGTTGTCATAGAAATTAGTTTATAGCTTAACTTCACAACTGCTTCTATTTATAAGTAATTAGGGAGTGCAACTGTAACACACTACCACTTTTCTATAATAACAATTAGGAAGTACACAGATCAAAGTAACAGAGCCCTACATCACGTTTCACGTCCAAGGAATGATACAGAGCCACCCTGATAGCCTTGGAACTGTCAAAAGAGACATTATTGTTATCAGTTCCTTCTAAAGGTGGCTGTAGGCCAATAATTCTAAATGGTGATGTAATGTAAGGGGCTATGGATATACCAACTAAGCAGTGAACACACTTCCAGTTAGTTCCACTCTTTGAAACATAGGCACTCTGGAGTCTGCTAATTATTTTACTGTCATTATCAATGTCTGGTGCTGTGTAGAAGTTTCTGTTGCTTCACAATTTGTAAGCAAAAATAATCTATGACAGTTACCTTTAGAAAGAAACCTGTCATGCAGTTCAATTGGTATGAAGGAACAATGACAGACCATTTAAAATAAGTTTAAGAACAACCTTATGTTTTATCTCCAAATAAGAAAAAAGTTCAAGCGCTCCACATTCACCACACTACTATCATGATGGTTTTCAAGCCATTAAGCTTTTGGAACATGTTGCAGTACTCAGCAAAGCTCCTTCGACCATTGTTTCAGGGCATGTCTACCACCTCAAACCCGTACGAAAACCACACCTTAAACCTCTTGAACTTTCATTCAGTAGTGCTCTGCACAAATATTGTGGGGAACAGCAGAAAACAGACATTTAGTAGCTAGCTACTACAAAACAGAAAACACCACCAACTTTTGTACTATACTAATCCATAAAAGTGCAATCAGTTCCACACATATAACAGGCAGTTGAATTTGGAAATCTAGTAATTCTTCTATTTCCCCCCCACCCCATTAATTTCTCCTGATTATTTGCAGAAACAAAGCAGCTGGTATAGACAGTTTCCACAGAAGTCAAGAGGAACCAGACCAATGAAGTTCACAGCAGAAGTGGGCTAACAACATATATGTCAGCAAATTTGAACTATTTTGGACATTTTCATGCTATGTTCAGCCCATGAGTTGTTAATGTATAAGATCCTAGAATGATTGAAGTGGGAAGGGACCTCTGCAGATTGTCTAGTCCAACCCTCTGTTCAAAGCAGGGTCAGGTACTGCAGGTTGAATAGAGCTGTGTCCAATTGGGTTTTGGATATCTTCAAGGATGGAGACTCCACAGCCTCCCTGGAGAACCTGATCCAGTGTCTGACCACCCTCACAGTGAATGCTTTCTCACATTCAGACAGTGTTTCATCAGAGAATCAGGGTTCAGTGACTAACAAGTCTGTTTAAGTATTGATGCAGCAGTACAGTAAAAACACATCCTGGAGAGTCAACTGCATATTGAAGTTAAGTGAGAAGCACACCACATGGTTATCCTGCCCTACGTCAAAGTCAGTAACTGCCTGACACTCAAGCTCTCCTACTCTATTACTTAAGTCCATGAGGTAATTTATGGCCTATTATATACAAGCTCTTTGCTTTTGCATAAGTTGCTGAAGCAAGAGCATCTGTCTCAGGCTCAGCAACACCTCCAGCCAGAAGGCATTCTAACATATTAACATGGACACTGAATTGATACAAATAACAATTACAGTGTTTTTTCTCTTCCTTATTCTGACCTCTTACTTTCTAATCTCCTTGTGTACAAAAGCTGGGCCAAGAAAAATACCATTTTTTAAGACAAAGTAGTATAAAAAGTAGTAAACCTTCAATTAGCCCGCATCAATAGGGGGAGAGTCCAATTTCAGTTAGACAAGAATTAGAGAAGTGATTATACCATCTTAAACTTTCTCCTGCATAATTCTACTTGCAGTAACCCTGCCTTCAGAACCCTGTCTTTACTTCTATGTCAGCCCTTTCTAAAAGCACCTACAAACATATCTGTAAGTATACGCTCATTTTTCCAGTGTGCTGTTAATATTTGTTTTATGAATGCAGGAAACTTACCTGGAATATGCTGGCTTCCACATTTATTCTTAGCATGTCTAAGCACTTCTATAGTGAGCTAAAAAATGAGAAAAGAGAAGCACACTAAAGTGTTTTTTTACATTGCAGTATACATCAAGCAAGCAAAAGTAGACCTGACTGTTTTTCAGAGGACTTTAATTAAAAGATCTCATGTGTTGCTCCACCTACTGCTGAACCAGGTGAAGCTTGAGATTCCTCTCAGGTCCATCAATATACCAATTTGTGACCACACCCTAGTTCACTACTTATCAAAGCAGTTAGGTTAGAAACACAAGTGTTTAGAGGTATTTAATTAATCAAACCACTTTAAAAACTGAGGCTGACAGCAATCACAGATACAGTGTGGGGTTTGGGGAAATGCTAGCCTCTAGTTAATGCAGTAGGGTAATAAACCTCATTTAGCTGCTGAGGGAGCTAACTGCAATAGTACTATAGCACTTGTCCTGCTTTGGGGCCATCAGACAAAAAGGCACCAGCAGTAGAAGCTTTGCTAGGTCAAGGGGCCCTTCCACCCCTTACCCATAAAAATCCTCTCGAAAATGCTGCCCTCAATTCTGGTGGCCCAATCTTTCGAAAAGTCACTCTCTGTTTCAGTTTGGGCAAACCAAAATGGACCTGCAAAGACCTGTCATTGAAAGTGAGTGGGCCTGGCTCATTTCAACACAGGTTGGGGAGCAATCAGACAAGTTACACTGGCAGAACCTGGGAGGTGGAAATCCATGGTAGGGGTGGTAATGAGCAGCTGGGGGTGCCCTAAGTGTTCTTCACTCAGCCTAGCCACAGCCAGAAGTAGCTGTGTGTACACAGAAAACCATGTTCCCTGAGCACCCTCTTTAACTGATGTAGAGAGTTGGGTGGCTGTAAGACATACTCCATCCAGCTGAGGTCCTGAATCACCCTCTGAAATTGCAAAAACCACATAACTATTGGAAAGAGATTCATAAATCTAGATTATTATTTCCCTGATATTATAGAGTGGCATCACAGTTCTCTGAGATACTACACGTGATAGACTAAAACAGGGAAAAGTTTCTTTTAAACTTTAAAATCAATCTTCATTTGAAGACAAGTTTAGGTTAGTGATAGGTCCTCTGTTAACATACAATGAGAAAAAATAAAACCAAGAAAACCCCAAAAGTGTTCCCCAGCATTAAGCCCTGCTCTCAATAACCAGTAAGAATTAAACTGTAGGTACTATTGTTATAAAAGGCCAATAAATCAGCTAAAATTTAATAATTATTTAAAAATTCTCTAAATGTGCTATGTATATATTTATGTCTGCAAAAGGTGAGTGGTCTTTTTTGTTTTAGACACTGTATAAAGTTCATCTTAATTGAAAAGGCGAGTCCACCTTGACTACTGACTAAATCCTGCTACAACACAGGAACAATGTTTCTGAGCTTGTCATGTAATGACACTTTGAGTGGCTCAAGCCAATGCTCATAATGTTCTGTTTAAATTCTGGACTAGCTAAAGAAAAAAGGAGTTTCTCTGCATCCCCTATTACTAACTCTTTACAATCTTTGCTTAGAGTTTCTCTGCAAGCAGTTATTTTGTCTCGGACTGGAAGTGTAGTGAGCATGCAAGGGAACACAAACTGTAGCTGCAGTGGTTTGGCACAGAGTTCCTGAAATTTTAACAATGAGATTTCTCTTGCCTTTCCTTTGCACTGAGCCTGCATCTCCTACTGGGTAAGGGTCTGCTGTTAGATATTAAATACGACATGCATCAGTCTTTTGTAAGTTTGCACTAGGAGCCTAGAGGTTAGTTTATTGGCTATTTTGTAGCAAGGAAGTAGTATAAATATATATTAATTAAATCTTAATATGTATTAATTAAGCCTTTCAATTTTCCTGGGCTAATCTCTTTTTGTGTATATTTCATGATAAATATGTCAATAAATCATTGGTTGAGTTGACAGGAAGAAAAAGACAATGCAATAGAAACGTTATCAAATAAGGCCTTTAAATAGCCAGGGTAATTTAAATGGGAAATCCTAAATGAACTGCTAGATAATGTAGTAAGTAAACACATTAACCTGTAAGTAAACATATAAACCAGCCACAAAGTCATAAATTATGTTTATTGATATATCAAAGTCTAGCTGTAGCACTCAGCAAAGACATGAGGAACAGTTAGTGAAACTGAGGAAATGAAGATAGTGTATCATTTTATGGAGTTTTTAAATTGCAGCTTCTGAACAATTACTTAAAAAAAAAAATCCAGAGTGCTGCTTTAGAACCATCATTGAAAATAAGTTTTGCTCTACAGAACCATTACTGGAGGAGTGCTTGGTTCTGTAAAGTAAACAGTATATACTCATTGTACCGAAAAAGCATTTGTCGGTGAAATTTTGTCACAATTGAAAAAAACAAACAATGAAACCTGTATGTGCATGCAGGCATGGCATGTTCTAATAAGATATCTTTATAACAATTTTGGCATGCTAGATATGGCTGTATTTACAAACCTTTTTTTCTTTACAGCATGTTTGCACACATTCTTTACTTTTTTCATTACATGCAGACATTTTTTTTTCCCCTTGAATTAATCTTATAATTATCCCCTCTAGTAATATGAAAAGATATGAAAATTTAACTAGTACATTCTTTTTCTGCCATAAGTTGCTCCTAACACCCTGAGAAAAGTGAAACCAAACAAAAATGAAAGAAGCATCACCACCCCCTAAACCCACACAGCTTTACCTCATGCATCCTCTTGAAACTGAGGAGACATCGTTGGTGGTATTTCCCAAAGATTTGATGTCAGCTATCTGGTGCCACTGAAAACAATGAAATCTTTGTCTTTCATAGAAGCAAAGTGAGGTGGCCAAAGTGGACCCCTTCAACAAATATTTTCTCTGACAACTGCAAAGATGAAAAACATTTGAAAATATGTATGATACTTAAAATCATAGAATCATAGAATTAACCAGGTTGGAAAAGACCTCCAAGATTATCAAGTCCAACATTTGATCCAACCATCGTACTCACCAGACCACTGCACTAAGTGCCACATCCAGTCTTGCCTTACAAATCTTCAGGGACAATGAATCAACCACCTCCCTGGGCAGCCCATTCCCATTCCTGATCACTCTCTCCATAAAAAATTTCTTCCTAAGTGTTTACCAACGGGCATAAGTAACTCTGTAAATGCCTTGAACAAACAGAAAAGAACCCAATATTCCTGAAAATTCATATTGTTTCTTCTATTCCCCAAATGATAAACTATTATCTATTGCGAGCATTGTTATCTTAGGGAAACCTGTACAGCCAGGTGAACAGTGGAAGTCAACAAATAGAGTAACAAGTGTTTTCAGTGGCAAGCTGAAGGGATCCTGTAGTTTCTAATTTAGACATTTGGGGTTTAGACAGTACAGAATTTTAGTGAGAAGAGAGTTAGCTGGAGTTGACTGAGGATCTCTTTTTGTTTGTTCATTTTTGTTTAACAAACAGGTGTCCACAGCTGGGGCAATGTACGTGGTATGGCCTTTACTGCTGTAGCAATGCTAAAGTCAGAGCCTTCTAACTGCAAATTGAAGAGGTCTAGAACATATATCAAATATACTGCCACTTCACAGAATTGTTTGGTTTTTGTTTTAGTTTTTTTTTTTTCTTCCAGCATGGTGATGATGTAAAGCCTTAAGAGAAGTTTTTGGCATGCTCTAGTAGGTGAAGCAATCACCCCCATGGGGATCAGCTTTGTATGTACAAGTAGTGTGTCTCCTGGGTTTAATTTTCTTCATCTTAATTGCCAGCAGAAGTTGTGATGATTGATTTTGAGGGTTCACAGTACAGTTTCCAACAAAGACGTTAAAGTATTAAAAGAAGTTGGTAAACTGAGCCTAGCTGTACTGATTGAGTGAATTTCTTCTTAACTCTTGCAAGAAGAAATCAAAGCTGCTGGAGTGCAGTATGCTAATAGGTTCTGCAAGCACTTCTACACTGTACTTTGTAAAGTTAAACTGCCTCAGTGTTTTGCTACCTTATCTCTATATGACAGAGACATGTCTTTAAAGGGAGAGGTGGTGATGAGATTGTTCTGCTATATTGAGTGTCAATTATTTTTAAAACTTTCCTTTAATTAGGATTTTATGTTTATATGTATAATTTTTATATATATACATACATATTTTTATAAATATATACATATTTTTATATATATAACATTATACAAAATGTATAATGTAATAGAAAATGTAAAATAACATACATTCCCTCACAGACATTGTAATATATTATTGTACTATATGTTGCATATGAGATATATTTTCTATACAGAATCAGATACACGCTAAAAAGTTACATTGTTGATTTAAGCTTTCTCTGGCTTCTTCACAGAAAGTCTGTCTTGGTCCTCAGAAAGGAAATGAATGGGGTCGTAGCGTCAAGCCCACCTCTGCAGCTTTGTCTTTGTTTCCCTTTAAATACCTCTCCTCTCTTCAGGCCATGTGGCAGCAATGTCTTTTTAAAAGAAGAGGAGCAGATCAACAAACTTGAGGTCATTTATCTTTTAGCTAAGATTTCTGGTCATCTGCAACCTGTTGGAGCTGCAGCTGCTAAGAATTTATCAGCAGCAGAAGAATGAAAAAAGTCTTTGAGTTCCACCCAGTGGAAAAGAAGATGTCATACTAGGCTCCAGAGCCTTAGGGTCTTTACATAGGAGGGGGAATATCTAGATTTTAATTCTTGCTCCAAGGATTCTTCATGAATTTTCTTCACTGACTGTTTCTTATAAAATGCAGAAATTGTAAAAGAAGAGCTCAAATTCCAGATGTTTTGCTAAGGCCAACCAAGCTTCCTGACTATATTGCCTCTTTCTTTTCAGGGAGATAGAGGAACATCATGGTTTTGCTACCCCAGCTGGTACAAGTGTGAGATAGGTGCTGAGATCCTTCACATACACCTTCAGAAGAAAGCTGAAAGATCTGTTTCAGATTGTCATTTTGGACTTGCACATATTTTATCTAAGTTTGAAGCCTAAAATAGTAGTTTTCCTTTTTTTTTTCTTTTAATATGTATGTCTGTATATGATTTGATGCACATCAGCTGGATTTAGACAATGTCACACAATTATGTCAGTACAGAAATATTAGACAAACAGAATCTCATGTCTGAAAGCTGAAGTTAACAAAACCTGTAGTAGCAATAAGGATTAGCTCACTTGTGGAGCAGGTAACTGAAGAGTGTCCTCTAGTTTCAAAATGAAGAACAGAAGTTTTTCCAGAAACCACGTGTAGCCTAATGGTAAATTCCTGTACTGGAGCACAAGAACTGCAAGATGATATTCCCATGGTTCAGTGCTAAGATTACTTCAAACTTTTACAGACAGTACCCTGCTGCAAGTCTAAGACCTATATGCTTGCCTGAGAAGACACAACTTGCTTATTCTGTCTGTGTCTGGGATTGTTTTCCTCGTCTCTTCTGGTTTTAACTGCACAGTTGTCAGCCTTTACTCCGGACGGTATGAGTCAGCTCCAAACCATGAACAGTGTAGCCATGGTTAGTAAGCCTGAGCTACTAAGCCTTTGCTGATAGCGTGGGCACAAGTTGTGCCTGCTTGGAGCACAACCAAAGCAAGCTCACATCTGCTTGCAAAAAACCCCCTGAAAACCAAAAACAACAACAGCAACAAAAAAAAAAACCAACACAACCCAAACATATTCTCTCTGTTCTTTTCCTGCTTCCTCCCCCCCTTCCTCCTTCTGCCTTACTCTTTTCCTCTCCCTTTTATTTTCTCTTTGTCCCACCCACACACATCCACAAAGCACTCACAGAAACTCCACCTATCTAAGCCCTCCACCCAGATAGTTCAAATTCCTGAGTGGGATCTCACAGGGCACACGTTTGTTTAGAGTGGTAACATGTGGCTGTGTTTTCATATAAGGCCCCTCGCGAAGTTCCTTACAATGAACTTGAACAAAGAGCAGTTGTTACATTCATCCCTTTCAACAGGGTTTTGCTCAACCTATGAAGTGTTCATTTTTGCCTGCTATAGCTGACTCAACCCAGAAAAAGGTAACATAGATCATGGAGGGGAAGCCACTATGCTGAGCTTCAAACACTTTTGGAGTTCCCCATTCAGAGAGGATGGACTTACCGTAAGTTTCACTAAACCCACTATGGCAGGATGTCAGTGTCCTGCTGTTCACAGCACACACTCTGGTTGCAGAAATGTCGATAGCAGCCCTGCTTTGTTGTTGACAGTAGCAGCTGATGATATATAAATTCTGAGTGACTTTTCATGTGGCTACAAGATCCAGGTTCCATGGGCTTTTCTCATGTGCAGGATAAGAAACAGATTACTCTTTCCCTAAATTTTCTTTTAATCTCTCTTTTCTTCCACAAGCTAGGCACTAATTGTGTTGTACATCATCTTCTGCCATTTTTCTGGCACAGGCAACATGCTGGCACAAGTCAGTGGAAATTCAACATTCATTAAGGTTAGACTGTATTACCTGTGCATCTCCTGTCTTCTTTTTTTTTTTTTATTTTCTTCTTCCCTTTTTGTTTGTTGTTTGTTTTTTTTTTTGTTGTCTGTTTGACTGTGGTTTTTGTATCAGTTTTTTGTTTTCCCTAAGATGATGGTTTTCCAGAATGAGACTAACACTTTTACAACAGGAAGCCCTCCATTTTAGACAGCTAAACTATATAAGCTGCATCTTGGCTACCATTGCCTTGATGCCTGGGATTTAGTTTTTCTGAGATTTGGATATTTTTACCAGTAGGTTTTGAAAATCATCAACAATCTTAGTCACCTACACACTTGCATGAGGACTTGTTCTCAAAGAAGCAGTACTTTTTGACAGAACAACTATGAAAAATGCTGGGAAGTAAAAGGATCATCACAGAATACACACCTTTCTCTTTTTAAAATGCATAATCCTTATAGGAAATTACTGATGGGTGAATATTAGAGTTGGCCTGCCTTCTAGCTTGAAAGCTTGTTTCTCAGGCAAAGCTATCTTCTGGCAAATGGAAGAAAATTGAGTTTCTCAGGATCCCATTTCCCCCTGCGCAGGAGAAACTGATATAAGAGGAAGCAAGTTCATTTATTTCTGTGAATTCTTACCCTATGTATACATGTGTATGTTTGTGTGTAATATTTTTGTCCTAGTGGCAAACCCCACACACATCAGGTACAGACCCCAGCTAGGTAAAGATGGCTCTCCCTCTGTCACTTATTCCTGCTACTTGCTGGATGTCACAGGTCCTGCAGGTTCATCCATATGCTCTGTACCTTGGTTAAATGTGAGAGGAATATTAGTGTCACTGTTCTAGTTGGAAGATACTTATGTAGGTCCACTATTACAGCATAATCTTTAGCAAATACATCTTCTATAAATCCACTGCAGTCAGGCACTGATATTCCCATTTAAGAAAAGGGAACAGAGAAGGAACGTGCAAATGACTTGCCCAACATTGCATATATCCATGGGCATGCAGAATGGTATTTGTTCCCTGACAGAGCAAGATTTGATTTGTTTCACAAGCCAAAATTGTGCATTAATTTGCTTAATAAGCCCCAAATAATGCCTTAACCCTTTCAGCTCTAGATTAGTATATTGTTATGGTGGAGTTACCATATAGTACCTCAAACAAATAAAGATATCCCATATCTCTGCCAAATATATATAAAATTTCACAGTATTTGGGCTAAATGGGACAGTCAGGATTAGCAGATGGAGTGCAGAGTTCCTCACTTTTGAAGCAGGTTTTGAGGGCTGGAAAAGTCAGCAAAAAAAACCATCAAGTCCTACATGATCTTACCTGCTGGAGAAGGTGAGAATTCCATTCCTGTATCTTCTTCAACTTAATTTCCTGTTCCTGCATGACATCCTAAACCTTCTAGGCCTGCACTCTAGGGCTACGCTATGCTATGAGGAGGGAAAATCCAATTAATTATGTCCTACCTCGCATTTAGCTTTCAGCAAGCAATTATTAGACAAAACCTGGTTGAGGCCCTTATTTGATTTAGGAGGCTTGTGTGTCTTGGCATTCATCAGGATTTAGTGATGGTGATAAATTGCTCTTCTCTGTCGTAGCTCTAAATAGATACATCAGGTTTGTCCAAGGCTTCTTGCTGAGCCTTGATCTAAATGGTTTTTCATCTAAGAGTATGGAGCAGTTATTCTTTTATCTGGAACCGATATATGGAGGTCAGGAGTAATGAAACAGGCATTTGTCTAATTATTATCTCTATCCTCAAGCAACCAGGGGTAAATCCACCCGAATGTGCTCCAGTAATGCTCTCCTGAACTGGCATAGTGAGATTAATGAAAAGTAGCATGAGCCAAGTATGTCCTAGGATATCTTTATGTGCAATACCTAGGGGAGCCTGGGTTGCAATCTGGAGACATGCTGTTGTTAGCTCCAGAGTGACTAAGTTGAAAGAGATGGGTCAAGAGTATATTCTCTATGAAGAGCTTGGGATGATGCCTCCTGCCCTCTGTCCAGCATTTGTTTTTTTAGCTTCCCTTTGAAGAGTGGTGGGAGGAATAACACGCAGGGGAGTATGCATAGAGCTACCTGGTAGTACAGCATGAACTGATTGTACTGTCTGGTTTAGTTAAATTTCAAGATAATTGACAGGATGCTCAAAGCCCAGGGGCACTTCTGCTCTGTTTTAAGCCAGAGAAAAAAACAAATAAAGGGGGGAAAAATAATAGAATATTTTATTTTTCTTCCCCTCTACCCCCTTTATCCTCAACCAGGAACTTTGTAAAGTATTTTCACTTGTTTTTCAGATTAGTACTTGAGATCATAGCCACAATGGGCAAAAGTCTGCTCTTTCTCACACACATGCTGAACTGGAATTTGGGGTTTTCTTCCTAAATTTTCCTTCTTGGAAAACTTGGGTTTTTCTTCCTAAATTTGTTCTGAGTTCTTGTGAGTCACTATATTACTTGACAGCTGAATTTAATGCATCTGATTGTGAAGTTCCCTAGCTTCTAATCTTAAAAGATCACTTAGTGACAAACACTGTGTAATGTCTGTAATAGAATTGCTGCACATTTATGTTAAATAGCTCTGAGTTTTGTTTGTTAATGCCAGGTAATTCAGACTAGACTCTCTTTCGATATAATCAAATATAAAATCTAATCTGTTTTGACTACTTCCATCCCAGGTAATGTTCAAGTTTGTGCCAGTTTTACACCAAAAGCTACAGAAAGGGACTTGCATGAACTTTCAAATTCCAATGAACTGCCTTGTACAATTATGCTTGTACTCCAACTGCCTTTTTTAAATAATGGTGGTTTAAATGTTCATCACAATCATTAGAGTATTCCTCATGGTTATAACTGTGTGTTTATTAAAAAAAAGGTCTGTTTTTTTTTTCCCCCAAAGTACTTGCTATTCATTATTTCATACCCAACTGTTTTAAAAGTTGTATGTTTAATCAATAATTAGAAAGGATGGGAAGAGTTACCCAATCTAAGTGAAAACCAATGAATAGTGAACTTATAAAAAAACCCAGACATAAGTTATGATGAAAAAGAAATCAGTAAGTATTTACTCACCTCTGCAAATATTACACCCTGAATCCTGTCGTGAATATTGCTGAAATATTCCCAAGGATAAGAAGGGCTTAAACTGATGAAAAGTGATTACCTGAGAAATGTCATGACTGTACAGCTCAATAGCCTGTGAGCAGCTTTCCTGCTGCAGAAATTCCTAACCCTGAGGTGGAGGTGGTACTCTTTCCTTCCATCACTTCACACCACTTGCTAGGGGAAATTCACCTCCACCTCACCAGACTTTGCCTCAGTTGAGCTTGTGGAAGTCAGGTAATCTTTTGGCACTGAGTATCTGTATATCACCTTAAGCTTTCTTATGTCAAAATGTCAGTAGCACTCAGTACTTTTATAATGCTTAATATTGGTATTATTGTTCTTTTATATGTCAGCCTGAAGATATAATAGTATCATAAAGTGGTCCAGATGTCAAGGTATTTCATTACTATACAATAGTCAGTGCAGTTTTCTCTGCTCTTCTTAGCCTTAGAGTAAAAGTTGGCATATTTCTTCAGAAATCATTTATTACTTTACATAGTTGATCAATAACAAATCAGGACATACATTTACAGAAAAGGTGTGTTGGACCTAAAAATTAAATAACCAAACAAAAGCAAATGCTTAGTTGCATTATTAACTGTTAGAATACTATTTCCAATAGTAAATTTTTATATGGGCGATCAAAGCCATTTCTGGCTTGAAGGAAAAATATGTTAAATTTCTAATCTTTTACTGTTTGCTTAACTAAAAATATAGAAAGCAAGGTTAATCAAGATGATTCAGTGTGAAGAAAGCAATTGTGTCCTTTTTTATGGCCATGCAAATTTAAGCGAACCATAAAGTTTTAGACAAATATGTGCAAGTTTATTAGCACATCATTTTTGCAGTGTGTGACAACTGAGTAATTATCTTTAGTAGATAACCTTGTATGAACATACACCAGCTTATATGCACTGCCTAATATAGAGGTCTCTAGAAACTATCATACCTTATACAAAAGTTAATATATAATTTAAGGCAGATATTCAGACCCCCACTTCATTTTGAGCAAGTATTGTCTTTTGTGCTTAATATATACCAGACTATTGAGAGATAATACTAATTATTATCTAGCAAGAGAATCTCACTACTATTAATTATCAGTGAGGTAAAATCTAAGTGACATAATTATCTTGAAAAATGTTTGCAATAAGAACATGCCACCCTTTATTATATCAAAGGCCCCGGTAACCCGTATGCTGTCTCCAGCAGTGTTAATAAGTAGCAGAGAGACTCCAAGGCTTCATTAGCACTAAAAGGGGTGCAATAGTTTGTTTCAGGAGCAACTGGCTAAAGCACGGCAGGAGTTTGATTCATCTCCTTTTAACAGTAGTTATCTTCAGTGTAGATGGCTACTTTTGAGATAACTGTCTAGCCTCCCTATGCAAAATTAGTCATTGGAAGGATTATAAATATTCATTTCTGATTTGCAACTTAAAATGCCTGCTTCTCTTCAGGGACTCTAAGAGCAACCAGTAGAGACTATCTTAGACAAAGACATTTACCTGACTCCCTCCACAAAACAATGTATTTTAAAACAGTCAAATGACTATGTATGCAGGTAGGACAGGAGAGCCAGGGGCACTGCATTCATCTTCTCTGCAAGTGAGGTGCCTCAGGTAAGACAACTTCATTCACACTCATTCATCTGGACACTTAAACCATAGCCAAAACTAACAAGAGCTCATAATCTTTTAGACTAAGAGAATTCACCAAGGAGCTCGTTGTTGTCTGGCAAACACTGGTGATGAAACAGAAGGATTAACAAAGGTTATCTGTACATACAGTGAGGATTTTAAACGGGCAAATTTTGATTAGCTGAGAAAATTACTTAATGAGGCAGGGTGGACTGAAGTGCTTAGGGAAGGGAATGCTTGAAATGGATTGTTCTGAAGACAAAACTGCAAAAAGGAGTATGGATTTTTTATCTGGAATCTGGTATGAAAGGGTTCAGATTCAAAGTGGACAATTAAGAACATCAAAAGTATATCAGAAATAAGTAGACGCCCATAGTGAAATACAGAAAGAGACTGAAGAGTTTTCTGGAAGGCAAAAAGAGTAAACTAAATTAAAATTTCCTGAAAGTTAAGATGAATTAGATCTTGTAAAGGCAATTAAAATAGTAGATTTTAAATATACCTGTATAAACCAAAAGAGAACCAGAAAAGAGGAAGGCAGGACTTATTGCAGCAAAGCTGACCTTACTTGCTTTTTTGTCATTATCTCTGGGATAATAGAACAAAATGTGGTTTGTGTTCACCAGTTGATTATATGATAACAACACAATTTTTTTAAAGTCAAAAATATTTTCTCTGTGTTATATTTCCCTTGAAATGCAATAGCTTTAATCCACTTGAATGTTGCTTATTCACTTTCTATTCCACACAGAGAATCATTAGTTTATGAAGAAGGGGTTGTATATAATAACTGAAAAGAGGATGGTTAGAACATAGATGACAGGAATTTATACTGAAAATAGTCATAATACTAGAGGGAAGTATGTAGCAAATTTCCCTCAGGAGCAGTTTGGGTCTATCTCAATCTCTAATTTAATATTTTCAGGTAGTATATATTGTCATGTGAAAATGTGCACATCCTAATGGAATCTGATGATGATGCAAAATTGAGAGGCAACATTTACATAGAAAAGGATTCGAATATTTACAGTAGAAAACAGAATCACAGGATATAAAAGAGAATTGGAGAAGAGTTAGAGGATGGAATCTCACTTAACGATGTCAAGTACAAACCAATAGACTTAGCAATAAAGCACAGGAATCTCTTCTATTACATAGGTGTTCATCAGATGACTACAGAACTAAGTGGTGCATAAATGACACTACTGTGAAAGAGGCAAATGTGATTCCAGGAAGTGTGAGTACCATACAGCAAAGCTGTGCCTGGACTACTTTGGATGGACTACCCTTTGGTGTAGTCCTGGCAATCATTTGTCCTAGGGGTCATTCCCTGCAGACAGAGATGCCTTCTAGTTGCCAGGTTTTGCTTCCTTGGGCCTTCATATTCCTGGAACACTAGTCCAGGAGGTTCAAGACATCCTTAAGCTCCACTGCGCTTAATCCAAGCCCCAGAATAACCAATATATCTTCCACAATCATGCTAAAAATTCAGCACTCTGGTGAGGTCTGTTCGGAATAATCCTTACATACACTTCAAACTGAAACCTCATCCCACTGCAGACACACACACACACATGCAGTTATGATGATGACGGTGTTTTATACTCACAGTGTCGCTGTGCCGTCCCCATGGAGAACCAGCTCCAGTACTGTGCAGTGTGTACATGAGCACTCTGTGCTTGAGGAGGTTTCTTCTTGGACAGTGGGGATGCTCTGCATCACTGGACCTGAAGGCCATCTGGGAGGATGCCTGCAGGCACAAGCATGGACACAGACTGCTTGTGGGCATTCAGGACCAGCATCTACTACCTTGCTACTATCCAGTCAGTCATGGAACACACTAATTCCTTTCCTGATCTTTGTGGTGCAAACTCTCAAATCAAGTCTTGCAGCTACCATGGGAATACAGTCCTTTTTCCTTTGGCTGTCGTAGGAAAGTGGGACAGTTGCTAAAATCCCAAGTAAACAATTTGTTGCC
>JAWWMO010000121.1:82555060-82610141 GCA_035047845.1 Dendrocincla fuliginosa | reverse complement strand
GTAAACAATTTGTTGCCCCTTTACCAATCTAAATGAATGTCTTGCTAAGTAGGAGAAGTGTGGGACCACTGCCTTTTAGTTAATTACTTTAACGCTCAAGTCAAAAGAAAGGAATTAATTACTAATTCCAATTGTAAAGCAGATGTCACTATTGCAAATATTTATAGAAACCAAACACAACTGGCTAAACTGCTGGTACCAAGATCAATATCTAAGAAAAAAAAATTTCTTCTCTACAGTCTTTTCATAGACCCACTGGGTCTCCTAAACATACCTCTACTCTGGTTAATACACAGGACCAGGGAGTGAGCTTTAACACTAGACCCCATGGTAGTCCTATTAAAAACTGTAAGGAAACTGAGCAACTCTGGCATGAGGGGGAAGTGCCTGCATGAATAGGTAATTGTTTGTCAGCTTACTCCTGGCTCTGCCTTTGACCACTCTATCTTTTTCTCTGTAAGATAAAAACTCAGATGCGGTTTTGGGAGTAGCTCAATCTGGAAATCTTATCTGGGAGTCAGTTAGAAAGAGACTATCAGGTGCAACTCCCAGCAGTCTTCTAATAGGCTTTGTACCCTTTCGCTTCCTAAAGAGCATGATACAAACCTCCCAGTGTCATACTCCAGTGGTATGACAGTGATAGGCTGCCACATAATCCTGAAGTTATTTCAGAGACTTAGTCATTAAAAAAAGGACACAAGATAATAATTATGTCATAGGATCTTGTGGGCACTATCTAAGATACAGAAGAGACTGGATGCCAAGTAGACTGTAGCGTGTACATGGCTGATTTCTCTAGAAGGGACTGGAGCAAAGCAGAGAGGACTTTTGTTAATACCATGCTATCTGTCCTCAGGGTCAAACACTGGTCCCAGTCTTTTTTTTTTTTTTTTACCAACATAGATGTACCCCTCTCTTCACTGTTTCTGTCTCTTTGTCTGCCCTTCTCACACACTGTGTCCCACAGTGGAAACCACCTACTAGTACACCACCCTAACTCCTACAGTCAATACTGTTTCTTTACAGGTTTCCAGGGAATCCACTCAGATTCAGACATCTTGCCAAAAAAATTACTTGTTTATATGAGAGGTGAGTTGATTTAGGAATAGACTCACCTTTCCAAGGAAGGATAGGTCACACTGTCAGACCAGGTGTCATCTGTACTTGGCTGATTTTGACTTTGAATGGAGTAAAATATCTTCATTTGGCAGGACTCTGCTGTGTACATTTCAGTGTGAAGTGTCTCCATCTACTGAGCTTCTATTTTATATCAACCTGTAAGTAAGATAATGTACTTCTTACAAACATTTGCATGAGTTTAAAACACACCACTCATTACAAATTCTTGGCTGGCACAGGAAAATATTATCTGCTATTTTGGGTGAAAATGAGTTTGCAGTTCTTTTTTATGAGAGGAGACAAAAAAGTTTGGCTTGGGTAACTTAGCAAAAGGAGAAGAACTGTAACATAATTCAGGTTGAAAGGGATCTCTGGAGGTCACTCAGTTCAACCTTTCTCAAAGGCAGACCTAAATTCAAAGTTAGGTTGGGTTGCTCAAGTTTTTTGTCCACTTGAATTGGAAGTATCTCCAGGAAATGAGATTCTACAGCCACTCTGGGCAACCTGGCCTGGCACTCAGCCATGATTCTGTAGATTGAGGGTTTTTCTTCTTTTATCCAGTCAGATTTTCTTTATAGTTATTTGTGCTTGTTGCCTCTCATCTTTATTTCTGACTACCTTGAAGAAGAGTGTCTTCTCTATAAGTCCCTTGTAGTCTCCAAAGATTTCTTTTCCAACTTGACAAACCCACATATCTCAGCCTGTCCTCATATGTCATGTGCTCCATGTGGAACTTGATATGGGGTGTCCCTTTTCCTCCTGTGTTTTGATTTTTGTAGAATCAGTTTTAGCATTTTTGGCTAGGAGAAAATTTTCCAGTGCTATCTTAATCAGTTTCTGTCCACAGTGGCCTCATCAGTGTGGACAGGAGAGGTCTGAAGATTTAGGGAACATTTGTCAAATCATTGTTTGGATCAAGAATAATATATTTAAGCTGCAATTAATTCTAACCAAATGCCAAAAGTTCCCCAATTTGTGGCATTCAGAGATAAATTTTAAAAAAGTATTTGTGGCTTGGAGGATGGCTGGATGCAACCAGGTCTTGTTTACAAGACTTGGTTGTACAAACATGAGTATGAGAAATACAGGATTCCAAAAGAAAAAAGGAAAACTGCAATGTCTCAGTACAATCCTAGAAGCTGATGCCTCACAGAAAATCTTCAGCTTTGGCAATGCTGCACTCATAAACCTGAGAGGAGGAGAAAAGATTGCTGAGGGTTTCCTTCTGTCCTCTTGCAGAAATGAAGAACTTTATTCTGTTTAGTCCTAGAATCACTTTATTTTTAATAACTATGGAAGGAAAAGAGAGAAATGAAAGCTGACATGGTTGTCTAAGACCATGGATTATACCAAGGGTCCAGAATGAGCCATGTGCAGCCCCCATCATTAGACAGACTGTGAGGAAAAAGATACTGCATTTCCTGCATTAATTCTATAGTTCCAAAAAAAGGCATGTGAAATTTAGACCAAGTGATTAAAATTCAAAAGCTCTTGCTGAAGTGGAGAGGTACAGACAGAAAGAGTTCACTGGGATGAATTTCTAGCTCTTGGCTATTGCTATCCTCCTTTCTTGGGAAGCTCAACCTTTGCTAAAGCAAAACCTCAATGCAATGCTCCGTGTTACTGTGTTGAACATCCTCTAGCAGCACATTTGGTTTGACATTAAAAGGAAAATAATTTAGCTAGTGAGCTGTAGAGAGCTACTGCCTGCTCCAAAATTGCAGCTATGCTTACTCTCTTCTCTTGACATTAATGATCAGATCACAGAGATTCTACTTTTGTTTACAAATAATTTCTATTTGAACTAAAACAGCATTGGTGCTTCTAATATTTTTGGCAAATATATTCGTGTCTCTTTTTCATGCCTTAGCTGATCAACTGGATATTAACCTTGGTGGGCTGGTTCTCTAAGGTGATCGGCATAATGGACCCTTGTTAGAAACATGAATTTCAGGAGCATTTTTCTTTCATATAATACTGTTAATATGGATCAGATTGTACAGTTAGGTTGTATGATTTTTAGGGACTCAGATGTTGTTGGTAGGAAAAAAATATTTCTCTTGGTAAGCAAAAAGAATATTGTTGGCTTGTTCTGAATAGATCCCATTCAACTACCTTGTTAGAATCTGTTAATTACTTCGCTGCTCCTTTTGACTCCTACCATGAATTCTGTTCTTCCTCAAGAAAAAAATGGATAGTATTATTTTACAGCAGATACCGGCTTTGCATTGGGAAGAGGAAGATTAATTACATAATAGAACCCCAGTATCTGAAAACCTGTGACCCAAACTTCTCCCTCTTACAAACTACTTCTGCTATTATCTTCCACCTTTGTGTTCATTTGTTTTAGCTGCAAATCCTTGATGTCACCTAGTTGATTCACACAACCAAGATTTCATGGGAAAGCAGGGGTGCCCTAGCAGCTATAACATGCTGAAATACTCTTTTTAGAACAACATTAAGAAAAGAAACATGAACTTGCATCTCTGGTGTTGTGACACTGCTATACTGTGCATACTCTCATGTTCTATTGCATTACTTGACTTAGAAAAGTGCAAAAAAATAAGAAAAACAAAACAATCTATGAACTGATTTGTGAAATATGTATTTAGAGTTATTCATAAAGACAAGATGAACTCCCAAAACATAATTATATTTTCATAGCTTGTTCAGCTAAAGCAGCAATTTGGGTTCAGTGGGACTTTAGTCCTGAATTATTTGCTCATCATTTGATATTAGAATGCCAAGTGGTACATTACCCTCTGCTGTTTTCAAAATGGGGGGTTATAGCTTAATATATACATAATGGAAATCTGTGTCAGGTCTTTGTTGTCTTGTCACTATGACCAGCAGAAAAAAAGGAAGAAATCCACAGCATAACCAGTCATGCCAGGCACTAAGTAAGACAGTAAACCATTTTCCCCTCTGTTCTTGGGAGCAGTGCAATTTTCCAGCACTGTATCTACATTTTGAATCATGACAATTCTTTTTATAATTATTTTCATTCAAGTTCTAGTCACTGGCTTCTTCCTCATCACTGTTTTTTGTTCTTGGTTTCTTGTTTTACAGGATTTTTGAAGATAGGGCAGGAGTAGAAACATCACCTGAGTTTGCCAATGACTGAAGCAACCTACTAGGAACTCATTAGTTAGAATAATTAAGGAAACCATTAAGGAAACATTTATAAGACTCTTGCTTTTGTAAATTATGTACTGCAGATCCAATGACAAATACATGGAGATAATTTTGTTTGCAGGGCACTCTCTCCTCTACTTTCCATAAGCATACATTTCAGCTGTAAACTTAGGCCAGGCTCTGTCCAGCTTTTCACCTACTTAAACTGTTCTTTATTTATTTTACAAAAAGCTAACCCCAAAATTACAGGTGTTGTATTGCCCTTTGCTCTAGAGTGTCAGTCCTCAGTGTGTACATCCCTCCCAGCAGCATTGTTGATACCTAACAAGTATTACAGAATGATAGAGGATGTTCACCCACTCCTTTTCAAAACACTTTTGGGAATAATGTGCTTCACTTGACAGGGCATTCCTGCTGAATGGAGCTTGAAGGAAATAATGTCAGCTCATGTTCTTTGTCTTTATTAACAGTCCCCTATTTTCCACTAACATTAGCTGTGTACAAAGCTCAATATTGAACGATGACTGTATGCTGATTTTCCGGACTGGCAAGCGGAAAATTGGCCAAATATATATTACGAGGCACATGTTAGACAGTGGTAAGCACTAGCAGTTTAAAAAGATTGTAAAGACAAAGAGGCACATCCATCTTGAAATGATGGACTTTCAAAACATGATCTATAGTTGAGGAGTCTCACTTGTCACCCTTGAAGAAGCTGCTTTACACCAGCACCAGCATGAGTAGTTTCCAGCCCCAGCAGTCAGTGTGGATGGGAAAGGAGCGCACCAAGCCTCTCATTCATACATGTGTCAACCTTCTGGGTTTAATGAACTCCCTTTGCACAAATCCTGCGTGAATAGCAGTCCTGAGGGGATAGTTGTTTGCAGGGATTAGGTACAGAGCTTGGGATGTACAGAAGAGCCTTGTCAACAAAGGCTCTTGCATATAACAAGGTTGTGGGCTGTCCCACAACCACAGGCAAAGTAAAACCTCTTTAGCAATTCCTGACTCCCACTCCCCTCCAGTAGCATTGATGCTATCTGTTTTTCCATTGCACATGGAAAGGATGACCCTTCTGGAGTGGGATGTGGGACTAAATAAAGTGTGACAGGCTTAAAATATCCCATTCTTCCCTTTTCAGAGGCTAAAGATACTGTGAAAATACAGGACTCCAGTCTGGAGAGCAGAAAGCTAAGGGGGATTTCAAAAGTCATGCAGATGTTAGTTAAACTGAACTGCTAATCACCAAAACCTGCAATACTGGAACCAGGGAAATTAACTGAAACAAAGGATAGAGCATCTTAAAGCACCTATAAGACATAACATCTTTACACAATGGGCAGTGAATATCTGTTGCCACAGGGAACTATGGGGGCAGATGGTATCAGCAGCTTCAAAGGAGGTTGGACATATTCACAGCCAATGGTCTGACAGTCAGGTTGTGATATTGTGATTCTGCGATTCAATGATTCTTTGATTCAGATATTCAAGAAAATGAGGACTAGGAGGGACTGGGAAGGGAGTGGGAGGGACTGGGATGAACTGGAAGGGACTGAGATGAGTGTGGATTATGGTGACCTGTGAGGGAATGAACTCAAAAGATGGCAAGACTCCTGTGTGCTCTCCTACTGCTGCACCCAGCAACTGAGTACAGGGCCAGGTGGACCACTGGTGTGATACATTTCTTATACTCATACCTAGGACAGTGGAAATGAAGGAATCTTGTATGAGGTACAGTTTTCAGAATACATTTCATACCGTACTGTTGAGATTCAACAAGCTGAAGTGCTGGGTCCTGCACTTGGATCACAGCAGCTCCATAGAGGCTGGGGAAAGAGTGGCTGGAAAGCTGCCCAGCAGAAAAGAACCTGGTGTGCTGGTCAACAGCTGGACAAACAAGAGGCAACAGTGTGGCCAGCTGGCCAAGAGAGCAAATGGCATCCTGGCCTGTGTGACAAATACTGTGGCCAGCAGAGGAGTGACCCTCCCCATGGTGAGGCCATGCCTCGAGTGCTGTGTCCAGTTCTGGGCCCCTCTCTACAAGAAGGACACTGAGGTGCTGGAGTGTGTCCAGAGAAGGGCAACGGAGCTGGTGAAAGGTGTGGAGCACAAGTCTTATGAGGAATAGCTGAGGGAGCTGGGAGTGTTTAGCCTGGAGAAAAGGAGGCTCAGAGGAACATTATCACTCTCTACAACCACCTGTAAGGAGGCTGTAGCAGGTGGGGATTGGCCTCTTATCTGAAGTGAAAGGTAATGGGACAAGAAGAAATGGCCCCAGGTTGTGCCAGGAGAGGTTTAGATGGGATATTAGGAAAAAATTCTACACTGGGAGAAGTGGTCAGGTATTGAAGAGGCTGCCCAGGGAAGTGGTGGAGTCACCATCCCTGAAGATATTTAAAAGACACTTGGGGACATGATATAGTGCTGGACTTGGCAGTGCTGGATTAACTGTTGGACTTGATCCTAGGGGTCTTTTCCAACGTAAATGGTTCAATGATTCTGTGATATTGTAAGCATTGTTCACTCAAGACCAGAAGTCTGACCTAACTTCCAATTTCTGCTTGCCAGCCAAGCATAGCTGTGGCAAGACCTGGATTGCAGTTTGGAAATGTGCCTGTGGAGACTGGCCCTACCCTCGTTAGGCTGAGGAGACAAGTCTCTGTGCTTGATGAGGGTGCCTAAAGAGCTTCACAAACAGCTATAAGTGATTATGTTTAGAAAGGTTCTAAAGGGAAGCTAGAGCCAAGTCCTTGTCAGTCTAAGCATGGAGAGCATCCTTCCTGAATGTTTCCTTTTGCTGCAAGAGAATTAAGAGTTAATGTGATACTATAATACTGCTCTGCTTTGTAAGATCACTGAAGAAATCCTGATTTACAACAATAATCACATAACTAATGAATTTTTTTCAGCTAAAGAGAATGAGCATAATCTAGCTGTAACAACTTTAGAAGACTGTGACCAGTTTTTCACCAAAGCCAAACAGGATGACCCAGCTAATTATAGTTCTGACAGCCTGACATCAATCCTGGGCAAATTAATAGAATGACTGATACGGATCTTGATTAATCAAGAATGAAAAGAAGAAAATAAAATTAATACCAGCTAACAGGGGTTTACTGAAAATAGATATAATCCCACTATGTTGGGTTTTTTTTAAGAGATTTTGTATTTTATCTATAAAGGTAACAGAATAAATAAAATAATGACCTAGTATGTCAAAACAAGCAAAAAAATGCACACATACAAAATGTACTGATATGTACATGATATGTAGTAAAAGAAGGATTAACTGCTTCACTCAGTGTCTAAATGTAGTCATAAATTTGGAATCACTGATGGCTGGTGCTTCTTACTGGTCCCACAGGGTTCACTTGGGGGGCCCAATTTGCTACAGAATTCTGATACTAATGATATTTGAAGATCACACAAGGATGTTTGAAAGCAGTAAGTAACAAAGAATAAGACAGAAGCATGGGTTGCTCTTCAGGTGTGTTGAACATGTGCTGCAGGACAGACTGAAGGAAACTGTACACCTGTGGGACAACAAAAATGTAGGTAATGCTTGAGAATGGGGAAACCTGCCCTGGAGGGCAGTGGTTGTGAAAAGAAGCGGTAGATCAGTGTTGCAAAGGCATAACTGTGAAGTCTGACTGTGGCCAGTTGTAACAAGCTGCTGAGAAGGCTCAAGTAGTGTTCCTACACTGCTTAGTCTCCCTTGATTTCTTGCTTTTGCCGCTGTAGAAACAGCTTTCCTACAATGTGCTTTCATCTGCTCACTCTTTGTGGGGTATATCTCTTTTACCCTCAGCAGCCTCCTCAGTGCTGGACTCTCTGCATGGACACGGCACAAGTTTCTAGGACAGACAGGATGAAACACATTCTGGAGGAGATCGTTTCTCTTCACTGAGAGAAGATGAAATCTATGAACTATCACTGACTAAGCCCCTTCCTTTTATTAGAGAGCTAAAATTGAATAAAATTAATCCTGCTTGATAACCAGGATTTTAGACATACTTAGAGACCACAAATCCTTTTGAGTGTGAATGGTGATTGTACTATGTGGCACCAACGTCGATTAAGATTTCTTTCTAGTCAAGATAAAATAACAATAGTTGCTAAAATGGTTTGAAGTGGTTGTCTGTGTTCCCTGGAACTGTCTGTGATCCTTCAGACCAAAAGAACTTACAATATTGAAACTAATATACTTTGTACAACAAGCAACCACCTCACCACATAAAGAACAAAGGTAATGTGTTATAAAAGCTAATACGCTGGAAATTATTTTCAAGGGTTTGAGTTCAGCAGCAGAAACAGGTAAATTAGAACATTTTTAGAAATCTATTAAAGGAGTTTTGAATCAAGAAGCCAAGAGAGCATTCAGACAAAATTCAGCAAAACAAATGTTGGTTATAATCAAAGCTATGTATCATAAAAGAAGAATTGCTGATACAAAATGAAAATGTTTGTGATCCTATTTATTGTTCTAATTGATTACGTCTTGATAAATGCCAGAAAATGACTGATCTCTCATCTCAGATGTTTTGTGAGTTTGGTCATGATGCATATAAGCAATTTTAACAGCTGGGTATAGTTCTTATAATTCACTAACAGCAATTGCTTTAAATATTTTTGATGACATAAATTAGCTCTATGGTTAGAGTGTTGCTTTTCCTCAGGTATATTGCAAATGCATAGATCATATAGTTAAAAAAATGTATTTCTTGCACTTTGAGTGAAATCCTGTCTTGCTGAAATCAATAGTTTATCTTCAGTGGAGGTGGATTTTCATCCACTCTCTCCACTATTTCTGGTTTTTATAAACATTGGATAACAACACTGAACACAGTAGTAATACTTTCCTGTGCAGGATGGGACCTACGTGTGAAGAAACTGGAGCTCTCTCACAGGGGAATATTTACAGAGCTTGCTCAGGGTTGTCAAGAAACCTGTGTTAGAACACTTTAAAAACTCTTTTAGCAGAAAGAGTCTGATTTCAGACAATTCCAAAAGTACTGAGAGGATATTGGAAATACTTAATTCCACTTCTTGCTCCTGAATATTAATTAACCTCCAAAAAAAAACTCGTAAGATTAAGGCTGTAACATTAGGAAATCCATAGCTTGGAATGACTGACTGGTAGAATGGCAAACCTTAACATACAGTGATAAATATTATGAAATTCTACTCATTTTGGCCTCAAACTTGACTGAGTTAATTCACCATCCATGCAAAGACTATGCTACAACGATATTGTTAAATAACTACAGTGACATGCTTTTCAATTGGATCTTTAGGTCCAGCCTCTTGCCAGTCAGGGATCAGAAAAGTAACAGCTAACTTCAAAAAATACATACAATCAGAGTTATTCAGTGTATTGAACAACTTGTACCAGAAAACGACGCAGTTAGTAAATTAATGAGAAGGTTCGGTGATAAAAGTGATTATTGGTAATAGAAAACAGCTAGGGCAATCTGAATTCAAAACAAACATGGATACTGAAAAAAACCCCAAATCTAAGCAATCAGAATGATGCAGTTTTTAGAAGGCTTTCACAATGCATTTTGAAAATGTTGTAGACACAAGTAAAACTACCCTGCAACATCTTCTTTGTGTCCTTGGACACAAGACATGGAACTGAAGAAGACAGAGAATACTAAAGGAAGTTGTTTTCTTTTTCTGAGGGAGGTAGCTAGATGTAGAGATAACAGCCATGCAGCAGCATTTAGATTTTAAAATATTTTGTGAACAATTGTATCAATTGGGTTTTGTCCTCAGCTTAAAGGATGTCTGACCACTGAGGAGCATATGTCAGGCAATGCTGCTGAAAGACTGTGAGTCTGAAGTAGCTGTAAATACAAATAAGAGGAACATCAATGTTGATATGTGCTTTAAAAGCACATTACAGGCAATTTTTCAGAAATATATATCACCACAGCTCATGAGAAGAAAGCAAGTGGGGGATTTTTTTCTTCAAAATAAAGCAAAAGTGCATGCATTTAAAATAAAACCTCCAAATCTGTTCAATATTTATCCCAGCTGGAGAAGAAACTAGTATGAAAAATTTGGTTACACTGTGCACCTCCATGAAAACACATGATTGAAATTTTAGGTAGCATGGAAGTAAACTTCCTACAGCCATTCCTCCATGCTCCCAATTCCTTAATGCAATTCACCACATTTAATGTAATTAATTTGGAAAGAAGGAAGTGCAGTTTTCCCAAATGAATTTCCTGACTGACAGCTGTTTTACATAATCAGTGCAGAAACAGCAGTAGTGGAGCATACTCCAGCTATTACCTCCTAATGGACACTCACTTTGCTTTACTACTGTTTTGCTCAGTAACAGGGAGATTCAATTTAAATTCCTCCCCCTATAAAATCAATTCCTTAGCTAATTGCAGAACCTTTTGCTCTGGGGCAATAATGAGCACCCAGTGCCCCCTCAGTCTGCTAGTCAGTGAGGGATTCCCCAGAAATATCAGCATCACAAACTGAGTATAAGTTAAATAATCCTCCTTCCCAACGAGAAAATAGTAACATCTTGGATACTATTAGCTTTGCGTGACTGTGAAGTAAAGAAGCTACAAAGGCTTCAATGTTAGTAAAACCATTGTGAGTACTTAATGAGGAAACTGTATTAATTTTAGTAATTAGTCAAGCCTATTTGATTGAATTTGTGAGGTGAAATGGAAAAGCAATATAAAGAAAAAGCAAATAATAATTTGACACTTTTATGTGGCCAAGATTATTGAGGAAGGGACAGAGAGTAGTAAATATGCAATAAATCCAATATTTGATTTCTCCTGAATAGTGTTTACCTAATTTGTGTGAGGAAAAGAATCATATCTTTCCCTCTTGGTTCATATAATATACAGGTAACTTGTGGAACATGTCTGTAATTTTTCATGTTTGTTTTAAATGAAAAGCTGTGTATTTTTCTAATGTGTTATTTGAAAAGAACCATCCGCTTTGTAGGAGTTCCCCCTGCACACTGTACATGTAGATGTTCAACAGTAGGTGGTGCTCCCAGGGTACATCATAGTCTAAAATGCAAATTAAAGAGGGTTTAGTGAGGAAGGAGAGCTCTTTGGGTTTTTTAATATGGTAACTGAAGAGTAGTTAAAGTGCAAAACCTCCAAAAATATTAAATACTATACTAACTGATTTTTAAATCCCATAAAACTACAGGACCACTCAAACAAACATGGAAGATGTGCAGTTTTCAGTCTGCTCTTTTTCTTCCACATATTCACGTAATAGTTCACTCAACTGACTATTCCTGACTATGGAA
Organism: Dendrocincla fuliginosa; assembly: GCA_035047845.1. Classification (NCBI taxonomy): domain Eukaryota; kingdom Metazoa; phylum Chordata; class Aves; order Passeriformes; family Dendrocolaptidae; genus Dendrocincla; species Dendrocincla fuliginosa. The sequence continues at coordinate 82,598,596 of JAWWMO010000121.1, read as the reverse complement.
TTTCTGTTCGTGTGCTTTATTGCCCAGATGTCATTCACGTTTTCTGAGTATGTTAAGTATCAAATGCAAATTACCTCTCTGATTTTCTCAGTAGTGAAATGTTTAATGTGTTTTATTAGCAATTGTGCACTTTATGTATTCTTTTAAAATTACATCCTAGATTAAGAGGACATATCATGAGGTTCTTAAAAATCCTAGAATACTTTCAATGTTATAAATAGCAATAGAACTTAACATTTTCTGTTGGGTTTCTATGCTATAGGCATCTCTCATTCAATATATGTTTGCTTTTCAGTGTTGTTGCTTGAATTTGGTGACAAAAATATGGTCTCACACGTTCTTTATATGATCAGAGAGCATCACATGTGGAACGGAACTTGGTACAATCAACTTCAAGCTTGAATGGCATTGGCAGAACGTTCTACAAATTTGTAATCAAATACAGAGCTAAAGTTAAAATTACTGCTGAAAACAACTCATAAAGATCAAGCGTCCCAAATAGCTTTCAAGGAGGAGGTTGGTTTTAGTTTTTTTGTTTTGTTTTGTTTTTTTATTTGTTTGTTGGGGTTTTTTGTTTGTTTGGTGTTCTTTTTAGTGAATAATGGACTTTCTTTACCTCTTTATATTTCTGTAAGAATTCAGCAATATTTGCACAATATCCAATTTGTTTATATACAATCTGAGAAATATGGTAATTTTCAAGCAGTGTATTGTGTAATTATAGTAGGTGCTTTGCCTATTTATGTATTTGAGCAGCTTGAACTAAATGGAGAGAATAAAACCAATGAGGCAGGAAAGTCCAATTAAAAGTGCATTAATCAAACGCTCCCCCAAAGCCTTTCCTCTCCAATACATAATGTTGCACTTTATGGTGAGTGTCTGTTTGATGTCAATTGTCCTTCTGTATCTAGTGCTGTATCTTGTTCAGTCAGTGTGCAGTAATAAATGTAATTGTCAAGAGTCTGGTTTTGGATTCTTCATTTTAAATTTTTATAGATTTTATAATTATCTTAAATTTTAAACCATTCTTTTTTTTCAGATTAATTATAACCAAGGAATGATAAGAAATAAGAAAGTGACTACCATGTCAAGAAATGGCTATTTGAAACACAGGCTGTTTTTGATCTACCATAGTTGCAGTAGACTTTCCTCTCATCTGCACTGGAGTAAGTAAAGTGGGCTGTTGGTTTTCACATAAAATTGAAACCAGAAAAATGCTTCAGCAGAGCACTTAAAAAGTTGTTCCCTTGATATCTGATGAACAATATTAGCTTGACTCAGCTTCTGCATAATGCCATAAATCAAGAATAGGTCTGTGGGAGTCCATGTGAAAAGTTTGTTTTGCTGCACTGATGCATCTCTTTATAAAAAAAAAAAAATGAATACTCGTGGCTGGGCTGAAACACAAATTAGGTAGTCAAGTAATCTGAGAGTTGGACATTGAATTCCACTTCTTGCCCCATTGCAGCATTTTTATATGACACCAGGCAAGACCTTTAGGATCTGACCTCAAAAAGAAAAAATAGGGAAATTAAAACAAGATTCAAACAGAATTTTTGGATCTTAATCTGTTCGGTCTCACTCTGGGAGTGCTTCAATTCTGTTAGGCTTTTCTGTTCCTTATATGCCTAAACCACCCTCCTGTTTTGAGCAGCCCAGCTTCAAACAAAGCTGAGCAGTTTGGTGTCTGCTCAACTATAAGACTGTCCAGGAAAGAGGCAGCTTGTCCCTGGAAGGGAGTTTATTTGGCAGATGTTGTCAGCACACACTGAATGCATGCTGACAAAACTGGGCTCTCTACAGAACCTCACTGGACTCCCTGCTGAAACATAAATCCTGCATGGTGGTACTCAGGTGCTGATATAGGAAAAGAAATAGGAGATTTCCAGAAAATGGCACGTCAAGTTCAAATATTTCTTTATCCATACAGGGCTGGAAACTTCTCAGAGGAGTGATTGGAGTTTAAATTCTCTCAGACTGGACCAGACCTGGAACCAGAGCTTGGCTTAAGTTTTTCACTGTAAGACAATTGTAAAAGGTGAGTCCCTCAGTGTTCTCCTCTTTGGGTGAGAAAGAGGGAGAGAGAGAGGTTTTTTGAGTGAAAGGGGTGTAGGAACCTGTCTGTGGATGGTTAGCTGTGGGTGTGTGCATCTCTGTGTTTGGCATGGGAACCAGAGCCAGGGCAGGATTACAGCTGTACATGATCTATTCATCATCTGTGTTTTAGTGCTACCTGGTGCTGCACTGAATGTGACAACTATACAAGGTACCTGAAAGCAAGTTCCACCAAGTTCAGCCTTTGGATCCATTCTGAGCTACCTCGCCATGGGCACATCTTCCTCCAGTTCCAGCTGAGTCAACTGGGGAGTTTTCACTTCACTTCTCCTACCCCATTCTGCTTTGCATGCCCCCTCAATATAGACATACCTCCCTTTCTCTCCTTTTCCCTGACTCTCTGCACCTCCATCCTCCTCAGCCTCCCAGCTGAGCTGCTTATATACCATTCTTGACAACAAGTCAAGGTGGCAAAGACCTAAATTAGTCCTGCTCAAGCCATTCCAGATAACTGCACTTAAGACAAACTGAGGGGGGTTCATATGAGCAGGTCAGATAGGCAGACTTGAGGCATGAGTTCTCTGGAGAAAGATAAAAGCATCTTGTGGACACAGGAGGGAACATCCAAATAAATTTTGTTAGGAGACTTAAAGGTACTGCTTTACATGGGCATTAAACCTGGTTTTTAATCTTTTTTTTAGCAGTGACTAATTTGCTGTACAGAAAAGAAAAAGCAGTCTATACATTATTTCTATTCAAATGACTTACAAAATTGTTTGCAATAGCTGAGTATTCAATAAAAATGCAATAACATTAACTATTGAATTTCCTTTCAGTGAGAGGATTTTCAGGAGGATACTTCTGACTTCTGAATGAAGTTAAAGGAGCTTCATCATAAAATTTTATTTAGCTGGACAATGCAGTAACCTATGGTGTTGCCATACAATATTTGTAACTGGAGAAATAGCATTCTATATTAAGCTAAACCTTTGGTGGGAGAAAGAGGATTTACTGGAGTACATGTTCACTATACATAACACATACCATTTCACAGGATTAAAACTGTGGACTTCTGAACAGTACATTTAAGCCTTCTGACTTGCTTTTCCTCGTTATCATTAGCAGCTATCTTAGAAGTCTTTCAGAGATCGTGGTGTCCATGTTCCCTGGTTACAGAAAATGGAAACTGAAGAAGTTTAAGGTGGATAGCCCTGAATAATGAGGCTTGGATGGTGCCATCAACTCAAAAAGCCCTTAAAAACATGATTACAAAAAACTGTGAAGAAATAGCAAGTAAGGGCATTACCAATTAATTTTGCTTCACTATATGAAAATCTAAATTAAAAAAGACAGGTATATTGTGTCCTTAACAAGGAGTAAGTAAAATACGCTCAGGTTTATGATTGCTGTTTTCATTAGTAATGCTTCTCTACAATCTGGCTTGTATTAAAAACCAGAAAATAATGGTTGATAGTACTTTATGCCTTGGGCTAATTTGTTTAAATTTGAAATACTGTACTGAACTAAAATTAAAACATATGCTCTGTGCATATGTTATGCAGGCACAAAACATTTTATACATGAAGTATTGCAGATAGATATTCTTCTCATAAGTAAATGAAGACTGTTTAAAATATATATATCTCATTTATTTCTAGGAATATGCAGGCTAAGCAAATGTGCCTTGCTTCTGTGTTATTTTAAAAACAGACTCATAGAGAAGCTTGAGTCAAATCTTTGATGCAAACCTCTAACACTCAATGAGATATGTCATAATAGCTTTTAAGTTTATTCTCTTATTGTCATGTATTGAAAAAATTCCCAAGCCACTGGCAAACATTAAATTTATATATTTATATATTAGTCCATTCTGCCTCCTAGCAAAAAATAGATCTCATTACATATTTATAAAGCACTATATCCATTCCTCCAACATTCCAGCAAAGCAGTTTGATTTGTTTTGCAGAAAGGGAAGACTCAGGGACCAAGAAGTTGGGAGGACTTGCTCACAGTCACAGAATAAAGTAATAAAATAATAGACGCAGAAAGAAAACAAAAAAAAAGGTGACTGCTTGTTTTTCACAAAAAAATTTGATTTATTGAATTCATTATTGTGTTATTATTGAATTATAGTAGAGAGTCTTACATTCTAATTTTTCTCACCTCCATAGGATTCCCTTATTGTCCAGTAATGTTTTGCTGCTTGATTAGCTCAAACATAATCAGAGGTAGGTATCTATTCCTTGATCTCCTTTGTTAAATCCTCCTTTGTTAAAACTGAAATAAGAAACAATTATTTAAATGAAAGAGAACCAAAAATCAAGGTTTCTCTCATGAGGTAAAAAAACACAGCAGGAGGCAACTACTGAGCCACGCACGGTCCATATATGGCTGTAGGCTTTAGCTATGTTGTTGATTTTCCTTGTCCAGGCATAAAAATTGACACCTAAAATCAATAGGAATTCAAGACGTCAAAATAAAATTATCATCCCACAGAATAATTAGCTTTCCACAGGATTTTCTGAACCTTGCACTGTAGATCAGCGTTCTCAGTGTCCCCAGAAACATTGTTTTCTGAATGGGCTCCTTGGCCACCATGCTACTTTGTTGAACTATATTATCCTGCTAAACAATATATCCTCCCACAATACATCCACTGTTTTATTTGGCTTGTAGACCCGTGCAACTGATTCCTTTTCCAAAATCCTAAACTATGGAGTCATGCACTGATTATGGAGCATAGCAAGCATGGTTTCTGACAATATCAGTAAGATCTAACCCCATTGCTTGATCCTTGACTGCCAGGTGACTCCAGCCTATATTTAAATACAAAAAAGAGAGAGTTTCAAAGTGCGCTAAGCATGTTTTTCATGGTCAGCCAGTCTTTAAAACTTGCCCTGTGCAAGGCTGTATGTCCATGCTAGATTGCTGGCTTTCTCTGATGCTGGCTGCTCCACCTCACACATGCCAAAACGTCTCTGGCTGCATTTGGAGCTCCAGGGTATGACCCAGTACTAAGCATCTGTTTCTCTGGGCAGATTTTATTCAGCTAAAGCCCTGCATGCCCACCCCTATGTTCTTTCCTGGGGCAAGCAGTATCAGGGCTGTTAAAGGAGGTTCCACTCTGTCTTCTGTCCCCATCTCAGGTCATCTTTTCTCTCCCCCTTCCAGACCATGGCAGTTGAGATAGCTGGAAAAACTACACAGAAATGTCTGACTGATCACATGGCAGACAACTGCATGCTGGAGAACAATAAATGGGATTTATTGTGGAGACACAAATGAGATTTCTTATGCAAGTAACAAACACACTGGGTGTTTCTGCAGATAACCAATGTATTTTAGCTTTGAGCTCATCCTAGGAACCTCTGTGCAGCAACTGACAACCAGAGATCCATATGTTCTATCCATACAGAAATGGGATTTTTTTTTTTTTAATTTTAACCAAGTCTTTAAAGTCAAATATCTAGATTATAAATTGATGGGAAGTATGTTATTTTTGGCATAGGCTTGCATTCTCTCAAAATTTGGGCAGAAAATGTTTCTACTCTTCTTTTGTTGTTTCACTATTCAGAGTAGCAGATGCACTTCCTATCATTTGGTACTTTTTCTGTCAATAACACACAAATCCCATGGAAACATGCCAAAGATTTTCTTAGCAACCAAACCTCTTGCCTGATATACATGATTAACTACAACAGTCTGTTAAAAGCTTAAAATAAACCTGTTTTTTTAATTTAGAATTTCATATAGTGAAAAAAGATTCATTGGTAATGAATTTAGCACAGTTTCAGGAGAATTTATTTATTTTTGTGGAGGCTGAGCACTCAAGAGCTGTCCTGGTAAAAGCAGGTGTTACTGTAATGGCAAATCTGGGATCAGCCCAATGACTGTGACTTCAGGTAAATTAAAAGCACTCTCACAAATTGATGGTATGAGCCCACCCATGATTGAAATGTAAATTGATTCATGCCTCGTAAAGGCATAATACTGCTGCAGAAAGCATCCTTTTCCATCAAAAAGTAGCAAATTTCATTGTGAAAGATGGGATTTTGACAAGCTGTTTCTAGTTCCAAGAGGGTAACCATTCTGGAGAAGGGCATGCAGACTGAGCATTGCTTTTCAAGTCTCTGGAAGGTGCAGACTAATCACATTTTCAGAAAACAGAAGTTGTAGTTTCTATGTCTTTGCATTTGGTAAAGGAAAATAGAACAAAATATCTCAAGTTCTATCCTATTTATAGTGAATCTTTTTTATCTTTTCTTAGAATAATCTCCATTGACTTCACAGTCTTTGAGTTAGACCCAGGGTGCAAGTTGATGGTATACGAAAAAACCCTATTTTTAGAAACAGCGTATATAACTGCTATGAAAAGAAATAAACCAGCAGAATATGAGGTAAAGACTGTCACTTGAACTCAGCTTCTTAGAGGCTTGCATGACATGCTTTTGTCACAAACTAACCATCCATTTATGTTGCAGCATCAAAAAACTTACAGACCTTTAGGTCTCTCTGTAGGTATTAGATGTAGCCAGTATTTAAATATCCCATCTCTCCAACAATCCTGAAAGTATGTGCCCAAGAGCACAAATTTTTTAGGCACTGAGAAAAAGAAAACACTGGTAAGTAGGGGAATTATAAACTAAAGAATAAGAAAATACAGCATTAAACCTTATCAGCTAAAGATTTTAAGTAGCCCTTTATTCAGGTCTTCTAAATAGTTTATGGACAATGGCAGCTTTAGTGATCTCACAGGAAGAATGACTTCTCCAGTAAACCTGTTTGTTGAAATTTAATGATATGCCTCCATGTACAGTTCTCCTGATTTGTGCCCACTGTCGGCAAGCACAGTGCATCACAACAGCTCTTCTCTTTACAAGTGACCCACAAGATGTAATGCAAACAGCTGCATTACAGTAATGTGGAATGACTTAAATGGCTGTGCTGAAGACATCCTTAAAAATCTGCAAAGCTGTGCAACCTAGTTAAAAAAAAAGAATATTAATTCTTGTTTTAGCAGGTTTTATGGCAAAAAAGTTATTAGAAAAGTAAATATTACATATAACATTGAAGACAAGGAACATTTCAGTTACCTGGAGCTGAGTGGCTTGAGCTGTGCTCCACTGCAACCATTAGGGCTCTGTGAAATTGTACTGATGCCAAATGTTAGCATGGAGAATCATATTTGCCTGTGTTATGGCACAGTAATAAAATGCAATGGCCAGTTCCAGCCATCTCTGTTATTCACTTCTTCTGCCAGGGGATGGGAAAAGGGCTTCCACAGCCATTTTGAAAACACACTGGCATGCCTCGGTGCACTGCGCTTTTTCCTGATGACATTTCTAACCTTCATACCTCTGCCACACAGGTTTAAAATCACCTTGAAATAACAGTCTTTTTTGTTAAGATTTGGCCTATGTATACATTTCTGAAGTAGTATTGTAGAAAATAGTCTCATAGGTAAAGGAATGTATTTTCAGCTCCTAGTCTCCCAACATACATGTGGATGTGATTTCTTACAGATCTGCCACATATATAGGGAAAACACTTCTGCAGGAATTGAGAGAAAAGTATCACTTTTTAATCCATGTGATATTTGCTGATTGTCCAAAATAAGACTCGTTTTCTGCAAAAAATTCCAGTGTTTGAGGTACAAAAAGAAGATAATTCAGACTGAGCCATGCCACCGCTGGAGCCAACTGCTTTTAAGGCTGGGGAAGAAGTCTCTTCTTTCATGCACAATGCAGAAGTTCAGCTGTCATTAATTTCAATTAGAATTTGATGAAGTTCTTTGGTTTATTGCGCTGTCATTTGCACTACATTTTCAAATTGCATCAAGACTTTAAATATCCTCACAGACAGTAACTGCTCACAGGGGATTTTATGCAGTGCAAGACACATAATGAAACTCAACTCATTATTTTTATTAATTATTTGCATTACTCTATTGCACAGGAGTTGTAGTCATGGATCATGACCTCATTGCATGATGCACAAAGCCAGAACAAAAAGGCCATTACTCCCTTAATTGTTACAGATCAGAGGCTGTGAGTGACATTGCTTGGGTAGAGCCTGACTTTGGATCTTCACCTTTCTAAAACCTGGTCAGTGCTATTTGACCAGTCAGCTGGGCTGTCCAATACATGTTCAACCTGACCTTGCAGTACCTGTTTGGAATCGGTGTTGTTGGAGCAGCCATTCTCACTCAGCTGACTGTGGAGGAAATCCTCGGGCTGAGGGACTTGAGTTACTCACAGCTCACAGCAGTCTCAGTCCCCGGGTGTCCTCTGCCCAGACTTTCACAGCCTCCCCAGTCCTGAAGAGCAGTGAGCACCTCCCAGCCTTGCCTGGTCCATGCCATTTCCAGTTCCTTGCACAGAACTTACAGTTTTTGTAAGTGGTAAAAAACCATGGAGGTATCTTGTTGTATGTAATGGCCTTAGGAAGAAAGGGCAGTCACATTTGACTCCTGCTTGTGACTTCTCTCCCATCTGGTGGGTGGTGAAACTGCATCTTCTAGAAGAATTGAGCCACAAATAAATATATTTCATACATATTATGCTTGGCATGTCTACATCTATATTTATGAAAGTTACAGGAAGAATCTTAAGATGACAGAAGTGACTTGAAGCATAGCCCTAGTTCTAGGGCCCTAACTGCCAGCAGCATGGGGTGATCAGCATAATCTACCCCCACAGGGAAAGGGAGCCTGGCTAAGATCTGTGTTAGTCTGAGAGCTGATAATTATTCAAAAGCTGCCAGTAAGACAGGCCTGGACTGAAGAGAGAAGTGCAGAAGTAAAACCATTTCTGTCACCTGCATAGAGATACTCCCTGTATATAGGACCAGCCAGCAGTTACACATGGAGAGAAAAGAAGAAGAGTGGAGACCCATTGGGGCATTCCAGAAAGAGAAGTGGGTGAGGAAAACAGACTGAAAATCATGATATGTTAAGATTTTTGAGAAACAGATGGAGAAGCAGGAAGGAAGAGGTCTGGAAGGTGGGAGAGAACAAGAAAGGTATCTCTCTGTAAAAGGACGTATTTGTCTGCAACAGAACTTGTCTCATTTGGGTCCTGCAGCTGCTAAATCAACTTCCAGGTGTTTGTGTGTGACTCAAGTATATAGCTCTCCCTTCTCCCAGTGGATCTGGAGGAGTGCTAGTTTATACTTGTCCTTATGGACTGGCTCCACCAATAGAGCACATTCCAGATGGTTACTGCCCCTAAGAAAAAGCGTATATGGAATGGGGTCAGGGAAGAACAAAGCAAGTGGAAAAAATTCAACTCATTTCAGCACAGAGGCTATGCCCTTAGGTTGTATATAGATAGCATACTTCTAAAATGAGAGGGGGAAAAATAGCATGAAGAAAACAGTTGCCAAAACCATAGTGCCTTGCTGTCAGCCATCCACAACCCAAAAGAGAATACCTCCTTGGAGTCATTTTAACTAGTGCTGTGTATGTACAAAAAGATGTTCAGCCTTCTGTTAAAAACACTGGCCAACAGCTCCTAAATTTCTAAGTTTTCTAAGTTTCTAGTTTTCAAAGGCTACCAGTTTCTCTGAACACTAGGTGACCTGGAGCACATATAATGTTCCAAACACCAATATTAAAGAAGAATATGAATGAAGGCCCTCAGAAAAGATGTGACGTTCTGTAATCATTCCCTGCTAACAGAATCAGAAATTAAGCAGTTTTCTGAGCTGAGACATCTCAGAAGAATTTCTGCAAGTGGAAACTCCAGATTTGCGAGGGGATAGATGGAGGAAGATGATGAATTTATTCAACCATTAGAAACACAGAACCAAAACTGCCCTGATGATTAATAGAGAATTGCAGCCAAGTACTAACATTGAAAGGACTTGCACTGGGGTATGTGGATATATAATAGTAGTATATTTGGGCTGATAACTTCCTAGACATTTTTATCCAAAGCTTATCATCCCAGACAGCAAGAAATGGGATGAGGGGTGAGGGGGGAAAGGAAAAGGAAAAGAAGAAGAAAATATATATCCTAACCTGCAGTACCAGGGCCATTTTGGACTCGGAAACCTCAAAAGCAGGGTAGTTTCAACAGGGGGTGAAGAATCATGCTAAATTTGAAGTATCACATAGAAATCACTGCTTAATTGATAAAGAATCACAACAGGACATCATCACAGAGAAAATCTGAGATCACTTAACACCCTGTCAATCCAAGCAAAGGGTTTGTATTCCCTCCTTGCCCATTAAAAAAAAAATCAGGCTTAGGAAGTAGTGTTGTCAGAAGTGGTCTTGTGCATTTCATTGTGTAATTAAGCCAGAAAAAAAAAACCCAAACAACTGAGCAGTTCTAAGGATAGTAGATAAAGTGGGATTTTGAAAGTACCAGATTCATCTCCAGTATTCTGTCTTAAGTAGCAAAGTGGAGACAGAGCAGAGAGAGGCTTCAAAGGATCTCAGCAAAGGTGTCAGCCATGAAGCTGTAAGTGACACAGGGGTGAGCGGTGCAACACCATCTTTCAGTGGGAGCCTTCCTTAGCTCCTTGACAGCATGCCTGTGTGCCATAGCACACTCACCTCACTCACCCTCCACTGGCTGTACGTACTCTTTCCTTGGAGAGGTTAAGTGCTGCCTGCCTGGAGGGACAACTCTGCAGGAGAGCTCCCCTTCACTGGGCCAGCTGCAGAGGCTAAAGGCAGGAAGGGACACAGTGCAGCAGTTCCCACTAAAGGAGAGCTGTAGTCCAGGCAGGTGGAGAAATGTGGGTGCAGCTCACCAATTTAGGTGGCTGAAAGGAAACCAGACTCTCAGCACTGCTCTGAGCATGAACTGTGGTCCAAGTGTGTTGATTAGGAAATCAGGTCATGAATTTTCCATGTGCTTGGATTTTATTTTTTTGCTCAAAGGTGGCTGCTATCAAATACTTAGTGGTTTGTTGGTTTTGGTTGTTTCTTCTCCACCTCATATATTCTAGTATTAATAATTATTTTATCAAGAACTACCTATCAAAATATCAGCAATGACTCCTCTGGCAATATTCAACAGCTTTTGGGATGTGCGTGTTGCTCAGTCTGATCCTTCTTCTTCTGCCACTCTCACAAATTCTCCTCAGCCATCCAGGCTATTTCACCTCCTACAGATGACTTATCTACCAATCAGAGCAAGAAACCTGTTCTTTGCTTGACTTAGGAGGTAATGGATTCAGGTCCAAGCCCCTGCCCAGTGCCCCTTGGGGCTGTTTATTTAACACAAGGATTATATAGGCCAAGTAGACATGACACAGGAGGTATGAGAGATGTGCACTCTTGTAAAGCCAGGTGGCCAGGCAAGGCAACATTCAGCATTTCAAAGTCCTGTGTGAAAGTGACTGTATCAAATAGTGGATCAACACAGTTTGGCTGACTTAGCACAGGGTGCCTGCTTCAGAGTGAGTTGAACTGGCTCCATGGATACCCATCAGCTGAAGAAGCTCAGCTCCTACAACCTACAGTCAGATTCCTAAACTTAGGTTTCTTAACCTATAGCTGTCCCCTTTTCGGATCTTATATTTGTCCCAGAATATGATAGTACAATTTTTGAAATCTGAAATAATTTTGCAGCAAGGGCATACTGTTTGCTATCCACCTCTAGCTCCTGGCTTTTCAGGTATCTGAGACATATTGTGAAAGGGAAACCTCACTATGGTTTGATGAGAAAAGCAGTGACATCCCAACCATTTTCTCAGATAAACAAATGTGGTCTTGCCAGGACTAACAAAAGGAAGTCTCAAGAGAGCAAACCAACCTTCCCACTCTGTAAATAGCTACAAAAGATCCTGAACACAGAGACAAGAGCAGCAGTCACCTGAAATTAATGAAGAAAGAAGAGTATGTCAAGGTGGAGAAGCAATAGTGTAAAAGCACAGGAGCAACAAGCGTACCCACAAGATAAAGAGAACCAAAAGGAATTAATTCTCTCATCACTAAAGGATGCTCCCTGGGAACCAGTGGACTTGGTACACAAATACATACTGGTCTGTCTGTTCTGGTTGATGCATTCATGTTTTTGAGTCTCGTTTTAGAAAAACACTTTGGCAGTATCATCCTCTTCCAAACTGAAAAGAAGGAAATGGGAAATAAGCCATTTTATGCCAACAGCAACTATATTTTGATGCATATTTTTTGCATTTAAAAGTAAGAGAAGCAGGAAGAAAAAAAATGCAGCTACATACAAGAATGTATCATAGAATCATACAACGACTGGGTTGGAAGGGACCTCAAAGATCACCCAGTTCCAATCCCCCTGCCATGGGCAGGGGCACCTTCCACTAGACCAGATTGCTCAGGGTCCCATCCAGCCTGGCTTTGAACACTTCCAGGGACCAGACATCCACAACTTCTCCAGGTAACCTGTTCCAGTGCCTCACCACCCTCACAGTAAAGAGCTTATTTCTAATGTCTAAACTAAATCTCTTTCAGTTTAAAACTCTTCCCCCTTGTCCTATCACTATCTACTTGTGTGAAAAGCCTCTTTCTCTCTTTATAAGCCTCTTGTAGGTGCTGGAAGGCTGCTATAAGGTTTTCCTGGAGCCTTCTCTTCTCCAGGCTGAACAATCCCAACTCTCCCAGCCTGTCTTTGTAAGAGAGGTGCTCCTGCCCTTTGGCCCTCTTTGTGCCCCTTCTCTGAACCTGCTCTAACAGATCCCTGTCCTTCTTGTGCTGAGGCCCCCAGACCTGGATGCAGCACTCCAGGCAGGGTCTCACAGAGTGGAAGAATCACATCCCTCAACCTCCTAGCCATTCCTCTTCTGATGCAGCCAGGATGTGATTGGATTTCTGGATTGCAAGTGCACAACTGTTGGCTCATGTCCAGCTTTTCTTACATGAGAACCCCTAGGTCTTTCTCCACAGGGCTGCTCTCAGTGTGTTCTTGTATGTAAAAGGCATTAAAAGGATTGCCAGATTAACCCCTCTTCTGTCAATGTAATATCAGTTCTAGTAAATGTAACTTACGGGAGTTCATTAATAAACAAATTAAAGGAGAGATGTACAATTAATACCAGTAGGAAAATAAGAAAACCGAATTTTTTTCCAGAGCAACTCGGTACCTTCTTTGTCATGTCACAGGTTTGGTTGATAAATGTGTACACACAAATCCAATATATGAAATACATACAGAAATATAGGAAATTCTGATTACTCTAGATTAATTTTTTGCTGAATCATCACTAAAGCAGTAGATGATAAAACCAGTTAATGGACTGATCTCAAACATAAGCATACTTAGGAAATCCTCACTAGGGAAGCATACTTTTAGTGTATTGTCATGTGTCTTCATATTATTTAACTTTTATCAGTGAACTGGAAGGAAATATATGTTGATAAATTTTGCACATAAAACAAAAATGGGAGGATTGTCAAGTAAAGAAAAGGACTGATGTTGTGTCCAGCAGATGCAATAAACTGAGCACAAACAAGCAAAGAGAATTAATTTACAGTGAAGCCAAACAGTTACATACTTGGAAAAAGAACATTTGTGCTTACGGGAGCAGGGATTGCACCCTGGAGAAAAGAAAAGAAGTTGAGGAGTCACAGTAGATGGTGAGATAATCATGAAGTTTCAATGCAAGGTGATGACTAAAAGGATTAACACAACCTTTAAATATGTAAGGAATGGCGCAGTGATTAGGAGCAGGAGCTTCCATGCTTTCTGTATTTAACACCAGTTGCTTGAATAACAACATTTCTGACTCAACAGAAACAATGGGAAATTGTCCTTCCTCATAACAGTCCTTTGTCCTCGCGTTAGCTAGGTGTGAAAGGCAGTTAAGCCATGAAGCTGAAAAACACAGGGTTTGTGTAAGTCCTTTCAGTTATCAGCAATACACTGGATGACAAATTTCATTATGATATATTCGAGTAACTGTCACAAAATTTTATTATAGCTGCAGCAACATTTTCATTAGTGTTTCAAGCAAACTACTAAGAGCTATTATAATTGATAATACCTCAAAAATACTTAGTAATTATTCATTATTGAGCCAAAACACAGATCATATGCCTGGGTCCTAGGTCCCTTAGCTTTGAAGCTGCTCACATTCATGTAACAAATTCAACTCAAAATAATAACCAATAACAATTCTAGCAGACACTTGTATGAATTTACCTCTGCCTGACAAACTCCTAAGAAGAGTGTTCCATACAACATTGGAGGGTATAGGGACAGTAAAGGGGCTACAAAGACTGTGTTTTCAGAGGAGATAAGGGGAGCCTGACTTACTTAGCATCACGAAACAAAGCAAGAGTAGCTTCTTTCTGAAGTCAGTGAAAAAACACAGAAGTAGCATTTGGATAATTTTGAAAGTTAGAGGCTTTTTTGCCACTAAAGCAGTGAGAATAGCTTTCTAGAAGGAAGCATGAGGCACCAGAGCCAACTTGCACTAAGGCGGAGATAATTCAGCTTAAGTCAAGGGTAAGATGGCATGTTCTCTTTTCTGAGCATGGGACTGGGTTTCATAAAGAAGTCCCTTCTGCTTTTCTGTTGTTACACTGAGACAGAGGCCAGGAGGTAGGAGTTGGTGTACCTGAATGTTGTACAAAGGTTACAAGCAGGTCATAAACTGGAATAAAAAGAAAATCTTTAGAAGAGAGTGGAAGATGTTCAGGAGGCTGGAATGCTATGCCATTTTGCATGGCTGCAGTGGGAGTGTCAGGAAGTGAACTGGGTAATGCCTACCATGGGAGAGAAATTGAAAGCTTGAAAAGACAAAAAAATACATGACACTGGCACTGCTTTAAAGCAGTGGACTTCCTGAAGATACAGTCATATCAAGCAGCCATTTATTTTCCATTATAAAAATCAGAAGTCGCCCTAACAATACAACGTCTGAAGGAACATTCAGAGTACAAGGAGTAAATTGTCTTTGGTATAAGATGCAACTCTATTGCTGTGTTAACTACAGTCTCCCTCTAAAAAGATCCTTGGACTTTCCAAGGATTAAGCCAACTGTGTTTTGGAAAGGTAAGTCTACCTTAAAATTCAAGCAGAGCCCATTATGGGCATAGTGACAGAGGAACAATTTCATAATTTTTGCATCAGTGACTGCAGACCATCCAGGGGCAGCATTGACAGTAACTGACCTGCAGAAGAGGACGATCAGGAGCACACACCTTACACCTTTTGCAGAAAACCTCTTAGGCTGAGGTAGGTGAAGTGCTGCTGTATTTGGGACAAGTCTCCAGAAAGAGGAGAGTCAAGAGCGTACTTGTGAGAAGAGAAGCATCCTTCTCGGCTGATAAAGCCTCTCTCACAGCTGCTACGTGACCTCACTTCAGGACTAGAATTGCATATGCAGCTTTGCAGCAGAAAGGTGAATTTGGAGCCTAGGAGGTATCCAGGGTGTGAAGTATTTTGATTTTTTATGCAATAGCTGAATCCCTGGCAGGGAACTGCCCTGAAAGGGAAAGATGTCTCACACCATGAGCAGTGAGTCAGCACAAGAACAGACACCAGGCTCAGGTTTAGTTTGTGTCTGTGGCCACCTTCTCCTTTGCGACCTTTGCTTTTTGACCACTGGGAACCCGCTCATTTCATGAAGCAAGCTAATGAGATAAAGCCAAGGTACCAACTACAGCATCCCTGTTCCACCCACACACCAGCTCACTCAGAGCTGGTCCAGACTTGTGGCCTCAGGAGTGTTTCAGGACCTACTGTCCACTGCTTTCCCTGCAGATCAGGTGCCCGAGGGCTCTGGAACTTGGTGTTTTATAAGTAGTTTTGAAAGAGAGCAGGTGAAGCATCTTAGATCAACAGGTAAGTGATTTCATTGAAATTTGCTGGAATGGTCTCACCTCTGAGGCATCTCAGGCTGTTGAGCTACAAGAGGAAGAAGATCTCAGAAAGGGTTACAAGTACTTCTAAGTTAACTGGCTACACTCTGAGACACACCACTTTTCTCACCTTTTTGAAGGGGGAGGAACAAATATACAAGAACTTGTGGTTACAGAGAGGTTGTCATCAGTCCCACTGGCTCCCATATGAGCCGAGACTAAAACATGGCACTTCCAGTTTGTAACTGGACCAAGTGGATGTAGTCACTGTGTGGCTAAGCCCCCCTTAAGGTACCTGGGAGCCAGATATTCTTAGGAGCTCTGATTCTGTGTCAGATTCTGTGTACTTGTTCTCCTCCTGTAAAGTGGAGATACCAATAATATTTATTTATTTAATCGGATGGGATTTAATCGGATAAATCCTCTCTTATTTAGGAAGAATACAGCATTCAGTGTAATGGCACAAACCAGCCTGAAACTCATGGTCATCTTAATAGAGACTTGAAGAACTTTTTTTTCAAAGCAAATCTAAAATCATAAATTGCCACCTTTTGTCATGAAAATAATTTTTTTTTTTAAAAAAAAAGAGGTACAGGATTAAATATGCATTTAGAAACTTTTATTATGTTAGCATGTATTTTTTATTTCTTCAATGTGCTTTCTATACCTTTTTCTTTGAGGACTCCAGCTTCTATCTTTCAAGGTTTCCTCCAAAACCATAGTTAAAACCCCACCCTGTTTATTTTTAAATCAAAGCTAAAAATCTCATGGGATTTGCAGACCCAGCAGCTCTGAAATGAAATGCAATTCCCTAAGGTTTAGGATCACAGAGATGTAAACATGCCTGCCATTGATGACTACATAAATAAACCAGAAGATTTTCTTCCAACTTCATTCTGCTGATTTAACTAGGAAGAAAAAAACCCATTTTGTAACATTTTAGAAGAGATTTGATGTTTTCAGTGTGTTGCAAGAGTAAGGTTGCAAAGTTTTGGGGGATTGAGGTGCAACAGTGAGTCCCACTAACACAGGGTAAGTTTATGTTGAGTTTCCTCAATATCAGGTCCTTCCAGGAAGTTTAATCTGCCAAGTGTTATGAAAATCACCCATTGCAGGGATGGAAGAAGAGATAACTGATGGGTTGGTGAGATTCATAGGATTACATGTCTAGGGACATCTGCTGGGCTGCCTTCCAGCTATTGCTGCTGCCCTATGAGAGCTTCATGGTGCTTGCAAAAACCCCTTGCAAGCCACCAAAGGATGGTTCTGACACCCTCATTGGGACTTTTCCTCTTCCTTCATTCCAGTCCTCCCCCTCTGCCTGTACCAGTCAGCCTGCTCCTGCTATAGGCCATAGGCACCTTTCAAGCCAGTGAAGAAGACAATGTTATGAACACAATCAAAAATTTGGCCCTGAGGCAGCAAATGCACTGAAGAGGCTCCAGTCATCTCCAGTGTTAGAGAAAGGCTCCAGCAGCCATACAGTTAATTAACTGCATAAGTATAAAATATTACACACATTATCAGGGTCATGTTCATGCCATTGCACAGAAGAGGGCATAAGCAATAACAAGGAGTGAGAGAGAAGGTAAGCATCTGAATGACTATTTTGTTGGATGTTCTTCAAGAAATTACAATAATTATCTGGACAAATGACATACATCCTTTTGAGGGTTCAATTCTAAAATTAATCTCATTTTTTGTTGCAGAGCAGACATTTATTTAAACAATTATCCTGCTTACATCACAGTGGACTTCCCTTGAACTGTGCATTGTCTCAAAATGGGAGACTACAGCAGGCACTTTCTATACTTCCCTGATATCTGAAGAAGCCTTCATTAAAAGATAAGAAGTGGAAATGTTGATTAAGAAATCTAAAAGCAACTTTCTTCATTCTAGAAAGTAACTCACATCACACATTGACCTCCTAAAGCTGCACCCTTTTGGCATCACTTTGTCAAGCAAGAAGACCATGAAGCCACATCCTGCCCACCTTGGGGACAGCATACAAAGAAAGAAATTGAGAGTGGGAGAGAGGAAGATGGAGCAATACATCTGGCTGCAGAAACATTCTTTCTGATGGAAAACAGGTGCAGTTGTAGGGAAGGAGAATGCAGTGTTATCAGTCACATAGGATGGGAGAACCCGCATCACTGAGACCACAGAGTGGAAGTGAAGGCTCACTTGTGTGCTGGCCTCTATGGCTTGAAGCTGAGCCTTCTAGTTCTCTCAAAGTCTTTGTTAGAAGACACAGTTCAGCATCTTGGAGCATATGTTCCTTTCAGCATTTTGCTTGGTGACTGAGAAAATCATCATAGCCCAGGCCTCAGAAGTCTATTACAAGGCGTATTTTATGTCGATGATTTGCATACCGTGGATAATGTGTAGTAGACTACAGTATCCAAAATATTTAGAGCGAAAACTACTGAAATGTACCTCAGATGCCCGGACTTGGATAACAAGCCTCATTAACAGCAAGCACAGGACGAGATGTAGGCTTCAGGGAAGCCAATGGTGCCCTCTAAAGGGAACTCAGTGATACACACGAGCGCTTGACAGCTGTGGCACCCACCGCCTGTACAGCCACGGAATAACCCAGGAACTGTTTCTAAGCAGGAATTTATACAACCAATAAGATGATAAAATACAGTCATCAATATGCCTTCTGAATTTGGGAAAGAGCCTGTGCAAAGTTCAGTTTTTTCCAAGCATTTATTGTCTAGAGTGAGAAGGCATCCTTGTCCTAAAACATGTAAATGTTGGGAGCAAGACCTCAGCTCATGGCTCAGAAAAGGAAGGTATATCGAGTTAGCAGGACAGTCTGCACAAGTGAAAGTGGGCCATGATACACTTCATGAAGCTTTAATCTGAGCTAAATAATTCTTGTCAAGAGAGGTTGTGGAGTCTCCCTCACTGGAGATATTCAAGAACCATCTGGATGTAATCCTGTGCCATGTGCTCTGGGATGACTCTGCTTGAGCAGGGAGGTTGGACCAGATGTGATCCCTTCAACCTTACCCATTCAGTGAGTCTGTGATAACACACACGGCAGCGGATTACGAGAGCCACTCAGGAATGAAGTGTGTGAATGAACAGGCACCACAGAGCGGCCACAGCTCTGTAAGCAGTGTTTTGTCTCAGCCTTAGCCATCAGGAGCCTGCAATTACTCTGCAATTCACTTACAAAATTCAACGTTCTCTCTCAAGAAATATGAAGTACCTTGAACAGCAACACATCCTTTATTTCAATCTTCCAGTTGAGCTCTGGCTGACTGCACCGGCCAAAGAACATAATTTGGCCAGATCAGGAAAAGAGCAATTGATCTCCAATGGACCAATGCAGATATTATACAAGGGTATGCATTATTTCAGGACAAGAACCTGCTTCCCAGTAAGATTAATCTTGCATTGAATTCACGAGGCACTGCAATGCTTTGCTGTTCAGAAAGTCAGGACAATTATTCCAAGGTTTAGTGATTGCCACTCACTAAAATCAGGATTTACTTAACTACATCTTGAAAGAACTGTAGACTTCAGAGTGCAATTTATAACTGGGAAGACAAAAATATTATTATTGCTTAAATATTTCTACTGAATCCTGTAAATGTTGCTCATGCCTTAACCATGCTTTTTTCCCCCCTCTGGATTGCAGTTATGGTATCACGAGGATGCTGGGAGTTACCTTCTTTGGTTACAAAAGTTACATTCATGTGCCAACATATATGGTACATTTACTGGAAACAAACAAAAAAACCCAGAGAGATATGATGTTTAGAAGACATTAGAATAATCTTGGGAATATTTCCATCCTAGATTTATGCTCCTCTTTAATAAAAGAAACTGCACAGTACTCATTGCAGAACTGCAGATTGATTGAATGCTTTTTTCATTAGAATACTGAGACTTGGATAGAGGATGCCCATACACACATGAAATTGAGGATGATGTATTATAATGTTGGAAAATGTGGAAATTCCTAGTCTAACTTCCACCACTGGCCAGGGTGACTTGGAGAAGGCCATTTGTACCTCTCATTTCCTCAGGGTTTCCACATGGGTGGTGTGAGGCCGATAGGTTTAAAGAGCATGTTAAGACAAAAATGTCTCTGAAACCCAAGTCCTGTTGTTGTTACTGTACATGATGGGTTATGAGACAAGGAAAACCACGTACCAGTGAAACAAAGGTTTGCTTGTTAAATAAGGGTCATTCCTCAGGACTTGGGAGCTTGGCTCACAAAGGCAGTTTAAGACTTGGTTTTGTGCTTGTTTCAACTGAGAGTTCAAAGCCAGCCAGCTTTACAGCAAGAGGAAGGTCAGGTGTGGGAGTTCAGTTTGTGCCCTTTGCCAATCCGAACACGATTTCTTCATGCTGAGTACTAGTAATTAACTGATCTCTGGTGAATTACAGCACCTGCGTTTTCCACCCTTGCTACCATGAGAATTATTAAGCAGCAAACTGTGAAGCTAACAGCTCGTTAGAAGCTCTGCAAAACACTGCAGCACATAGCCCGAGTCCCACAACTCCCAATATATCACAGCATAGAGAACAGCAATGGAAACAAGACGACTGTATAAAGGCAAAATGACTGGGAAGGTCTGGAATGTGGGAGCAGCAGGAGGATCAGCAGAAGGGCTGTCAGAGGCACTCAGATTAGCAGGTCTTCCAAGATCTTAGCACAGGAATGTGTAGCTTTTTAGGTTACTTGGAAGATCAGGGGTGGCCTGTACCCAGACTAAAACAGACAAGCCATTGAGAGAAGATGTTGAGAAGAACAGGCTGGAGCCCTTGGCAGTTTGGAGAATGTGAGGAAATCCCAATGACTTGCAGAGGTGGGATAAGATGGATACAAATTCATGGGCAGCTCCTAAAGGACACAGATGGCACTTCCGAAGCCAGCCACTCTCCCCTGTCAGAAGAGTGACCAGAAGATTGAGGAAAATTTCCAAGTAGGCTCTGGATTGCCTAAGGACCCCTATCGAGGCCAACTGTGTACACATACCTTTGTACCTGGTCGTGGGACAGACTGCTTGAGTACCTGTGTCTTAGTGCTCATGGGTGGGTGTGTGAGCATAAGTGAAATCACCTTCAAAATTAGGTCACCTCCCTTCCCTACGAAGCCTCTCCTACTCTCTTGCAACATTATTTCCTCCCACGGGTGAGAAGAAAAACAGCCCAACACAGCTGGTAGGTACCTCCAGACTGAGAAACCATGGGAGAGGAGATAAAGGGAACTTAGAAGATAACTGTGATGTCTAGGGGATGAAAAACATAAGTCTGTTCAGACAGAATGAAGGCATGATGGCCCATAAGGAGGAAAGACATGGAAGTAGCGAGAGGAGTTTATGAAAATTTGAGGGAAAGTGCGGAAAGAAGGTTGTGGAACAAAGGAGGATTCACAAAAATTATGGCAAGATATCCTTAAGGCAAAGTTTGAACACAGTGTTTCAGGCAACAGAAAGATGGAGGGAAAAACAGGGTATGGGAAAGATAAGCATGCAGGAAGCAGCTGTTGTGGAGAGAGTTGAGTCAGGAATACATCCTGAATACAATGTTGTTATATTCAAGAACAGATGGGCACACAGGAGGTGTCAGAGGCAACTTTATGCAAGTAGAATGAAGGAGCTTTGTTGGAAGGATTTCCACTGGAAGGGAGCATTAATACCAGTGGAATGTGTCAAGGATGACAGAATCATAGCATAGCTTTGGTTGGGACCTTGGTGAGTCATCTAGTCCAACCCTCTGCTCAGAGGAGGAAAGAAAATAATACATAGGAGATGAAAATTCCTTTGCATCTTCACAGATACAAAGTTAAGCATTAGCTGTAATGCCAGAAATGCCTATCCAAAGTCAAACCTTTCCTTGGTTCTCTGCGGTTGATGTTCCCCTCCGGAAGCAACGCTCATTTTAGAGATTACTGAAATTGCTACTGTAATGGCTCTGGATTCTTTGCTAGGAAGCGCAGAGGGTTTCACTGCATATCAAAAGGAGGCAAAGGGCACACATGACAATCAGCCTGTAGCTCTAAACACACATGCACATCTGATGCAGTTGATGCCAGGACAAAACAAAGATAGAAAAAATATTTCACATGCAAACTGGGTTGGTAGTTAATCAAGTGAATCGTACCTTTTAGAGAGGTATCCTAGCAACTCCCCAGCAGCCACAAGTCCTGGCTGACAGTGCACACTGATGCAATTGTTCTCCTCCTGCAGACATCAAAACTTTACAGCTAATCAAAGAGATAATTCGAAACAGGAGACCACGTTAAATTTGATCCAACAAAAGGGAATTTTATAAATGAGCAATGTCACCTGGGGCATCTCTTATAGTTGTCATCTTGGAACAAGAGTAGGTCAGGCTCAGCAAAGCTATGCAACACTAGGAACAAAAACTCCCTTCCTGTGACTGGCAGCATGATTCTCCTGAAGGCATTCACTTCTGCCAGGTTGATTTTGGCTGGTCTCTGCTTTAGAGCACTATGCAGAATTTATTACTATTTTCTTGAATAGCAAAGGCTTACCTGAGGCACCCTCCAGAGCACAAGTTATCAACAAAAGCCCTGCTGATGCTCTTGTAGCCACTTGTCCCAATATGCTTCCATGAGCAAATTTATACTCCTAACACACCAGATCAGATATTCTTTCACATCTCCTGGCAGTGAACATAGACTTAGGGCTGGCTGGATTAGACCTTCTGTCTCAGGACCAGCAACGAACCTGAGGCTACCAAGTAGCCTAAGCAAATCCTGTCCAAGTGTCCCCATTTTGGAAGCATTGTAGATTTGCAACTCACTCTTTAGACATGGATACAATAGGTAAAACAAAATCACAGACACAGGATTTACAAGGATTCTGGAAAACCAGTTGTTTTTTGTTATACTCTTTAGCTAGCCAAAAGATACCACAGACCTGAGAAAAATATTTGGTATGTTTAAGCATTTCCTGGCTCAGTTTTCTTACCACTGTAGTGTTCTCCAGGCTTCAGATCAGCATTGTGAAGGGCATTCCAAGTTCCCCTCTGACAGTTCACACTTCTTCTGGACTACAGAAGATCTACCACACTCTCCCCACACTCCACAGTTCAACTCCTCTCTCAAAAACAAAAGTCTTTATTCTTAAAACTTCCTGTTTTCTCTGTCAGGTGAGCCCTGACATTTGACCACCCTCATCAGATACTCCTCAGATGCTTCTCTTTGATGACCACTCTCCCAGGGATCAGAACTGGAAGACCAGTTTTCTTGGAGCAGTAGTAATCCCCCTGAGTATCCCACTAAAACTGTTAATCAAACTTTAATGATCGTTTCTTGTTGGAATGGAGGAATTTCTTCCATCATCTTTGGTGGTTCAGAAGGAAAGCCAAACACAACAGATGTAACAGCCATATGATCTAAACATCAAACAGAACCTACAACATAACATACATATCAAATTATACACAAACCATCATCAAAGCTTTTGTGACCTACTTTTTACTGCAAAAGTTGGATTTTACTTTTTATTTTTTGCAGTCCATCCACTGCCATTAAACACTGCCATCACTAAAAGCAACATGCAGACTACTCAGCAACAGTACCTGGGACCAGAGGTTTAGAGGACTGCAGAGGATCAGTGTGCCCAGTTATAAGGTCCATAGACCCTTTCAAGACCTTTGCAAAAGTTTCTTCCAGTGAACAGAAAACTGCTACTCAAAAGCAGAAATGCTGCTTACAGACGTTAGAAAGACCCAATGGTTTCCTCCCACAATTAGAAGACCACGTCTCAAAGTGCTGCCTTAATACATTATAACTGTAATGATATTTGTATAGAAAGTGCCACAAGAGAAGAGACCAAGCTGTAGAGGTGGACAGCAACAAGGGGAAATGGAAAATTATACCTGTGATACTGTTCCCACCAGATCAATTCCTTTTTACCTTCCTAACGCAGATACACCATTTATTTTTTGTGCAAGTCACCACACTATTTGCTTCAGGAAGTGTCTGGTAACAGGATGTGAACATTTGTGAACTCAAGAAGGGGTTGATAATATAAAACAGCTTAGAAACTATACATTTGTAATTGAATCAGCAGGGCACATCAGTTCAGCAGGATAGTTAGAATTTGCCAGATGTTAATGAGCTGGCTTGCAAAGAAACGAAAACCAACCCTCCCCTCCATACACTACATGATCCTTAATAACTCCAGCAGCTACATTGTTTTATGCCTTAGAATCCTCAACTACATAAACAACCCACCCCAACAGTATCTTCAGGAGCAAAGTGCCGCCTTCTAGAAGGGCAGCAATCACCCACAAGTAGGACAAGAAGTTAAGACAAATAACCACCCACTCACAAACACCCCCAGTGTCTACCCACAGACTTCTCCTACCTCTCACACCACAGTATTCTCCCCGAAGAAGTCATTGCAGGAAAGTAACACAGATAGTTAAATTCACTGTTGCTGGTCAGAATTGTCCTGATATTCTGACCACCTGCAAGCAAAATAAACCTGATAAAATCTGTAATATTACAATGAATGTTACTGGGACTGTAAGCAAGCAGGTGAACATGAGCTGCTCTTCACTGCTGAGCAGTGAGAACAGTCCCACACACTGGGCCTGGATCTGTGACTAATTTTCTCTCTGAATGGGGGAGCAAACAAAGTGACTGCATGATGCAGACACTAGCCTTTCTTTTCAGAAGAACCATTGTGTTCAGAGAAATCTTGACTCAGAGCATCTTGAAATCATGAGAATTCTTTTCTGCATTTTAGTACACTTTGAATAAGGCTCATAAGGGAGCATACCAAAGAGGCATTTCAAAAATCTGTTGTTCTAGTAAGGAATGACCTTCAGCTTAAGCAATGACCTTCAGCTTACTTTCTGGAATGTTTCTGCTAAATCCTTCACTGTCTACCTGTCTGATTTGTGTACATGGCACCACCCAGTACATAACAACACTAGCAATGTTGCTACCAGCTCTTCCCGCATTATCAATAAACGATACAAAAAGTCAGAACTTTGTGATAAAAAGAATCTACACACAAAAAATTTACTCATTTAATAAAACCATTTTGTTAAAAAAATTATGTAGTAATGATTGGAATTTTACATAGAAAATTCAGAAATTACAAAAATTGGCATTGTGTAACAAATACAATCTCTGTAAATGAGAAGAGTTAGACACATTTGGTAGTAAGGTCCATAGAAAACCTACACAAAAGAGATTGGCTGTTCCTGAGTTAATTGTGCTTCTGTTGATGTTCTTCTGAGATAACATGACAGCAGAGTAAAATATTCTCCTTCTAAGAGAATTTGTGCTAGCAATGTCTCTTCTATCCATCTCGTGACTGATACTACACATGCCTTCTGGCACAGTTAAAAGGCTCTCCAAATGCATGAGAAAGAAAATATCTGAGGCCTAAAAGAAATACTGCAAATGAAAAGTAGTGTATTGTGAGCGGCCTACAGGTAAAAAAACCAAAACCAAGCACTGCTTCTCTCCTCTATACATATACACATTTTATGTAAATTATTCCTTCATAAGGCTTCACAATATATCTGAAATCTTTCAAATCTGTATCTAATAAATATAACATAAAATAGTTTTTCAGTATTTACATATGAAACACATAAAAATATGATTACTGTAAGACTACTTCTTCTATTTCATCTTCTAAAGAGCCAAGGGTCATAGCTCCTGGCTTGTTTGTAGTGTATTGCAAACGATGTCTGTTCAGGTTTCTTCCTTCACCAAAATGCTCACTGTCTTCTTTGACTTTACTGTTTTTATCAACAAAAGGAGTATTACTAGAGTCCCAATCTATGTCAAAAGGTGGTGTGTTGTTATTTTTAGAAAGAACAATGGTACTGGCACTGCTTCCAAAGAGTTGTTCCATTAAATTAGACTTCTTTTCTTTCCTACTATCGAAATCTCCATGTTCCATAACATTTTCTTCTAGTTTGTCACTTTTTTGAGTAAGCCAACTTGGTCTGCCTGATCCTTTCCCAAAGGAAGGTACATAACCACCAAATGTTAACTCACTGCTTAAATCTACAGTCCTTACATTTCGTTGCTTCTGCCCTTGTGCTCTTGTGGCATCATCCTGGCTGTCCTTTACAGGAAATCCATTAGTAACCTTCCTGGGAATCTCAAAGAATGGATTAGTTTTTTCTTTTTTCTCCAGAGGATCAGATTTTCTTGTTGCATTTATGAGTGGTGCTTGGGAATTTGGTTTCGTGTTCGCTGCATTTTGAATTTCTTTATCAATTTCTTGCATTTTAGCAAGAAGGAACTCCTTTTTTCGCCGCTCTTCCAACATTTCAGTGATTTCCCTCTCTGCTTCAGGTTTGTGGATTTCTGTCTCCATCTTTATTTTCTCTTCTTTATCCAATAAAAAGTTGCTTTCTTTTTTCATTTTGTCATATTCTTTCCTTTCCCACTCTGTGAAAAATGTTTAAATGGTATTTAAAATGTTTTAATTTTAAAATGCCCTTAAAATATTTTGAACATAATTCAAACAAAAGCCACTGAGTTTTTAACACACTCCTCTATGCATAATGCGCCTTTCCTAGCGCAAAATAAATTCTTCAAAAATTATGAATCTACTCCTGGTTCTCTGCTAAGATATAAAACTTTATTGTCATCTTCCAAAGGCATTAGGGAATTATCCACATTTTAGAATTTTCAGAGCAATTTAATTTCTGCCAACTGCCTTCCCACTTCCTGGGTTTGAATGAAAATGAATACAACATTACTGATTTTAATAGGTCTGACTTGAAGAGTATTTTTTTTCCTTTGTCATCAGCACTGACAATAGGACAGTCCTGGGATACATGTTGGGGGTTTCTTCCCATAAAGGGAGCTACACCTGTAAAGCTACCAGGTCTCAAAGTCATAGGAGCCATCACCTGTTTCAAGTAGTGAATGATTTAAAATACACTGCATCTGCTGCACACAGCAAAGACTTTTACATGAGTGTTCTGTGCATCACTGTATGGACTCCATGAGAATGACTGTGCACAGTTATAAAGGGACACCAAAGGTACAAAACAGTAACAAACTTTTAGACAGAACCTGTAAATGCTTATGAGTAGAAGAATGAGGAAGCTTGTCAAATATTTCTCTCTTCAAAATATTTTTCTCTCCAGACAACAGATGTGAATTTGGCCAAAAGTTCAATATGCCTGCTTGGCCCCTTCAACATACTGGCATTCTCCTCTGAACACTTTACTCACATTTCTGACTTTTATTTTCACAAAGTTCCATGTTATCCACTGTAATTCAGCTCTAGCTTTCATAAATAATTGCAACAGCTCAGTTAGCATATTTAATAGAAACATTTTTTCAATAGTAGACCATTCTATCAAATTAAGTGAGGAGCTACCTTTCTGTCTGTAAGGTGAGGAAAATATCAGCTTATACTGTATGATCGGTAAGGTGGTTAAAGGATCTTATTCAGAGATAGAACAGAACAGAATCTTGGCTTATGTAAGTTGTGGTAGAAGATTTTTCACAGACTTCACCTCTGAAAGCAGCTACAGATTTTTAGAATTCTTGTCATATAGAATAAGTGCTATTGTTCATTAATTATAATCACTGAAAGAGTTCTTTAACATGACAGGGTGCAGTCCATCTAAAATACTTGAGAGTGACTTATGAATGTAAGTCATTAAGATGGTGTAAAAACCAAATGAATAAAAAGGCAGTATTAAAATATAATGACAGAAACTGACATTTCTCAAATAGCCACACCAAATGATTCAGATAACCAGAACTGAAAAGAGAAATTACAATTTCAAATTATGTAAGTGAAGTACTGTACCAAAAACCAGGCTATATTAAAGAAAGAAGATTTGATCTACAATAGTAAAAATCTACTGCCTACCTCAATAACATTTAGGAAGTCAGAGATAACATCAGCATTTACCTGCTATGTCATTCTTGTTTGTAAAGCAAAATCTCTCAGACTCCAATACCTTTTTGTGCACAGCTTTTTTTGCTGTTGCATACTTAATCAGAGCTGAGTAGAGGGCACAGACTATTCTATAGCCCATATTTCTTTCTGATTCTTCTTTGCATAATATAACTGAAAATAATTTTCCACTGTAGTGATCTCTGCAAAATCATTTTGCTCTTCTCACCAGAAACCAGCAGCCTCACTTGATTAGTATTCTATGGTGCATTTTTCAGCCTTCAGCTGCCTGTTTCCTTACCGTCATGAAGTTTTGGAACTCTCTCCTCTAAAGCCTGCATTTCCTGAAAATGTTTCTGTTTCTCTTCCCTTTCCCAGTCTTGGTCTTGTCTTAGGAGATCTGTTTGCTCTTTCCATCGTTTGTCTTGAGTTTCTTTCTCCTGAAATAAATTAATACAGAACTGAAACTGATGGGGGAAAACAGTCAATAAAACAAATAAACTAACAAAATCATAAGAGCTTCCATGTCATTCTGAAATCAAATTCTTACTGCTAAACATAAAATAAGTAAGTCACCCTAAACCAAACCAGCTTTGACAAGACAGGTGTTTGGCCCCAGAATATTATCACCGCTAGCATAGTTTTACACAGCTGAAACAAAATGAACAGGTAATCAGCTCTCTCTTGTATTACACATTTCAGGGAAGTTGCAGCTCCAATGCCATAGAAGAAAATTATCACTACCAGAGTAGTTTCCTTTAGAAGTCAGAAGTTGTCTTCTTTAAAGACTTCAACAGCAGGCCAGACCTTACTACCTTATTCTCTTAACAAGCAAGCAACCAGTTACCCTCTACTTCCACAATCTGATCCTTTTACTCATGTGAGTAGGTCATAGATTTGGACAGGTTCATGGTGGCACTTAAACTTATGGAGTACTAAGTAACAAAGAGTGAAAGAGAAAGGTTCCATCTTGGATGACAAATTCAGCTAGCGAGTATACATACACAATTAAAAGGAAAGAACCAGCAGAAAAGATCACTAACACAAAAAAATAGTGGTAATGAAGTGAAGAGAGTCAGAATGGTCCAACATGTGGGAGCTAACTTTGTCTGTTGTGCTTATTTTAGAGCAAAATAAGCTTCTAGATTAAAAATACACTACTAAGAGAAATAGATACTACTTAATAATGAACAAAGAAAGTGTGACTATTAGCAAAAAACCCTTCAAAGTATTTTCCCTTCATGTACAAGACTATCATTGTTATATTAAAAAATATAAACTACACAAGGAGATGGAGGCCAGGTATTTAAAATGCTTCACTTCAAAAACTGATGAAAGCACAGACTACCCAAATCTAACTTGCCTTATTTAAAGCAATAATCATACTGAGAACATATAGTTGGATGCCATGAGTCCAACTGTGCTTGTTCCAACTGTCTTGTTCTGTAACTCACACACCCAAGTATATACTGAAAGAATATATACATTAAACTACATCCTTAGTTACAGAAAGGATTTTAGAGGAGAGAACATATAAATGGAACAGCCATGAAAAAGCTTTAGCCCTAACTGGAAGCCAGTCAAGAGTATCTTCAGAGCATTATTTCTAAAAGTAGTTCTAGCCTTATTTGTTCAATTTGTACCAGAATTTGTGTCATTCTGATTTTCAATACCTTACAAACTCTTTGATTTTAGCCTGGGGTCACAAAAGTATTAGCAATACTTCTAATGGCACTATTTTATAATAAAAAGGAAAATGGAAAAACAAAACAGCCTAAGCATATTGGCAAAGCTGGAAAACTAGAAGAAATACCAGCACTGTGACAATAAGAGGAAGTATTAGATTTATGCATTGTGAAATCAATCTGAAAAGTAAAAGAAACCATAATTAAGACCAAAGAGAAAAAAGGCAGCCATCACTGTTTAACAGATTGCTCAAATAAGCATTAGAAACAAAGGGAGAAAACCAAACTGAAGTTTTAAAGACTTCAAAGAAATTACCATGGCAGAAAAAGAAACAAATTGAACTAATGGCTACCAGTAAGACACAGAGTTTGGTAAACTGTCACAAAAATGGAATGTGTTACTTCTAGAAGACTACATTTTCTCTTAAAAACCAGAATGTTTTCTAAATCGTATTTTCTATATATTTGTATATTTTTTAAAAGCTCTGCATTAAATAGTCTGATAGGTGAATTATCTGGAGCAGGTCTCAAATTTTTACGGAACTCACTATTTTAGGAAGAATTCCTTCTTTCTTGTTTACTGTGTCACCACACACAAGTTCTGATTCTGGAAGAAGTTCTGCTGGTGAGAAGTATCCACTGGTTTGTACACCTTTTGTGAGCTGTGGTCCTTTTTTAATATTTTGGTTGTTGGCTGTAGAAAATACAAACTAATTAAATTGTGTTTTTGCTTGAAAAAATCCCACTATATACCTGTCTCTCACTTTTCCTGATTTGCAGCAAACATAAAAGACTGTATTGAAGCCAATGGAAGCGGAAAGTATTGACGAGTGTCACACAGCTGTTTGCAGCATCTGTAAAAGCTAATTATAAAAAAATTATAAAAAAATATGCATGCAAAAATTTCAAAGAAAAAAATAATTAAAAAACCACCTTAAAGCTACTTAAAGTGTCATTACAGTATATTGAATATTCGTTAAAAATCCCCCCAAAAGGTCTCATTCATCTTACTGCTTGTCACAGAAGCAAACCCATAAAATTAAAATTCACTTATTTGCATCTTTGAAACATGTACACTTATCTCTACAGAATGACATTTTAAAAAACGTGAACCTAAACCAGAATAATAGTAGAGCATCTGTAATAAAATGAGCAGTAGACAAACTGTTTGAAATACTGGCATTAAATATTTAAAACAGTCCCATAAATTTCTGCTGCTTCTGACAAGTGGAATCTACTGATTCAGTGAATATAGTCTAAGTACACACATAGTACCCACATATTTATGTGGATAGCATAAGGTTTGAGGCTGTCTTGTCACACCAGAAGAAATCACTGTACTAATACTTATAGAAGATTTTGTTCCAACACATATGTACCCTTTGAGGAAAAAAGGAGTGCAGCTCATCCAACAGACAGTAAATTTGAATTAGTAAAAAATAAGTAAAACATCACCAAATTATTTGTAGCAATGAAGATAAATATTTTTAAAGCCTCTGTAATTCATAGTCAAGTGTACATTATCTATGATTTATTAGAGATTTTACTAACAACCTTCCCCTCCTCCTTTACCCTGGTAGAAAAGAGTTAAGCCTTCTGTTTGGTGACATTCTGTATTTTGGTTCTGCTGCACTTATAGAACAGTCAACAGCCAATGTGCCCTCCTTTGTAACCAGTGCTGTGAGCAAAGCAGTGCAAAAAGGTAAACGTTCTTGAACCAGCAGCACCAGGGTCAAACACCAAGTGGCATGAAAGGTATAACCCAGATGAGTAATTTCAGGCTGGTGCTAATAATTTTTCTTCATTGCTTTATAGAAGTTACCTCTTTTTTTCTGTACAACATCCATGTCTTTTCTTGGTGATGGCTTCAACATACGATTAGCATATATATTTTTTGCTTCAAGTTCTCTTTCTTTTTCCTGTGAACGAAAGAGGTAGGTATAACGAGTTACTAATATTTCATTTACTAGTCACTAGCAAAGCTGTAAATTAAATTAAAAATAGATATTGTAAATAGAAACAGAACAATCGTTTCATCCAATGTTTTAAGGTTAACATTCACATTCCTAACTTTGTTTATTCTATAAGAAAGCAGATGGAACTTTCTCCCAAAAGAAACCCACAAGCAAAATATTATGGGGAAAAAAAGAAAGCACATCTGCAGTGAAAATAAAACCAAATGCCAACGCTACCATAAACACGAACAAGACTTACACTTTGTGTATAGATTACACAACTGAATTGTCAGTATTGTAAAGAGTTAAACATTTCAATGCAAGCAATACTTGTCACAGGGCATGTCAGTATCGGGGAGTGGTGGCCCATTGCACCACAGAGGTAGAGGCATACTCTTCTTTTAGCATATTTATTGAATAAAATGTAGAAATGAACAGTGAGTTATCAGAAATCATGACAATTAAAATATTTTCAAATCATCAAACTCTCCACTAACACATCAGGATTAAAGCACTCTAAACACGTAAGTTTTAGAGCTACTAACACTACTACCTGCTCAATGGCATCTCCAGCATGTCTGAGACTTGCAGTTTCAAGGAAATTCTCCTAGAAACTAAGTACTTTAGCTCAAGTCCTACTTCCCGGCCCCCCCCCCCCCCACCAAAGATAAGCTGGCTAGGTAGAACATAACAATATTTTAAATGCTGTAATTGAGAATTTGGGCAACAATGGCGGGGGTGAGTGGATGTAAATAAACCTTTGCACAAATTCAACAACACGAGGATATCACAAACACATGAAATTAATTTTTACACAAACCTACTGTAATGCAAATACTTTAGTAGCATAAAGTACTGTTTATGCCTGCAGATTGAGTTTTAAATTCAAGAGTTCAAAACCTAATTTTCCAGTAGATTTTGTGGTTTAGTCTCAGTGCTTGGCTATGTACTTGATCTGGCTTTTCTTAACTAGTGCTAACAGTAATGATTAATGTAGAGACATTCCTGCTAGAAACACTGTAAGGTCAGAGCACAGAACATTTCAATTTAATGCAGGGAAAGAACTCACATGTGGTACATAATTAAGTACACATCAGAGACTGCAGTCTCTGCTAAACTATTCAAAACTGATTGCAGGTACTTCCAAAGATAAAATGCCAGAACATTGTTAGCAACTTCTATTCCTTTCACATTTTACCTTCAGCTTCAGATTTAGCTGATGAAGCTCTTCTTGGAGAACTCTGTTTTCTTCTTGAGACTCAAAGAGCTTTTTTTTCTTTGACTGTAACTCTCGTTGAAAACTGCTACCACTTAACTCAAGATTTCTTTCCAGATCCTTCAATTAAAACAAAATACTATTTTTTAGTAACTGAAGTACTTTCTACAGTCAAATTACTTAAATAATATTACAGTAAACCAGTGCTGTGAATTTAATCAGCTCCGTCATTGCTGTAACACTGAACACATTGAAACCCTTAATCCTAACTCTGAGGGGACAGACAGAGCACCTGCAAATGCTGCAGCTCATTCTTCTGAGTACTGAGAGGTGATTTCAGGACATATTGGGAACTCACACTACTTTCTGCAAGGCTCTTGCCACAGGGGACCTCCAGATCTCTAACACAAATCTCCAACCAATGGGTAGGAGACAGAATTCCTCCATGAAAGTGCAGGATTAGAAAGAAGAAGACAAGAAAGAATTTTTAACCTTTCTACTAGAAACCAGCTTGTGTTTATGATTTCATTTACATA
Source organism: Dendrocincla fuliginosa (assembly GCA_035047845.1). Taxonomy (NCBI): domain Eukaryota; kingdom Metazoa; phylum Chordata; class Aves; order Passeriformes; family Dendrocolaptidae; genus Dendrocincla; species Dendrocincla fuliginosa. Next base: position 82,565,469 of record JAWWMO010000121.1, on the reverse strand, counting down.
CCCTTGTCTTGCAATAGCTATTTTAAGTGAACTGTGTTGATGAAAGAAGGAAAAAAGTAGAAGAAAATCCCTTACTTTTTAAAGCAGGATTCATTTTAACATGATCCAGTACTACAAATGCTGAAATACCTGATCATAACTACAGATGACAGATGGTGACACTACAGGGTGAGGTAGTTTGGCTAACTCAGCTGTTTATATTGTGGTACTTTGGGATTTATTTTACAAAAGCTTAGTTTTCATCTTAATCCTTTGGATTTCCAGGTCTGCTATCTCTGTAATGTAATTTAGGTTTAAATACTAATATAGACACCAATCTGTAATATCAGTTTAATGTCCAATATAATTTCAGCTAAAAATAGGATAAAAATTGTGTACTATGTATAAAATACATCTACTACAAAGCCAGTAAAACTACCAACAGATTTAACAGTGTTAACACAATTTTTAAGTAAGATGAGTTTACAGACATATTTACAGTGTAGATATGTTTAGACATGCCTTAAAAACCAAACATTTTTGCTGGACAAAATTAAAATATATTGGACAAATGTCTTAAAATGGATATCCATAAAATGTTCTAAGTTTGTTCAGCTGAACTCTTGGGTGTAAGAATAGTGGGCAATCAAACTAAATAGATTTATTTTTCCTTTTAGAATTTTAGTATACAGTTCCCTAAAACCACAGAATTTTTTAAAAATTGCTTACCCTCCAAGGGGATAAATTAGATTGCATAAAGTTATGCAAAACTGCATGCACTTCTCAAATGTTATTATTAGTTATAAAAACACTTAAAAGCACAAATCCACAGGATATAATCTGACAAAATACACTTAATTTGTAAACAGAAATTTGAATGTACTACTACCAAGTATGTAGCTATATAATCACCTTGGAAATAATGTACTTGACTCTATTTATGTGCAAAACCAAAAAATTTTCTATTTGTTACACAGCTCTGAAAAATTACAATTCATTATACTCAGAAATATCTGTACCAGAATTTCTTACAAAAAGAATGCCATCTCACCTTAATTCTTTTTTCCCTGTCCTCTAACCTGCTCTCTGCACTGGCTAGTTTCTTCGCCAGGTCATCTCTTTCAGCAAGGTGCTTATCTGCAGACAGCTTTTTCAGTTTCTGCAAGACAGTTTTCGTTCTGTACAGTTCATCTTCCGAATCTTTCAGCCGCCTCTCAGTTGCACGTTCTCTCTCTTGAGATTTTCGTAGGCGCTCCCTTAATATTCTAATCTCATTGTTGTGCCGAGCAAGGAGCTGAGAGATTTCGTTTTCCGTATCTTCAAACTTATTCAGGGCTTTCTCCTGCCTGTGCTGAAGCCTCTTCAGTGCCCTGTTTTCCTTCTGCAGTTCATCTAGTTTGATGTGTAGTTCAGTCAGTTCATTTCGGAGCTCATTGATTTTCAGCAGCCTCGCAGAAAGAACTCTTTTTGTAACAAGATCTATATCTTTTGCAGGAGAATCCCTGGTGAGGCTCTGAGAACGGAAACCCCACCGTGTCCCTCTTTTGCTCGGTGCATATTTGGAATCAAATTTCTTTGTGGCTAAGGGAGGAAAAATAAAGAGCATGTTTACTATTAGACAATGCATTTTGTCTATTCAGACATCCTTCTTAGAATCAAGCTCTGCCTGAAACAATTTCACAATACTTAGCAGAGATGGCAGCTTTCAAACCAGACAATGAAATGCATATATATATGATAGACTTATGCTCCTTTTGATAGCTAAAAAATGAAGATTTATGTCTGTGATCTACTGTAAGAGGTAATATTTGCAGCCATTAATATACCACCATTGTAAAGTAATCATCTGCAAATCGCATCAGAAATAACACTCATATTTTGCTAACATTTGATATTGTTTATTAAAATGATTTAGAAATACTATACCATAATGCATACAAAATTATCAAATGCTTTAAAATGGCAACAATTATCTGATCATTAGCTAGTTATGTATTACGCAAGATGTAATTCTCCCAGACAAATGCAGTAGTATTTTCAAATCCAGCTGCTGTGCTTACAGACAAAACAGCAGATTGCAAAGGCTCAATGCAAAAAGCCTCCAAAGCAAAATTATAAATCCCGTGAAAATTCAGTTCTCCCTGAATAATTTATTCTTGTATCACAAGTTATTTTCCACACAGTATTCTCATTTCATTACTTGTATGCACTGCTTGCATTCCTATTTGGTATCATTATTTTATTCTCATCCCCATAGATAAAAGCTGAACATTTTGTTTCTATCTTATATGCCTCTCAAGCCACACTCAAAGAATAAAGCATATAATCCACCAAAATATTTCTTGAAACAACTGAATTAATAGAGATAATTCATATGGGCATAATTCATTAAGGTACATCAGTCTTCAAAAGAAATACATTGAGCAGCAGTTTATAATTCCAGCTTAAAAGCTGGAATATAGCAATAGTGCAGTTACCTACACACAGACACAATGAGTGTGTGTGACAGCAAATTCTTCCTGCCCTTTGGCACTCACCATGTTTCTATTCTACAGACAATACTTTTCAGCAAAAATAACAGCTTAAAAATATATTCTTATAGCTGCCTATAAAAATTTTGCACAAATATTCATTTTCTGCTTGATACTCATTTTTAACACAGCTTGGGCAAACAAAAGAGTCTTGTTCTTTTTCCTTTACAAAGAACACTTATGTCACACTCAGATGTGAAAGGATTATCTAATATAGGCACTGCAGGAATGATGCCACTCCTACCACCAACTACGGGAATTCCCAATAACCCTAGACTTCAAGCTCCTTCAAGAATTTCTCCATATTTAGGGAAAAACATCAAATCTACCAAATTGCACTTTTGATCATGGAGTTAAATTGGGAATAGTGTCTTTCAAGACAACATAACAACACCTTGATGTAATAATTATGTTCAATTCTGGCTGTGTAATCAAAGAACCGGTCACTCATTTGCCCTCTAAATTAAATAGCACAGTGGAACTGCAGTTTTTGTTTCCCAGGCATCTAACCCATGACCACTATGGAGAAGAGGCCACTTCTGAACACAGAAAAGCTCAGCAAAACACCAGTTGCAACAAGACACCCACACCGTCAAGGATCTGAAGAGATCCACTCCCTGGGCAAATTCAGTAGTTAAAGGGCAGACCTTCTGGAACACTCTAGGTCATGATGTTGACCAAACGATTCATACAGTATCAAGCACTTACAAATGAACTGGGACACCTGCTCAAAACAGGCAGGACATGCTATGACTTCACCAGAAAATGTATACTATTATTTAGAACAAGCTGCCTAAGCATGGCAGAAAGCCTTCATATCCCTACTTCAGCATAGGACCTGTGTAACCATTCTCTCCATTTTTGCAGGGATGTTCACCTCTCCACAAACTCAATCAAGAAAGCAGCTTATATGTGTGAGGGAGCTCAAAGTGGGGCTATGTCATCTCAGATTGCAAATATTTTACCCTCAGGAAAGGAACAGAATAAACTTTCTTTTTAATGTCTACCTGAATCTAACTTTAGCCAAACCTATTTTCACTCTCTTGCCACATTGGTGGTCTTTGTTTGTTTGTTGAAAATCACAGTCACACACCTTGTAAAGCTTAGTCAACTAGACTTCCACAGACTGGAATCTTTAGGTTATCTGGTCAGAGAAGTTTTGACAATTGTCTCTCTTTTACAGACTGTATAGTTAGGACTTGCCTTGGGTCCTTGGCCTTGATTTTTTTGACAAAGACAAAAGGCAAGCACCAGCATGATTCAACAAAAGGACAGTAAAACAGTCACATTTTCTTGTTATGAAAAATACAAAGAGTTCTGAAAATCACCAACACCCCTCCTTATGCAGGAACAGGTGAATTTCACTTTTCAACGGAGCAGTTACTGTCTACCTGCTATCTGTGGCATAATTCACATGAACCTTATTTGTAGATCCTCATAATGCTAGTTTCTCACTTTTATTTCAGTTTTCAAGAATAATTGACTCTTTGGAGCAGTCACAAAGCAGCAATTGCTGCCATCTACCTACCTTGGTAGTGCACAAGGCTGTTTGAGGTCTGTGTTTTGTGATGTCTCTTTTCTTGACTTGTAGATGGAGAGCTTAGTGCTGGCGACTGGCTGGATGAATGAGATGCATTACCTTCATCTGAATAATAGGAGTAACTATTTTTATCCTCATCTGACTTCCTCTCGTGTTCAGAATCTGGGCTCCTTACTCTTTCTCCCATTTTTCAGATTTAACAGCTTTCCAAATTTTTCTCAAAGACTGTTCATTTTGGCACAAAGGATCTTTCAGTTGTCACAATAGGAGCAGCTGGATTATTTCCTTGGGTTTATCATCTTCATCTCCAAAGCATGAGATCTTTGCAGTTCAGTTCAGCAAGCAGTAGTTATCGTTCAGAATGCATTTTTCTGTAACAATTTAGAGAGAAAGAAAAAAAAAAGCAGTGAGAATTGTGTTTTGCTGTAGAAAGAAAGGTAAAAACCCTGTAAAATTATTCAGGACTCCTATAACCATATGCCATGAGCTGTGCTACTTCTTTATATTAATTATTGCCTTAATATTTATATTAAATCTGACAAACATGACTCCAGGAATGCTACAAGTATTACTTTCAGTAATCTGAGGCACTTCAATCCCCAAACAGAAACCAGAAAATTAACACAGCTAAATCTAGAATAAGAAACTATTCCCAGGTTAGAGAGGGGAAAAGAAGCATTTGGGAAACAAAACAGAGCACAGGTGAAAATTTGATGCTATTCAGGAAACTAATTTACACGTTTTAAAACTTTCTAACCAAATGAGTTAACAACTTACTCATGCAAGTAGAATTGTGATAACTGTCGAATTTGATTAAATCCTCCATTTCACAATTTCTGACACTGCAATGATGTTAAATAATGGGCTTGAAAATCAATTGCCCCATTTGTCTGGAGGACCTTCTGTCCTTAAATGCTAATGAGGCTGTACCTACATATAGCAATCTTCACCCTGGAAAGTACTCATACCCTACAACATCTAGCACCTCATGCCTTCAAGAACTGGATGGAGCACACACACATTTTACATTATATATATTTTTATATCTGATAAGAGAGACAACACTTCTGGTATATGGAAAACATTACACCTGCAGCAGGTATAAAATGAGAAGGGCCTCTCTTGCAGCCTACCTTTTGATGCAAACTGAAAAATCCCTTAATCTCAAGGTGAAATACCTCATTTTGTAATTTTGAAGACACTTCCTGAGAATATAATGGAGCAAATATATTACAAATTTTCCTCACCTCAGTCAAAAGAGCTCTTTCAACAGTTTAGGAAGTATTTTACTGACTATGCTCAGCCTCCCATGCCTTTTTTCTCCCTCACCATTCTTCACAGCTCTCAAGCTTATTCTACTATCTCTCTCTTTTCAATCCAACTTCGAGACTTCAAGCCCTCATGGGTGAATTGCACGAGAGCCCATCATTTCTACCTGTTGAATGACATAAGCTCCTAGCTCATTTCTAAATGGCAAAGCAAATTACACACAAAAACCCCTCTGAGCAGCTTTCAATCAAAGTGCTCTACACTGTAGGACACTCAACATACCTGCAAATGAGCTGTAAATTTTTCAGTATGTTATTTCCCAGTAAAATAAACTTGGCCTGCATCTTGGCCTTCACTGCCTGTACATGCAGAATTGCATAGCCAAGCAGAACAGAAATGTCAGCTGCCAAGACCGTTTTCGTTACAAATTCCAGCTTTCTGGCACAGTTCACTTAGCACAACTCCGTCTCCAGTGACTGGAATCCATTTGCCCTCATAATCTATATGGAAGGAATTAGAGGAATAACTATCCCAAGAGGTTTCTAAACTGGGAAGCTGCTGGGAAATTAATACTGAAATACCTGGAAAGGAGCATTTTTCTTTATTCAGGAAGTAACTTTCCAAAATAATACTTTGTAAGCATCTAAATATTTTCTAAGTGGTCCAAATAAATTACATGCCTAAAACTTATGTCAAAGGATTCTGATGAAAACTGAAATCCCACTGCAAAGCCCATAAAGAAGATAAGTTATGCTTAAGATCACTAGTTCTAGATACTGCTAAACATATGCTGGAAGGTATTGGTTATTGTGAACATTCAAATGATCAGTATTCTTTTTTCCTTCCAAAATAATGGTACTACTAAATAGTAATACTAAAGGTATTTCACAAGTATAGACCTAACCATAACTGTATTATCTTGATTGTCTTTAAGTGTAATGAAGACCCTCATACATATACATGAGTGCAAAACTAAGATCATGTAAGAACATTAGAACGTATCAAGGTGTTCCTCTACTCCCAAATAGCTCCAGTCCTATGGTCTGGCCCCACAAACACCTGTGCAGAATGTTCGTTCTTTTGCTCCTTGAAGAGCAAACCAATCCCCAGCTAAAACAGGCAGAGTTTTGGGGACAATCTGTTCTCTAGAGGGCACTCAGACAAGACTGCCTCAGGTCTGTCTCCAAAGGACAGCATTTCAGGGAGTGCAAAAAAATACAAACTAATATACTTGTACTAAAGTACTAAAATGATATAAAATAGTATTCTGGAGGGCTGTTACACAGGTCTCATATCCTTACAGTCATCCTGACTGAAAAAAAAACATTAAAACCGGTAGTTGCTTTTGTAACCCACATGAAGTGAGGTGGTGTCATTGAAGCCACAGGCTTAATTTCCAGATAACAAAACGGGCCCAAAACTTGCTAGACTTTGTGCCTGAAGGTTTGCTATAGCTTATTTAGCTGCAACAAAATCAGTTAACAACGAGGGAACTTATCTAATTTGTTGTAGCTTTCTGCTTAGCTTTGTACATTTATTTCTTTTGAGTAACGGACACAATAACCCATAGTTATTCTGTGCAGTGAACCACCCGTGATCTACAACCCCTGCAAAAATGCAGCATAGGGGGATACAGGCATGAGGTGACTGCAGGGCCCTGAAAGTGCCAACACGGAACAGTGCTGGGACCCTAAGTTGTGGCATCTCACCTGTGCCCAATTCTCCAGGAGGCAGCCTTGCGAGCTGGGTAAAACCCAGCAACAAAGAGAACAAAGAATGAGTATTCAACATACATAAACCACACCATGTGTAGTACATTCAGATGTGACATGGAACCATGAATCAATGGCTAGAAGAGAAGGGAATAAAGAGCAAAGTGCACAATGTGCTAACAACCATGTAAAAATGATCCCAAATGGACACAAGGCAATGAGGAAGAAACCACCAGTGTCCTCCTCCTGCCAGGGAATGTTGATGACTTGCCGTAAAGACAACCCCCTCCCAGCAAAAGCCAGTCAAGTCCCAGAGGATGAATGAGTGGGCAAAGATAACACCAGAGAGTTTGGGGCTACAGTTTGCATCTGTATCACTGTAACCATATGTGGCTTCAACTGTGTTAGTATCTGGACTAATACTAAATCTTTGATTAGACCGCTAAGATTTTAATTAGACTAACAATCATTTGTTGGCTCTGCATCTGTGTTCCCTGTTTCACTCATAACTGCTGAGTAAAACAAATTGGCAGGAATTCAAGCAACCTACTCTGTTACTTGGACACAAGACAGTTCCGTGGCCACAGGGGCACACACAGCATCCAGAGGAGTCTTGGACTTCTGGAGTCCACACATCAGTGTTAGAGGCACCACCACACCCAGAGTTGTTCACCTAGCCCTGTGTGGAGGCAGGGATTACTCTTGGGGTAAATACCTTCAACAGTGTAGATATAGCCAAGATACGCCCAAATTTTGTCTGCCTCCAGGGCACAGAAGGATAAAAAGAAATCACTGTGCACAAGACTTTTTCTTGTTTGAAAACAAATGGGATGGTATTTAGGGAAGGCATAAATTTCTACAGCTCAATCATCAAGATGTCTAATTATATATATATATATATATATAAAACAAACAAGAACACTCACTTTCACATACTGGCTTAAAGCTGATCAGTTATTTTATAGCCCCACGAGAGTTCACTGAAGAGGCTTTTCGTAAGTCAGTGTATTTAAAACAATTTGTAAGAAGCAGAGGATTAGTGTTATCCATCACTTCTGTACTGGGCATTTCCCACTTTTGAGAATATTTTGCTACGTATCGTTCTGACACACAGCAACATAAATGAACAGAAATTTTCCATGTATTCTGGAAGTACTTTGAAAAGAAATGGACTGAAAACAAACTGAAAGAGGTGAACCAATGAAAGCTCCTTTGAGGATTTGCCAAAAACATTTTTTGAATCTTCAAATGGTTTGCAGTTGGCAATATTATCATATTTTCCACACAAAAAAAGAAACCTTAGTCTAAGTCTTGCCAAATTAATTTTTCCACCAGTTTATAATACAATTCAATTAACAAAAGAATGCAGTTTATCTTGAGAACAAAAGATTCACTAGGGTATTTGAGGTTTACTTCAGTGAGCCTAAGGGGTGTCTAATTAAGAAATGTTTTTGTTCCCTGATTTTTCAATTGTTACTAACTAGTTTGAGTTCATTATAAAGTAAGTTCAACTGATGTGAATAAGATCCACAAAGATACCTATTTTCCATCTGTACCTTTAATAAATTTATGAAGAGTGAAACATTGTGAATTAGCAGGAGGTCTATTAAGATCCACCATCTCCACTAAAATCCCAATCACCTCCCTCAAATCTCCATGCAGGCTTTTAGAGGCCTAAGGAATCAAGACCAGTTCAGTACAGAACGGCTGAAGTAAATCTGGGATTTGCACAAACTTTAGAAAGAGTTTTGTTTCCAGAATTTCATACTTCTTCACTTCAGTGACTTCTATCTATCGCCATTACTTACATATTTTGTATTGAAAACATGTTCATTATTACAACAAACAGCCAAGCTCCAGGTCACTGCAAAGGACATGACAGACAGAACAGAGAACACAAAACAGCTAACATGGTGACAGGAGATTCTCTCCCTATTACTCCTAAGTAAATATCAAAATCGGAAACTGAACCATTGAACTACAGGCATTAAGCAACAGGCAGAAAGGAAAATCATTCCCTAATTCTTCTCTCAGAATACATCCAGAGCTTAGTTCCATAATGCAAGACTCATAAAACTTTTTATGGTCTTTTCAATATTCACACCCTTCCAAGACCAGGGGACGGTCGGTGCTTTTGCGGGACACCGAATGACACTTCCCGAGAACAAACACTGACCTCTAATGGCCTGCTCGGTTCTCCCACCTATTCCGAGCGAGGGACAATGCAACAAAGTGGGCTTCAGACAAGTACAAAAGCATCAATCCAAGTCATTGGAGGGTTGCACTTCATAGCAAAGAATAACTTCGAAAGAAATCCGTCTCCCTCCTCTGCCTCCATCCATCTTTTTTATATCCAAATGTAGTTTTTCCAGAAGAGAGAGGAGCAAAAAAACTTACTCTAGCACATGAACCCACATTCAGTGATGAGGCTTTAGTGAGGAGGAAGTATTTTAACAGGGAAGTTTTCTGCTGCTGCTGACTTAACTGTATGCATTTCTTCTAGGTTTACCAGCTTTTCACAGAATCACAAAATCAATTAGGTTGGGAAAGACCTCTGAGATCACTGAGTCCAGCCTATGACCGGACACACGAGCTCAACCACACCATGGCACTCAGTGACATGTCTAGTCTTTCCTTAAATACCTCCAGTGACTGCGACTCCACCACCTACCTGGGCACCCTATTCCAATGTCTAATCATCCTGTCTGTGAAGAAATGCTTCCTAATGTCCAGACTAAGCCTCCCCGGATGCAGCTTAAGACTGTGTCCTCTTGTCCTGCGTTTCGGTGAATTCAAACGCAGTATGGTTTTAAAAGCCAATGTTATGTCTACCTGACTCTGTGACAGTAACACACGGGATTACTTTCATCAGATCTCAAAATGAAAGAGCTGCTCTACTAAGTCCCAGGCGAGGGGGGAGGGAACAGCACTTCAACAGGGAATGTGCGGGCCAGTCCTACAACCAGGAAGAGATTATGTTTCTAAATCAGACTCCAGCACGGAGGCCCACGCCGTCGCTCATATTCCCACCCATACCCATCCCAGTGTGCGCAGACTTACCTGGTCCAGCCCAGCCGTCCCCGGGAACAACTCCCCACGTCCCAGAGAGCAAGGGGGCAGCTTTCCCTCTCTGAGCGCAGACGTTCTCACACAACACACCGAATGTTATTTTCAATCAGCGATTCGCCACGACACATTCTAAGCGCAGTCGGCGAACCCCGCGCACACTGAACGACTCGGCAGGTCAGGCGATGAACACCGGCGGGCCGAGCCCTTCCGGAGCCCAAGCCCGAGCCCGAGCCCGAGCCCGAGCCCAAGCCTGGGCCTAGGCCCGGGCCCGTTCTCAATCCGCGCAGCCCCGTGGAAAACAAACCCCCC
>JAWWMO010000121.1:82532840-82554620 GCA_035047845.1 Dendrocincla fuliginosa | reverse complement strand
TCTAAGCGCAGTCGGCGAACCCCGCGCACACTGAACGACTCGGCAGGTCAGGCGATGAACACCGGCGGGCCGAGCCCGAGCCCAAGCCTGGGCCTAGGCCCGGGCCCGTTCTCAATCCGCGCAGCCCCGTGGAAAACAAACCCCCCCGCCGTTCCCGGCCGTGCCGGCGATACCAGCGCAGCACAGCACGGCACGGCACGGCACGGCACGGCTCGGCTCGGCTCGGCTCGGCTCGGCTCGGCCCGTCCCGGCCCGTCCCGTCCCGTCCCGTCCCGCCCCCGGCGGACGCGCCGGCGGTTGCCGCGTTACGCTTAAAGGGGCCGCGCGGCCGCCATTGACAGCGGCTGCCCCGGCAACGGCACGCGCCGGGGGAGGGCGGGCTCTCCTCGCCGGCCATTGGCTGCGCGCCCTGCCACTCGGCGGCAGCTGCTCTCCGCATTGGTGCAAGGCCGCACCGCGGCTGCTGATTGGCTGAGGTGCTGCGGGGGCGGGATGCGGTGCGTGCAGGGGGCGCCCCCTAGCGGGCAGGGCCGGGGCGGGTGCGGTGGTCGGGGTTGGGGGCTTGGGTTCGGGGGGCTCGGGGTGGTTCGGGGGGCTCAGGGGGGTTCGGGGGGCTCAGCGGCCTTTTCCGACCCAAATGGTTCTGTGAGTCCGTGCAGGGGCTGCCCGGGAGCAGCCTGGCGCAGTGCTGGCTCCCATCGCGCCCCCTCAGAGCCCCCCCGGGCAGGGCGGCCCAGGGAGGCCTTTGCGGGGCATCGCCTGTTTGAACGCGGGCTTTTAAGTCAGAGCAGACCTCGTTAGGGACGAGAGATAAAAGGGAGAAAGTGTTTAGGATAGGAGCGGTGGGGACAGCCAGTGTGAGCAGTGTGTGACAGGTTTTATGCGTATGTACATTTTCATGGGGGTGTGTGTGGTATAATTCAGGCGCAAAACTCCCCCTAACTAGGAGGAAAGAACAAAAGATGAATGGTACAAAATTACAAAATACTTGAACCAAAACGGACTGCACTGAAAAAAAGGGATAAAAATACTGCCGAAAGCCAGCAAATACGCTTGAATTCAAAGGCAGGCCCAATTTAATGCGGCTGTTGTGGTTTATTCCTCAAAGAAGTAAGAGGGTTTCTAAGTCTTGGCTTTTATAATCCAAGTTAATGCTATATTATTTTTACCCTAATGCTAATATTTATTAACAAAATTTGTTAAGCAAATGTCTTTCTGGAGAGAGGCAGGGAAAATGAAACAGCAGCTCTTGCCTCACTTGCTGATGGAATATGTTATGATAGCACAGTGATGGAAGTGTCACAAGAATTTGGGTGGAGTAGGATAAAGCAGAACATTTTGCACGAAAATTATAACCTGCCTGCATGGGAAGGCACAAATGGGACATTCTTGAGAGAACGACAGGTTTGCCCTCGACAGAACTGTGTTTCCACAGTTCTGAATGTTCAGAATTAATGCTTATTGACCATTGACTGAAAATTACAAAATGGAAGAAACAGGAAAAAGTAAGAGTCTTTTTACCAAGGTAATATTTTCAGGCAAAACCTCCCACCTTCTTCACAGTAACAATAAGGAAATATATGAGAAACTAGAGTCTTAATGGACTTGAAATTAAAATATTGACATCCCTTCCTCCCCAACTATAAAGTTTAGGAGAAAAAATAAGAAAACCCCACAATTGTGAAAGAATTGAGAGATTCTCAAAACTGATGTGCATTGTGCACAAGAACTCTGAGTATGCTTAAGTAAATTACTTGAAAATGCAATTTAGTGATTAGGCTAGAATGCAATCATAAACATGGCAGCATAAACTTCTGAGAAAGAAGAGGAGACAGATGCTGGTATTTCAAAAATAAAAAAGTACCTGTGAGGCGTAACCTGACATGGACTCTCCCAAGCTGAACGCAGCTTTTAGTTTTTTGATCCCCAAACCCAAGAAAACAGTCATGAAGCATGCAAAAAACCAAAAAAACAATCTGTGCATTTTCTAATTTTGATCGTCTCCCTAATTGCACTTAATATTTCTGCTATACTTTCCTTACTGTTGTGAAATTGGTTTAAATAAACAATAAAAACTCACATGGCTCATTTTTTAAATTCATCCTCCTGTGGCTTTGTGTAGTTCACCTTTGTGCTGAACAGCTAAAGCATATAATTCATCATAGCAGCGCTGGCAGAGAATCATTGATGTCCTTCAAAAAAATCCAGGGAATGACAAAGATGGAATAATTTTATTGCTTGCAACTGGAGGAAATGTATTGCTTGTAGCTGGCAGCAAGCCAGGCCAGAATCTGAAATGCTGTTGCCGCTGTAAATAGGATGAAAAGCATTCATAATCCATCTCCATGCCCACTGTAGCTAGGAAAATTGTAAGCAGAAAAAGCAATTAAAAACCCAGCCAAACAAGAGAAAGCATTAAAAAATGCGGAAGAGCCTTTTTTTGTGTTGATAATTTATAGGTTAATTGTCATGACTAACCATTTGGGGCTTGGTTAGTAACTGACTAATCATTAGTTACTGAATATAAGTAATGCAGGTATTGAATTTAGGCAGTATATATGTGTAATATAGGTATTCAATACAGGTGTTGAGTCACACTGAAAACAGACCTCACGTTCCAAACAATGACATCTTATTAGACTTCTCCATCCAGAATATTTGAATCAACAGATTTGAATCAGCTGCTGAGATGTCATAAATTCAGATATTGCGAAACGTTGGCATAGGGATTAATTGATGGAAGTTTGTTAATCTAAAACCTACAAAGAATGTATTTTAGATATTGTCCTAACAACCTAAAAGCTGGTACAGTGCAGATAAAGGATGATGTAGTACTTCAGATTCCCTCGGACAGGAGAAATATATGAATCACCCGAGCAAGAAATAAAGTTTTACAATTTTCTTCTGTCTTTGTAAAGCAAGTTTGATGTCCTAACTGCTTGCATGGATGGAAGGTCGTTGAAACAGTATTTGATTCAAGAGGTGTAGGGAGAAGTAGAAAGCTGGAAAGGAACATCCTTTGCCTCAGAGCCTAACTGAGGGGAGGAATGCTTTAGAAAGTGGGGTGGAAGCCTTCAAAAACTAATTCAGGTCACAGTGTCACACAGACTGATACTCTCAGACGTACCAACAGGGATAAAGGCCCCAGGCTTATTCCGAAGAGAGGAACCCATGCTCATTTAGTTGTCATACGTAAATATCGATGGGGAATACCTGATGCAAAGAAAAAATGCTATTGATTTGCACTGCACCATAGCAATGGCTGTGGTATAAGAGGCAGGAACTGTTACAATGACTGTATCTGATGTGATGGATGCAGCAGATTCCTTGAATTGCCAGAACAAAGGTGACATTCAAATTTGGAAAGGGAAAATCTTCATGGTATTGCTTTCAATCTCATAACTTCCTGAAGAAGTGGTGACTTAAAGAATGCATGGTGATATAAATGAAGGAGACAAAGTGACATGCTGCTTGCTTTAACCAGGAGTGCATCATAGTGCCAAAATTCGTTGTGAGATTCAGACTCACACACTCATTTTCTGCAAAAGATCAAAGGCTGGTGAGAACTATCAGGTTGAGTATGAAGTACCAAAGAAGATCCTTTTTGGCTCCTTCAGCCTTCACATTTTTTCCCTCAGAATAGACTATATGATACTGCCTTGCACATTGGAACAGATGAACAAACTTTATATATATCTCCCTGCATATACACCTAGGGTAGTATCTTGCATTTGCAGTTCCAAAAAAAATCTTCATTTAAAATCAAGGAGTTTATACTAAAGAGATTTTGGCTCCAAGCAGTTCCACAGGTCTGGGTAGCCAGGAGCGCTAGTTCAGACTGCTGCTCCCAGTAGCAAGGCAGATATCTGTAGAATAGAATAATTTAGGTTGAAAAAGACCTTTAAGATCATTGAGTCCATAACTTATTCCCTATCGTCACTGCTGTAAAGGTGGCCTACAAGGTCAGTAAGATCTCTCTATCAGAGCATGTGTATGGATGTAGTTAAGGTCCAGCTGAAGGTTTTTTCCTTAACATATGTTGGAATATTCCCCTGCATACAAGATACAATTTGTATGAGCACATACTTCCCTTTGCTCTCAATTATCTGCAATCAATCATCAAAATATTTCAAACTCTAATGCAAATAAAATTAAATGTCCGTCTGTTTTGATGTTATAAATATTCATGGTCTCCTTGTACCTTTTAATGCATGTGTCAAAAGAAGCTGTGGTTTTATTGGTGGCCAGCTGCTTTTCTTGCTGTGGGCTCACCTACTCTGAGAACTGAAAACCCCAAGGTCACTTTCAGAGCTTGCCTCCCATGCCCTGGCATCTGAAGTGATCCAAAACCTTTCCACTGTTTCTTTTCACAAGTGCTCTTCAGTCATCAGCTGAATAGCAACTGCTTACCTTTTACAACCTAGTGTTATAATTCTTTGAAAGAATGTTTTCTTCTCATACTATGACCAGCTTCAATGCCCCCAAGGGGATTTTCATGAGCATTTCCTGACTGTAGTGGCATTGGAGTTGCTGCGGTGCTCCTGACACCCCTTTTGTGCCTCTGACAGGCACCAGAGAGTGAACTTCCATGAACTCAGCTGAACTTGAAGATGTATAAAAGAAGCAGGTTGAGCATTGTTCGTGGGGATTTGCTTTTAACAATACGATATTCCAAGGCTGCAAAATATTGAAATATTAAAGGGAAAATATAGTGCAATGGAAGAAACATTTATGTATACTTTGCAGAACTAGTTGATTTCAGAGATTTTTGGAATTTATTATAATTCTTTGTGTTAGTATACTTGTTTGGATTTTGATCTCACAACTGCCTTGTGGAGAAATACCAGGCAAATAACAAAAGTGTTTGCTGGTGAATCACAGGAACATAATTTACAATGTGATGAATTAATACTTTTACATAATAAAATAAGGTGCTCCACTACTACAGTATGAATCTCTAGGGTCTCATGTTTTGAATATAGGTGTATTGTAGCAAGGGTCCAAACTAAACCAAGGTAATTGCTTATGGTCCAGTAACACATATTTTCTAAGCAATTTAAATTACAAAAAACCACAGTAAAGCCTGAGAAGGTGGAGAGGATGCTGAGCAAACAAGTTTTGAATGTTTCATTAGAAAAAAAAAAATATTTGGAGGAGATATTTCAGTTAAGGACATTTCTCTTTGGAAGACATATGCTACTGGGAGGAAAATTTCATGTATATTATTCAGGATCTGGCAGTTTTCTATTAAATGCTGCATTTGTTCTTGTAAGGTTTTAGCAACATTTGTCCAGAAAACCACTTTTTGATGAACAAACTTGGCATTTGTGGACTTCTTTCTGCTGGTTTTGCATAATCTACAATTTCATATTCACCATATGTGTATTAGTCTTTGACAAAAAAAAAATGCAGTGACCAAATAATTTTGACAAATTCGTTAATCAGAAGCAATGTGTTTTGCTTTTGAACATCCATCTCTTTTGGCTTTAAAATTAATTTCTACTGCTAGGATAGCAAATTAATTTTGTCCTGTTGCTGTAGAGTTAAGTGATATAAATTATATTGTGGAGGAATAAGGTCAAGCGTATCTTTTGAACCAGTAAAGAGAACAGATGTTATATCAAAATAAGTTTGGCTTCAGTGTTGAATGTGACTGCTTTGAAAACAGTATTATTGTCCCAGTTACACAAATGTCGCATACAGACAAAGATAAATCTTTCCATTAAAAAAATATTTGTTTTAAATGCAAAATGGAACACTTCCTGTCAGGAAAAATTGCCACCCTCTCAGCCCACAGTCTTGTGTATCACAGACTTGGGGCAATTAGGAGGTAGCGATTTGTGTCTACTCAGAGGAGGGAGTTGAAACTTGGGTCCTTGGATTTCTGGATGTGCCTCCCAAGTTAAACTTGTTAAGGGAGCGTAGGCAGACTGAAGTTATTAATGAGATATATCCAGGGCTGCCAATCACTGTAAAGGCTGGAATGTCTCTAAGCAGAACATGTGCCTTGGGCACTTTGGGCACTACTGATTAGGACAGCTTGGAGACAGCATTCTTGACTTCATGACCTTGATTTGTTAAAATCTTATTTAGGGTGCATTTGAGCCTTTGCAGTGCATAAACTCTTGCAATGTATGCTTCAGCTTACTGGAATTCTCTTCATTAGTATTAAATAACATTGACTTTGGTGATCCTTGCGGATCCATTCTAATTCAGGATGTTCTATGATTCTATGAACATGATTTTTGTCTTCTCAGGATTTGCAGTAGTTTAACTTCTCCTCTCTCCCCCCGCCCCTCCAAAAAAAAAAAAAAGCTAGATTATTATACTATTCATGTTGTGCCTCCATACTCTGCTTCAAGGATGCTTTGATTGATGAAGTCTGCTATAGGATGTTTTTTCCCCTTCTGTTTTAAAACCAAAACTATCCATCCTCTTCTAAGACCTAGTAAATAATGAGATCAATCACTGAATGGTTGTCAGAAAAGCAAGGACATTGGCTGAACTAACCGGGACTGTAAGGGAGGGATGTTTCATATAGTTAAAATCCTGGGCCTGCTCAGACAAATTGAAGGACTGCACAAGGGATGTTTACAAAGGCTAATGTTGGGCTTGAGGGCTTAGTCCTCTGGACAACCTGTATCA
The DNA here is from genome assembly GCA_035047845.1 of Dendrocincla fuliginosa. Classification (NCBI taxonomy): domain Eukaryota; kingdom Metazoa; phylum Chordata; class Aves; order Passeriformes; family Dendrocolaptidae; genus Dendrocincla; species Dendrocincla fuliginosa. The sequence continues at coordinate 82,547,975 of JAWWMO010000121.1, read as the reverse complement.
TCACTAAAACGGCAGAAACACCCATCCAAACAAAATGAGTGAAATAGGCTTTACTCTCATTGCTTTATCTCTTTCTGGTAGCCCAACACAGTGCCATGAATGTCCTCCTTGCTGGATGCACGACCTGACATGTCATGAGTCAGCTACTAGCTACTAGTCCATAAAAGTCAGTGTTACAGGGAGAGACACCCAAATAAAGGTGAAAAGATTATTTGAGGGTGAGTTCTGTTGTTCCTTCTGGTAGGTGACTTTTAGTCCCTCATTAAAAAGGTGCAATGAACCTTAGGGGTTAAAAGTTGCAACTAGTTTGAAGCAAGACAGAGTGCACATTTTTTAACAAAAGGGAGTGCCTTTACCCAGATGAACTGAATGGAAGAAAGTGCTTTTATTGAGATGAACTGAATGTAGGAGTTTTGTGAGTGACCCCGATGCCTGTTCTGCCCTGCTGCTGCTGCTGTAGACTGCTTTTATGAGTCTACAGAAGGAGGTGAGGGGCTGTATATCAGGTACTCTGGAATAAAACTGATTTTTGAATCAAATTAATCTTCACTGGTGACTGAAGCTGCTCTACCAGGGAAGGGGGAATTGTATCATGCTAAATTACCGTAGCAATGTTTGCCACAACCAGTGGGTTGTGTCCTTATTGCACTGTAAGAACAACCTGTAAGGCCTGGTTGACAATGACTACCTGTTACTTGGTGAAATAATTGTGTTGGAGCAGGCTGAGGTGGTTCTCAAAAACAGGATATTGAAATTAGCCAGCCTTCTGGTTTTAACTGGATCCCAGCTCCAAGGAAATTTCCAGTCTGGACCAGCCTCTGTGTGACAAGAAGTACCTGTGCCAGGGAGATAATTAGGTCTGGATCTCTTGAATACAAGATATAGGTATTTTATAGTTTAAAAGTTTAAAATATAGGTAAGTGCTTGTAAATATCTGATGGGGTGAGTAAGGCAAAAGCAGTAAATGCAAAGGAACCAGACTCTTCTCAGTGATGCCCAGTGGCAGGGCAAGAAGCAATGGTCACCATTCGAAATGCAGGAAATTCTATTTAAACATAAGAAAACACTTTTTACTGTGCAGGTGATCAAAGACAAGAAGTTTGTCCAGGGAGGTTGAGGAGTCTCCATCCTTGGAGATACTCAAAACTTGACTGGACACAGTCCTGGACAACCTACTTCAGCTGACCCTGCTTGAGCAGGTGGGGGTTTACCCAGGTGATATCCAGAGGCCCCTGTGACCTCAGCCATTCTGGAATTCTGGGATACTGGAATATATACTATGGACAAGGAGTGCTGGAGCTGATGACACTGGTCCTACTAAGACACTGTATCCTTTGAATTCTCATGTATGTAATGTTTTGATTGGGACTTTTATTGTGGCATCAGCACTCCACTGCTGTTGATTAGTTTCTCTTCTTCTGATGGGCTTCTTTTGTCATGTGCTATTGCAGTTTAGGGCTCAGCCCCAGATCTAGAAATTTAATTCTGATTTTGGTTCTTAAGTGCATGAGCTTGCATTGGGATCACATCTAAATTAACAAAACGGGACAATTTTTGTCTCAACAATTGATCAGTCAGTCTAACTACCTTTACTGTTTTTCACATTAGTGATTTGTGTGTCATGTTGCAAATGTTATGTGCAATAATGCTATATTTTCATCAAGGCCATTGATAAATGTATTGAAAAAAATCATGCCAAAAAGATCTCTCTAAAAGCTCGCAAAATATGCAATCCCTTGGAATGAAAACACTTCAGCTATGGTATATTTTTATGACCTAGTTGTTAACCAGTTTTAAAAATTAGCATTTAATATGTTACATCGATTTTGTTTATAGTCATTTTTTAATGCAAGATTGTGTCAGATGTTTGGAAAAGACACTATTTCAATCACAATCTTCATTATCAGTCTAATGCTTAATCTTATTAAAGCAGTATCAAATTTGTTTGACAGTCTGGGTTTCTGGCAAACTGTGTCAACTGACATTAATAAACCCGTAATCCCTTAATTCCTTCATTAGTATCCCATATCAGCATTCTATTAGTTTGCTCGATGACACTTGCTAGCTAAAGCTGCCTGTAGTTTCCCAAGCGATTATATTTGCCGCCTGAAAATGCGGGTTCAACATTAACTTTTCCTATACAAAGTCTGAAATTCAGATTACCGCGGTGCCATTGCCAAGGCCCCTGACAGCAGAAGCAGAGGGTTGCCGAGCAGCCCGTTTTGTCTGCGGTTCCTTAACCTTTCTCCGCTTCCTCAGAGGCGACGGACGGGGTTTTTGTCGCTGTCCCCCCGGAGCGCTGCCGGGCGGGTCCCGGCGGGGCTGCGGGCGCAGTAGCGCGGCGATGCTCTAGATGGGGCTTCAGCACCGGCAGAGGCAGCGAGCTGACCTGCCCGCCTCCTGCGAGTAAAACCAGCCCTTAAAGGAGGTGGAGGGGCTGGAAACAGCGTTGTCCGGCCTTTAAATTCGTCCTTCTGCCTTTGATCCAATCGCCTCTTTTCACGCGGGCTTGCTGGTGGCTAAAGGTATCCCTCAGGGATGGAGACGGGGACCAGTATTGTTTAATGTCTTTATTATCGAGCTGGAGAAGGGCTGGAGTTTGTTCGGGCGTTGGGTGTATGTTCCCACTGCTGGGGTTTGGCTGCTGGGCTTGGGGCTAGCTCCGTGCCTGTGCAGCCGAGCGTGGCCCCTGCGGACAGGGGGGAGCTCTCCAATGTGCTGTGGAAGGGCCGCAGCCCGTACCAACCCCGGCCATCGGGAGCTGCTTTCAGCGGCGTGTCTTGTGCCCAGGGCACGTGGGACCTCTCAGCTCATCCACAGGCAGCTCAGTGTCTGTGGACCTGTCTGGGCTGACCCCATCCCTGCCCCAGCCCGGCCCTGCTGCCTTTGCAGGCACTGCAGAGCTGGCCCCAGTCAGTGACACCCTGCAGGCTACCCTGTCACCATCGGGGACAGAGCAACCCCACGAGGCAACTATGGGCCAGGAGGCAGTTCTTCAGAAAAAACCCTAGGATCCTGGTGGACAACAGGTTGAACATGAGTCAACAATGCACCCGAGGATCCTCTGTCTACTGTTACCTATTGGGGGGTGTGGGGAAGATTGATCCAGACTCTTCCATAAGGTGCCAAGAGGGAGGAGGAGAGGCAGCTGAACACACATTGCAACATGGGGAATTCTGACCAGATGTTAGGAAAAAATTGTTCACTACAAGAGTGGTCAAATATTGAAGTAGGCTGCCCACGGAGGTCATGGAGTCTCCAGCCTTGGAGATGTTAAAAACTTGACTGGACACAGCCCTGAGCAGCCCAATCTAGTTGCCCCTACTTTGAGCAGCTTGTCTGACTGATGGCCTCCAGAAATCCCTTCCAAACAATGTTAGTCCATTGTTCTGTGATTCTGAAAATGTGTTGCTGTATCCAAACCAGCAGCATGCCCTGGTCTGTGCTGCCTCCCAAAGCATACACAGGGATTATTGGAGAAAGTGTTAGTTGATCCACAAAAGCCATGGTACTGGCTATGGTCACAATTTAACAGGGAAGCAGACAGTTTCAGTGTCTGGAATGATTTAAGTAAACAAACACAGTTTCCTGAAATATAAATTTGGAAAATAAAAATACTTCTTTATTTCATGCAAATGCTGTTAGCTTGTTCATTCCATTCATTTCATTTATGGCAGTAGTTACCAATTGGAAATCCTGATCCTTCTCAGACTGCATTCTGAACAGGGATCATTGATGGCTTGTGCACACCAGTACAACTATATACAAATATCTTCTTGTTAGCAGAGATATTTCATTTGTACTTGTGTAGATTGAAACCCCTTTTTGAAACTGAAAACTGAAATGTCAGAGTCAAACTAAAGAGTGCTGAACATTTGTCTAGGTTCCTGTAAAAATACACATAGCTAATTAATTCCTTATTCCTGGTAAAGATCCATTCATATCAATATTTATAAAACATGATGACTTTTAGGATTGTTCAATTTTTCGCAGACTGTTTATATATATTTTTAATTAGGTTTTCTGGAGAAACAGGAAGCTGAAAATCTTTCCTGCACCTTCCAAGTTCACAGTGTCATTCCTTGAGGGAGAATATAAACCAGAGAAGCTGAAAATGCCCTGCCATCAGCCTTTCTCTGTTTAATCTATTAGCCACTCAGCTGTATAATGTATTATCTGTCACACAGCGATAAGCAGCTTAGCTCTCTGAGATAATATTAAATATGTTCAGTTTAGCCTAATTCTGCAGCGCTTCATGAGGAGATGCCCTGATGTCCAACTGGAGCCCTTATGAAACCAGAGCAGCCCTGCACAGGGATGGGGATCCTCCTGCATTGCTTTGGAGGAGAATGTACTTTCCAGCTGTCTGGTCCTTCCTTCTTTTTAAGACCGTTTCTTCAACTCCTGTTCATGCACTGAAAGAAATGAAATATTCAAGTGAGCCCATGCCCTAGAAAGCAAAAATACACAAAAATGTCACAGATCATCCAGAAGTTTAGAGGTTAGAATAGAGCTACCTTGATCTCTTGTTTAATGAGTTCTGCTGCAAAAACATTTAAAAAAGAACTCCTACCCTGTATTTTCTATAATTTAAAAGCACATCCATTTAGCATTTTATTAGTAGTTCATTAGAAGTTTGACAATCACATCTACTCCCTATATTCTCTTTCAATACTTGTAAAATTCATGTCACCTTGCAAAAAACCATGAAAAATCAAGTTTCTCTTGAATCTGCTGAAAGCCCTAATGACACTAATACATAGATGAGGTAGCAGTCTTTGCTTTTTTCTGACACCTCTCCGAGGCTGAAGGGATAAAGGCTGTGTAATGACAGATCCTCTCAGCCCCTTCTCCACAGTGGCTCCAACTGTTCCTGGCACGGATGCATGGACTCCTTTGCTGTTCAGGGAGCTCCATCTGCAGCTCAATGATCACAAGCTGAATTTTAACCAATAGATATAAATAGATTTGATGGGGAGGCTGAATGTGATAGTCATCCCCAGATAGTCACTGCCAAGGAAACAGCGATATTATTAAAAAAAAAAATCCAAAATGTTTGAGTTTTTGAAGGGGGAGAACGGGGACAAACTGAGGTGGAAGGACACAGCTAAGGCAGATGTAGAACTTAAAAATAGTATTAACTGATATTTATGTTGACTAAATATAATAAATATAGCACTAGCTAAAATGCAGGTCTACCAGTGTTAGTGGGTGACCCTAAAGTAAGAACTGGTAAGTACTGCTTGTACTAGGAAAAGTAGAATAAACACAAGTTTCTGCTCTTTTTTGTTTACTCTTCAGTTCATTCTTTGCATATTTTTAAAATACAATCACAGTCCTCAGGTCATCAGCTTAAAAAAATCTGCTCAGATTTCTTCTTATAAATTCTAAAATTACTATTTTAAGGGGATTGCATGTATTCCTTTTGGTGGGAAGTTACATTCGACTTTGGAGTTAAATTTCATATGACCTCAAATAAGACGGGTGCCAGTGCTGAGAAAACTGAATAGAGTGGTACAATTTCCACAGGATTTAAAATTAACCTCATTGCATGATTGGCTTACATTTCTAATCCGATATATCAGGCTAAATATAGACTTTCAAGATAATTTCTTTCCATGCAAATAATCACTGCAGGCTAAAAATCAGTGAAAATGTAAATTAAGAAAGAAAAATACTAAATTAAATTATAGACAAACTATCACTTGCAACAATATTGACCTGAGGATGCCTGCAATGGAGAGAATGCAAAAGTGGACAAAATAAAGAACAAAATTATTGTCTTTGAATATATATTTATAGAGAGAGGGTTTCTGATGCTGTCAGCAATTTCTGTCAAAGAGCTACCTTTAGAGACATCACTGCTGACTTTCAAACATTTCATGTTTTATTACTGCATTTTAATCATTAACTATGAATGGCGTCCCTGAATGATCTGCAGGAGCTATGAATCATTCATTGTAACTAAAACAGTTTTTATTTTTTTTTTAAACCAGGAAAAGGACAGCAAAACCTTTAGAAAAGAACTAATGTTTTAGGAAATGATACAAATCAGTACTAGAAAAAACTCTAAGGTCACAGAAGGAACCAGAGAGTGGGGAGTTGAGAATAAGACTGTATGCAGGGGTTATTTCTACTTGTTTTGTTTTCTCCTCTAGTATCTGTGCAAGAACCAGCCCTATGGCACTATTTGGGAACAGTCTTTAATTTCCCATATTAAAGCAAGACATGAATTTCCATGCAACAGGCAAAAAAATATTTGCTTCATTGACAAAAGTTCCTATCTCTGTTGGAATCCAGCAAGTTCCAAACATAGGAGAAATATTATAACCCACTTCACTTGGTTTTATTTATTTGTTAGTGTAACTTGTACCAAGAAGTATAAATAGCCCTTAGTTCCTGTGGAAGCTCACAGCACTGTTTTTGATCAGTCTCACAAGAAATTTACTCTGAATCCTTATGAGGTTTATTTTTAATACATGAATTCCAGCCTGTGAGAGAAACTGTATCTTCAACCATGATCTTTGTTATATCCTAGTCCCATAAAAATCCTTCTCTTTGGTTCAACAACTAGATGCAGCTTTCAGACAAACAGGTGAGACAACCCAGGCTTGGAAGTGACAGCACCATGGAGACAGCATGAAGATACCCCAGGCAAAAAAATAAGTAAGGTGTAGGTATGAAAACCATCACTAACAATTGCCTGCTTCTTGTCATGCTTAATGGCTGCATCCCAGTTAATGACAAAATGGAAAGATCGTAAAAGAAATATTGAAAGAGAGACTGTCTCAGAAGTTGCTTTAAAGAAGATATACAAGATATGTATTAACCTCTGATTCTCTGCCTGCTGCAAACTAGATTGGCTGCTAAATTCAGCTCCAAGCCAGGTTTATTGGCCTGTAGGCCAGTGTCTCACTACTGGATCATGAAATGTAAGGTTTGTGAGGTCCTCACCAGTCATATCCTAAAGAGAATCTGATCTTTGAGTTCATGATGATTCACAGTTGCTGTGTCCCAGCATGAATCTGCAATGCATTTTGTGGAGTATCCATCTTTCACACAGATTGTCCCCTTTATTTCACTGAATGCTACTTGTCTGAGTGAGGTTTACTCAATAGAAATAAGGAATGCAGCTACGAGCTTTAGTGATTCAATGTGGAATTGAAATGAAGGAGCTGAACTGGCTCTATGGACATATGAAACAATATTTTTCCCTTCTGTGAAGTCCTTCATGAGGTCTTTGCTGGACCCTTGTTAGTCTTTGACCCACTGATGATGTGAGGGATCTCAGGAGTAACCCCTCATGCTGGCCTCCAGTGGAGCCTGTTATGTAGTCCAAAAACTCTGAGAGAGGGTCTGGTTTATGTCCTATTATCTAGAATCCATTAAGAAATTCTGCATCCAATTATGACACCAAAGTATCTATTGTGTTGAGTTTAATGTTTCTCAGACTTTCCTAAACTGTAGTCGTCAACATTAAAAAATCAGTATCAAGTCAAAGTTATCTCCTGTTATTTTAAATAGAGCCAGTGGGGTTTTTTTACATGTAGAAGTAGACTGGGCATCTCAGATATGTACCCATTTAGGGTCTGATATAGTTGTTGCATAATATTTGGCCATTTGTGGGCAAATTGTGGTCAAAAGAAACTTTCTGTATACAAGAAAGGTTTTAAAAAACTGTAGCTTCTTTTTCAGGAGGCATCAAAGGGCAGCCTATGTTTATCATGGCTAAACTAGGCTATGGCTGAGAAAGGTATGCTGTCTGAAATAGGTTTAGCAACATAGTTGCTTGGCCATACCTTCATTATTTTATATCTGCTATTCTGGAAGTTATTCTAGTTCAGTCTAGCTGCATTTAGAAAAATCAATGGCAGCATTGACATGCTACCCTTGCAAGCCAAACTTGACCCTGCTGGCTGCATGGTGTGTCTGTTTCTTAGTGAAACAGAAAGTATGTATCTTGAGAAGACGGTTTTGATGAATCAAGCAAATAATATTTCTAGCAGCAAGATTAATTTTGCTAGCCTCTCATAATTCCTCATTTGGCTCACCATGTTTGTTTTACAGATTTCCAATAAAAAAGACCAGTTGTGTCTTTCATTATTTTTTTCCAATTAATTTTAAAAACAAAGAAAAAAAAAGAGAAAAAATTATTTGCATTAGCTTTTTGTCCTTACCATCCGATTCATGCTCTGAATAGTCTCAAAGCTGTCCTAAGCTTTGCCTTCACTGAAAAAAGTCATACATACTTATTGTGTCAACCAGAAGTCCTCCCAGAGGAAAAACATGGACAGAAAGAATGTAATTTTTTTCTGCAGGGAAAATCTGTTAAGATCAAATGTGGCCAGGGGTACTGAGTTTTGTAGCTAACTTTTGGGAAGAGATAAAAATGCCAAGTAGCATTTTCACCACCATTTTACAATGAACAATGGTTTCAGGTCAATTTGTCCTCTATGGAAAATATTACTTCCCAACTGCTACCTCCCCAGTACCTTTACAGCAGTAGGAAATAAATCTCTGGTAGCTCTGAGACAGAGTAACAGCTGCACCAAAATCTGATTGAGGAAAACATTGTGCAAAAATCAGGACATGAAAATGCAAAATGTAACAAACTTTATTCTACAAATCTGAAAAGAATAAATAAACAAATGTTAACAAAATTTTCAGGATTACTTTACCAAAGAATACACAAAGTGCATATACTTTGACAGGCAAGTCCATGCTTAACACAAAAGAGTTTGGGTTGAAACTGGAAAGACAGTGCATGGAAGGACAGTGATTTCTCTACCCATCTCCTGAGACATTGTATGGTTTCACATTTCTTTGGCTGCTGTTTAGCCAGGCTTATGTTGCCTCCTATATATTCCTTTGTTCAGTGTATTAGTTGCACAGATTGTATCAGTGCTGACCTCATGGTACCACTCCAGGCAACTAGTTTCCACCCAATGCACTCCTGCTCTGAATCCATATCTCTTCCATTTCTGTATAGATGGTAGAGGGTCCAAGAATTGCAATCAGTTGCCCTGTAGGGCAATACAGCCTGTCTGCAGCACACTCTTGGCCCCTGTTGCTAATTTTTCCTTTTCTTTCTTCTCCCTCCACCAGCTTCAGCTCTAACTTACTAGTCCTCTCTCCAGTTTTGGTCGGCCCCTCTCCAGTTCGGGTAACAAGATCCATGTGCATCCCCCACTCTTTCCTTCTTCTTGGCCCTTGCACGTGAAACCTGCAATGCCACCAGGGCAGCACTCCCCTGGCCTAGAAGAATGCCTGTAGGTTGGCTGCAGCCGCTTTAATGGAGTTAAATTCATTCTATTTATGCAACCTGGCTTTGGGGAGGCTCTCTGTGAGTTGCATATTGTTTTCTGCAAAAAGATGGGCTACACTTGTGACAGGGCAGGTGTGTCCATGCTGCACATGCAGACACCTTTGGCCTCTGAGGTGTGGATTAAGGGTGAGCCAAAGACTCTCTCCTGCTGGTTCCTAGAGGTCATCTCAAACCTATGACCGAATACAGACTTGCTTCCCTTTAATGTGAGTGTGGCTTCCATTTGTGGCTTGAGGCCATGCTTGAAATGAGTGCCTGCATAATCTCTATCCTCAAATTTACATCAGCTTTCCAAGTTTGGGATGTTTCCCCACTTGTTTCCAAGTTCAAGAAGTTTTCTGTGAAACATCTAAGAAACTCCTAACTATAAAAATATTAACTATTCTTAGTTCATTTTGTGCATACACTTTGGGAAAATTGCCAATATTCATGTATTCAGCTGGTTCTTATTCTCCACAAGTTTACTTGTTCTTTGCCTACGTAAATATTATTGTGGACTCATTTCTGCATCCAGCAAAAAATGAATCTTCTAAAGGGCCTTTTCAAAGTAGAACTGGTCAGACTTGGAAAACCAGCTGGAAAATGGCCAAAATGAATGTGGTGGTAGATTGTTTTTCCAAGGTCTTGGCAGAAGGTGCCTCCCGGAAAGAGCTGTCAGGAATGTAATGCTCTATGGCTGCTCCTTGAGTGCACTCCACATCTAAAGTGCTCACTAATTCAGGTTTCATTGGAACTGCAGATGGGAAAGTGCAATTTGCAGGGGCTCGCATCCCTCATCCCTCTGCAGTAATGATTACTAAAGGTTGTTCGAATTAGCAGAAATAAGGATGCAAGCCTACTGAGCTTGACATTGCTGAGCCTGATTCGTTTGCAGTATCTTGGGCTGAAAGAGTAGACAGGGTAGAAGGCTGGGCACTGACTGAAACCTGCCTGAGTTCCCGCCCCTGTCAGAGCCACCGACTTCAGCAATGGTGAGATTTTTTAAACACACAAGTAGACAAGGAACTCTGGAACTTCCTATAAAATGTAGCTGTAAGCTTAAGGAATGACTGATTTAATACAGAACATGAAAGATGTTTTAATCTCTAGGTTCACTTATTGCATGTCAGATGACTGAACTGTGTCAGATGATGAGTTTCACAGGAAAATGTTTTTCTTTTCCAACGTCCTTCATATTAGGAATTCATGGAGGGAATCAAATCAGCCACAGATACTAAAACTGGTCTTGCTTCAATTGAAGATCAGCAGACTAAAGGGCAGCAGCTGAGAAGAATGAACTCATACAGTTTTGGAATTATCTAGATATATTTAGATTTAAATGACATGAAGGAAGGCTTACTCAGCTCTCTGTGGATTTTTAAATATTTTTCTTTATTCATTTGGGTTTATTTTCTTCAGTTTAGTATAAAGAGATGATACAGAAATTGTTCTGGAATCAAGAACAATGGTACCTTTCTGCTTTCCTCAACATGCCACAAACCTGTGAATGTGAGTATCAAAACCTTTCTCAAAATTGTTTCAGTTCTGTGTCTACTCAAGAGCTTGTTTAACACATGTGCTTTGTGGTAGCTTTGGAGTGATTCAGGTCAAAAGAGAAAAAACTTTATCTTTTGATGTTATCTCTAAAATCTGACTGTGGGGAAAGCTGAGAAATGCTCTGAATGTAAATCTCTGGCAACATTGAAGGTCCTGGGAAAACAGAGTCTTGCATGAAGCTGAGTTTGTTATTGAGAGGTGCTGGTGATTAATAAAACATCCAAAGCATTTTTGCAAGGAATAGGGTGATCTTGACTAGGGGCTGCTTGACCTGTTGTGCATGTAGAGGAGGACTCATAACAGTATGCCCAGCCCACAGCTGCAGGCATTAAAGCACAACTGAGAAAATGTACCCTGGAGGTTCCTTTGTGATTAAAATGATACCTTAAGAATACAGTGGTTTCTAAGATGTACACAGGGAAGCGGGCTCCAAACAGCGTTATCTCATGCACTTTCAAGCTGTGTCCAGCCAAGATGTTTATAGACAATCAGCCACCACACTGAGTGCCATTATGCAGCAAGGGGAACAGTCCTGTACTTATGTTACATGACTTTGGCCATTTTGCACGTTTTAGAGCCTTTATCCTTCTCTTGGGTTCTGCAGTGTGAGAGCAGCTGATGATACTCTGTAGCTCTACTAAGGCTGGAGGACTGTTTTCTCTACTCTTTAGCCTCTTTTTTCTCCCTATCGTAACAGTCACATTTCTACCAAGGAAGATTGCTCAGAACCATCAGAGCTTTTAATGAAACTCTAAAACTGTAATTTTCAACATGTTTTGTTAGATATAATTTTTAAAAAGTGCTAAAGAACCTTTTAGAAATTTCAAGTATGTGGATTGTTACAGAGACTATGTGACTGTACTACTTAGCAACATTTCACAGAACCCAGAGAAGTAATTGATGGGTACCAATAACACACACACTAGAAAACTTCTAATATGCCTCAGACAAACTGCTCCTTTCAGGTGAGAAATGAGGCCATCTTAACCACTTTTTCAGTCCTGAACATGATATTCTCTTTCTCCTATATTTTTCTCCTATGCCTGTTGCATCTTGCTATACAAATCATCTTTTATCATAATTAGAATGTTCTTTGTCCAAAGTTGTACTTTTATACTTCTGTTTTCATGTACTCATACGCCTTGGTTTTGTGTGTACTTTGTTACCTTAGCAGCAGGAAAGTTCTGTTTAATCTTCCATGAAGACCTGGCATAACAATGAATCATTCTTGCCACGGAATCTTTAGAAACTACCCCCTGCCCCTTCTATAAACATGGGAAACTGCTCATAAATCTTTTTAGTAATGTTTTTAATTTATTACATTTCCTCTACTTAACTAAATGTTTGCACCATTTTGTCTTCAGGCTTCTAGAACTGTACAATAGAAATGGAGTTAAAGGTATGGCCTCGGGACATTTACCAGCAGCAGCTGCAGGACAGAGCACGATGTCCAGTCTTAACCTGTACACCACCTGAAAGTCCAAAATGTCACGTGATGTTGTCTGAGAGGTTTTACCCTCCACAGAGTAATAGTTCCCTGCTTAGGAGCCATGTAAAGTAAGAGGCCGCTCTACAAGCTTTAAAATCTTCAACTTCTCAGTGTAACGTTTCTTTTTCTTAACTTTCTGGATTATTTCCACAATGAACTAGCTTCTTGCTGTGTACGGAAACACTAGCAAAAGAAAGAAATGAGAAAGCTGTCTGGATTTTCAAGGCCCATGTTGCATCCAAGTTGAACTTAGAAATCCAAAATTTTTAGTCCAAAATATAAATTTAATTATAAAAATTAAGAATTACAAGAAAATTAATTGAAATACAGGTTTTTCAAAATCTGCTTTAAAGGGTGTTTGAAAGAAAACTAATTAGTTGCATTTGTTGTCAAGTGGTCGAATGCAGGCAGGAAGTCCCCTGCTCTGCCTTTGATGGTGTCTTGAAATAAATGTGGAAAGAGGATGCTGAAGCTTTGGCTAAAGCTGTGTCAAGTGTGATGGATGGAAGATCCCCATGAGCTCTGGAACTTTAGCTCAATTTGAGTCTCTCAACTCTGGCCATGAATTTAGCTGCTCAGACTCTGTTTTGAAATTCAAACTGTAGGAACTTACTGACCCAAGGGCTACAGGAACACAAAGGAGACTAAAAACAAAAAGAAAAATGGGGATTGTCTTGGCTGGCTAGAGAACAGTTTGGGACATTTGAAAATAAATAGTGGGCCTGTATTCTTCTAACAGGTGATAGTTTTACCTTTCCAGCTCCATCATTTCCCCCCCCTAGCTTTTAGTGAATTTATGCAGCTCAGAAACACTTCCAAATGAAGTGAAATGAAAGTTGGTTGTTTTCCAGATGGGAAAGGAAACTAAACCTGTGGCTTTTAAAGGTTACTAAGTAAAGAATTCTTAAAAGGAGAGGAAACAACCTTTAAAATACTTTAGTTAGAGGTTTTACAGTCCCATTAGAATTCTTAAATTTTCTTATTTACAGCTCACGCGTTTTCCAGCTAGTGCCATTGCCACATGGTTTCTCTAGGTTATTTGGTATGCGTCAAGGATGTCTCTGAGAGGTAGGAGCCTTCTCTTCTACTATTTAGTGAGAGACAAAGATGTCCATTACCCTTCAAAATCAGACTTGTTATCTTTTTTCTTTTTTTTTAATCCACTTTGCTGTATTTAAAAAATAAATTAGAAAGCAGGAGTTATTAATATTACAGTTTAATGCTATATATTAGTGCTGTGAGTGAATCACATACAACCAGCTGCAGCGAGTTGCCCTGATTCTATTTGTTTCATAAATAAGAATATGGCCAAAATAGAATATTAAACCCAACATTTTCTAGTAGTGAGTAAATAGATAAATAAGCGGGAAGTAAGCCCCTCTATCTTCTAAAGAAAGCTTAGAGAAACATAAGAAAATTTGTTGTCAGAAACAATCCTGCAGCTTGAAGGAAATTCACTGAGTAAGGTAATGTGAATTTCCCAGCAAATGCCTGTAATTACTCACCTATCTCAGAATTTTAACAAGTTGCTTGGTGTTACCTTACACACTGACATAAAGAAAAACTTGTCTCCTTTGCCCCTTTTGCTAATCAGTCAGCAGCAATTAAACAGTAAACACTTGTTGGTCACTGGTTGGTGGTTCCCACAGCTAAAGGTATGTTCAAGTGAAGACGGAAGCACTGAAGCCAGAAAATCTTAACCTTTGTACCTAAGTGTACTCTGATGAAGTTTTCTCTTTTTTTTTTTCAACACACACTCTCATGAAAGCAAAGTAATGCACAGTTATAAATCTTTGCAGGATTGGTACTTGAGTTCTCATTTTAGGACTGGGCTTTATATTGATGATATTAAGCTCTACTCCAGAGGACAGTGAAGTCAGTGGAAAGCTTCCCAGTGACTTCCAGTGACTTGAGCAAGATAAATCAAGCTCAAAGCGAGCACTGAGCATTTTATGGATCTTGCCTTCCTCAAGACCTGCAGAATTTCAAAATAAATGATCAATATTAAAATGTAAAGGAAGTTTTAAGGACATATTTAGCAGCAAATCAAGGTCTGTGCTTAGTCCGGACAGTGGAAGATCACTGAGGGCCGTGGCAATGCAAAAGTGTGAAGAAGGCTGACAGCACACACTTCAGCACTGGGGGGGAAACAATGGAAAGTTTAGTCAGAGGAAATGAGTAACCATCTGGCTGTTTGTAGAGAAGTAAGAGGATGAGGGTTTCGACTGTACTCACATGTGTAAGGCTGCCAGCTATGTGGGTCTTAGAATTTAAATAAAGACAAGCTGTGTCCTCACAGACCCAAAAGCTGATGAGGACTGTAGGGATTCCCCTCGTCTCCTTGCAGATGAGCTGAGAGATGAAGGGTTATTTGGGATTATCTGCTTATCCCGCTGATTAATAACATCTGTTTCACTGCTGACAATATTGGGAACTTTACATCTATAGCAGGGAGTGAAAGCAGGCAGTGCAGTTTAATTCCTTCAGGATGCACGGTGTAGGACAACTCTCTCCCCCAGTGGCCTACCCACCCTCGCTTGCCCAGAACGGCTTCATTTCCCACCTTTTGCCGCATTACGATGCGGGCAGTGGGGCCAGTCGGAGCAGGGTGGCAGCTGCGCATGGAGCGGGGGGGACTCGGAGCATCCCGAGGTGCGAGCCCGGAGCATCCCCCGGGCGGGGCGGGTCGGGTCAGTGCCCCGCGTCGCTCCCCTCGACCTGCGGGCAGCGCACCTGGGGGCGGCACCGGCGCCCCTCTCCGGCCGGGGCGGCGCGGCTGGGGCCG
>JAWWMO010000121.1:82508123-82532530 GCA_035047845.1 Dendrocincla fuliginosa | reverse complement strand
CAGGGCGGTGCGGGGGTGCTGCGGGGCGGGGTGGAGCCGAGCCGAGCCGAGCCGGGCGGCCCCGGCCCCGTCCCGAGCGGGGGAGCCGCTCCCGCAGCCTGCGCTGCCCCGTCGCATCCCGTCCCGTCCCGTCCCGGGGCTCATGCGGTGAATGAAGATGGTGATCCGCGTCTTCGTCGCCTCCTCCTCGGGCTCGGTGGCGGTGAGTGGGGGCGGGCGGAGGGGAGGGCAGGGGGGAACGCGGCCGCCGCAGGCAGCGCTCATTCTGTGGGACCGGCACCGGGACCGGCACCGGGACCGGCACCGGGACCCGGCACAGCTGGAGCCGCCGCTCGCCCTTGCCCGCCGCTGGCCAGCCCTTGCCCGCCGCTGGCCAGCCCTTGCCCGCCGCTGGCCAGCCCTTGCCCGCCGCTGGCCAGCCTTTGCCCGCTGTCCGAGCGCCCGCCGGGGCTGCGGGTGGGGAAAAACACGACCGCCCTCCGCAAGGCTTTAGCTAGCTGTAGTATATTGTCCTCGGCAAACCAAGCACCCCGACCCCCCTTGGTAGGGGACGAGTCTTGGGGGTGTTCGAAGGGTGTTGAAGGTGATTAGACAGGGCTAAACTTGCCCGCTTTGGGAGGGGCCAGCGGGGACATCGTCCCAAGGGACGCCCGCCCGGCAGGTGCGGTGTGTCTGTGCCTGCCAAGCGGGGATGGACGGGCAGATAAACACAGGGAGAGCCTGGGGACGGGCTTCAGGCCACCAGCACTTCTCTACAGTAAGAAATACTCCGGAAAAGGTACAGCTCCTCTCAAACTCTCTTTTGGAAGGCATCACTGCGTTCTCTGTTTAATTGAAGCTCATACACCATTCTCTTGTTGAGTTAATTATGCATGTGACCTATGAATTTCCACGTTTTCATAAAAGTGACAGTTTTCCATTAAGGAAGTCTAGGTGTAAGCATTCTACCGGATTCATTCTTTAATGAAAAATATCAGAAGTATTTAAATATAATTGATATTCTTTATGCTTCAGCAGTGAGGGCAATGGCACTTTTTGCGTTGCAGGAGGATGTAGCACTGAATTTTCCCATCTGAAGGGTTATTGTGTGTTCACTTCCTTCAGCCTTTTACTGTGCAGTACTAGTTTGCAGTTCAGTGGCATGATGACAGGTATGTGTTCTGATATGTTTTGGCATGAAGTGTTCAGAATGCTTAGTGGCTGCATTAGAGCTAATAAAAACTAATTATCCGTTTCAGTAGCCAACTGAGTGAACACGGAGTGTCTTCAGAACTCTATAACCAGTGTCTGTCAAGCATCCGTAAGAGAAACATCTTCTTCCCTTCGTGGGCAGTTGTCTCATGCTGTGGTAGCATAGTATTGCTAGGTTTAGTTTCTGTTTCGTGCCTCACAGGTCAAACAATAATACATAGTTTTGTGGGTTTTGTTGAAGGGGTAGAAAAGGGCCACTTAGTTAACTCATCCACATCTCCAGTCTGCAAGGAGGTTATTGATCAGGTTTTTGGTTCTGCTCTCTCCTTACCCAGTCTACCTGCAAGGTACATGTTCTATTATCAGCAGCACTATAACCCTGCTAACTAGCTAGTAACTCAACAAACCAAATCTGAATTTGATGAGCAATTTAATTTGCACATCAGTTCACTGGTTGACTTTTTTTCTGGGTTGGACAACAAGAGAATGACATATAATATGGGTAATAGTTTGTGTGCTGGTGATAGTGAACTTTCTTCATCTTGACAGCTGTACATCTGAGTACAGCTTAGCCAGAGAAGAACAGATGATTTAGTGATTGAAGGTACTATTATACAGGACAAGAGCTGTGACATCTCTTTTCTGTCAATTTTTCTTCATCTGTGTTACCACGACATTTAAAAACTTCAATTGTGGGCTAAGTTCCTGCTGTTCTCAGTGCTGTATCATGAAGGCTTTATTTTCTGTGGGCTTTGCAGGGGATGTCTGCAGATCCTAGCTAAGTGACAGAGAAAAATGACAAAGAAAAAACTATTATTAGCTTGTTATGTGGGAATCTGCATCTGGAGAAAAAGGTGGTTACTGTATTGCATGTCTCTTAGCATGGAGGTCTTAAATTTATTTTCATTCTCCTAGAACTGAACATTAGTGTAAGGAAACAAAAAGTGTTTGAGTCATGTAATTCCTTGTCATCTCCTCCAGCCTTCAGCACAACTGCATCAGCTCTTTTTTGGGATCCTGTGCAATTCGTGAGACAGGATGATTTCCCTGTTTAGAGAAATGAGTACCCCTTATAGATCCTACTCTGTCTCCTGCTAAAAATTATGTCAGTCTCCATGGTTTAATTTCTACGTGTAGGATAACCTGAGTCAAATTGTAGGCTAGTGAACGTGGATGTTGTTCAGATTAGTATCTGAACTGCTGTAATTGACCAAAACCTGCTTTGTGTAATACTGGCTGATTACAGCTGAATGTGTAACTGTCACACAATTCACTTTCCTAATCTCACTAGACATAATTTGTTAAATTACTCTTTATTTTAAAATAAAAAGTCCATGTAGACTCTAGGGTAAGCTTTTGTTTTGGCAAATATAGTGAGCTAAACTCTGAGTATGACTCCTTTTGAAATCTTCAGAATACTGAGGTCAGAAAATAGGCACTTGGCTGAAATAGTCCTGAGAAGTACAGTGGTTATGTAGTCAGCACAGGCTTCAGTTTGCATAAATATAACTTTCCCTGGAAACTACTTAAATATTTATTGATCTCGATACTTAGTGTAATTTCTTTTGTGCGAAAGAGGATAAAAATGTGCAATTGTCATGCATAATTCTAAGAGATAAGTGCATACAATGTTTTGAGGGGTCATTTAAAAGAATAAAAAAAAGGAAGTAATTGGAACAGGTGAGAAGGAGCTCAGAATAACATGATTTTTCCCTTCATTTGGTCTTGGAGTTCTTCGTTCAATGTCTTCCAGACATCTGAAGGTTCTTAGATCTCTGAGAGGTTAATGGTAGTAACTGGGGTTTTTGGGTGGGTGCTTTTTTGTGTGTTGTTTTTTTTTTTTTTTTTTGGTTTTGTTTGGTTTCTTTTTTTTTCCTCAATAGAACTTGTGAATATAAAGTCCTCATGAGCTTAAAACAGCTCACAGATCCCAAAACCTTGTTGTTGCTTGAGTGGAATCATTGATTTTTAGTGTTTAGAGAAGCTGGACCGTGAGTTTAGCCTGGAGGGACGCTGTAGACAAGTTTCCGAGACCTTCTTGTGAGAAGGGAGGAGAGAGGCATTGTGTGTGTGTGTACATTTCTGAGTAACCTCGTGTTGTTTTAAGCATGCATTAGGCAGATCTGATTGAATCACAATGTGAAGCCTCTGAATAGGCAGGCAGGCATGTTTCTACAAGCCTTACTGTCTCCTACTTTTTCTGACCTGAATTTCTACTTGTGTTGGTAAGCTGTGTCTTGAATTCCAAGCACTTCTTTGTAGGGCTGGGGAGACAGGCTTTGCTACTCCTCCCTGATAAGGACGTTCAGTGTTCTTTTGTGCTTAGGAGAAAGGTTATTTTAAAAGTAGCCTTTCCTTTTCTCCCTCAGCAGTGCTTCACTGTTTTCAGGAGGTAATTTATGTCCATATTTTTCACCAGGTCATTCCTAGGTGACTGTAATTTTATCTGTTTCACTTATTCCAGTCTATCAATAAAAATCTACACTTGTGCTACTGTGGTATGTGTTGACTCATAGTTAAATGGTTTCCAGTGTTTTTAAGCAGCTCTACCTTTGTCAGAAAGCTGGTAGCATGAGCTAAATAACTCTATGTATAGAATTCCTACAGTTATCTAGAAATGCTAACCCAGAGAAGACTTCAGTCTTGAAGAGGACTGAGAATATCATTGAAGAGCTTTCAAATAATGCAAAAATTTCAAGGAACTGGCTCACTTTCTTCTTTGTGGTATTTTTTACTGAAGCTTCATCTGTTAAGCTGGACACATAGTATAGGGGAGTTAGTGAGATAATGACACATCAGGTAGAATCTACTCTGACTATGAGAGAAACACTTTCCCATTGACATTTTTGTGTGTTCACAAGGTGAGAAAAACACATCACTGAAACGAAGTCCTTTTAGTGTGTAAGGGCAAGTACTACTCAACCACATTCTCCATGAGAACATATTTAGGGGGACAGGAGAGTTTCAGGAAGAAGAGCAACAACTGGAAAAGAACAGACCTTTTTAAGTGACCGAAACTTGGACTTTGACTCTTGCTACTGAGGAGCATTACGGACTTTTTTTTAATTAGGAAGCTTGCTAAGTGCAGTTATAGTTGAATTGTTTCTATCGCAAATACTGGGTTTACGAGACTAAAGCTCGCCTTTTGTTTAAGCGTATTATGGAGGTCAAGCAAGTTGGATTTTTTGTTTCCTGGCGTGACTTTAAATCACATTATAAAACATTGGAATGTCAGATTAATTACAGTCATGTTTGTTTGGTTCACATGTTGTTGGGTAGTGTAATGAAGACAAACACAGTGCTAGCATTCTTAAGGCTAAGCTGTTCTCCTATCGATGGTGATTTTCAGCTCCACCCGTGTTTGCACAATGTCATTGTACTTCAACATTTCTCATAGCAATTTCTCAGGAATATTGTGCATCTTACTGAAAGGTGTGGAGTAAGTTAACTTAGAATATGTCACTTCTTGAATATCCAACATTAACATTTTTTTTGTTTGTTTGTTTCTCTGCACCCCAAAAACAGAACAGTCAAAACTGAAAGTGATTTGGTTGAGTGATACATGTGCCTTTTGTGAGAATGGTTAGTTATGGTGGTTATTTGGAGGGATTTACAACTTGTTGCATGTGATTTATGGAAATTCAACTACCTGTAATATATGATAATAAACTTTGAAAACTAAAAACATTATCATGATTTTTTCATATTAGAATTTCATAAAATCAGACCTGAGCAGCAGATAAGTTAGGGTTTCAGAAATGAGACAGTCTTAACAGTTAAAGTGATCCTGCAATATTTACGTGGGAGGTAGCAGCAAACAACCAGTATTGTCTAACATCCATCAGCATGCTGAGGATACACCCACTGGATTGGATCTTCAAAGCCTTATTTATGAATCCCACATGAACATCATACTGTGTCACTTCACTTGGTTGAGGTGGTGGTTCTTTTGGTTGTGCACCTACAGAGCAGTTCTGTAACCACAGCAGGGATACTGCAAGAAAAAGGTTGGATCCTTGCTCAGCCGCTGGGCATGTCAGGGTATCAGTGTCTTGGACATTAGTAATTATATCGTGCCCATAGGAGAGATCTGGACACTTTCTGGATCTAGTAGCTTTGACTGGCAAAATTAGTTTGCTCATCATTCCTCAAGTTTCTTTTTATCAGGTTAGGTGGCTCATATTCAGCTTTGCTGGCTTCTGTCCATCCTATTTTGTAGGGTTGTGGCAGAGAGCCTCCCTCATGACTGTGAATTCTGCGAGGCAGGGAGGTCAGTGCTGAAGGCACCTTAAGGACTGACTGACTGTGGATCTAGGTTTCAAGTCTGTATTCCAGATAAGTCTAAATTCTAGTTACATTCTCCTGCCTTGTGATGAAAGAGAACTGTGAGCCTCTGAACAGCAGTTCAAACAGCTTAAGGAACGTGTTCAGGGGGAAGCTGAATGAAAACCCTAGTCAAGAGAATGCAGGTAGAATTTGTCTATGGTATTCAGTACCTAACTGTTGCACCACTCTTGTATGCTCTAGTGCATTTCAAATATTTACATTTCTCCTTGGCAGAGTATGTCAGAAATAAAGGTACCTTGAAGAACGTGCTGTGGACTACACAGTGTCATGAGCAGTAGGGCAGTTACTGACCTTTGATTACAGCTGTAGCTGTAATAAAATTTCAAAGGAAGTATTGTTCTAACTGGATTTGTGAAAACTTTTCCCCTTTGTTTTTCTATAGAGCACAGCAGTGTCAAATTGCAAGTCCCCAAATGGGCAAACTTCACTGATGTGACCTGTTCTCCTTAATATTCCACCCATATCATCAAAGCCTAGAAAGTCTTTTTCCTGACCCTGATCATAGTGTCAGTGATCAGTAGATGTCACATACAACTGAATTTGAATATATTAATGAAAAAGAATATTGAAATAATAACTAACTTGTATGCAATTTATTAGTACAAATTACTTTGGGAATGCTTTTATTTTCCATATTGTTTTGTGGAATGAAAATTAATTTGGACTCATAGCTGTCTGTCTGCAGGTGGAAAGGCAGGGATTGAAGTGTATGCCACTGAAAGCAGCGTGTTTTCCATATGCAGCATACTGCATGCTCAATGTCTGGTTTCTTGTCACTACAAGGGTAGCCCAGCCAAGAGACAACTGAATTTCACTACATTTTGGCATCACAGATCTGCTTTCCCAAAATTTGGTCAGCTATTCTTCTGTAAACTTAGGTCAGATATTCGCTTTCTCTCTAGACTTTTTTTTTCCCCAAGAAGTATTATTGGGGCAAAATACGCTGAGCACTAGAGGATTGGATGTTTTTTGGTATTTTTTTGTTTGTTTTGTTGTTTTTTTTTTTTTTTTTTAAATCTTTGTAAAAAGAGATATTAAGGAAAGTGTTGAATTAAAGTCATTGGTGGACTAATGTGAACCTGTGATCTGTAGTCATTTGCTAGGTTGTGGTGTCTGTTGTAGTAAATTCATGTAAAATGTGATCCAAAGCTTGTTGAAATTGGTGAAAACATCTTCATTGACAGACTGGGCTCTCATCCAAGCTGGATGACTTCCATGCTTATCATTAAACCCAAATGGTGTCTCGTGTATGAAAAGTTCAGGACTTTATTAATGTTTATTGTTCTGAATTTTTTTATTTGTGCCTATAAGAGATAAAATGCTGCTGGCTCCAACTTGGGACTACTCAAGTACTGTCTGCAATGTTACATGTCCTCATTAGCAGTAAGGAGACATGAACCTCAGGACATAATCTACTCAAAATGAAAGAGCTAGCTTGTTGGTAGGAGGGTTGTATTGGAATCCTAAGCCTCTGTCCTTGGGCAAGCCATAGCAACTGAGTACCAGTGACATGATTTACAGTCCACATTCTAGGCAAGAGAGCTGAATTTCCTGAATCTCCACCATTCTGGTAGCAGTGAGGGTAGAAACAAATAATTAGCTCTTGCAAAGTTATGTCTGTCTTGTATTCGTGAATACTTCCTTGTTTTTAGGATTTAAGGACCTATAGGTAAAACCCAAGGACAGTGAATGTGAAAGTTTACTAGTCAAACTTACCTGATAGTGCCAAAGCCCAGAAAAGCTTGCCAAGGCAATGGGACAATATTTATTCAGAGTAAATTGCCTTTCTTAATATTCGTAAGAACTTAAAAAAAATCCTATATTTTAATGGATACATTGAATATTCTGGTTCTGACAGTCTTGCCAAAAGTGAGGTATACTGTTAAGTCCATTCTACTTGCTATATGAATGCCTTTGGTTTTAATTAAAATACAAGCAAAACTTAAGCCTATAATTCAACATATTTCAGTTGACCACTGTTAGATTCTCTCTGGTACTCTTCTGCACTCTCCTTTTCCTGATGTACTTGTTTCAGACAGTTTAGACTTCTGTTTATCCAACAAGGGAAATGTAGAAGTTAGTAGTTATGGAAGAATAGTCAGCATTTAAGGAAGTTCTTCATTGTATAAAACCAGTATCACTTTTGTCTTTAGCAATCTGAATGCAACTTGGAGATAAAGAGTTGTCACGAAACTGGTAACCCACAGTGTATCTCTTTAAGTACGCTAAGGGCAACAGCTTCCTCAGCTGCAGCCTCAAGTGTTGGTCCCCTAAGGCAGTCTGCTCAGAAGGATATGCTGCTATCTTTGTTTTGCCTAAAGTGTGGAAGCTTGCTAAGAAGAGTAACGAATGCAGAAATGCTGTACACTGTGGAATCTATTCCTAGCTGAAATCTACTGTATCTAAAACCATGATCACGTTCCAGTATGTCAGTGTTTTTTACCAGCTTATTTTTTTAGTAAGTTTTACAGAAGATAGTTAACATTTTGCAAGTCCCCCAGGTTGGTAAATTTCCTTTCTGGCAAGATAAGGGGAAAGGTAGAGGCAGTGGTAGTGTTTCTTACCTGTGACTGTCAATGGAAAGAGTCTGCAGTTAGCTGCGAAAGCTCAAAGTGCTTCTGAGTTACTCAGTAGCCATGAGAGTGTTTGTGTAATCTCTCCTGGGGCTGGTATGTTGTTTGGTCAGCACCTGCTGCACGGGCAAGTGGAGTCAACTCAGAAACCTAAGTCACTGTTGACTCTCATTTCTGAAAACATCAGATTTTAGTGTGACTCGTGTTGGTGAGTGAAGTGTGATGTGATCTTTCAGGGAATGACACAAAGTTTCTGGTGGCTGGGTGAAAGGGGTGACTGAGATACAAACGTACAGGCAATTCATTTAATGTAGTTTGTCTCATAGCAAGAGAGCATGGATGCAAAACTACTTTTCTTGCATGGGCTTTAGACCTGCATCTGTGAAGTATTTTGGGGTGGAATCTTCTAATTTTTTTGTTCAAAGCTGTGTCTCTCCTTCCATTCTAGTGTGCTGCTTTACTGTAAGAGATATTTATCACCATTCTGAAGGGGCTGAGTCTAAAGCGTGTGGACATCCTTCTTTTGGGGTGGTAAGAGCTACAGTGATGAGGAACCTTCTCAAAACAAGTAATTTCTACCTCATTAATGCAGGAAGAGCAAATCAATTTGATTTTACATCAGTAAACAACCTTATTTAGTCTAAATTTAATATTGTACTTCACTACAAGGTAATTGAATTTGGCATAGAGAAAAGAGAGTATCTGTCTTGCTAGCTGATTTATGAAGGAAAGCTCTTAGGAGATGCAGATTGTTCAGTGAGTCATGTGAATCATCAGTAACAGCATGTCCTTCTGTTGCTGCCCATCTCCCTTGGGTAGGACAGACTTTGTCTCCACAGGTAAGAGTTCCAGGGTTTATTTTGCTGCTCTGTCTCTAGATAACTAATCCCCATCATTCCCACTAAGATAACGTGGGAAAACACAAAATGTTTCTCATTTTACTGCAAGGAATAAACTTGCAGAAGTTAATGCCTGGGAGTGACTTTTGCATGTGTATTAACCTGCATTTAGTGTGAATATACCTAGGTAGATATTTACTTTTGCATACACACATATGTATGGTGAGAGAGGTATACATATCCATATGGATATATATGTATGTATGTTTATGTATCTCTAGTGTATGCTATGTATGTTTATATCTGTGTAGATGTGTGTGTAGGTGTGTTTCTTAACCTTGGGATCCCTGATAGATAGTAATTATCACTTAGTAAAAAGTAAACCATTGATTTTTGCATCTCCAGAAGAGAAACAAAGATTAACTGTTGGTGCTTTGGTTGCTCAAGATATCTCAGCGTCTGTTGGGGCCATGTCAAAAATACCTTCTCCTTTGTTTGACTGCCTGGACCTTCTGGAATTGTAACTGTAGATGTTTTGTCTTCTGTGTAAGCTGGAGTACTGAAATCATGGTGCTTGCTCAGGCAGCTCTGTTATTTCATATGTCTGGCCTATACTTAAAAGCTTTACTTCTGTATCTTATTTCAGATAATGAGGTGTTTGCAAAATATCAAAATAGCTATACCAGTGTAAGATACCCACCAGTATAATTGTAATGGCTAATGGGGATATGCTGAGGCATAAATATTTCCCTTCCTACCTAGGAAAAAGGTAACGTTGGTGTAATTGGTGTAAACAATGTCTTGAAGATTGTTATGTGACAGCTTGCACAGGGCTAGCAGGGGCAATTGAAGACCTTAGTGCTGATAACTTCAAAGCTGCTCTTCTGCCTGTTGCAGAGCTCCAGGACAGAGCACATGCCTGCAGTGTTCTGCAGTGTTCTTTGTCACAGCCTGGAGCATTTGCCTTCATGAATGCTGAAGATGGACTAGTGATACACTGGCCCTTGAAACTGAGTATCTGCAGTGTCCGGCCATGCCCAGTTTTGCCGCTCCTGCAGGGGTGGTGATAAATTTTGGCAAGCTACTTGTGACAAAACCTTAAACAACCACAGTTTCTGGCTTTCTGGATATCCCATTTCATGGGATTGTTCTGTTGCAAACTGCCAGCAGAGTTACCCTCACAGCTATTTTTTTGTAGGCAGAGCCCTGAAACCATGAACTTGTATTTCATAGTAAATGGAAATCAAAGCATGATTGTGTATATGTTCCCATTACACAAGCTAACAAGTTTTTCCTGTTGACATTTGGCTTTTAATGTATTTACAAAAAGGCAGAACATTGTTTACCTTCTTACATTAGGAAATATGGCCCGTTGAGATTCTTGTCACCAATCTATGTAACACAGGTCCCCTGAATTCACTGGATAGGTGACTCAGTAAAAAATTCATCAAAATTTAACAGTGGAAATCCTGTCACAAATTTGTCAAGTTTGTTTTCCTTCCTGGTGTATTATATTGGGTATTTTCAATGCTATTAAAACCTTTATGAGTGATTATTTGGAACACTTTGATAGTTACATTACAAATTGAATTTCTTAATCACAGAATTGGAATTTGTGTTTTTAGAGAAAGACAAACAATTTTTTATATGTCTTTATTTGAAACAAAGCTTCCTTTGGTTAGATGCAGGGTTAGTGAAATTGTCATCCCTGTCTAATCTAAAGAAATGCAGTTCAAGTATGCACAAACCTTTGATCTGTATCTGCATCTCCTAAGGTCGGACAATCTTCCTGAAACATCTCTAACTGAGTGATCTGATATGTTTATATAGAAGCAGAGACAGGAGTGGCATTTGAAGGATTTAGATAGCATCACATTCTTCAGTAGAAACCTGCTAGGAAGCTAAAATTAGTTGGAAAGGAGATACAACACTAGTCTGATCAAAGAAGACAGCTGCCATGAAGGCCCTGATGTGCAGGCAGTCCCTTCCTGCTCAGTGTAACTGTGTTGCCTGCAGCAAGGTCTGTTTTCTAGTAAAGGTTCCCAGCATCAGGCCCCAGGGAAGCCTGGAAATCTATGGGTTTATGCAGCGTGGTACTCAGCGGTACCTTTAGCTATGTGGAGGGGACTCCTGCTGACCTTACAGGAGATGTGCTTGCAGTTTATGGGATAATAATCAGATGTCTGTTGTGTTTGGGGTTGCAGCTAGTGGCTAAGAAATGGGTCTGCACAAGTATAGGAGAAAAGAGAATTTATAGATACGGAGAACACACAAGCTACATGGATATAGTTGCTTTTGTTGAAAGAGAAATGATGTTGGCATTTATTAATAAGGTTAGAAGCCTTGTTCTGCTCAGTTGAGTCAAAGATAATTCTGTTACTGATCTGAATAATAGCAGTGGCAGTCAGCCTCAGTTTAGAGGATGGTATCAACAAAATCCATCATCCTAGTTTTGCAAAACATGCTGATAGAATGTTTTAGTAATACATGAAATATGGCAATTGTCTAGAGCCACAAATGCATTTTTCTGTTGCAGATTCATATACTGCTGGGAAAAGCTGTAAATATCTGTAAAAACTTAGCACATCTTGCACTGCTGTTATTTGCATTGTCAGGGGTGTGTATATCTGTAGCTGACAGAATGACACATCTGTGCTGTGTGGATAGTAACTGTCAGGAGAACACTGACAACTTTATTTCACGTACTTGTTTTTCAAATTCTTGGGAACATTTTGGAATCATAGTGTCTCTGATTCTTTAAGATGAGAGGACAAGTAAATGCAACTATAGTCCCTTTAGGGAAAGCTAGATTTTTTTTTTTCCCCCCAAGTGTCCAAGAGGTCTTATCGTTCTCCCAAGTTCATGGAGGAGGATTAGTACCTCTGTGGGAGAAATATGGCTGTGCTTATGTGGGAACAGAATTCTCCATTAAACCCAGCATGCCACTGCTGGTCTAGGCAGTACTGCAGTCCTGGAGCTTGCCTTCATGTCCTTAAAACTCTGCCATGCTGTCAGGAGACCCTGCTGCACGTGGCATCTTACGGATCCACGTTCTACATCCACTGGCTCATGTTTCAGAAACAGCTGGAGCTACAGTCAGGTGTAACTGGCTGCTGGGCTGTGGGTCCTGAATGACAAAATACGAAGGGTGCAGCCTCATGAGTATGGTAGGACATGGCCAGAGAGACTTGTATCTTGAGCTGACAGAACTGAGACCCCACCCAGGCAAAGTGAGGCTAATTATTTGTTACGCCTCACAGGCTGCTAGGTCGTTTTATCCTTTCTGATAGATAAATATTCCTATGCCACTGCGTTTTGATGCTTTAAGCTAATGAGAAGGAAGAAATGACCTACTTTTTTTAGTGCTGAAATTTTTTCTTTTATATCTCATTTGCAATAAGTACAGAAAATATAGCTGTGGATGCTTTATTCATTGTGACAAAACAGTGTGACTGATAAATACATAGAACTAGTTCAAACACTTTCAGTGCTCTGCTGTCTCACTGTGTCCCAAAAAAAGACAATTGTGTATTTTCATCTTGAAAGTTTAGGTGATAAACATGTTACATAATAGGAAGTGTGTGTTAATTTCATGTTACGGGGATTTTTTGTTTTTAAACTTTTATTTTTCTTTGAAGAATTTAGAGTAGAATGGAATATTTCAGTTGAAAGATACAGTGATCATCTAATCCAACTGCTTGACCACTAACGGGCTCACAAAAAAGTTAATCAAAGCATGTTATTAATGACATTGTCCAAATGCATCTTAAACATTGACAGGGTAGGGAGTCTGTTCTAGTGTTTGACCACCCTGTGAAGAAATGATGTCTAATGTCAAGTCTGAACCTTCCCTGACACAGCTATTACACATCCCATCACTGGATACCAGGGAGAAGAGATCAGTGTCTCCCTCTCCGCTTCCCCTCCTCAGGAAGATGTAGAGAGCCATGATGTTGCTCTTCAGATTAGATAAGCCCAGAGTCCTCAGCTGCTCTCATAGGACACTCCTTCCAGCCCCGTCATCAGTTTTGTTGCCTTCTCTGGATGCATTCAAAGACCTTCATGTTCTTCTTAAAGTGTGGGGCCCAGAACTACACGCAGCACTTGGGGTGAGGCTGCACCAGTGCTGATTGCAGTGGGAGAATTCCCTCTAGTGATGCTGTGGTTGATGCACCCAGGATGCAGGTTGCACTCTTGGCTGCCAGGACACAGGGCTGACTCATACTATTAGAATATATTTGCTTACTTTCCAAACCCTGCTTATAAAACTGCTCTTTTGGTACTGTTTCAGTGAACTTTAAAGAATTACTGAATATTTAGTGTTTTAGGAAAATAAAGAAACAAAATGCATTTGTCATGTTTTTCTTCCCTTCACAAAATAGCAATTCTACCAAGAAGCTTGATTCACACTAACAAAGTGACATCTCTAAATCCCTGCAGACTTTTAGATATAGACTTTTATAGACTTTTAGCAGTTTGGACTTCCATGTGCAAGACACCAAGCTATTCCCCACTCTCCTAACTCTGTGGGAGGAACTGTGAGGTTCAAAGATGAACTTTGGGTTCCTCTATGCAGGACAGAGTTTCCCATAGTTCAGAAAGTGACAGTTCTCATCTACCTTGCTGAAGTGGGACTTTGATGGGAAGCAAAGGGTATTCTTCAGAATCAGATAACTTAGGGAAATCAAAAGAAATAAACATCAATAAACGCAATACAGCACTGAGATCAGAGAACCACTTGCATTTAGTTAGGAGATACTGAAGAGTAGCTGAATTAATTAGGGTTATGCTTACCATACTTGTATTTATGTGTAGTATGCATTTGGAAAAGGAAGATAGATGTTACTTGTTGAAAGGGTTTCTTTCATGTTGTGAAATACTTGCTATAAATATGCCACTTTGACAAAAGAGAGTAGTATGAGGAGGAGTTATATGTAGAATGCTATACAGGAGATTTAAATTATTCACTGGCATCTTTGAGAGGTTTCTGTTGGAAAAATGCATTAAAATAGCACTTTCTTTTTACTCCTCTCTTGAACTACCAAAACATATGTTAAATTGCAAACAAAAACATCCATCTATTGCAAGAAGCTAGCTGCGAGCTGTGGTTTGAATTGTTTTTTGATAGTCTAGTCCTGCAGGATGGTTCCATCAGGAGAAGTTTTTGATAGCTTAGGATATGCTTTATGAATCCCTGAGACCTTTCAAGCTGCTCAAGTTTTGTCTTGTCTTTTGTGCTAGCCACTAGGAGCCTCAACTTCATAAAAAACCCCCAACCAACGAAAAAAAAACCCCAAATCCACCTCCTAGCATGTAATGCTGTTAATTTTGACTTCTTGACTCACTGTTGACTGAGACATTTTAAAAATCAAATCAAGTTACCAGCCCATTCTAGTAATCTGCCCTCTATTATAGCTGAAGTCCACCCATAGAAGAACCAGTGTGCTTTCTCAGTGTTCTCACAGGGAAATACCTACGACTAGAAAAGATCCTGTATCTGTAGCACAAATGCCAGTGAGACTTCCAAGTTGTGGTTCAATTCCTGTTGCAAAATCTTCAAGTTTTACTTTGTTTTAGGCAATTTTTTATTTCCATAGCAGTGCTATTTTTTTTTAGTTTCACATTGATGCAATAGACAACAAATTCACATCAATAATTGGAAGACAGATCCAGCTTCAGTGGCATTCTTATTCTTTTGATGAGGAAGTAATGAGCAAAAATTTGAGTCTCATGGTATCTGTTTCCCTGCAGTCCATCAGAGATTTATGTGTAAGTGCATTTTCAACACTGGAAGAGCACATTGTTCCTACTGCAAGAAGAAAATGATAATAGAATCACTTACTTCCTTGGCGTACATCATTGGCAAGTCTTGTTTCCCAAAACACAGAAGAAATCAAAAGTAGACTTGGGAGTGACCGTGGAGGCTTTTTCAGCCGAGCACAGCTAAAAGGCAACCTGTGTGGCACTGTCCCTAGGTGATTTTTCTGTAGAACCTTCTTTTTCCTTTCTTGATCTTTCCCCTTTTTCTGTTTGTTCCATTTTTGTCTCTCCTTTTCCCTTTATGCTTACTGAAACAATGCCTAGTAAACCCCTGAGCAGACTCCCATTAGCTCTTGTTTTGAGCAGTGATAGGTGTGTTTGTACTTGCTAAAGGCTCCTTCATGTTTCTGAGTGTTACTCTCTTACTTTCACAGAGAAAAATTATTTCTGACAAACTACCTTAAATATGAAACTTTTCCCTTTAGTTTGTGGTAGACATACATAAACACAGAAATAGATTTAAATGCATTTATCATAGTGCAATGTCTGACAATGAAAATATGAGGTTAGAATACATTGGGCATGGAGCAGTCTACTGTCTTTGTAGCTTTATAGAAAGAGAAAATGTTTTCCTTTGCTGACTGCTTGTGAGCCTTTTAAAAAGCAAACCTGTCTCAAATTTTAGTTGTGTTTCTTAAATACTGGGCTCTTTCAAAGATGCCATTCATACTTTGCACAGAGGTAAAGCTGTGCACGTTGCCTGGCAAAGGTGTGCCCATTGCCTGGCTAAGCAGTATCTCAGCAGCTCCCAGAGACCTGCAGAGTGATTTTGCATAAAGCTGAACAGATTGTCCTCCCAGTTCAACAGAGTGTTTCATATTGTGTGTCCTTAATTATGTCTCTGTATGCAGGCGGAAGATTGCTGCTAGCAGGAGACCAGGGCAGTGCAGGCTGCGTGTGGCCACTGTTCACAGGCTGCTCTATTTCTTTTCAGGCTGAGAAGTTCTGTGGTCGGTTTTTAGGATGCTGAAACATTTTCTTGAGGATGAAGCATTGGGGTGGTTTTTAATGTTTCTTCTTGAGAGCAGAACATACTGGAAAACAAGAAAAGAATGCAGATGTTGCGTAGTGTGTTTGTAAGAGGCATTGTGTCTCCTCCTGGATTTTCTAAGGAAGGGGGGTGTAGGTTTGCAGTTAACACTGTTTAGAATTCTGTTCATTTGATGTGGTTAGGGCTTACATCTCTTTGTTAGAGCTTAGTATCTCCTTATTATCTGGGAGTATGTGTTCAGCTTCATCTGTATGAGAGGTGAATATTAGTAATCCTCTGCAGTAGCTATATTCTATATGCATTTTGTACTGCAACAGTCCCTTTGGTTATGTTTGCTTTACTTGTAAAGGAAGAGGCTCACATATAATATTTTCAGTTGTGGGAGTGAGCTGAGCTTGTGTTTATGTAACACAAATGCTGCTTATGCAGTTCATATTTCAAATACCTGTAGCTGGTCACGTTTCAGCCTCTGCTGAGCTGTTTTCTTAGGATGCAGCTTTGTGACTGATATAAACTGATGAGACTGTGGTGCTGACATTATTGATGCTCCTTCCCTTGTTCCCCTGGTTCCTGCATTATGCTTCTGCAAGAAAAGCTGCAGGAGCTACTTGGCAAGAGGGAGGAACATTGTGTCATCTCAGTGACAGCCAGCGGTGAGACCTGCTGAGCTGTATCATCAAACTGCACCAAAAAGGTGCCCCTGCCAAATGCAGTACGTTCAGTTTTTGGCTGAGTCAGTGGGTGGATGATGTGGCTGATGCAGTTCTGGAGTAAGGGCAAGTGTGAGGACAGAGGAACCAGAGTGAAAGGGAAGGAAGGAAATCAGTGGCACTATCTCCAGCTTTAGAGGCAGAGGTCTAAATAGACATATGCCAGGCTGTGAAAGAAGTACTTGATGCGAACTTAGGTGTGCATTCAGTGTTGGTTTTTTAAGAGTCAGACTTCTAAAGGGTACTTGTGGTCTGACAAGCCGGCTTAGAAGATAAGCATCACAGGGCTTTGTTCTCACTCAGCATGTGTGGTCTGAATATTTTTTTGGGGTGGGATTTTGTGTTAGAAAGCTGCCTATTTGTTCTTGGGATCTGACCAGAACGAGTGGGCAGTTCAGGTTAGGCTTTCAGTTCCAGGATGAAGTGGCTGTGGGAGAGTCACTGCTACACATCTCAGCCACCAGCCAATGCATGTAGTGGTACCTGCTGTCATTCCTTCCACTTGGAGGCAGGAGAACAGAAACCCACAGAACACCTTACCTCCAGAAGGTGGGGGGGTAGAAGAGCAGAAGACCAACCTTCTACATCCCCTTTGTGAGCACCAGACACACAGCAACATGCCTGCTGACACCGTGAAGGAATTCGAAACTGAGAATGTGTCTACTTTGTCCCATTTATGTTAATTGGGCTAATGAAATAAGGCAGAGAAGTTCTCTTTAGTCATGGCTGTTTCGCAGTTTCTATTAATACTGCTACTTGGGTCATATAGTGTAGTAGAAGTAATATTTATTTATCCTATCTGAGTTAGGTAAGTCCTAGACTAGTAAGTTTTTTGCAGGGTATTGAATATCTTGGTTAAAATAGTACAGAATAATGAAAAGCTCCTGCCATTTAGCACAGGCTATGCTCCTCTGGTTCAGCAGCTGTCAGTATGCAAGCCTTTCTAGTACAGAAGAACTTCTGAAAACAGGTTCAGGAAGGTTTAAGTTCCCTTTAAAAAAAAGGGAAACTATCACCTCTTGGGAGTGATGAGAAGCTTCCAGGGAATTTTGGATAGAGCATGTGATCTGATTTTGCTAAACCTCTACTCCAGTCTGGACATGATTTACGATGGCAACATCATTTTCTCATTCTGCTGTTAAATGAGCCATAGGATTTCTCTTGTTACTGTTCAGCTCAGCTGGGAGATCTCTTTCTCCCCCATATTAGTTGTGTGGGAAACAGAAATCCTAGACAGAACAGTTTTTAGTCTGGCCAAAGACATGAAAAGTAAAGTGTCTGAAAGCTGGGAGTAAGGTAAATTCTGAACAGAAGCAAGCACATATATTAGGTAAAGACAGTTAATTAACTATGGGAACAATTTGCAAAGGCTAGCAGATTCTCTGTTATTATCAATTCAGGAATGGAGCTTAGAAGGAAAACAAAAATCCAAACTCTTTACTCTGAAGAGCAATTAATTCAGGGGTGCTGAAGATCAGAACAGATAATCGCAGTGGTCCCCCCTGGACAGACCTGAATATGTCTTTGAAGTATTTCTCCAAAGCAGTCTGAAAGTCTGGCTATCCTCCTGTTACCTGTTGCAAATCAGTATAAAAAAAAGAAAACTAGGACAGAAAGACAGAATACTTATGCTACCATAGGCTTTCTTCATAAATCAGGCTACTGATTAAGTGATTAGCTCATTTTAGCAGTTTTGTATATCACAATGGAGTTCCTATTTTTGCTGCTTTTTAATTCTAATAAAGAGATCAACTCTGAATACCACGATAAAATTGAGATGCCTCTGGGGATTCTTTTCCTGTCTTAGTTTTTTGAATAGAAATAGAGATTAACAGTAAAACCAAACTTAGAGAAATGAAGTTCAGAAGACAATCACACTGCTAAAAGTATGGGAGACAATCAATGAATTATAATAGAAGACCATTAGCTCTATCAGAATTTTCTCATCCCATTTAAGGATAGATTAGGAACATGTAAAGATTTTCCCCTGAAACTTCATAGTGGATTTATATTTTAATGGTGTATCTCACAGTGTCTTCTGGTGTGGTGAAAAGTATTAAACCTAAAATATTTTGATGCTGAAGGAGTGTGTCCTGTAAGACTACAAATGCTTTCCCAAAGTGGTGTATGAATAGCCCAAACCAAGTTTTTCTAAATGTGGTACCTCTGACAATATGGGTACTCTCTTCAGGTTCCTTTCAGTTGTATCAAACTCTGGAAACCTTGGAAGCAGCAAGGTACAAGGTAAAGTTTTATGAAGAGGAGTATCCACCTCCATAGTTTGTCAAATGAGGATGTATATTTCTCTACTGGGCTCTAGACAGGAGTTCAGATCCTCTGCACAGGCTACTGAGGAAGGGAGGACTGACACTGCTCTTTGTGCCGTGTTGTCTTTGCTCAGTGTTTCATGTGGTTGAATGGCAGGAGCTTTTAGAGCTCCTGGTAAGCACAGATGAGAGCTGCAGCAGGATTGTGAGGCTGACGCACTCCTGCGGCACAGATCCAGTTGTAGAGGGAGACAAAGGTCCCCTGGTTTTCTTGGGGAGTAATCAGCTGGTTTCTGTTGTGGCAGATGCTCTGAGCAACCATCTTGAACAACAAGGCATAATTTAATAGGATTTTAAATGTAACTAATGCTCTTGTTTCAGTTTATAGGCTTGAATCAAATCACTTGGAGGAGGAGAAAATGCTACTTTTTTGGCTTAACATTTTCAGACTATTTTGTTTAAATTTATGCAGCTGGTACATCCACAGCTGATAACTCATACAGATGTCATATGGAGAATTGTAAGGCTTATGGCTAAAAAAACCTCAACTCAATTTATTTCACTTCAACATCTTAATTAGTTTTATAAAAATAAAAGGAGGGATTAGGAAATGTGCGCTTGTGGGAGAATTCTCATGGTGCAAGCTGTAAAATAATAGGGATGTGATTAAATCTAAGTTGCAGTTAAACTTGTGCTTAGTATACAGGCTGTTGGAGGACAGTGGCTGAAAATGCTGGGTACATCTGTGCTGGTGCGTGTCCTGGCCCTGAGCAATGGAGCTCTCTAGCACTCTGAAAACAGTTCAAAGAATGGTTGCTGGCACAGACAGCTTTGGCCAAGGCTGACTTAGTGTCACAAACAGCTCGTGGCCATGATTTAGATGTTGCAGCACGCCGGGGATCACTCCCAGTGTACAGTTTGCATGCAGCCACTGTGAGAGGCTGCAGGTTTAACAGGCAGGGATAGATGATGCCAATTGTCTTTGGGGTCAGAAGGCTGGCACAGCCACTATGTAGTTTGCTAGTTGCTCTGACCAGTACAGGAGGGATTTCGTGTTAGGTTTAGCAGTACTCCACTATAAGTAAATGACCTCTCCCACACAGAATTTTAGACATTTTTTTGTTGAAAGACAGAGGAAAATATGTTCGTCTTTCACTTCTGCATTTGGAATTTTTAGGAACCTAGTAAAAGGTGTGTTGTCTTTGGTAACAGCAGTGATGATAATGCGGTAATTTTGCTGTTGTTGATAATGCATTATTTGCTTGCAATTTTAGGAGCTGCCTTCTTATATGAAGAAGTGATCCTTTCACATATGCCTTAAAAATCCCCACCAGTATATGCAAAGAAACAAAAAAGAGTAAGACACTGAGACACAGGCTTGCTGTGCAGACCACTCCTTAAGAAGGACAGGAAGTGTTTAAAAGTATTGTCCTCACAGTTTCTTGGGATGGCTGCTCTCCTATTTCATGGAAATGATTCCATCAGTATTTCCTTTAAAAGTTAGTAATTTTTGTGGTACATTTAGATAGACGGACTGTGTGGTGTGACAAGAACAACTTGCACATGCACTTTAAAAATCCTCGGATTTCCAAATAGTATCTAGGTCATATGATACCCAGAGGCATGATTCATCCACCTGGGCTTTATGCCAGCAAGCAACTGCATGGATCCGACACTCCAGGAATATTGTAAAATTATTAAAGCTGAATTATTTTTTTTCAAATAACACTGCAGCATATGATTTATAGTTCCTTTCTGAAATAATTAATTTTATTAAGCAGGTGCAAAAAGTACAGAATGGACTGAAAAGAATGCAGAGCAGACCAACTGAAGGATTCCAGGTGGCTTTCCTTGGCCCTATAGACTCATTTCAAAGTTTGCTGTCTTGATAGAGTTCTATTTGAGGCAGAGGTAGTATTTACCTGAGTTTATCTGCTTGAAGCCCAGCTAGCCTGTAAGGGATGATCTTAGAGTCATAGAATCATAGGATCATTAAGGTTGGCAATGACCTCCAAGATCATGGAGTCCAGCCAATCTTAGCTACAATGAGCTAAAAACTGCCCGTGTTCTGCCTCTGTTAGGCTTTTGTATAAAGACAATAATCTTTTTGAGTGGCTGAAACCCCATACATTCAATACAAACATCATGCTTTTTTTTTGTTTTGTTTTGTTTTTTTCAATAAAGTTAATTTTCAAGAGATGTTGTTATGCTTACTTTAAGGCATATGTATTATGCAGACAGACACTCTTAATTAAAGATTCAGCAAGCCTTGCTCAGGAGAATATAGAGCTGCATTTTAAAATTTGTGCAGATGTCTAAGAAAACAAAAATGTGTGTAGCTGGGGTGGGGTTTTTTTTCAGATGTAATGACACATTTAACTCAATGAACACTTACAGGAGTAAATTCTTCTGGAACTTGCCAGGTTGTTTACCTTGCATTTCTAGGTGCCTCTATACTTTAAAAATATAGCCCCTAATGACTTTGAAAACTACATGCCTCTTTTAACATCTGTTTCTGACGAGACCTTACAGGGTCTGTATTACATACCCATATTATGGTGGACTTGCTATGACTATTGTGTTTTTTGGGTTTTTTTCTTTTATCTAGATAAAGAAGAGGCAACAGGATGTGGTGAGATTCCTGGAAGCCAATCGCATAGAGTTTGAAGAAGTGGATATCACCATGTCAGAGGAGAAAAGGCAATGGATGTATAAAAACATTCCTGAGGATAGGCAGCCTGCGCAGGGCAATCCACTGCCACCACAGATATTCAGCGACGATCGTTACTGTGGAGTAAGTAGCTGTCGTGGTTCCAGTGGATGATGTATTAATATACCCAGCTGGCCATTTAAAAATCTGGGACTTGCTGTTATGCTTTCTCTGATAGTATCTGAATTAATGGGGCAGTAGGATCAGGTAATGATCATACAGGGAAAATTCAGGTCATTCATCTGTGAATCCTAAGGTTATCCAGGGGATTCCCTCCACAAATGTTAAAACTGGCAGTGTCACATGCTTCGTGTAGAACCTGTTGATGGTAAAGTCCCTTGTGAGGCCACTCTAACCTCGGAATTTGTTGTTTCTTTGCTACTTGGGTCTAGTGGAAGCACAAAAATCAGAAGGAAATCTTTGGCACAGTAAATGAGAACATTGTCTAGATTGAGTTATATTGTCATTGTAATGAAGCTCCTTCTCTGCTGCTGTCAGAGTGTAAATTTCATTTATGCTCAGAGTGTCTTTAAGCCGTCAGATTCTCTAGAA
The DNA here is from genome assembly GCA_035047845.1 of Dendrocincla fuliginosa. NCBI lineage: Eukaryota > Metazoa > Chordata > Aves > Passeriformes > Dendrocolaptidae > Dendrocincla > Dendrocincla fuliginosa. The sequence continues at coordinate 82,510,530 of JAWWMO010000121.1, read as the reverse complement.
TAAATGGATCATTTGCTGTGAATTTGACAACAGATTGGTGGGTGGGTGGTTTTTTCCATGTAAGCTTCTTCATCCACCAGGGCAAGCTGAAGCAGTAACCTTTGATGTGTACTTTCAAACTGGTTCTTAGTCCCTGCCAGATTCAATATTGCTGTAACAAAGCTGCTTCTGACTGATGTATTGTTCAGATCTGATGAGAACCTGTTGATTGCAGTGCAATTGTTAGTTTAATGTAGGAAACACATAAGAAGTGATTTTGGATCCTCTGCAAGAACAGATTGGGAATGATGCAGCAGCTAACTGGCTTCTTGAAGCGAGGTATTTAACATCCTTCCCACGTGCTTTGTATTGGCCTTGTTTACCTCAGCAGTACAACTGACACCTTCTTACTTCCAGGTAAGATGTGTCAGTCAAACATGTATCTGGGACATGGAAGGGATTTTGACCCTTCTTATGAGGCAGCCCCTCACTTACAAATAACATTTACATTACTCTGTGTGCTTTTAGTTTGTCTGGGAAATAAAACATTTTAAGCTGTTTTTTCTTACCCTTTCAGCTTGTCTTCATAGTGTGTTTTAACCTAGTCCTAGAATTTGCTGTTTGGAATTAGCAAGGCAGAAGATGTCATGCAACATGTGAGATGATCTCATTAATCTGTCTGCTGAGCTGATAGCTGTTTTGGTTGAGCAGAGTTAATCCTATTACTGGACTTCACTGTCTGCATGAACATCTTTAAAGAGAAAACATGCTTTGAAGGAAACTATATTTGCTAGATCAAGGAAGAAATATGTGGATCTCTGACATTTATAGTTAGCCTGCTTCATTGGTTAATGAAGTCCTTAGCTAATAATGTGGAGGCAAAACATTATGCAGGAGGCAAAGGAGATCAGTGCTGGAAAGGAGGATAAAAAAATCACAATTAGATAAAGTCAGCAAACTTTGCATATCTTGTCTTTCTTTGTCATTTCCACACCAAGTGTTTTCATGTGTTTATCTTGACATAAATAACTAAAACATAATCCCTATTAACTAGCTTAAACTAAAAAAAAAAAAGCCTCACTAAGTTTTTTGTTAGTTGAGTTAGTGAAATTTGTAGCTTGTAATTTCTGATTTGTGTCCAGGCAATTTTTAAAGCAGTTTTCTCTATTAGCAAACTCTGTCTGTTTTTCTGCCTGGCAGTTCTACAGTCTCAGCAGAAAACTGTCTATGCACTTATTTTGTCTTATGAATTGTTACTGACAATTGAGACTTTCTTAAGATACAAACTGGTCCACTGCTGTTCCTCTAAATGTGTGAGGGCTAGACAAAGCAAAGCAAAATAGGTACACTTTTTATTTTGCTCATATTATTTTAATAGAGGTTCACAAACATGTGGTGTATGAGCCATGACTCAATGTCATATTCATAGTCGTACTGGTTTTAATAATTTAATTAATAGTTTTAGGGATTTTTTTCCTACCCATTTTCTCTTTAGAAAATCTCAACAACATGCACAAGGGTTTTATCTTAGAATAGGTTTTTCTGGCTAGGACATTGCCATTTGAAATAATCACTTTTCAGAATGTAAATGCAGAATAGAGGAAGTTTCTCTTCAGTAAGTATCCAAAAGGGATTTGTGTCAGCCATTTGAACATTTGACTGCTGGTTTAAGAGAGGAGAAAGGTACGAAAAGGAGATCTATGTTTACTAGTTCATGAAGTGTCTTGTCCCACAGGGGAGGGATTCTTCTGGTACCAAGAGACAAACTCCATGTTTTGAAGTGTGAGCAAGACCTTGAAATTTTTCTGAGTTGATGTGATCACAGATACAATCATTAATCTGTCTTCTCCTTTTCTGTCTTCTGATATGCACTCCCCCATTTTTCCCTAACAGGTTCTGTTCATTGGATTTTGAAATAAAGTACTTGGCAAAACCAGTTTTTATGTCCTGTGAACAAGATAAGAGCACACAAGAAAACGAATAATTTTACTGATAATCCAGTGCTATGTCATAGCACCAACAATATGATAATTGATGTATTTTTATGGCTTTGCAGTATATTATTTCCTCTTAATGATGTTACTATAACATTTTGTTTGAGAAGAGTCTACATTTCAGACAAACTGGACATGTGGACCTGTTTTTCAAATTTACAGTAGTGTAAATCTGAAGTTACTATAGTTACCTTGCTCTAGTTAGTGCTAGTATCTAAGAGTAAGGAAATACTAGTGTCTAGTCAGTGTTCCAGGACAGAACTCATGCACTTTGCATAAAGAAGATTGAAAGTCTTTGAAAAAGTTAAAAGTAAAAAAGGATAAGTAGAGCCTTAATAGGAGCTGGTGTGTTTTATTGGATTGTTAGGCATTGAAACCAGTTTTGTCTTGCCTGGTTCCATACAAAGCTCGTCTTCAATTACTTTTAGTGGCTC
>JAWWMO010000121.1:82467623-82508023 GCA_035047845.1 Dendrocincla fuliginosa | reverse complement strand
CTGCTGTAGTACTTTGGCCTACAGCTATGACATATGACTCGAGTCATGGATTATTTTCTCCCAGGTTTAAATCCCCTTGAGGCACACACCAGGTTTTCCCATTCTCCTGCATTATCCACCAAGTGCAACCTGGTCCTTGAGCAAAACAAACCCCGTGAACAGGTGTGCCTTTTCCTGAGGAAGCAGCAACCCACACTGTCTTTCCCAGCTGCTGTTCTCCACTTGACTTCTTTGATCATGACATGTGTCACATTCACAGATAAGCTGTTCCATGGCTTCAGTGGGCAGGTCCACCCCTCAATCACGAGCTTATTGATACCTTGCATTGCTTCATAGGTGTTCTGATGTGTCATGGTCCCACTGAGCTATGATAAGCTCACCCTTACATTCCCAACCCACGTCCACTGTAATCATTTCAGTTCTGGCAGCCTGTGTGTTCCTTGTTTCCATGTCCTTTGGCAACACGACTCTTGGGTATATGTGCATCTACGTAATGTCCTTTTAGAACAGGGTTCTCTACCCAGGCAGCAATGTTCTGCCACCCTGCAGCAGCCCAGGTGAGCTCTTTAAGCAGAAAGCAACAAGTGCTGGAAAACTGAAGTCTGAAATTAGTGCTGTGACTCACACCTCCCTCTCCTTGAATTTTCCACAGCTGAACACACAACACCTCTTAGACTAGAAGTGATTCCTGATCTTTCAGAAGATTGGAAGTATCCACTTCTTGGTGAAACTGCACCTCTGCAAAGCTGCAGGGTAGCATTTTGAACAGTGACAGCTTTATATGCAGGAATCTGCCACTGATGTAAGATTGCCTGAAATTTAGGCCAATCAAAATTAAAAGGAAATCTGTTTCCAGGTGGGAGTTTGAGCTAAAGGAAAAATATGTACATAATAGGCTGACTCTTTTTCTCTTTTTTCCTTTTTTTCCCCTTAGAGTGTTATGGTAAATCCTGAGAGAGTGCCTAGTGGGCAGCAGTGGAGACAGAGATATGTGAGATTTATTGTCCTTCCCTGAAATATAATATAGGGGTGTCAACTCCAACAAAACAATGAAGGCCTATAGACAAGAAAGAAATAAAATAGGCTGCTGAAAGGTGCAGTGTTCGTGGGAAACTGTTCAGTGCACAGGCAACTACTGTCATCCTGATTTCTTTGCACTGTTATGTATCATTCTCTTCTGGGTTTTAAGATTGTGGAAAGATGCATACATGTTTTGGTTTCTTCCTTTTTTATAGGTGTCAAATTACAAATAAGTAACTACTCACTCATAAAAGAAAGAAAAGGGAAGAGGGAATTTTAACAATATTGGCTTGAGGCCAGCTCAGAGTTTCTGCTCTGGCCTGTCATTGGGGGGTTTGTCATTACTCTTGTGCCTACAGAGAGCTTGCACTGTCTCTCTAGATCCTCAAGCAATATGGCAGAATTCAACTTAGCATGCCAGCTGTAATGTGTTCACCTTAGGAGCTAGAGCAGTTGTGAGGCTAATTTGGTATTCAGCAAGTCTACATTTGGTTCTCTGCATCCCCGGAGATGTCCTACCTGACTGACTTAGTGTCTTGTTGTCCTGGGTCTGTGTTTAGAAGAGGGATAATTTTTCTAGATAAAAGTTGATGTGAATTGCTCAGAGCTCATATAAAAACTGTTAGTGATTGATGATGGTGAAAGTCTCTGGTCTAATTATTTTTACCATCAGAAATAGAGTTTCCTCAATGGCCAGTTGTTTGTGTGAAATCATTCTTAACTACCTTTTGCAGTTGTATTGGAGTTGTTTTTGGCTCACAGGCATCCACAAGCCGTAGGCTGAATGTGAGTGACTTGAGGCCAGTGGCACAGCACGGTTCATCTTCCTGATTAAGCCCTTGTCTCAAGCAAGGATTGTAGAAGGCAGAGCTGATGTTGGAAAGCAACCCCTGCCCACATGTCTTCTCCATCTTGGCAGGATTCAAACAATTCACAAGGTCTGTGTGGTTATAACTTTCAGGCTGTGCCTGTGCTTTTGCCAGCCACGTCCCCACTGCCTTTCTGTGTCCTGAGGCAAAGAGCTTTAGTTTTGTGTGACATGTACTTCATAAAGGGGAGTGTGATGCCAGAGGCTAAGTGTAAAGTAACCAGCTTGCCCGGTATCAAGGCTTAAACAGAAGCTCAGCAACTCAGTAAAAATAAAATAACTGAAGAATTTTGTCCTCCTGAGAAAAGTTAGAACTTGATCTTCTTGAATCACCTAACATCACATCAGGCTGTTTGTCATACACTGTCCAAACAATAGATCTGTGGCTGACCTCTGCTTCCTTTTATTAAAGCCTTTGTTTCTGAAAACCTACAACTAAACAGATTACTGAAATAAACATCTGGCCTTTAGTAAAGGAGTAGCAAGTTGCTTTGTGCAGTCCATAGTATAAGCTCTTTAAAAATCCTGTGCAGAGATCTTATCAGAAGGTTAGGTAATTGAAAACTGTCATGTTTAGCTTGTCCCCTGTTGTGCAGACAAGATCTTCTTATATTTGTATATTTATACAATATTAAAAAAGACACATGCACACACTCATTCTCCAAGGAGAGCTGTGCTGACTAAGAGGTTTCCATTGTAATCCTAATCAGATCAGTAAATGAATGTCATCTGTTCTGGAGAACTGAGCTGCCCTTTTCAGGAAGGATGCTAACAGCTCATTCTCAATGGCACACAGTATTAACTCAGTCAGGAGCAAAGTGCTGATTCAATGCATTTAAAATATTAGTTCCCCACAATTACTTGTAGGAGCAATTATGTTGCCCCTTTTATAAGAATGAAGAGATCTTAATCATATATTAAAAATATTGACATAGAGAAACAAATTTGAACAGCATGCCAGCAGACTAATCTGTAAGTGCTGTCCAATAATCACTGCATTTTAAAAAATCTGTAGGAAAAACAGTGCAAGTTACACTTGGGTGGCTTCCTTGTTTTTCTGCTTTTTGGTGTGCTAAGAATTGTCTCTCTGCCTCTCGGTGTTGTAAGGAGTAAGGATTTGTCTGAGATGTTTAACAAGCTCACTCTTTTTCTTGTTGCAAGTTAAAAGCAAACAAAGCCATCTTGCTTGTTCAAAGAAACTTACTTTGAGGAATTTTATTCACAGTTGCTGTCTTTTAAACTTTGTTAGTTGTAGTGTTCTCCTAATCTCAGTGCAGTAATGGACAGACCGTGTCTGTATAATTGCTAATTGTAAATGAAATTTACTTTGTGTTAACGTTTTGCTTTGACCCAATGCCATCACACTGGTGTTATGTTCCTTGAAGCACAAATAGTTGTGCTGAACTGCAATACTGTCAATTTTAACTTTGGTGTGCAGTGAACTAGTTTCTCCCAGCAGTGACAGTGTGTATTTAAACAAGCCTCAGTGTACCTGCTTAGCAAAATCCTGAGCCAAATTAATTATGGCAGTGTCTGTAATCACATCACTACAGTGATCTGGTTTCCCAGCACACTTAAGGTCTCCACAACACAGCTGGAGTCACAGTCGTAACCAGGTTGAGCTTTGTGACCTTGGCAGTTGCTGTTGAGAGAGGAAATCATCCTGGAAGTGGGATTTCTGAAGAGGTGGGAATTCCCAAGGACCAATGGTTTTCCTGCTGGGATAAATTGTCATAAATCCCACGTGAAAGCCAGAAGGACCTAAGATATTTGTGTCATAAGGAGAAACTAAATCCACATTTCTGGAATGCTTGTCCACTGCCTAAAAGACTAAGCTGCTGTTAGTTTTCCATAGCATTTGGGCAGTGGATGGCCTTTGGGATTTCTGTGTAATATCTCCTATCTTTAATGAATCTGGTTTGAAAGAGGTGCAAAGTAGCTGCAGCACCTCTTAGTTTCAGAATAAACTGCAAGGATTCAAAATTTTAAACCAAAGCTGTGTAAGTGTGGGGCTTGGACATTTGTGCTGTTTTTTGTTTTGGTTTCTTTTTTTTTTTTTTTTTCTTTTACCATCACACTTAATAGACAACATCACTTGCTTTTATTGATTATTGAAGGTTGGAACTAGATGATCTTTGAGGTCCCTTCTGTTCCAAGCCATTCTATGGTTCTATGATTCTTTTAAAACTTTGTGTAAAATACACCTTAAGATAACACAAATGGCCTTAAATGTGTGAAACTGCAGGTCCATTTTGCTCAGTTTTGTCCCAACAGTGTCCATAAGCCTCAGAAAGATCACAAACAAGTTAAGCATATAAAATACTTGAGTATTTTCCTTGTCTCTAGTTATTTCACTAAAACAAATATGACCTTAATATATTTAGTAATTTGAGCCTTCTGGTGAAGTCATGTAAATATTTATCATCTTCAGTGTGCTGGGGAAATGTGCTCTGTGTGTCCACTGAACTCTACATCCTGTCGCCACAGCGAGCTTCACAGCACTCCTAGACTTCCTCCCCTTTTCCTCTGGTCCTGAAGCCCTTTGCATCCATGGTCTGTCTCTCTGTCTCAGTTTACAGCCAGTCAGCAGAAGCTGGCAAAGCAAAGCAGAGCTTTAGGCCATGCAATGCTGGCAAGATTTTGCTTGTCCATAGGTGAGAAGCTCACCTGCAGTAGCTTCAATTTATTTTCAACAAAGTGTGAGCTTATTAGGTCAGCTAATCCATTCCTCAGCAGCTCGGTAGAGCATGTTTAATGCTGTAAACGTTCTGGTGTTAAACAGAGAGTAAGTAACCTGTCTTGCTCAGGTTACTTGGTGGGTAAGCAAGCTGCCATTGACAGTAAGGGTGAGGAGCCAGGCTTAAGCAGCCAGATAGTTATCTTGCTAAGAAGCCTTTTTGGCCTTGAATTAACTTTTTACTTACCGTCTTTATACCCTTCTCACTTTATCCCCTCATGCCATCCTGAGATGTATTTTTTCCTCCTAACTGGTGTTTGTCTTTCTTGGTAACCTTCCATATCCTCAGCTGTGGGATTTATTATCTCTATTTTTGGCTTTTCAACTTCTCTGGAGGGATTGAGCATCTCTGTGTCACTGGTGATTCATGTCTGTTGTCTCCATGTCCCATTAGTTTTAGTAGCCATTTTTTAGTTAGTTTTAATCAACTACTGATGTTGCCAGAATTTTATACATTAATAAAATGTCATTAGCAGCTCTGGAAAGCACCGAGTATCATAATTTAAAATGTCACAGTCAAAATTATATTTGCACACATCATTGCCTTTTGAAGTGGGGCAGTGGGTAGCAGTTTGCTGTACAAACAGCTGCTTTGTGGATGTCTCCAGTGCATCCGTGGGAGCCTCCTCCTTGCACAGGGGCAAGGCAGCACTGCTCCAGTAATCCAGCAAAGCTGCAGCACCTGCTGCCATGGGAGAGCTGCTTGGGACAGTGACAAGGGGATTGCAGCAACTTGCTGCTGATGCAGAAGGAGGGAACCACTGCCTGGCCAAAACCAGTGGATGCTGGTGTCCGTCCTCTGTGGGAGGCAGAATGTCCCACAGAGTTTTTCCGAATGGAACCTGCTGGCTTGCCAGTTGGAGTTTGGCTCTTCCCCATGTATGAAATGCTCAGCTTCCAGTGAGCTTGGCACCATTTTGCTTCTTCAGCTTCTGCATCCACTGCTGGTAGCAGTGGGATGTTCTTTATGTGACATAAGAATTTTCATGTCCTCACCCATGGATTTAATGTCTTGACATGTGGCCCAAATCCACACAGACTCTCTCTTTTTAAAAAAGGTAAGATCAAAGGCAGGATCTTTGGGAGCATCTGTTATCTTGTATGTGTTACAGGAAAAGCCAGGGATGCCCACTCCTACCTCGTGCCAAAGCACAACCATTGAGTCCCTGAGATCATATTTCTCAATATTCTCTTAAGAAAGTACCATGCTAAAGTGATTTCTTAAAATTGGACTATTTATGCATTTTTGCACTATTTTTTTCACGTTTGAATATTTTGAGATTGTATGTTTTAATTGCAAAGATTAGTAGGAAAGTTGTCCTATTTAAAATTTTGCTATTACTAAAGGCATGTTGCTTCTTCCCCCTTACCCCCATGAAAGTAAGTGTCAATAGCATTTTAATACGTTTTGCAATGCAGATATTCCTTTCAGTACTCTTTCAGCTTATGCCATGGCTTAGTTGATTTGTTTACATTATTTAGATTTACTTCCAGGCTATTCACTTTAAATTTATGTTAATTCAGAAATGAGCATATGCCGTGTTTTAAGAAGACAAAAACATAAGGCCATCTTAAGAAGTTTTACTCTTTCTACTTATGTCAGCTAATATGTCCGAGGCTTGATGACCATTAGACACTCCTGCTGGCCTCTCTGTCTTTCAGGGCCAAAGCTTTTAGTATAGAGGGTTAAGCTGGGAAATTGCAGCTGCGGGTTGTGTTTTTTTGGGTGGGCTGAGGCTTTTCGAATAACTGTGCAACTGCAACCTATCACTTAGCTACAATCGTTGCATTCATACTGATATAGCAGTATATTATTATCAAAATGCTGGTAAAGCCTTTTTATCTAGTTCACCATAAAGGTTTTATGAGAAATTCTGCACATCTTCAGGATGATGGTGAATTTCATGGAAGGTATATTATTCTTGCTATGATGACTATGCATTTTCTGTCGAAAAAATCATTTATTTTACATTGGTGGAGAGAAAAAAAAAAATAGCAAAGAGAAGTAAAGTCTTCCTCTACAAGCACACACTTTCCTTACAAAGTTGTTTCACAAAATACCAACCATCCTTCTGCAAGGATATAATTCAGCTAATTGGGAATTCTCAATGAACTGTGAAGATGCAGAGAAATATTGGGAAGCAGAATGGTTGCCCAGACTGTGTTTGCTTCCTGCCTGGGATCTGAGAAGCCAAAATGTAAGCATGAGTGGATATTGGCTAGGCATGAGTAAACTTTGGTTGGAAGATAAAAAAGCAGGTTCCTAATTTTTGAATATCCTATGATATTCTGAGAATAACCAGGTCAGAAGAAGATTTCTTCTTTTCAGTTAGAGCTTATGTTTATTGTCCATGGTTCCCCTGTGACTGTGGGGTGGTTAGAGGTTCAAGAGGAGGCAGGAGTGGAAGGAAACAAATAGGCAAAGCAGCTGCTACTGGGGAAAAATTGAGGTCCAATTTCAAGGAAAGCACTTGAAAGTGTGTCCTAGCCAAAACCAGGGCAAACTAACACTGAGAGATGAGCTCTCAAAAAGTAATGAGATTAGAGGTTAGGAGCCAAAGAAGTGCCAACTTTGGGCATCAGGCACATTGGGAATGACAAGTAGGAAGCATGTGGAGGTACTGAGACTGCCTGTTATTATTCTGTGTTGAAAGCATGTATGTGCACAGTCAATATTTGAAGGGATTTCTCTTGTTGGTTGCTTTCAAATCAAGCAGATTTGAATAACTACCAGAGGTAATTGCTTTGTAGTGATGAGTACATGCCTGAATTTTCCTGACATTTAAAGAGTATTTTACATTTCAGAAGTGGTTGAACAAGGCTTGATATTTCCATTTTGCAGTTATGTGGTGGAGGAAGAGTCTGAACTCTGTGCTTTATTGTTTGCTAGAAGTCGTAGAAGAAATCTTTGCCAAATCATGAAGAGCGCATGAAACTTCTTGGCTTCTTGCCTTATGCCAAATCCATTCTCTAAACTGTGCTCTGATTTTCTCTATTTTTTAACCCTGAAAACTGAAGATTGTCAGCTCATGTGGTGATAGATGAGTAGCAGGTGTCCAAGTCAATACTCAAATCAATAAAAGTAGTAGTTAACACTTCAAGATCAGAACCTGATTTTAGGCAGCTGAAATCTAAAAGGAACTTAATCATGATAATTCAGCTTGTTTTTTATCTTTATATACAATAAGTTTGTTTATTTTATATTGAACTATGTGGTTGTTTGAGGCTAAGATAAGATTGCTTATTTCATTGGATACAATGATGGTGAAGTCTTTGTTCTACCATAGAAGAAATAAAGAGTTCTGCTGCCCTAGGACTTTTGGAGTTTTCCATGGTAGGAAGTATTTTTTTTTTTTGCTAAAATGCAAATTGGAAACTTGGTCAGAAACTTATTTGCATTGTCAGGCACTTAAATACCTTTAAAATACACCCACAATAGATTTCCTTTTGATGCAAGTCTGTGTTTATACATTTCTGTCAAATAAAGTAGTGAGAGGTGTTGCAGTTTAAGAATTTGTGTTTTCCTTTCCCACTGTGGTTGGTGATATCGTTGCAGTTTAGAATAGGTTTTATGTTTGCATAGGACAGTAGGGGCAAGTTTCAGTATTTTCCTGAGCATTATTGTTTTCCTGAGCATTATAGCATGCCACCCTTTAGTCTAATACAAGGTGTGGTATAATACAAGTCAGGAAGACATGAATACAAATGTTGACTCAACTTTTTTCCTTTTAATTCTCTAGGATTACGATGGCTTTTTTGAATCAAAGGAGAGCAACACTGTTTTCTCCTTTCTTGGACTGAAACCTACTTAGATGTCAAAGGTCAGTGTCGTGTTGCAGACTTTTCAATGAATTCTTGAAATATTGAGAATGGATTTTCTTTGAACGGAAAGAACTCTGTGTGTTTGGATGCACCACTGCATCAATGTTATTTTTTTTTTAAATGCTGAAATGCTGGAGCAGTCAGGAGTTATATCACCTTTCTGGATAAGAATTCAGTTTTAGCAAATACATGTATACAGGTCAGGAGACAAAGCCAGGTAACATCTTTCTGTTGATGGCAGTGTAATAGAGGAAATTTTATTGCCATATAGAAGCCTGAACACTTGTTCAAAGAGACTGTATGGTCCACCTTTTGGCAGTATATCAGACACATAGGGGAGGATTTTTTCTTATCTTGGATACCGTAGATATAGGTGTGTTGGGTAGTAGTACTGTCGCAGGCCTGGATGGTAGCTCTTCAGTATCTAGAGTTCCTCTTCTGCCAGGAATTAATTTCTTTCTGACCCCTTGAGGGACAGGAATGGGAAGGAACCTCAGCATAGAACTCCAAAAGCAGGTTATTTTTGCAGCCTGCCTTGCTTTGTAGCTTGGAGAACTAGTCCTATGAAAAAGATGATATTCTGCTGCAATCTGAAATACCTATTCCTTGAAAATAATCCTGTTGTAGACTTAGAGGACTGTCTCTATAAACTATTTGCTCCAGTCTGGTAGTACTTTGGAGTGATACAGCCTCAGCTGCTATGTGGACCAATGTTAGGGGCACCTTCTATACAAATGTCACAGACACAAGAGATGAGAATGTATTCATAACATTAATGTTATGCTAATAATAAAAATAATAATAATTTTTAATACCTTTTTTTTGTCTTTTCACTAGGAGTCAGAGCTCTGGAAAGCCCATGCAAAGTATCAACAAGCACATTCCTGAATGAATGACCCTGTTCTTCAGCACATAACAGCTTCCCTAACTGATCACTGTGATAGAGCAAACATGCATCACTAGTAGTAGTCTGCTTGCCATGAGATGGTGCTCTCCAGTAATGTGGAGCTAATAACTCACGTACAAAACAGGATTAAGGCTGGGCTACTCATCTTCCTTTTTAAAAATACTCACTGTTGATGTTTCACTTTTGTCTTTGGACTGCTTTTGCAACTGGCCCTGATATTCTAACAGATATTTTATGTTTGAGGATAAGGAGTGTAAGCGTAGGGCTTCTATCATTCATGGATATATGTGTGCAGTCAGATTCCTTACCTTTTTTAATTCTTTCCAAGTTAGCTCATCATGATAGTTAAAGTGCTGGTGATTATTAGGATGTTTGTGCTGGCTATGATTCAGAAGATGAAACACATCAATCTTGAGATCTCAATCTAAGCCAATAACTCCTGTATTTTTGTTCTACATTTATTTATTGTGATGTTTATTCTAGATCATGATTATTTTAAGAGACATGGGCTGCTAATACTGTTAATGAAAACTAGATTTGTCTAATGGTGCACATTGCAACTGACTGTTTAAAACCAGTTCCTATCATGAAGAGGGTGCCAAAGTGAAATATTTTGACAAGTTTCCTGTTCTAAAAGCAGGTAAAATGTGCAGGAAAACACTTGATGGAAATACTGGGGACTTCAGAAGAACTGAAGGGGTCTCATAGCTAATGATAATATGAAATTATTTCTTAACTGAGAAAGTCTTAACATGCAAGGTTGGAGCTTTGTGGTTGGACTGTCTTAAAATGAAATTTTGCCAAAACCTTCAGTTTACCTCCAATAACACACAGCCCCACCACAAGCCACATGAGGGTCAGGGGGATACTCTGAGAGCCAGGGCTCAGTCCACTGGATGGTTAAACACTCTGCCATGGCTCAAGGGCACACCTAACTTGCTTAGCTGTTGTCCTGGTTATATCCCCAGATGTGGCCTTGTGGTGGTGCTTTAAAGACAGTGAGAAAGTTGAATGTGTGCTTTGCTGGGTGAGGCCACAGTGACAGCTCAGCTGACGAACAGGAGTCAAGTAAGGGAAGTGGAGAATATTCCAGGGGGACTGTGTTGATGCACACAGAACTTAGGCCTGTGACTTGCCAATAACCATGACAAAATGCATTCTAGAGAGAGGTTAAATTGCATTATGCATCTTGAATTGAGACTGGCTGTGGAAATAACAGCTATGCTGTAATGTAGCTTTACTCAAGTGATATCATGACAGGGTAGTCATCAAAGTGAACGTCCTTATGTCTTTGGGTAATGAAAGACAACCATTATGTGGAAAAACTTCTTTGCAATCACAGCATCACTCAGACCGTGTAGCTTGAAGGAAGCCAGACTTGGAAGAAGTGTCACACTGTGCAACAAATCACATTGTCTGTTAATATCAGTAAACATGGCATATGAGACATGTTAGTTGGAAGGGACAACAGTTGGAGGTCATCTGGCCCAGCACTGTCAAAGTCAGGGCTAATAACAACACTGGCTTGGATCAAATATGGCTTTGTCTAGCAGAGCATTAAAAATATCCAAGGATGGTCTTGTAACTGTCTAGGTAACCTGTGCCATTGCTGCAGTGCTTTCCTAGTGAAAGCTTTCTTTTAAAGTCCAGCTTCGACTCCTAGGCTGTCATTTGTGGCTGTTGCCTTTGCTGTGTTTTCTGGCCCTCACAGGAAGAGATTGGCACCATTCTTTTTGTAACTGCCCTTGAGTTAGTTGTAGTCTACCATTAGATCACCTCTTAGCCTTCTTTGTACCAGACTGAACAAACCTGGCTCATCAGCTCAGTTAAAGGGCTAGATGGAGCAAGAATACACACAGATTTGAAGTCCATGGTTGTATTTACTGGTCAAAGTCTTAGCCACAGCACCTCCTTGAGAAGAATCCTGAACGGGCATTCGTAAATGCATGTGCATTTTTAAGAAATATGTTGTCTGTGTTAAGGTACTGTGACATTCTTGTAACCAATCCCATATTTTCATGAGACTTGAACCTCACTATAGGAAGAGAATATGATATGAGTTGGAGCTGTACATTGTTAACTTCACCATGGCAACAGGTGAAGGAACTATTCCTAAAAAGATGTTAAATATTTAACTTTGTAAATGAATACAGATATAAATTTACATAACTGTGCAGTTGATTACAGAGAAGCCATCCTGGATTTATCATGTACTTGATATGTTGTAAACTTTGAGAACTGCCTGAAGTCCCAGGTTTGAAAAATTTACCTGAGAGTGTAGGTATATACACGAGTATTCCTGGGTGAAATCCCAGGCTTACTGCTGTGAAAGGCCATGCTGATTTCTCCAGGGATTAAATCAGTTTGACAAAACTCCTCTGGAATTTTGGTAATTGTAGAATAGATGGCTCTCGTTTAGCAGAGAGTTAGTCCTGTTACAGCTGTTAAGTGTAAACCTAGCTTATTTCAGAGCACACACGTGGGCATAATCAGTTGTGTGGAGGACAACACTAGCTCCAAAGATATCCTGCTTGCCGGTATGGATTGGCAGTGTAAGTCCCTTAGAATATGTGCTTTAGAATTATAAGTAGCTAGTTAAAAAAAAAAAAAAAGAGTATATATATATATAAAGAAGTTGTTTGAATGTGAATTTGGTCTGTTGTGAAGCAGCCTTATTTTTGTAATTAAATCAAGTAGATTTCTAGTTTGTTACATAAGATGATCTGGAATTTTTTAAACCAGTTTTGTAATAGTGAAATGTAGCTATCAGGTAACTGAAAAGGTCTGGGGAAACTAGAGACATTTGTTGAAAGAAACAGCAAATTCTTTATTCTGTTTAAAATTTTTGCATATGAAGGTATGCTGGAAACCAAATGATCCAGATTTCTAGCTAATGCTTGTAACTACCCCACTTTCTAAAATGGAGAGCAGTGTGAATTAAACTGATCTTTGTACCTAGCTAAAGTTGCTGTGTGGGCTGACGTGCACGTGCACATTCACTGTATCAGTGGTTTTGATAGAGGTGGTTTTTTTTGTGCCACACACTACTGGATAGTGCCTTGCCAGAAAGAGGACTGTTTCTGTAGGGTCTTTTTAGATGTGCTTAAACTTTGAATGGAGAAAGGGGTAGTTTCTATATTGCTATTTTTTTAATAATACAGTAAATTGATTTTGAGGCCTGACTCAAAAGGCACACGCTTTGTAAGACTGAAACAGTTTTTGATGAGTCTTCTGAACTTCTGATTTTTCTTAGGTGACTTTCTTTTATTTTTCTTTTCCTTTTTGTTGACTGTCTAGAATCAAACTTTCTAAGGGAAGTGGACCTGGAGTAAAGCCCATAAATCCATGTTTACACTTACTTTAAAATAAGTATCTGATTCAAGTGTTGAGCAGCCCAAGTGCTATGACTGAAGTGAAGAGTAGCTGCCAAGCTCTCAGTGGATTTCTTTGTTGTCCCTCCCTGCCCTTTTCCCCCATCAGGCCATTTATTTGGGTGGTCCTACTCAGGCAATACCATGGTTCAGAAGTAGGACCCTGAAGTTTTAGGCAGTGCCTTGTGTGGCACTTCACAGGAGTGCAAGAATGGGATGATCACCAGGAAAGTGCCAAATCCCATTAGTCTTCAGTGACTTACTCACTGATTTCATTAGATCTTGGCACAAACAGTGGGAGAAGGATGGAGCCCTGTGTGTTCACCCTGCACAGAGAGCGGGAGTGGCAGGCATGGTGCAGAATGGTCCATGGCTTGTACGGCACCCTGACCAGTGCTTCTCACAGGGGCCTCTGGCTGGGGACTCCAGCTGCATCACCTCCTATCCTTCACCCTCTTGCTCCCCAGGGAATTTGGGAGGGAAAACAGAGAACAGCTTCTTGAGAGCAGTTCTTCAGCCAGGGCAGATCTAGCTTACTTCCACCTTCCTACTCTTTACCTCTTCCTAATGTGTGTCATCCTGTGCTGTGTAGACCTACCTGTGTGCAAAGCTTCCACTCCAGGCCATCTGTAACATCCCTGTGAGGTCACAAATGCAGAGCTGGTGTTCACCTTCACGGCGTCAGTGTTCTGTAAGTCAGTAGGGGAGGGAGCACGTTGCATCCTAGGCCATGTACACGTTATGTGTTAAATTATGTTCACCTAATAAAAAACTGTAATTCAGAAAAGACGTTTGCACTGTGTTGTATGTGCCAAAGGAAACAATTCTTGCTGCAGTTCACTTGGTTGACAGCCTGGTGCTTTGTTTTGCGCAGCCTCTGTGGATGGAAGAACCGCAGAACTTTTCACCTGGGAGGGGTGAGCCTCATTCTTTAAGATGCTAAATGGCTTGGAACCATGGTGGATCCATGGGAATTGCAATGTGCAGAATACCTGCTGGCTTAGTGTCTCCCCAGGTACATAATAGTGAAGAAAAAAAAAAAGGATGATTTAGCATCTTCCATTTTTTATGCTTGGGTTAGCTGATAAATACCACAGAAATAAAGGACAGATCCTTTGGCGCAACTTGAACATTGGGGCCAGGAAGTTTTTACACACTGAAGTTTTGCTCCTAGAGCTAAAATCTTCACTGCTTTTTATTGTCTGAAAGAAAGGTGAGTTCCTGGTTTGCCTAGCCACTTTTTTAATCCATAGCAGGTGATTAAATATGTTTTACCAGGTAAGTGGCTACCCAAAAGTACAGGTTTGCGTTATTGCAGTCTTACCTTGATTCTCAGTCTGTGTTTTTTAATATCTTCCTGTTTAAAACTTGCCCTCTATCTCTAATGTGAGCAGTGCTATGAAAGCTCTGCCCATTTGTGATTTCTGCACCCTGGAGCAAGGTTCTGTGCCACATGCTCTAAGACAGGAGGTATGGATGGAAAAGGCAAACCTGAAATGCCTGCAGTGGAGTCCTCAGCTGTAGGATCAGTAGCACCTCTCTGAAGTGAGCTGAGCTGTAGTAGCTCAGCTGTTATGTCATGGTGGGTACAAGTGGACAGATTTTGCTGCATGGGTGGGCAGAAGCTTCTTGATTTGCAGACATGAAGTGATGTTCTGTGTCACTTTGCTCGTGTAGCATCACAGCCTGCACTCTGTAAAGCTGTGGCACTCACATTCCTCCTACCCGGCTGTTGAGCAATACACTGAGAGCAGTAAGCAGGCGAAGGTCACACAGTGTGGGATGCTTTGCCTCTAGCTGTCATCCTCCTGTGCATCCCAGCTCAGTGTCTGCTCCCTGTGCCAGGGGAGCATCAGTGGAAAAAGTGCTTGAAAGTCATCACTGTGTTTGCACACGTGCACACATGTGTCTGCCAGTCTGTCTTCAGCTCATTCCTACCCCGGAGCTGTTGGTCTGGGCTGTGAGAAGGTCCACATGAACTTGCTCATTTGCTTGATTTGCTTTGTAGTTGCGGGAAGGATTTGCCTTGTTCATTCCATAGACTTCAACCAAGCTGGCACTGCAGGTGCCTTGACACTCTCATCTGAAGTGACCTCCCTCAGGTTGCATTGTGTAGCACAAGCAAACATTCTGGGTGTAAGTCCTCCATACATTGATTTCTTTAAAGGTGACCATTGCATGTGATTCAATTCCCTGATGAACTTGGGAAGCGTTAGAAAATGATAGGATTAAGGAATTAGCACCCTAAAGAAAAGGTCATCTGGAGTCTGGAAAAATTGTATTTAGAAGGCAAGAAAGAAATTGTTGGATTCTGACTTGGAATCAGGGAGTTCAGAAGCAGTCTCTGAGAAACGTGTGCCAATCTCTAGCAGCTTGGTTGCCCCATACAGTTCAGCTGTCCACGATACATACATCTAGTTCAGTAGAGAAATCTCAGAGCCCGGAGCAATATTCAGGAGTCAAACAATTTATGTCTTAAAAATAATGCTACCTCTCTGCTCTAGAGGCACTCAGACACAAAGCCAGTGGTAGGTAGGCACAGGAGGAGAAAACTTCATGTCTGGGGAAGCCAACAGACCATGTACACCCTGTCCTCCCCCAAGGATGGCCCCAGTGGGCACCCTGTAAGGAAGAGTCCTGAGGTGGTGGTGCTGCCATTCTCAGAAGACACCTCACATCCTGCAGCTGCCCTGCATCTACGTGGGGATGCTTCCTGCTTCCTGCTGATTGAGAAGGAAGGTATTTTTCACATACCAGGAATAAACATCACAGTGGTTCAGTGCCTCTCAAACCTCGGAGACCTTATACCTCTTCCAGTCCAGGTGCTATCTCTTTCATCTGCACAGCAAACACTGCTTACCTTTCCTTTGTATCTCTCTGGAGATCAAGAGCAATTCCACTGAAATCAATGAACATCAAGATGTGTAAAATAAGAGCTGAGCCAACATCTCTCTGTGTTACAGCACCTTCCACAAATAAACTTGGCAGATTGAATTACTCTGCTGGGAACCCAGAGGAAAAAATTAGGTAGCTTGTTTTTTTGCCTTGTTTCTTTGAGTGAGACACTTCAAGTATTAGCAAGCTTTTGCAAACACCTCACTGTCAGAATTGAGATTCTAGCAGGGCTTCCAGCCCCAGATGCCAAACAAAAGCCATGACTGCTTTTCTGACTCCCAAAGACACCAGATCACTGCTGCCTGCACCTGTGCACAAGAGATTTATTTCACTGATGTTGACTCAAGGAGTGAGGAGTAGATCAGTGCTGGCATGGAGACAAACCCACAGAGGGTGATCAGGAAGGAGCTGAGGGGCAAGGCTAGGCAAAGAACATGGGGCTGCAGCAGATGAGGTTTGCTGAAGATAACAGCTCAGGTCTGGCCCATCCTGCTTCTCCAGCTGCTGCTAGATCATTCCTCCTCTTCATTAAATGCTGCCAGCTCACTTCCAGATAGGAAAAGGATAATTATCAGATTTAATGGTCTATGCATGCATGTTCAAGATAGCCAATTTTCCTTCTTCTCTGCCAATTTGTGTGCCAACTTGTCTTCCACAGGGCAAAGCTGCAAAGAAGGGCACACACAGTGGTGGAGGTGGCGTGGGTGCTGCCACCATGGGGCTCCAGTCTCACAGCACATAAACACTAGTCCAACCCTCTCTCCCCATTTGCAAAATCCATCCTACAGAGCCTTCAGCCAAGGGTGTAGCAGTGCCAATGGCTCTTCCCTTCTTTTTTTCTTTAGCTTCTCTTAATTTCACAGCTTTATACCCTTAACGGGGGTAGGCAGGAAGAATATAAGTGTGAAGAGGCAGAGGTGGATGATGTACTGACCAGACTTTCATATGCGAGAACTAAGAAAGCTGACTCACTCTTATGCATGATATGAGCAGCAAGCTAATGTGTTCAAAATACAAAACTTTTATCATTTAGTTGTAAATTGTCTAATTAAAGCTCTCTGTGGACAGGACTCCAATTCTTTCTGCGTCAGCTTTCTTTGCCCACACATCCATATCATCCTCTTTCAGCTATTGCCTAATGACTGTCTCTGCTGGGAAGTCTTGCAGAGTCCTTCAGTGACATCACCTGTGTGCAGCAGTGACATGGCCATATGTCACCTCCAGAAGACAGGAAATTGCTTGCTGAGCTGTCTGTGGTGCCCCAGGCACTGGGCCTGGTCGGCTCTGCAGCCCATGGAGTCAGGGTATCCCACTGCTCTCATGCTGTGCTGCACTCGCTGGCGCTGGTGGTACAATTTTCCTTCAACACATTTTCTTCCCTGGGTTTTCATAGCTTTAAATCCTCTGTTTTAATTCCTGGATTTATTGGATATTTTTTTTTCTTGTAGATTTCTTCTGTGAGTGGCATAAATTTGAGCTTAAGCCATGAGAGGGCTTTTAGGTTGGGACAGCTGTACAGCATTGCTGTGAAATATGCTCTTGAATCATTAAAGTAAATTGCTGTAGCATCAGTACTGTTCCAGACGGACCATAATACTTAAGCTTTAAGTGACCAATTCATGTCCTTAGGAACATTCTCACCCTGAGCAAAATGTGAGTATCCATCAAACCCACTTACACCTACTGTCACCTACAGAAGGGATGGCATTTCAGTGTAACAAATTTCATGGTCTGAATTAAGTAGTCAACCTAGAGATCTCGAGTCACAAAGATAAGTACTCTGCTGCTTCTGTCGTCACAGAGCCTGTTTCATAAAACTACCCAGCTCTAGCTGAAAGCACCATACTGGGTCTGGGTTGATATTTTTTCCCCATTTTTTTTTTCTCTGCTATACCAGTTGGAAGGTTGTCTCAAAATCCCACTTCTCTTGCACCAAAAACTCCCCCTTCTTTCAAATGCCAGCTGAACTTTTTTCTTGGCCAGCATGTCTTCATCGCCTTTGTTTTCCTTTCATTTAAATCAGTCTCCCTCACAGGAATTATGTCATCTGAGCTGGTTTCCCTTACTGCCTTAGACATGCTTCTGCCTGGTATAAAAAGCAGCTGAACCAGTGCAGGGTGTTCTCTCTCTGTTGGCACTGCTGATGTTCAGGGCCAACTGAGATCCCTGGGATGAGGAGATCCCCTCAATATAATAGCATGGAGTAACTCTGTGAAGCAAGCCCAGAATGGTCTCTCAAATTACTTCAGATACCAAAATTCGAAATTAGAGATTATCCTGATACTTGCTTTCAGTCTCTTGACAGAAGTGTTGCCATTTAGCAGTTTCCCATTTTAGCCCTGACTGAGCTATTGCTCCAATTTAGTGCGTTTCCTGAGCATATTATGTGGGCAGATGAAAGAACTGCACTTGCTAAATACATGAATTAAACATTCTCTTGACAGACTTTAACCTTCAGTTAATCCAAAGGTGTCAGAAAAATCGGTACCCAGGGATGTGGTCCTTGAAGTTACAACAGCAGCCAGAGTGAAACACAGATTCTGAAGATCATGAGTAGCCAGTTATCTTTTAAAATTTTATTTCTGTTTAATAGATAGACATATATATTAAAAAAATGTTGGGAAAAGCAGATCCTAATTCCCCACTAATCTGAACAAGGAACACGACTCTCCTTGGCAGACAGTAGTTACTTTGGGCTAAAATCCTGTCCATGATAGGCTTGAGAGCAGTTGCAGTCGTGGCTGTTTGTGTGTCGTGGTGGGCAAGATAAGGGCAATGGCCACTTTTCCCTGAGCCTGTACACAATGTCTCCTTCCTTTCAGCAGGAAAGTCAAATGCTGTTGCTGCACAAGGCTTGGGCTCTTCCTCGTCCCTCTCCTTTGCCAGCTCTTGCTGCTGCCTCTTGTTCGCCTTCAGTGCAGCACTGCTGCCTGGCTTTCCTGCGTGTCACACAAAAATCACTGGGTTTGCCCCAGAAAATCACTTTTGCAGTGTTTGCTCCCTGCCAGCATCTTTCAACAGGATTGCACAACTGAAACTTCCCCTCCTTGTCATACCATTCTAGTTGGAGTTTCAGCACATTTATCAGTGTATTTTTCTGTCTTCTCTCCTTGCTTTACACCTTGTTATGCCTTCAAATAAAACTTCTGTGCCAGTGGCCTCTTCTCTTTGCTTTCCTCCCCAGCTTCACATCAATCTCCCTGCCTTGTGTCATCAGCTGAGAGGCTATGAAGCTATGTGAGAAGTGTTGGGATATCTGATAAGGGGAAATGTAAGAAACATACTGAGTACCTTTTTCACAGGATAATCAATTGCCATCACAAAGCACCACCCACCAGAAAACACCTCTCACTGTGGCAGCCTAAACCTCTCAGAGCAGATGCATCACCTGTCCCAAGGGTTGCTATGGAGTTCATGCTTTCCAAAGCCCAAATGGGATGCATATTTTTATGTCTAATAATAATAAGAAAAACACTGTTGCATATGTCCTAAAACTACAGAGTATAAAACATGAAAAGGTGACTGCTTCAGCAGCTTTTCCCAGCTAAAGGCTGCAGGCAGTTCTGATCGGTGTAACTTTACAGGATCTTCTTTACCATTAAGACCTACTCAACATCCTCTCAGGGTTATATATGACCTAAAGTTTAATTTAAACTGTCTTCAGGGATGGTGGTGGTTGAAACTAGAAATACATTTCAGGTTTTAGTAGCTTCTTCTATTCCACCCAACTGCATCATGATATCTGTTTGTTAACAATGTCTTCAACCAATGAGCAGCAACAGTCCTTATGGAAGATGCTCTTAGAGACTTAACACGATAGGGGATCAATAAAGGCAGACTAAACAGTGGTTGTACCTTCTTGAAGAGCTTTTTGACATTCTGGAGAAAAAAATTGAACAGGAAGGATGAAAAGAGGGTAAAGTTAGTGAATGAGGTCTGTAGTGAATATGGTCTTTACACTGTGCTGACTGAAGATCTTCGCATTAGAGACGTTTAGGAAAATGATGTCCACTTCTGCTGTAGAATAAAGAAATGGGAAATAAGCCAATGCAACAAATAAATTGACTATTTTCCACACTCTCCTTAAAAGATAAAAGCCCCAAAGAGAGTAGATAAGTTGACTTTTCTTTTTTTTTTGGTGCACTTTCATCCATCTTATTTTTCATTGAGAAAAGCTTTGATGGAAAATTATTTTACCAGCAGGTCCATTAATAGTAAGTTCACCCTTATATAAATTAGCATAGGAAGGTGTTGAATAGACTTCTGTTCCTCCTGCACTTCCTTATCTATCTGTTGTTGGAAGATCCTACTATAACACAATCAGCACACACTGGCATGGCATTTCCCATCCTGATCAGGGGCCTACAGTAATCCTCTTCTGCTCACCTCAGTGTAGGGCATACCTGGTTTGGAAAAGCACCCCTGTGTTATCATGGAGATCTGAATAGCCTGGTCCAACAGTGCATAGTGAGAAACCATGTTGCCATGGAGTGGTAACCCAGGGGAAAATTGGAGACTGGCCTTTTCAAAACATGAGGTCACAGGTTTGCATCTCGGCTTGCTTTGGAGGACCATCTCCTTTGGTGCTGCCACAAAGGGTCAGTCCTGTATCAGAGACAATGAAGCCAGGAAAAGGGAAGGAGGGAAGAGCTTGGGCCAGCCATGGTGTGGGTGGAATAGGAGAGTTGGGATGTGCTGTCTGTCACTGACATCTAGAGGACAGCACAAACAGTATGTACATTGTGAAACATGAAGTAACCAAACCTGGGGTATGGTGAGCCTTCCCTGGTCCTGGCCCTACTCACGTCACAGGGATGCTCCCAGCTGACACTCACTGGCTTTCCAGACTGATGTTCATGCTACTTTTAAGCATTTTACCTAGTTTGAACACTGACATGGCAATTTTTGTTGTTGGTGAGACACCATCACTGCTGTCTTCTGTGGGTACCTTCTCATCTTCTTCTCCCCAGCCATCAAAAAATTTGAGATTGGCCAAACCAACTGGCAGCAACAGAAGTTCCCTCACAGGAGGAACATGCCAGCAGCTGCATGACCCTCCATGACGGTGAAGTCCATGGGCTTTATTCAACCAGGTGAGAGATGTCAGGCACTGGCAGAGCCCCATGGCTCTAATGGTGGGATCCATGGGCACCTGCTTGGCACCTTGTGCTGGTAGGAGGCTGTGGGATGCTGCTGGGTGCCGTGAGGTACAAGCCTTGTTGCAATGTGTGTCTTCTGTCGCACTGTGCTGTGGTTGAGGGCTGGATGGGGTCCCTCTGATTGGGGGAGTGTCTGGGAGCTTTATGTGATCTGTTGCCATCCATTTGTACCATGAATACTTTATGTGTGCCTATAAAGAACTTGTTCAAGCCTCTGTTAATGTAAGATAAGGCAGCTTTTAAAATTAAAGAAAATAAGTAGGGAGGTTCCTGAGAAATTAGTTTTAATTTTAGAGACATATTTTCACAGTAGGCTCCTCTTCTTGGCACAGCTTAAGGAGAAAAAAAGTCAAAGTTATTATAGACAGGCCACCTTCTCCATGTCTTTCTGCTGACACCAAGCTTTAGCAGATATAGAAAACAACTGAAGAGGCTGAAACAGTAATTCATACCATTTCCAGGAAGCTTTAGAGGGATTATTTTTAGCTGTTTGCAGCTCTTTGAACTAGGTTGGTTTCTTTTGCCCTAGGAGGTGGTCAGTAATCACTTCAAGCCAAGGAGCTGCTCCTTCTGCATCACCAAGGACAGCATCAACAGAGTTAAAGGAATCATTATCCCACTCAGCACTTGTCAGGACACACCTGGCATACTTTGTTCAGTTATGGTCCCCACTATGCAGATACAGAGGTGGACAAGCTGGAGAGGGTCCAGAGAAGGGCCACAAGGATGATTGAAGGACTGGGAAGACTCCACATTAGGAAAGGCTGAAAGAGCTGGGTTTGTTCAACCTTGAGAAGAGAAAGCTTAGGGGAGATGTTATTACCATCTCCAGTATTTAAAGGGCGGCTACAAAGAAGGTGAAGACTCCTTTTTCACAAGGAGTAACATAGAAAATATTAGGGGCAAGGAGTACAAGTTACTCCTGGGGAGTTTTTGCTGGACACAAGAGGAAAATTTTTTCACAATGAGAACAGTCAGCCATTGGAATAATCTCCCCAGGGAAGTGGTGGATTCCCCAGCACTTTGGCTGGGCCATCTTGCCTAGACCATGTTCTTGCCAAAAAAAATGTTGGACTAGATTATCTGTAGGTCCTTCCAGCCTGGTGTTCTGTGGTTCTATGATTCCTCCCAAGGTGGCTGAACATGCATGCAGCAGCTCATTGTTCTGCTTAGACCGTGTCAGATTGGTGCTTCAATGGTTAGTTTCCCAGGATCAGGGGATTACCTTAGACCTTGGTTTTCCAGCACTCCTGAACAGTCTGTCCTCATAAAGAAACTAAGCAGAATAGTAAAAGGATGAGTAAACTGTTTTGCACAAAGCTAATAACAATTTTTAGAGGGATTTTAATTGAGCACTGCATTTAATTAGCCTTTCCCATGCCTTCAGCTTTGTCTTCTGCATTTACCAGGCTGAGGTCAGGTGAGGCTGTATGTGTAACCCATGTCACTGCTTCCCAGAAGCTCTGCACAGCAGCTGAGCAGTGCTCCAGTCAGCCACCCTCATTGCTGCTTAATTTGCTTCTGAGGAGCCTCCTGCCAGTTTCTTTTGCAAGCAGTGGATCCCATTGGCTGACGTTTACAAGGACTTACACTATTTTATTGAATTCATGAAAGATATTCAGGAGAAAGAAGTCACCAATTAGCATGGTCCTCATGCCTGTGGTGATAGAGATGGCCTTTCTGCTTCTGCACACCATGTCAGGAAAAGCAGACAGACACAACCCAAAGAAAGTGGGAAAACCTGTTCATCTGCAGTGAAAACATGTTATGTGTGGAAAATAAATTGGGCAGTGGACTCCTGATGGTGTCTCAGTAGAGCTGAATAGCACAGGGATTGACTTCTTCACAAAGCTTTAATATTGCAAAGTTGTGCCCTGGAACAAAACTCCCAAATCTTTTTTTTTTTCACTCTATAAAAGCAGCCAGGAGCTGCTGTCCTCAGACCAAGGAAATTTCTTCAGTGGATGGAGAAAGGTTACTTTATTCCTCCTCCCTGTTTCCCACAAAATGAAGGGCTGTCAGGTACAGTTTCAGCATGCACCCTAGTGAAGGACATATATGGATGAGGCAGAAATGGCCCCAGGGGACACCACTGCCCTGGCACATGAGGCACCTCTCTGGAGTGCTCCCGCATGAGGGCAATGGCTTTGGGGGTCACCCTACACCATCTGAGACAGCCATTGTGGAGGACAGTGCCTGCATGCCAGGGGAAGACCAAGGCAAGTTCGTGGGCTCCACTCAGTGCCATGCAGGGACACCCCAGCACTCAAGCCGGCTGCTAAAGGAAATCAATTTAAAAAGCAGATGGTTTAATTAGAGCACTAAGCTCCCTTGTTGTAATGCTGTGTCTCCAGATAGTTTACTGTTTTATTAACAAGTCTCTTGTACTTCTTTACTGTTACTTGACAGATGCTTTCATATAGGGTTATGTAAAGTCCTGTTTCCATCCCTACTTTGCCTAGAAATAGAATAAAGAAGAGCTGAAATACAGATTAATAGTCATATGCAGAGTGAAATATTTACCACACGCATTTTGAAAGTGAAATATGCAATTTTAAGCCAGTTCTACAAGGTTTATTGCTCCCCAGCAGTATGTGTGTACCTAGGAGTGGTTTCTCCAGGGAAGCAGCTGTTCTGCTGAGACTGACAGGAGCTCTGTGCCACTGGGGGAGAGGGGGAGTGAAACATCTCTCCTTGCACAGACACACAGAAATGGGAAAGACCCCTCAGAGAATTTCAGTGCTGCTGTTGCCAGACAGAAAATTAGGCTGCGATTAGACAGACCCTTGTGAAAAGGTGTTGCTTCTGCTAAATGCATTTCTGAGCAGTGAGACTGAAATTAGGTAGCGTGACACAAGTTCATCAAAATTTGTGGAGTACAGTTAGCCCTCCTTATTGCTGAGTTCAAAGAAGCACTCACAGAAAGCAAGAACTTGCCATCAGTGGTGCCCCTGTGCACTCGCTTGGCTGGATAGGCAAAGGGACCAAGAGGTGTAACAGGTACAGTTTGAAAGCTGCTACGTGCTTTCTTACAACCCAAACCACCTGAAGCATGAGTTTTTCTAAAGCAAAACATGGCCATAGCAGCCACAGGAATAAGCAGCACCACTGTTTAAATATTAGTTACAACCCTTCAACATCAAGGATTCCATCAAGATCATAACAACTCTATAAGCACCTTCTCGATTCCCCCACCTCATCAGCTGGATTTATGACTGAATAAATGCATCATTACTCTGTTGACATTAATTACAGTCCAAAACCTGAATGCATTCTTTAGCTTTGTGTCGCTTTATTCAATTTAGAAAACATACAAACACTGGGATGTGGCTTAACTCCATTTAAGATAAGTAAATTAATGTTCTTATGTGAGCAAGGAATCAAAGTTCCCATCACTGCAAATAGACAACTAGAGAAGGCTACTTGAATGCAGTCATTTAAGCCTGGCCCCAAATCCTGTCTCCTGTGAAAAAGACAACTAATCTCCAAAATTGTATTCCATGTCCTTCTCCAACGCACCCGCTGTCACAGCTTCCAAACCTCCAGGGACATATATTCTTCCTTCTTGTTCTACTGCAATTGCCCAAAACTTTGCCATAGGCAGTGTGAGGCAAGAATTTGGAGATGGAGGGAAATAAGAAAAAGTTTGCTTGAAGTCGTTTTAGAAGTGGTTATCTTTTAGTGAAAAAAAATCATTTCAGCATAAAATGAAAGGCCACTTTAAGTAATTTGGTCTTACAAGAACTTCAGAGGGCTCAGCTGTGATTAAGTTTTCCTCCAAACCTGTATGTTTGCATTACACTTGTCACAATAAATGTAAACTCAGAAAATATTCAGTATTTATTTTAACTGGCGTATCTATATCTCTAGGATGGGCCATCAGTAGGCCCTGTATATCATTATCTTCTTCAAATAAACACCTTTAAAAAGCAAAGGTGATCTGAGGAAGGATATTTGGCAGTAAAAGCAACTCTTAATAGAAGTGTCTCCTCATAGCACCTGGAATCACAGATCCTCACTGCACAGTGACTGACTCCAACATGCACCTTTCTTCCATCTTAATGCAGATCAAGCAGTGCATGAGCATGGGCTAAACAGCAGCCATGGCATTATCTGGGCAGCAGTGGTCGCATCTTCTCAGTGCTAATATGGAACCTCCAAATTGCATAATGATTGTGCTTCCCTCTGCAAACGGCTGGATTTCTTTTCCACTGAAAATACGCTTATTGCTAATAAGTTATTAACATGGTTTTACCTGGTTTTACATATCAAAAAAGAGCAGAACATCCTTGAATTGTTCTTGAGGGAAGGGCAAGAGAGTCAGGGAATGGGACAATCTCAACATTCCCTAATAAGTTGCTTTTAATGAATGGCTTTTAATAAATGATAAGCACTATATGTTACAGGCTCTGCAGGTTAACTAAAAGAGGCCATAAGCCTCTGGAGTTTACAAGTGCTCTGTATGAAATAAAACAGTCTGGCTGACATCTGCCTTTACAGCAGATTTCCCATAGCATCTAGCTATTTCAGTTTATTCATAATTAAATAACAACAGAGACATCTGCTCTAAAAGTGAAAGTAAGACCTTCCAAAGCAGTTACAGCTGCTTGGTCTTGGGATCTTTTTTTTTTTTTTTTAATTACGTCAATGAGACCATCTTCCTTTCAAAATGACCTTTAATTAATCTCCTTCTTCCAGCTACTTCTATAAATACTACCGTAGTCCATGGTTTGTTACCACAGTAATTTCTGAACTAGAAACAATACAGAAGGACCTTTTTATTAAGATTACTGGGGATGGAGGAGAAGCAGCAGCAAAGGAAGGGAGCAGGAGAGGGACAGTGCTTAGCAGAAATGACAATGACACAAGCAGTAATAACCTTTAAAAGTATTTTCTATGAAGTAGAGATCTGGTAAGAGCATAACCAGATCTTTATTGATATAAGGTAACAACATAATCAGGGCTTCATCAGTACCAGATAATAGAACAAAAAATCTTAGATAGACAATGCTTACTCAAGCTTTCCTGCTCAGCTGGCATTTCATTCATCTGGTTTAGATGCTGGGAAGGAAGATTAGTCAGTGGAGCAAGTGACTCTTTCCACACTGTCCAACTATGTTCATGAAGCATTTTATAAATGATAGAAATAGAAATAAAGTCTTGTTCCTCTGTGCTTCTGTAGTGAAACATCACTACCTTTGTTTGATTGCTGCACTTCTGCTTCAGAGAAACCCCAGGTTTCTTCTGTGTTTCCCTCCATCCTTTCAACTTCTATCCTGATCATAACACCTTATTTTGAGGTTCATGTATTTGCTTGTCTTGAATTTACAACCTGTGCCTGAGAAGGTAACTGGCCAGCCAGCTGCAGGGACAAAAGAGGTCTCCCAAAACTTGCATTCCTACTAAAAATGCTCTAATAAATGATTTGTCACCTCCAAGGAAAATATCTGTCCATAGAAAATGCTTTTCTCAGATTCTTAGATGAGAAAATTACATTTGCCCCATCCCATGTCAAGTAATGGGGCAAAATGATTGGGGTTTTTTGCCTCCTTTTTAGCCAAGCCCAAGTTTGGTCAATTCTCACCAAAGTTGTATCATCCAGAAAAGTTGTTTTCTCCCTGAACAAAGCAGCAGTGTGCACATTTGTTCAAGCCCAAACCTTCAAGTGGATCAACTCACCTCCAGCAGTGATGGATCCGGGCACACCTGAGCCCCTGAGACACTTTGCATAGTCTCCAGTCAATTGGAGGTTGTACCTGCCCTGCTTCCCTACCCCTGCTGAGGTGCCCAGACTGGTGCTGTGCTCAGACTGAGTGTCCCTTCTACACCAGGAAAGCACTGCTGTAGGGCACTGGGTTGCAGAGAATATGGATGGTGTTGAGATGGTGCTTCTGCAGGAAGCTGGATCTTATCCCAAGGACATGTTCAGGCTAATGATTTATGACTGGGAGAGCAAGATGTGCTGTGAACACAAAAAAGAGGGAGTGAGAGGAACGTGTTACAGGAGAAGCTTTGTATGAGACAAGACAGTGCTTGAGCTTACCTGGAGCTGAATAGAGGAATCAAGACACAGGCAAGAGGCTATTTCTCAGAAAGCAGGTAAGACAAGCCAACTGAAACCAGCATGAACCAGATAATTCAAGGGGAATTCAAGCTCTTTTGGGGAAATGAGCCTTGCAAGGACAGCTGTACCTAGGAAACCATACCATTAATGCTATTTAAAGCTTAGATTGCATAAGTAGTGTTGTCAGGCATTTGGAAATGGAGGTAGCAAAACAGGGATAAAAAGGTGGTTTGTTTGGGAGGAGACTGGGTGGAGAAAGGCAGGTAAAGGTGGTGAAAAGGAGAGCAGAAACAGGGATAAAATAAAATAAGAAGGTGGCATTAAACCATTCAGTGAACAACAAGAGGTGGGATGTTCACCGGCAGGAGCAGAAACACCTATAGGCATTGCTGAATCTGATAGGCACATCTGAAGTCCACCAGGATGCTGAAGGAAACACCTTGGATAACACACCGATTCTCCATCAATCCAAAATTTTTGTTTGGGATGGTAGCCAAAGAGGGGTGGAACTACACTACAGTGGCACATGGCGTGGGAGGTCACAGGGAGGGGTGGCAGAGTTGGAACCCTTTGGAAATGACCAAGGTGTCATGTAAAGCTGTTAGAGTTTCCTTTTACATTTTCCAGCCTCATAGACAGGTAGCTAAAACTACAGTCACTCACTGGCAAAAATCATGGCATTATCACCCATTCTAAAATCTAAATATAATGAAACTCATATTGTCTATTCTAAAAATAAGGAAAACATATTTCATGAGGCTTTGAACACCTTTTTGTTTGTGAAAAAATATCTACATTCAACAGGCATTTCTTAATACAGGGGCAGGTAAGGTGAAAAAATTGTTGACAGATACAGAGTTAACTTGCCTTTTCCTCTTTGCAATTAATAATGATGAAATACCTATGGATTTAGGAAATGACAAAGTGATGTTCATCATTTATGAGCTGGCTGATAAACTGATAATCCAGGACTATTCCCCATTAACCATCTGTTCTGGCAGATCATGGTTCAGCACTGTCGTATCAAGAATGCAATGGCCCCGCAGTCCTGCACATCTACATGGGCTCGGGAATGCAAAACATGGAAAGGCTCTCACTGGGTTAAGCAGCCAGAAACTCTCCAAGTGCATCCATAATCTGCTTATTGACTAAGCTGGTTGGGAAGCAAGTGGCTGAGATCTTGCTGACCTTTATGAGAGGGGTCATCTCAGTCCACACAAATTTCAGAGGATCTCAGATTGTGCAAAGGTGGCAACTTGGCCCTGCTAAAAATTATTGCTACTGCATCAGAGATGTGTGGCTGTCTTGTCTGCATGAGCATTTAGAAGAACTATGGGGATGATGATGATGATGATAATATGCTGTTAGTTTGAGGAGTCTGACAAAACTGACAAAAGGCAAATAATGACTGCAGGAAAAAAAATACAAATGTACATTTTTCAGCAGAACTAATAACACTAAATTCAGGTGAGATCCAGGGATTTCTTTTCCATTGCTCATTGAATTCCTTGAAGCACAAATTTTCCTATACATCCTATTGTATTTAGATTTTTAAACATATATATAAACATGAGTGTGAATTCTAAGGGGCCATCTGGGTTGAGAGTGATAGAATTATGCCTCTGTCTTGAAAATCGTAGAATCATAGAATCAACTGGGTTGGAAGAGACCTCCAAGATCATCAAGTCCAACCCTTGATCCAACACCACTGTGATTAGTAGATCATGGCACTAAGTGCCACGTCCAGTCTCATCTTAAAAACCTCCAGGGATGGTTAATCCACCACCTCTCTGGGCAGCCCATTCCAGTGCCTGATTACTCTTTCTGCAAAAAATATCTTTCTAATATCCAGCCTAAACTTCCCCTGGCAGAGCTTAAGCCCATGCCCTTTTGTCCTAAAGAGAGGTTTAACTGTCCACCTCTCTTTCCATCTGTGCTGTAGTGCCACAGGAATAATTTGTATTTAATCTTAACAGAACCTTCTAGCTCTTTTCAGTAGTTCTGCATGATTTTCTACAATCATTTTATAGTATGGGTATACTTCACATTTCATTTGTTTTAAATTGGCACCAATCTGTGGACAGTTATTTGTATGTGAGCATTAGAGATGACTCCTCACTCCATTAAAAGATATTGCACAAGCAGCAAGCTGTTACTGTGTTAAAGGTTCCATGAACTGTTATTATCATTTGTGCTTAATATATATTTTCTTTCTCTAGGATGGAATAAGAAACTAGAGGATGCTTGGAATTTCTTCCTTCACATATACTAGAATTTCTCTGCAGAAATATTTCTGAATTTGAACTCTTTTTTCCCCCTGGCTTTGAAGTGATTTTGTCCTTGCAAATAAAATAAAAAATAAAATAAAATTAAACATTATGGCATTTATATTTCTCACCATTTTCTACAGGGGATACACATTTTTATTGAGTAATGAACTTCACACTTGTAGGAGATCAGGGGAATGAGACCATCAGCTGTGTCTGTGTTGCACTGACCAGGCATGAAGGACCACCACACTTCTGTGTCTCTTGAAGGACCTTCTGGAGTTTTTTTGTCATCTCACAGTGTTTCCTACTTTTCACTGTGATGCAGGCTTGAGAAATTCCCAACCCAAATGCCTCTAGCTGAGGCCACTTGTTCCCCTCCATGGTTTTTCCATCCCCAGCTGCTGCAGTTTAGTGACACTGCAGAAGTGTTGCTGGTCCTCATCTTCCCAATCCTCCTTGCAGTGTAGACCTCAATGAACAATGGCAGAATTGGGGCAAGAAATCAAACTAGAGAAAAGGAATAGTGGGACAGAGTAGTGGCTCCTGACTTGAGCAGGACTGACTTAATCCAGGTTTGCACAAAGCTAGTCTATTATGCAATTATGATTTTGGGTGCCAACTACTTTTTGAGAGGGTGACAAAGTCTAAGATGTTTTGAAAAATTGCTGGTTTTACCCTATTGAGCCTCTTGGTTTTTCCTAAGAAAAAATAATGCTCATGTGAAATGAAGTCATACTCTATTTCTCATTCTACACAGAAATGAGAAACAAGCACGTGTGGGTAGCGGAGAATGAGGACAGATTTCCATATATTGGGACCCAGGAATGCCGGAGTTTATTTTAAGCTGGATCTTGTAAGGATTTGTGAAAGACTGATTAGCAGTTTTACTCAAATTACAATTCCCTTCCTAATATTTAAGAACCACCGTGTCTTACCCTGTTCACCTTCAGAGAGAGACTAAATTGTTTGTGCTGGTAGCAAGGTTCAACTCTTCCCTCACTGCCAACTCACCCAGGCACCACTTGAGTCCATTTCCTCTTGTCCTATTGCTTGTTACTTGGAGTCTGACCACCCACCTGGCTACACCCTTCTTTCAGGTAGTTACAGAGAGAGATAAAGGTCCCCCATGAGACTCCTTTTCTCCAGGCAAAGCCCCCCCAGCCCCCTCAGCCCTCATAAGACTTGTGCTCCAGACCCTCCAGCTCCTTTTCCCTTCTCTGGACACGCTCCAGCACCTCAGTGTCCCTCTTGTAGCAATAGGCCAAGAACTGGACACAGCACTCGAGGTGCAGCCTCACCAGTGCTGAATACAGGGGGATGGTCACTTCCCTAGTCCTGCTGGTCACACTATTTTTGGTACAAACAGGGAGGCCACTGACCTTCTTGGCCATCTGGGCACATTGCCCAGGAAAGGAAACAGCCCACCAAGCAAGCCAGTGTAAAAAGGCAATTAGATTGAAGGAACAAGGACAAATGAGGAAGGGTAATTCCCTTTCTCCTTGTGAGTGTCTTTCAGACATTTGTTATTTGTATCCTCTGTACTCTTTTTCATCTTTGGGTAACCTATTCAGACTTGCAATCTAGCTGGGTCACTCTTCTCTTCCTCCTCAGAGAGATGATTCCCTCAAAGTATTTTCCATTTTCCAAGTGCATTCATCATTTATAATTACAACTTTGCAATCTTAAATTCAATTATCATTTACAGTCTTACCTTCCATTTCTTGCCAAATAACCCAAAAAGTCACTCCTCAGACTGGATCTATGTCATTCTATTCTTCTAATCCATTTGGCACGATTTTTAGTTGACTGCCGCGGACAATGCAGCATGAAAGTAAGCTGTGTGATTGAAAGGCATCTTTCATAAAAGCAGGGGATACAACCTGCTCTCAGCATTTCACTGAGAGTACTGTGCCATTAGCATGTGTTATCTCTGCTGGAAAACAGTCAGATTGCTTCACCAGGTGTTCCTGTGAGGGTTTCTTTCTCCTAAGTCACAAAGAGATGGCAATGCTGGAGCCTGGTTTTTCTTGAAAGACAATGACTGCCTCGTAAAGTATCTTATTTCTGAGGTAGTTAGAAAAAGGGGCACTCCATAATGCCTATTTCAATACCAATTTTTATTCCAAATACTGTTATTTCACCTATTTTTCAGAGATCGACCCTATCAAGTGAGGCAATTCTGCATTTCATTTCACTGTGAATTTAGATGTACTTTTTGAATTCTCATGTTTTCTTTTGCTTTTCTTGTGAGAAAAGCAAAAGAAAGATTAGAGAATTTTAGAGGACCATTTGCCTTCTTTTGCCTGGAAGAGTTATAGCTAAACCTGGCTGTCCTTACCAAGCAGATTAAAGCAACTTTTTTCCTCTTCAGTTATGATAATGCAATATCTTCAGTGCAGAGCTCAGTGGTTTTCTCTTTCTTTTGGATAAATTTCACCACTCAACTCTATTTTTTCAAATTACAGATAAGCTGAATTAATCACAGAACATATAGGAGCACCTTTGGAAAGCAGGGCAATGGCACATACAATTTTGTTTGCACAATGAATGTCTTTTTTGCTGCTGGTGTGAAGACTAGCAAGGAGGAGACAGAGAGTATGATACCTTAGGTATGTAACTGAGGCATTGAGGATGTATGTGTTCCACACTCCCCTTAAATAACCACTGGGGATAATATGTGTATCTTCACTCAGTGTTCACTCATAGAGTTAATTTGGGGCAGCCCAGGACTGGAATCACCTCCTCGTTCAAGCGTTTACCAAACAGCTCTAGGTTTTCAGGTCC
This sequence comes from Dendrocincla fuliginosa, assembly GCA_035047845.1. NCBI lineage: Eukaryota > Metazoa > Chordata > Aves > Passeriformes > Dendrocolaptidae > Dendrocincla > Dendrocincla fuliginosa. The sequence continues at coordinate 82,476,126 of JAWWMO010000121.1, read as the reverse complement.
TCTCAATTCATAAGGGAAACCAAGCACAGGGAAGGGCACTCTGCTCTGCATCACTTCTGCAGTGATGAAGAACACCAGTGAAGCAGCTGGTGTTCTCCAAAATGCCTCTGGACCAGGCCTGGCAGGTGACATAACAAGCGAATTCCCCATCTGCCAAGGCAGTGGGTGCCTAGGAACTTCTCCAGCCTCAGCCAGGAACACACCTGAGGTGTAGGTAAGAGTTATTAGCAGAGATGAAGCAGTAGACATCATGTCTCAAGAGCAGGTGGCAGAGGCATGGGCATGACTGTCTCCAGAGCAAAATATTTATAGCCAGGCTGTATCTACTGGAAGTTAGGCAGTGTTTGTATGAGTCTAGGGCAAGTTTAGTCAAATTAAAAGATAATTTTTTGTACCATATTTATTTATGCTCTGTTGAAAATTATAATCCTTATATCTATAGTTGCAGGGATGTAGGAAATAGGGGTCATAGGCTGACTTTCTGCCTCCTTTCTCTCTCTCATTGGTAAAGTTTAGTTTGTCAGATAACTGATAATATAATAATATTATATCACTGATATACTGATAATAAAATCCTATACTGGGACATGTTTATCAGAGCCTCTTAATTTTCAAATACTTTATTTCTCTCCCATCCCTACAGTAGCTGTTACTGATGCAGATGTCTATAAAGTGTGGAGGAATCCCTGGGCACGTGTGTAATGCTTCTAGTATCTCCACAAGTCACACCAACAACATAGCTAATGTTTTCTTGGCTATACAATAGGTTAGAGGGATCAATCTGCTTCAGAGAGGTTGTTGAAGAGTAAGGCTTTGGTTACGCATCATCGTACTCCTGAAAAGTGCTGTCAGTGACAGTTCTGTCCTTTTAAAACACTACAATCTCCTTTTATTGCTGTCTATCAGCAACTTTTTCAGATATGGTTGTGGAGCCTTTTGCATATGGGCATTATATATAAAGCCCTTAATTAAGAATATTTTTGAAATAGTAAATATAATATAACTTAGAGTGCAAACAAAGAAAACCCAGCCAACCTTCTTGCAGAAAATCTGGTGTTGGATGACATGGTTGCATGAAAAAGAAACATCTACTCTGAAACTAGTTTTTGTTTCCATAATAATAAGCCATATGATAAAGTAGGATTTGAAAATATTTGAGCTGGGAATTGCAGATCAGACCCCTGACAAACTCCACTTCAGTCCCTGCAAAGGTCCCCTGGAAGATCTCCAGAGGGCTGATTCAGCAGAGGGAGGCTCTGTTGCCTCCAGGGTCCTGTCCTCTTTTCAGGGACGTGGTGGTATCACCAGGCACACCCTTGTGCTGCCTGAAGGGCAATGCTGTGTCTGGGGGCTCTGAACAACCCCTTTGGTGCAAAAGAAATGTGACATGCTGATTTTTTAAAATGCAGGTATGGTGCCTGGTAGTGGGTGGTTTTCATCACAGCCTCCAACCTCTTCTGAGAACTGAGCAGGGGAACTAGGGAGTGATTAAAATGGAGAGTAGGCATCGCTCACTGCTATTTTTACTTACATCATTACCAGCCTGCTTTGCTTGTCCTGGTGAGTTGTGCTGAGTCCTTTGAATTAGTAGACTTGTGGCACAGAAGGGGGAATTAGAAGACATGGCAGTTTGTACAAGCAAGTGGCTGTAAGCGTTGCTGTCAAGTAGGTTAAGAATGGCACCGTTGCTCACATCCAGCTTCTCAAGCAGTACAGTGGTGTTAAGGGTTGTTTTATTCTGATGTGAATTTTGGAACAATAGTCCACTGTTCCTGAGCATTATTTGAAATCTAAGTAATTCCAAGCAATTTATGTGAAATATCTAGGTTTGGGTGATACTCATGGTATCTGTCAAAAATTTGTTCCCCACTTATGAGAATAATGAGTTGAAATGGGAGGAAAAGAGTCCCTGATGGGGCTGTTATCCCTTCTGGGTCTCCCTGAATGGAGTTATTCGAGGACAGACACCATGGGCACAAGAAAAAGTGATGCAAACTGGCCATGAATAAACTTACAGTAGGAAATAAAAGCTTTCTAATTATGTGTGATATAAACGGAAATAACTTCCAGCTGAATGCAGAAAGCCATCTGCTTTCAAAGGAGAATTTAAGAAATATATGGGAGGGGTAAGATAAGGTAAGTAGGTACATAAGCTGCCTTACTTGCAATGACTTAATGTGTTGGAATTTATTTTTATGTGATAGTCTGAATCATAATGTCAGGAACCCGTCCTGTCACACAGGGCATGGCACTAGCTTCCCACGGGACACACTCAGTGTCAGTGGTCCCTAAGGCATGGCAGTATGGGGTCTGGTGGGGACGTTCACCCTGGTGAATGCCCAGGGGGACAAGGTATTTTTCAAGGATAAGTGTTTCAGGTTGAACTAGGGAAGCCAAGGTTTTAAAACTACGCTTCTGTATGTCATGTGAGTGCCTGTGCCTTCTGCTTGGCTCAATAGACAGGCTCCAAGGAAGCTTCTTGAGTCACTACAACCTCGCAGACAAGGCAGATGGGGAAAGAACTGGTTTGAAAATCCTCCCGTTGAAGAGATGGGAAATAAAACTCTGAGTAGCTTAATGGGATCAGGCTCTTTCTGGCTGTACATAAAGTTCTCAGAGAAAGTGCGGTGATCTTGGGGAGTGGGAAGGATGGGATGGTGACTGGGAGAGTGCCTGTGCCACACTGTGTGTTGGGGGCAGACGCAAGGTTGGGCACCTCTTCTTCCAGGATTACATCTGCTGTGCAGTCCTACATTCAAACACAGGTGAAGCCTTTGGGAAGGAGATATTTTTATTATCTCACACATAAAGTTCCAAATATTTCCAAGGCATTGCACCAGAAAAAAGTTTTTCCTTTACCTTCCGGCTGCTCTTTTGTTGACTACATGGGAAGAACATAATCTGTATAATAATATCATCTGAGCATCCCAAACCAAAACAGTGCCTATATTTGAGGAGTGGAGATGGTGCCCAGGTTTTATGCTCAGATTGGTGCAGTTCAAGCTCCTAGAGTTGTTTGCCACAATGGTGTGAAAACATAAATGCATGTATGGCTCTTGTAGTATGTTTCAATCTTCAAGTAAATAAGATATAATCATATTTCCTTTATGTGCCTTTAAAGGCCCTAATCCCTGTAGGAATAAAAGAAATTATTTGGTAGGTTAATGTAAACACTTCTTTATACAATCAGAGTTTTTATTTTTGGGCCTAAATATTTATGTTTTCTATCAGGAGGAATATACATAACAGATACCTGTCCATTATTAATCATGTTTATGTTAAGAAAACCTTTCATTTATGGTTACCAAGCGCATATTGTGTGATTAGGCTATTTTAAAACATGATGAATGGAAATTTTACCTCTGTTCTGCCAATGAGGCAAATTTTATACTCGGATGATATTTACATTATAAATAGCACAAGCTGACTGCATTAATGCTAATAGAATCATTTGTTACTGCTCTCTCAGCACTCCTCCTGAAAGCTGGCTTCATTGGATTTAAATCCAGCCAGAGTGTTTGCCGAGAAGGTATTTATGTGCCTTTAACACTCACTCTGTTCTGGCATTGGGGTGCCAGCGGGAAGCTGCGTGTCCCTGCATGTGAGCCTCATGTGGAAACAAGTCAGTGTTCTTTCATGACTTAAATTAGAGTATTTCTCTCCTCCTCCCCTCGCTGATTTGAAATGTGGTTTTCACATTTAACTTCTAAATAAAGCTTGGAGGCACCTAAATGACACTTCCTTGACCATTTTAGGTATTCAGATTTCCATGAGACATAAATCAGGACATCTGGCTTACTGCAGTCACAACACTTCTCCTGTCCTACACTTCTTCGTAAAACCCAGTATTTCCAGTGGAGAGCTCCAAGCCTAATAAGATGCTATGGTATTTAGACAAAGGCTGCTGGGTAATAGTGCAAAGTATGCTGCTAGCATGATTAACTCACTGCGAGCTCTCATCATCAGAGAAATACATTTCTATGCTGGAATTCATTTCTACACTCAACCCCTTCAGCAAATAAAAGAGCAGTTACAGGGTGAAGGCTGAAATTCCCCTCTTGTATGAGTTTCCAACAGTGCTTAAAGCTGTGTAACAGTCCTAATATGAGTGGGGATACAGAAAATCCCAGTGCCAGGCCTTGCTGTGGACCTCCAGCACCATCTGGCCCTGTTCCCTAGCTCATGAGGAGTAGGAGGTTGCAAGCTTCATGTCAGCATGCTTTGCTTTCCTTCTCCATGGGTTATAACATCACAGACACACACAGAGAGCCACATGCAGAGGGAGTTGCATTAAAAGCACTCCAAGGAGAGGCAGTAGTTCCCCTGGGGTAGTGCTGCCACCTGTGCCAGACCCTTGATGCATGGTCATCACTAGCCCCTGTTCAGTTTTCCCACTGGGCTGCTGCTGCGTTCAGAGCTGGGGAAGCACCAGCCATGCCTTATTTACTGCATGCTAGTGAAACTCTGTTCTCACACGCTAATTTCCTAATATTTTTTCCTGTGGCATTTCCCATAATGTGCCTGCTTCACAAACATTAATTAACTCATCTTCACAACATGCCTGCAGCAGCAGAGAGGCACCACAGGCCTTGGTTCCAGCCCTTCTGAGGCACAGACTGTTCGAGCACAAACTGCATCCTACCGAAGTTAGCTTGTTGTGTGGGTAGTAGGAGCGAGAACAAAACTTCAGGGAATCTTGCTTGAACATGTAAACATTCAAGAGCAACCCTGAATCCCTTAGGTAGTGAAAAAATCCTGCCCTACCTGAAGTCAGAAGGAGATGCTCTAGATGGGTGGTATTCCCTGTCCTTTCTGACATCCTAGGCACTGAACTGGGACCGTGGCTTCTGGTACCCTGGCACCACAGTGGAACCAAAGGGGTCATCTCCATCCTCCTTGTAATGCCTGCAGCCTGCTCATCACAGGCATGAGTGCAGCGAATTAGATTTTTGGTGACAGGAGATGGGTCCTCCGTCATCTGGAAAGAGTTCCCAAACAATTGAGCAAAAGCACAACTGTGAGGAGCTGAGATCCTAATATTTAGTTTTCAAGTATCTTGTTTTATTAACTAGTAGAGAAATAAATATGAAGTAGGTGGTAGTCACAAAGGGACCTGTTCAGACCATCTGCAACAGAGCCAGTGTCAAAGATAGCAATGGGTGATGTAGACTCTCTATTGCCATTTTTTCCCCTATGGTTGATTGAAGGAGTTGGGCAAGCTGGGTTATTCAGCTGTCTGAATATGTCCCCTCTGTCCTTGAACTGCAGAGACCAAGGTGTGACCACTTCAGGTTTTAGCAAGTCTGATCAACTTGGTACTTTCTGGTGTGGGAGATAGGAAAACTTAGCTTTGTGACATAGCAGACTTTGACTATTGGCATGATATTATCAGAGACACGGAGCAAATCACCATCTGTCTGTAAAGGGAATATGTATGAAGAATAATGTTAATGGCACTGCAAATGGAAAACAGCAACCATGAAAAACTCTGGTTTTTCATGGTTTTTTGAGAGCAGGTTTTTGTTCCTGCTCTGTAATGCTCTGCTTTCAGAAACACATCTGCATCCTGGCTTTATGGGTGCCCTCTCATTTGGACTCCAGACACTTCACTGGTTTTAATATTTAGTTTTATGTGCATAGATGCCCAGTGACAGTCAGCCTCTAATTAGACATCCTTGTTTAGAAACATAATATTTCCCAAAAGATGGCGTTTGAAGTGTCTTGCTATGGTAATTGGTGGTTTTGGTCATTCCTAGATTGCAGACATTATAATTATCACACATCATCTTTCTGCTAGCTGGAAAAAATCTATTTACTTTTTTAGGAGGGTAGGAAGGTGACCAGCAACTTATTTATGTACATTGGTTTGTTATGCTGAGAAAAAAAGAGACATACAGCAATACAGTTTGTTTTTTTCTGTCTTCTGCTAGGATATGCATTAGCCACCATTAATCAAAGTTCCCTTTCAGGTGTTTCAAAATTTCTCCCTTAATACAGTTTATACACAACCAACATACATTTCATAATCAATACCTTCACAAAACATGTTTTAAGGTTATTTCTTTCTGGATAAAACTTACCATTTTTTAAACATTGAATCGAAATTGCTCGCTTTTCCAATTACACCATTAGCCTTATTTGTACAGGAGCTGAAGAAAATTTGGAGAATTCTTTTGTCTTAGAATAGTTCAGGTTGGAATGGACCTTAATGATCACCTAGTTCCAAAGCCCCTGCCATGGGCAAGGACACCTTCCACTAGACCAGGCTGCTCAGAGTCCTATCCAATCTGACTTTGAATACTTACAGGAGTGAGGCATCCACAACTTCTCCATGTAATGTATTCCAGTGCCTCTCCACCCTCACAGTAAAGAATTTCTTCCTAAAATCCAATCTAAATCTACCCTCTTTCAGCTTTAGCAATAAGCATCTCTAACCTTTTTCATGTTATTTTTTAGCTCCATTAGAGCAGCAGTAGCAAAATACCCTTTAAGATGTTGTTTTATTCATTAAATCATAGTACACAATGAAGCTGCGTTGAGCCTAAGTGGACCATTATTCCATGTGATATTAAACTGCTTTGGGGGTAAGTTCTTAGCAATGAAAAGTTCAAATAAATAAATTGCAGCCCACAAAATCCTCTTTTCCTTCTACTGTGTTATTCTCTTCTGAAACCTCAGTTGATTTCATGGTCACAACTGCAATATCAAGATGTCTCCAAAGCAACAATTTTTTTTTTATTTTTTTTTTTTTACAGCTGCAGAGCATGGTTTCTACTTTTGTGCCACTTTACACTGACTCACAATTACCTTCAGCCCCTCTGTGCCCACAGTTCATTCAAAATCTCTGGCAATGGACTTTTCTGTGATAAGTACAATGCCTCTCATGGATCTGGTGTCTCTAAACACTAAGATACCCTGCATCATCAGTAATAAAATACCTGTGCATAAGCAGTCAAGACATGACAGAGATTTTCAAAGAGGCTACTGGAGTTTCTAGTATTGCTTTATAACAAATCTGTGGAATTTAAGTACAAATCTAGTACTTTACTTAAATCTGTTAATTTTAACCATATTGCCAACTTCCACCATTTGTCATTAAAGCTGTATGTCATAGAAGCTCATCTGTCCAAATATTTCAGCTGTGGTTTTGTTACTCATTTTGTCTCTGCCCAGGAAGTACAGCAAGCTTTAGAAGCTTAAAAATTAAGATTCCTGAAGATCTTTAAGACTGGACATAGGTAATGCTAGCTCTTGTCATAAGACCTAATCAACTGGTTTGAAATAGTGCCATTCCCTGACATTAATTCCAGATTGCTCCTGGAGGAGCTTCTTTCTGCAGCCTGCAACCAAGGTGCGTGGATGTTCAAAATAAACAAAAGATGGCACCATAGCATTAAAAAAGGATTTCCCAGTCTCCTCTCCTTACCTTTAAAGCAAATGTGAACTTGCTGTTGCCATTGTGGAAATGCAGACATAGGTGGTGTGTATTTTTCCAGACCAGTCTTGTGGGAAAGGGGGAACATTTTCCAAAGACTCGCAGAACCAGTGGTTCCTCTGCATCAGTCCATGCTGCTCTGTGGGATGAAGGCTGTGGGGAGCCACTTGGGACTCATAGTACTCTCCAGTTTACTAATGGAGGGTGTCCTGATTTTGATTCAAAGAAGCTGTCCCAAAGCTGCTTCTTTCTATAGACACATCCCAAAGAGCCTCTTTCAAGTGCCTCTAAGTCAGGCTTGAAATTATAATTGTGACAACGTCCCTGTGGGTTGTAACTGATGTGCAGGATCACTCAGAACATGGGAGAGGCTGAAAGTGGCGAGGGCCAGCTCCAATCTACAGGTGGAAGTGTGTCACAGGACCACTTCACAGACAACAGCCCAGGTGCCCTGAGAAAGGGTCTTCGTTCTTTCTTATCCTGTGGTGGTCTTGTCTGGATGAAACATAAGTGAGCAGAGGTACTGCAGAAATAGGAAGCTTCATTGCATAACTATTGTGAGCTTAAAAGATTTATGAATGCTAAGACAATGGTCAACTCTTTTCAGATGCTATGTGTCCTGTGTTTGTATGCAGTGAGGTAGAGGGGATCTGGTATCTCAAATGTTGTAAATCAGGAAAACACAAGCAGATTTATACAAGTTAGCCATTTGAGTGAAGGGCATTATACCTTATTTATGTGTTTATTTACATATTGCTGAAACTCATAAAAGGCATACATCATTCTATAATCATTGTTACAATAGATAATAAGCGGTACTTTCAGCTGGTGGGAAAATCACACCATTACTTCTGCACCTGGGACTATACAGTGAACCATGGTGAGGAATTGTTCTGGTTAAAAGCAATCCATTACAGAAGTTTCATTAAATACTTTTCTACCATTCCACAAAATTTGTGAAGGCAAAACTGAGGAAATAACATGGGGCTGGGAGACAGCACAGAAGGGGAGCCATCAAAGGCAACCTTTGTCAAATGGCAACATGGAAGGCAATATGGTTGGTGCCAT
>JAWWMO010000121.1:82401375-82467523 GCA_035047845.1 Dendrocincla fuliginosa | reverse complement strand
GAGACAGCACAGAAGGGGAGCCATCAAAGGCAACCTTTGTCAAATGGCAACATGGAAGGCAATATGGTTGGTGCCATCAGTAAGTAAAGCAGCTGAAAAGTTATCAGTCATTGTGCTTTCAGTAAACCTATACATCTATCTGATACAGGCTCAAGCAATTTGACTGTACCCCACATCAGTATCTGACTGGTGTGACAAAACCTGCCCAAGCACATTGCACAGGGAAAGGATTTAGGATCACACGTTACCAAGTTAGGTGGCAACATACGAAAGGGAAACTAACATTTATTCAGAGGCCAACTTTAATTTGTCCAAAATAGCACAGGTTTTAAGCTCTTAAGGATCCCTGGGTGTTTAATACATTTTAAATGCTTGATGATTAAATTAGTTGATTAAACATTCCAAGATGTTCCCTTTCTCATAGGGATGTGGGTGTGAGGGGAGATTAAAAGTTGGATTTGAGGCCATTGTTAGGTAATTAGACTTGCTTGGCCTTTTGTTAGCCAGTACAGTGGCTCCCTCAGACCTGTCCATGTAACACAATTTTTAATTCAGCACAGAATAGGTTTTCTTGGCTTCATGTAATTGCTCAAATTTTTATTTGTCAACTGCTGTAGATCACAAGCATTTTCAGTTCTGCATAGATAGGCAAATGCTGCTTAAAATAACCCACATTCTGCAATTCTTCCCTCAGGAGCTTATCCATGAACATTTTCAGTGTACTGATTAATGAGACTAAGCTTCCCCCTTGCACTCGTCTGATTAAAATATTTAAAGGAATAGTAGACAAATTCAAATTGTCTAGTAAGTACTGGACATGCTCTTCTCTGTATTAGCTGACTTGTTCATCTAGATAAAAGATGGTGAATAAATCTCAATAATCAGAAGTCTGCTCCTGTCTGAGTCAGGAATGCTCTCCTGACTTGTGAAGGGGACAAGCATTAACAGGTAACAGATAGGGGTTAAGTCGGACCAAATATTATGAAACAAGCCATGAAATAGGCAGCAAAGCTATTATACAGTGCAAATTAAAGAAGTATGTGTTGCAACAAGATTTTTAAAAAATAAATAAATTAATAATTGGGTCTACCAAAATGATCCAAAGGTCTGTGACTTAAATGGAAAATGGAAAAGCCCAATGTGAGAACTCAGGGCCTTGACATGAACCCTGTTAAGCTCATCATTTTTGTGTGATAAGCATTCTTGACATTCAGTAATGGGATATCATGGCAAGCAGCAGGCACTGCCCGTTTCAGTTGCTCATATGTGAATCACACAGATTCCTCTTGACAAAGTCAGTGTTCTCTCTTCATCTGCTCATCATTTTTTATACAAGCTGCACTCTTAAACACAGGGCTAATCTATTTATTCCTAGGAGTGTTATAAAATTTATGAGGGTGCAGAGTGAACTGCATCCAAATGGCCTGCTCTGAGGCTAATAGTTAATAAAGAACAACATTTCCTCTATAACCATTTAGGAACTCCAATTTTTGTATATATGTGTATGAAAACAATAGGCAGACATGGGGAAGGCATGAATATAGAAACTTCTGTTAAAACTTAACCTCCTGCAAGTATGTATCAATACTGATTTTAAGTCATTTTAAATGTATGTGCGTCTTCATCCTCTGCAACTTTTAGCTGCTTGAAACTCTTTGTGAAGCACCACCACTTTGTGAAGCTGTGAAATGCTGTTGGTGACATTTGGGAAATGGGGAAAGGGGCAGCTGAGGTCGGAGTTCACAAAGGCAAGCTGAAGCTGAAACACAACTGCTGTCCATGCCAGCAGCACCCATGTCATGCCACAGGTTACAGATCAAGTCTTCAGCAAAGCTCAGAAACAATCAGGAGTCTGCCAAAGCCAAAAGCACCTCCTTGTCAGAATGGAAATTCCTTGGCAAGGCTTCCTCTGTTGCATTTCCAGACAGAGAGTACAGTTTTACCCCAGCCCAGGAAACCTCTGTGCAAGGGTGGGCTGAGGGTGGCTTCCAGCCACTTTGCACCAACCAAGTCAAAAGAAGTGAGGCTGGAAAAGCAAGGGCTACAAAAAGCAAGAAGTAGATTCTCCTATTGAAAAGCTCTTCCTTTATTTTAAATGTGTATACTTTCAGTACCTCTAGTAAGAAAAGGTAAAAAACTTTAAGAAGATCTTTCAATTGTACAATTTCCCAACTGATATTCCTGCTAAGAGAGGAAATTGGCATGTGGGAAGAAGTGCTGATGGGATCTGTTTCTGCTGGAGTCAGTAGTGACTAGAAGTAGGATGCAGCTGCTTGACTACCACAAAATTACTTTATCTCTCTATCAAGAGAAAACCTTGATAAGGCAATGCTGACCAAGGAGGGAAAGTTTAAAACTGCTGATAAATGCTGAGTGTGAATGAGACAAGATGCCTGAAGATCCCCATGGAAGAGGGCACGTGAGAAGACAATGACACCCAGGTCTTGCCACACAGCTCTAGGGGCTTTTCATCTCCCTGAAGTCATGTCCCCTTTGCAGTGGGTCCTGGAGTCTGTGGGACAGGAAAGTGAAAGTGTTAGTTATCCCACCAGATTTGGGAACATGAGGTGTGAACCTCTACCCTGTTACTGTGGCTTTGTTACTGAGCCTTTGCCACACACTGGCCAGCTGGGCCCCCCTGCAGCACCTCAGGCTGCCCTGGGTGGGCACACAGATCCTGCACAGCCCGCCCTTCCAATGTGGGTGGGAGGAGGAAAAGAGAAGGGTGAAGGACGGTAAGAAGAACAGTCCAGGAGAGAGTCACTGAGGAGGAGGTGCAGGGCAAGCAATGGAGTAATATTGTCACATTTTAATTGCAGTGGAGCAACTAAGCCATATGTGCAGTGTGTCTGGTGCAGCTCCAACCCTTCCAGGTCAGGAGAGGTTGTTCTGATAAATGGTTTCACCAGCACGTGGGAGAGATACTGAAGAAGTTTCTCCTTAATCCACCAGCAAGGCACAAATAGTTCCCGAGGGAATACAATATTAAAATTGTTGATTTTTACAGAAAAAAAATAACATCCATGAATCAAACAAATGGCACGCTCAGGAATTGAGCAGTGTGTGACAGCAGATTGATTGCAGGAGTTGTCTGTTTCTCCTATATTTCTCAGCATTTCAAAATGGACATAATACGCAGTTTTATTTGCCAGCCCTTCAAGTTGGACTTGAAATGCAATTAAAATAGCAGTTGAGAGAGCCATACATTTTAATTAATGGCCTGCATTGCTGAGAAGTTGGAAAACAAAGAGAGCATTGCCCACTTGCAATGAATAAATCAAGACAGATTCGTTCCTGGGTGTCCATACATCAATATGACGACATAATCTAGTAGAGCAAGAAACCCATCTCTGCTGTAATATCACTCATTTTGCTTCAGAAATTTAGCCCAATTGGTGTGTATGGTAAGCTGAGTGCCAGCTAAGCAGCCTCAGTTTTTAAATGTGGGACAAAATATATCTAAGTGGATGCAGTTCTGCCACAGGACTCCAAAAACAAAAGGAATCCCCATGAGAGTCAGCCTGCTGAACTCCCCCCTCACCATACTGTTTCTCCTTTTTGTTTCCAGCTTCCAGAGCTCATGCTCACCATCTGACAAATGGGTGGCTCAGATGCAGCAATTGCAGGTGAGGGTGACACCTAAGAGTGGTGTGAGAAAGGTTTGAGCAGTGTGATATAAAGTCTGGAGTTTGCTCCAGCTCAATATGCTTCTTCTCCCAAACGTGCATGGACATTGGGAATTGTCTTGGCTAATCCCTGCTGCTCCCAGTAGCACTGCTCCCACAGACAGCTTGGATTCAGTAGCCCCTCTTTTGGAGGGTACACAAGATATTGTGCATATGTGTTTGTGTGTGTGTGTGTGTAAATATATATGTACATATTTATGTCAAAGACTAGTACCAGGCAGGTTTCAGGCATAGATGTGGACTTTCTATTCCAGTTCCTAAGTTCACAAATATTTTACATAATGATCATCTTGCACATTAGCATGTACTGGGAAACATATTGAAACACTGAAATACAAGCAATGCCACTAAAATGTGCTAAATAAATAGTAAAATGGGAAGTGCTTCACATGATATAATTCAGAGCCTTTCAAGAGTGTGTATATCCACTCATATATCACACACTGGTTGATTCTGGCTAAGGATCAGGGGCTACAAGTAGAGACTTCTTCAGCTCTTCACAAGGGGAAAACCAAACTGAAGCAAATGAAAAAGGTTAAAGTCTTGGTAAAGGCACAAACTGAAATAAGAGGCTGGAAAAATGCAAACCTGTCAACCATTTTGAAACACATTTAGAGATCTTAAAATTACAGAGTGTGGAGTTAATAATTTGCAGAGGACAGCATTTTTTCAGGTAAAGCTGTCTTTCCTGGACTAGAGAAACTTCAGGAAAACCTGGCAAAACAAAGGCACTTATGAAACAAGATGACAGAGGAAATTGGCTCTTGTCAGTATCAGATAAGGAGCCTTCGCAGAAATACATTGGGCTGTCCCGTCCCCTTGTTCATTTCTTAGTGAAATCTGATTGTTTTGGAGAAAACCTGGACAGCTTTTGGAGCTATAATCCAACAGCAGGCTCTGATCTAGGCATCTTCAGCAAAGCACAGGAAGGACGGGGACTGAGGAGTGATGAAATGCCACTTACCAAGACAGTAGTTCTGCATTCAAATGCTATGGACAGTTTTAGTCACCTCATCTTGAAACACGAGGCTGAAACTCATGGGGTCCAGGGAACGGTTAGCAAACAAACGAGCATGGGGAAAACCTCTTCTTTACTTCCACCTTGAGGTGGAGGTAGCTAAGGCTCTCCAATTGTCTTGAAAGAACAGGTGAGCTTTCAACACTTGTTCTACATCATGGAGGGCTGCAAGGTGTGAACTGACCTATCATTCATCTTTGCAGAAGTACGTCCTCCCCTGAGCATCCTCCCAAGAGAGACACCAACACAGGCCAGCCAGCTGCCACGGCCAGGGACAGCAATGGGTTTGCTTGTGCAGGCTTTGGCAAGACTGTGCACTGGTAGAAACCAGCTCAGAGAAGAAGCTACAAGGTTCTGGATATAAAAAAAATGTCCAAAAGTTACCAAGAACGCCTAAATATTCCTTATGTTATATCCATTGTTTGAGATGCATGGATTTTATAGGGAGCAAATACAGAATATCTGTTTCTCTTTTTATTTGTGTATGTCCTCTTCCCTTTTTGCCCTCCTGGGAATACCCAGACGGTAAGTGGCCAATGCTGGCTGCTGGGACAGTGGGCTCTTCCTGTGGCCACTGCTATTCCAGCTGGCTCACAACACATTACTGAGCAATCCAGTCCAGTCAACCCATTTAGCACATGCGTCTACAGCGAAGTGCCAGAGGGGTTGTGGGCAGGCATAAGCATCTCTCTGCCTGCCTGCAGGTCTTGACTAGTCAGGAGATAGAGACCTGCATGTCCCAATGAATTTGTTGGCATATGTGTGTGAAGATGCATTGCTTATGCATTGGCTGGGGGGATTGGGGGAAAAAAACCCCAAAAAGATACTTCTGTAGCCTGGCTTCTATCCACTCTGTCTTTTCATTAAACGTGGTAAATATTTCCCAAATGGAAAATAGTTATTTGTATATTTTATTTTTTTTCCCCTCATCATTTAATAGCTCTTTAAAATTGCATTACTAAGGTTTTTTAGAAACTGGCAGTCATAGTAACATGTACCCACTTCAGAGTGCATGATTTATGCCTGAGATCAGAAGTGGGTGGGTGTCCCTTAATCCACACCTGTGTATTCCCACACCTGGGGAAGCAGTGAAGATGAAGTGCATTGTCTTCTGGGAAGTCTGCCTGAGTGTGCAGATCTCCTCCTGAGAGCATCTCAGCAGAAACTGGAATATCTTATTGTCATTCAGACTTCTGGAACAAAGCCCAAACAGGCTCCCTACCAGTCCCATTTTATTTTCTGAGGTATCAAAATGTCAGAAGGGGGAGATGCACGTGTGAGGCTACTACTGCTGAAGCAAAGGGACCTAATTAGAGACCTATGTAAGCGCACTGAAGTGAAGGCAGACAATCTGCATGAAAAAAAGACACTGTGTAATTCTAAAATAACTAATGTGTTGCTTTATAAACCATGACGAACCACTCATTTAGAGTTATGCTGTGTTTTGAACTTTGACTGACTCACATAGCTGTGCCTTCACCAGCTTTTATATCATGACAAAGCAAATTCAGTCAATCTGAGCCCCCAAATCAACATGCAATCATTGATGCCAAGGAGTAAATCCACTTCTCTATTGATCAAAGACTAAAGGTGAACTCAAATTTCCAAGAACTTGAGGTAGAGTCTGAATAGGAATTTCCAATGAAAATGGTATGACCCTTTGGATCAAGTATCCAAGATGATGAACAAAAAGTAAGGATATTTCTGCTTCTTTTGTCATCCATCCATACTGCTGTGGGCCGGCAGACCTGATCACATTCCACCTCAGAGCAGCATCCCACTGACCACTTTATACATGTTCACTGGTTTTGCCCTGCCTGTCCTGCAGGTGAAAGCCATCCAGTGGTGCAACTGCTAAAGAAATAGCAAGTACACCCAAGCAGCGCAAGAAAAATCGGGAAATTTCACCATCCCAAACTAAAAGTGGATAAAATCCATTTACATACAGTATCTCTTGACTATACCTTTGCTTTACCCTGAGTTGTGAATTCAGTCTGAAGGTGTATTTAAGTAGAGCATTTGCAATGGGACATAATGGGGAACAAGCTGAATGGAGGCGGGGGAGGCAAGGGGGAGGATGGGGAGTGGTGGGGAAATACCTGGCAACTACTGGAGGACCTTCACCTCCTTTTTCTGACAGCAAGGCCTTATGGTGCTCCCCCATCCACGCCCACAATCAGCACTGGTTATTTTTGCCTCTGCTACCTCCAGCCGTTTCAGGTATTGTCCTCATCAGCTCCTCAACTGAGGCTCTGACTGAGATGTTGCACATGAACTGGGGACAGGTAGAGACATTTCATGAGAATGTTTGTGAAGGAAACCAAACACACAATTAGAGATACTCATAGTTCTTAACTGGGGTTTGCTTACTAAACATAAAAGAGTAAATTTTTTGTCAGGAATTCACCCCTCTTTTTGGTTTGTAAAGCCAAACAGCTTGAATGCCTAGCCTTTAAAGATAAGCTTTCAGAGTAAAAAAAAAAAAAACAGGATCAAAATAGGGACCTTCTCAAGACTCAAGATCAGATAGGAAATAGCCATAGCTTTACTCAGCTGGAAGGACAGTGACCCAAAAATCTTTCCTTGCATTCCCAATACAGCCTTTCTATGAGAAAAGCCACTCAGGGTTACAAGGCACCACGGACTAGATCCTACCTCAGGAAGTCCCAATGCTACTGACTGATTTCTGGAGGGAGAGAACAGATACCTAGATGTGCTCTCATTTTAAACACTTTCCCCGCAATGCCAGGGCACTGAGCTGGCTGGTGCTTTCTCTGGCCTTTTCCAGGGTCCCCTCTGTTGTGGCAGTCCATGTTGCTGTAACCACCCCCAGGGTTTCTCCTTGCTGCCTCCAGAAGTGGCACCTGCTCAACTAGAGGCTGCATGCTAATCTATAGAATCACTGAATCACTTAGTTGGAAAAGCCCCCTAAGATCACCAAGTCCAACCATTAACCCAGCACTGCCAAGTCCACCACTAAACCATGTCCTAGTAACACATCTCCATGTCTTTGAAATACCTTCAGGGCATATTTGCCCTCATTTTGCTTTCTTGTTTGTTTATTGCTAAGAAGGATTTCAGGGGTGTAGGTAAGCCTCCTGCAGCCCACCAAGACCTTTGGACTTGGTGTCCACAACCCATGACCATGTCAGATGTGAATCAGCACTTCTTCTTCAGCGTACTGCAGCCGAGGCTTGGGCTGTCCCCAGGAAATTGGGACATTCAGGAAAAGAAATAAAAAGGATGCCAGGATGATTAAACAATGCCCTGCAGGACTGTCCCCCTGCATGACCATTAATTACATTGATAAGACCTAAGGTTTCCCTGTGGGACAGTTCAGGGGCTGAACAGGTTAACTGAGAAAAACCACATTAGATCTTTAGAAACAATATAGGGCAGATCTGCACTGTATAACAGAAAAAAACCCAGTACAGGGCTGGATAATCCTGTGATATTTTGAAGAAATCGTGCCCCCTGCTGATTTAATTACATTTTTTTTAGTCTCAGCTCCAAACCTGAAGAGAGCATTCAAACATACTGATTAGTGTTCAAGGTCAATAACTCAGATGTTCTGTTGGATAGTAAAAATCTTCTCTTTCAACACTGAAACAAGATGCTTATTATTGATTTTTTGGAAACAGAAGGCAAAAGATGAATGGCATATCCTTGCGGGGCGAGCATTCTGAGGCTGTGCCTAGCATTTTACATGTCTTTTGTAGCATTTAATGGGGAAATAAAAGCCTGGAATAATAATAATACAAGCAGAAATTTGTGATGGGGGATTTGATGACCTTATAAAGCCTCTGCTTGCAACTTACTTGCGTGGTAAAATAATCTCATTTTCTAGTCTGCCTGTAAAGGACAGTCATTGGCTGCCCATTTAAAATGATCATGAGTGATGAGCAAAAAAAAAAAAAAAATATTAAAAAAATCACAGGGGAATAACAATCCCTGTTGTTTTATGAGACGGTCAGTTATAACCCAGTATCCAACATCAATTCTCTCAATGTCCAGTATATGAAAAAATGCACTTCCTTTTTTCCAGAAAATCGGCTGTGTCAAACCAGCTAGCACAGAGGTCACCCCCAATGCAGGTCAGACAGCAAGAGTAGGAAAGAAAGGAAGAAACCCCAGCAGTGTCCTGTCACAGATACGTGAATTGGGCTCCATCCAGCCCTACACTCCAGTCCCACAGTGGGGCCAGGTAGAGGCTCACAGTCCGCAGGAAAAGGCCAACAAACCCCCATTTGCCATTGCTCCATTTCTGTCTGGCACTTTGGGGCCACTAGAGCTGTGGTACAGATACGGTCCTGATTTAAGCTCGTCCAACATTTCTTTCCCCTAAAATCCTCTTTACTGTGCTTTCTGGTGCTGCATTGTGCTCTGCTATTGTTAATTCAAGGATCAGGGACATTTTCTTTTGGCATTCCTCTCCCAGTCACTAGACTGCAAACCTGTTTTTCACTAGGAGGTCATTGAGTACCCTCTAGTGGATATTTTGGAAAACATATCTCAACTCTTTATTGGTCCCTGGAGCCTTGGCAGCAGCTCTCTGGAAAGCCTTGTGTTTATAGTTAAGGTACACAGGGGATGGATTATAGTAAGCACAGTGCATGCAAACAGTTGCAAACTCTTACAAGAGCTCCTTCTCTTTAGTTAAAGCAAACATGAAGGGCAAACAAGTTTAAAAATCAATACTTCAAGACAAACTGCTTGATTTTTTTTCATCTAGTAGATGTGTACGAGGCCAAAAAAACTTGTAAGGAATAATCAATTTGCCAATAACATTCAGATCAGTTTTTGGAATAGCCTGAGATGGCACTAGGCCGCCAACATATGGCATCCAAAGACAGGCTCCTGGGAGAAGCAAGAATATATATCTATGGTTGGCCTCCCTACCCTTTATTTATTAACTCTATTAATTATCCAAGTTTTATTTTTTATTAAATTAACTGATGCATTTGCTTTCTGCTTCCCACGATCTGCATGTGGTGGGTTAGCTTTCACAAAGAGCTAAAATCCCTCCTAGCCACTCACTCACACAACGCTCATCCTCAGTGTGAGAAAGGTCTTATGTCAAGGTGAGGACAGGAAGGTTGTCAACTTGCCTGTGAACATCACAAGCAATGTAGAGTTGATGAGGGGAGGGGAATATTTTAAGTTGCTGGCAATTAAAGTAGATTCAGGTAGAGAGAAATAAGGATAAACATTAATACTGTACCTTTCTTCTGCTTTTCACAGCCTCAGCTTCGTTTCCAACTCCCCTATCTGCTTTTCCCCCCAGGCTGCACAGGGGGATAAAGAATGAAAGCTGGGGTCAGTCCATAACTGCTGCTTCTTCCTTCTCCTCTTTATCTCCTGCTCCAGCCTGGGGTCTTCCCTGGGCTGCAATTCTTCAGGATAAGCCTGCTCCTGTGTGAGTCCTCAACAGGATCTACTTCAGATCCTCAAGTACCTCCTCCTCTGACCTCTTCCTTCTCCTCCTCTGACCTTGGTGCCCCCTCTGCTGTTTCTCACTTGTCCCTTCTCCCCTGTCCATCCAGAGTTATCTGCTCTTTCTAATACAACTTCCCTATAACATTTTCACTAAAGTGTTTTATGGCACTGAACCAAGAGATTCACAGAATACCAAATACTTGCCTACACGGAGTGCAAATAGTCTCCATGCACGAAAAAAATGCAATCCCCAAACTGTTCCTTCCTCCTCTTCACAGACAGCAGCGTTAGTTTCTGTTCCTGTCATCTGTCAGTCCAACCCATCTGTCAACAGTCTCATCGGTTTGCCTTGGGCTGATGTCAGACTAAATGTTGTACAATTACCAGGCTCATCTTTATGCCTTTTATTAGTGGCTTAATGATAATACTCTGTAAGACTTCAGGAATTTCCCTGGTACACCAGGATGTTCTCAAAATGAAGATAAGTGGGTCAATTATCTCCTAGGCAGATTTTCCAGGCTTTCTGACTATGTAGCAAGACTTAAACCTGTTTATGCCTAATACAGATTTTTAATGTAGCAGCTAAAAAAATGTCACCTCTTTCATTTTTCTCGAAAATACCATCCTGCTTCTTTCTAAATGCATAATAGAAATTTCTATCTGTCTTTACCTCTTCTCCCCAACCTCCTTAGCAGGGTGTTGCTGCTGCCTGCTCTCTTTTTCAGTGACATCCATCAGGCTCTGCCCTTTGCTTGTCTCATTTCTCACCAGGAGCACAAGTTCTGTGCTGAAATTATCTGCTGGATATTTCATAAAAAATACAGTATCTCTGGCATCTTAAAGTCTTTCAGGTCTCTCCTGGTGGTGTGTTGTAAGTTCACCTCCTTTTCTAATGTCTTTTCTTGCGGAGCTTTTGTCCATGGCTCCCGGAGCTGGAACTCATATGCACAGTTCTTACGCCAAATTCTGAATTTTCAGTTTCTGAACCACCCTGATGAATGGAGTTTTGCTTTTTGCTGGAAATCACCATTATTACCAGCAAGTAGCTGGCTGTCCATGTTTCTCATGATTTAAAAGAAAGCCAGACTGTCTCTATATACAGGATGGTAAAAGATGGGACAGCTGAGCCTTGAACCCTCTCTCTAACCTCTTATTTCAGGTCCTCGCCAGTCCACCCTCTTCACTATCAGGTGAGACACCTTCAGCCCCCCTCTGCTCTCTCTGTGTTAGTCAAGGTGTCCAAATCATGAGTGTTTGGTAAGGACATGTTTACAGTAATGGGCAGGGGTTATCTGAGGAGCTTCTCTGTTATTGGAAGTTGGTCCTGACCTGAGCACAGGTTTGGGCCAGAAAGTCACTAGAGAGACCTCCCAGGCTAAATTGTTCTATAATTCTATGTAAAAATACAGTATATCACTTAGTAAGATAGGTGAAAGTATTAAAAAGAGGCAGAGATGGGGTTCAGGATGAGATACAAGACACAATTCCATTATAGAAAAAAAAAAATTAAAAAATTTATTTCCTGAACTCAAAATCTACAGGAACTGTATAACCATTTTTTTATTTTTTTTTTAATCTATGTTAGTTTTATATTCCCTAGTCCAATGATGTTTTTAATTGCTTTGAAGGTTTTCCTTTGGTACCAGGCTGTGGTGCTGGTGCCCAGGGATGTATCCAGCACCTGATGATGTACATTTTCCTTGTTGGCTCCTGTGTTACGCAGAACCTGTGCTCCACAGTGAGCAAGACAGTGATAACAATGCTGTTTTGAAAGCAATGAGTCACTTTCATTTGCTAATAATGCATTCAAAATCTGTGCCATTTTTGGCTGTGTTTTAGCCAGGGCTCTTCCTGGGGCCAGAGGAAGAAGTTATCCAGCATCAGCAAACGCTAAAAGTGGTTTTCTAAGGAATCAGCCCCAAGGTGCACATAGCCTTGGCTTTTCAGAGATGCTCTGAGAGAACTCATCTACCACACAGGAGAATTGTGTGGCCTCTCCAGAGTCAGCGAGTCCATGGGTTTGGCTTTAAGTGGTGCACGAGAGGATTTTTTTCCCTTTTCTCCTCAGGCTTCAGAGAGTTTACTATGGCATTGCAAAACAGGGTGCACTGTGTTTGTACAGCAAGGCTTTGGTAGCTGGGGTCTGTGAGGGCGGCTTCTGTGAGAAGCTGCTAGAAACTTTCCCTATGTCCAAGAGAGCCGATGCCAGCCAGCTCCAAGATGAATCCACCACTGGCCAAAGCCAAGCCCGTCAGTGATGGTGGTAGTGCCTCTGGGATAATGGATTTCAGAACAGGGGAAAGTGAACTGCCTGAGAGCAAATTGTTGCCAAAGAAGAGGGGAGTGAAAATATGAGAGAGGCACAACTCTGCAGAAACCAAGGTCAGTGAAGAAGGAGGGGACAGAGGTGCTCCAGGTGCTGGAGTAGAGATTCCCTTGAAGCCTGTGGGGAAGACCATAGTGAGACAGGCTGTCCCTCTGCCCATGAAGGTCCATGCTGGAGCAGAGATCCACCTGCAGACCCCGGAGGAAACCATGCCAGAGCAGAGAAACTGTAAGGAGTCCTCTCTTTGAGGAGGAAGCAGTGGTAGAAACAACATATGACGAACTGACCGCAGCTGCCATCCCCTGTGCCGCTGCACTGCTGGGAGGGGGGAGGCAGAGAAATCAAAGGTGACATTGAGCCTGGGAAGTAGCAGGGTGGGGAGAAGTTGTTTTAATATTTGTTTCTATTTCTCATTAACATACTCTGGTGTTAATTTGCAATAAATTAAACTAATTTTCCCAAGTTGAGTCTCTTTTGCCTGGGCCAGTAAATGTTGAGTGATCTCTTCCTGCCCTTATCTTGACCCACAAGCTGTTTGTTGTACTTTCTTTCCCTTGCTCAGCTGAGGGGGGGTGTGATAGAACCATTTTGGTGGGCACCTGGTGTCCAGCCAGGGTCAACCCACCATGCAAGGATGTGCCAGCTCAAGCCCCAAAGAGACAGTCTGTTTTACAGAGCAAGCAGAAGGGTCTTTTTTCCATATGATTTCAACTGTAAGCAGCAAACACGCATAACAAAAAAATAAATTGGCTTAACCAGCTCTTCCAGGGGTGTGAGCTGCCACCCATGGTAATTTCTGTGTGATACCTGCCGCCTTCCCCTTTGCAAAAGGCCGCTTGAGTGATTCATGCACTCATCTACTCACATTCCTGGCTTCTTAAACCACACCACTCACTCTTTGTCTTGGACCCAAAATTTCCAAATCGTTTTTAAAAGTTGCTTTTTTTATGTGTGTGAGTGCGTGTACTCACAGAGCCTTCTTTTGAAAGACAGCCATTCCCAGCCTGCATCCCCAGAGACAGGCTTAGCAGTGGGAAGTCACCATCCTCCTTGGCCTTACTCACCTCACTCCCACTTGCTTTTCCCTGCAGAGGGATGAGCCATGTCCTCCCTCCCCACACGCACCAGTTGAGACACAGAACTATCAGGAACTCTCTCTGGCAAGAGAAGCCTTACCCTTTTCTGATCAGTCTGTAAAGTTATGGTGTTGACCCAAACAGAAAACGTTTGGGCACTTCTTTCCACTGCTTTACTATGAGGCAGAGGAAAGAAGCACCACGCTTCCAAACCCTCCCTCCTTTGGATCCCCCCACACCAGCTCAGATTCTCACCATTCAAAGAACTTTCAGAATCTTTCCTAAAAATCATTACCATTTTAATTTTTAATTAGTACAGATGGCACTGACTACTTTTGAAGAGGCACAAGGAACACCACATCTTGCAGGGCTGAGAAGAGCTGCAGGGCGCTGGCATGGCGGGTGGCAGTGCTTCCCCATGCTGGCAGGCCCATGAGGCTATGATTTCCCAATGCCTCCAGTGACGGATCCACTTAGGAAAGCAGCTCTTCTAGTTACGTTTAGCTCTTTAATCCTTTTCTTTCCTTTTCCAGAAGTGACAACTTTTCTGTTTGCACCTCCGTTGCATCACCACTCCCCTCTACAGCTGCCCTGCATTTTTGCCTAACAGCATGTAATTAATCAGCTCTGGTTAATAAAATATGACGCCCATTTAATAGACTGAGTCACTGGTAGAGCCAAGCGAAATGAGCCGATGGGAAGGATGGCAGGGGAGATAATGTAGGCAAGGGGCAGGCCTGCCTTGCACAGCCAGTGCTCTTCAGAGGCAGCCTGGGCGACACCAAGACCAAACCTGCTCATGTTTCCCTGTTGCTTGGTGAGGTTTTGGCACATTTTCTTGCCTGAGCCAGCACTTCTGCAGCAGGAGCCAGATTGGTCAATCCTTTCCACAAGGGATGGGCAGGAGCTGAGGGGTAATCTTGGGATGGGGAAACACAGAGGATGGTTGGAGCAGAGAGGTGTCGGCCATCCCTGTAGGGACACCTGGCCTCTGGACAAGGTGAAGAATTTGGACCTCACCAAGGGGATCAGCGTTTTGGAGGACGCAGCAGCTGTTGCTGGCTTTTCAAACATTGGGCCAATTTCTATTTGTAGCACTTTGATGGCTGTGGTACAGTCACATCATTAATCTTCATTAGAGGGTGATAAAATACATATATAAACACCTTGTAAAAGCAGTGATCATTGGCACCGTACTTCATGTGCTCTGGACTCACAGGGTAGAGCAATTCTATGACATTCTAAAAATCTCCTCCTGTGGCTCAGCAACAGTCAAAGCTAAGGAAGAGTCATTCTTGAGCAGCTGAAAAGGGCTTTAGGGTTTGCACACAAACAGTTAAACTGGTGTTTGGGAATGTTCATGAATAACACCAGAAAGATGCTGAGGGTTTTACAATTTCCTTCACAAGAACTCTAGGAAAATATAGCACTAGTGGATTAGTTTAACATCAGAAATACAGAAAGTAGCCCTGACACACTGAACAGGAGGTAAAACATACCAACATTTAAAATAAAAGTGAAAAGCACAACACCATGATTTTGGGGAGATGGGTGTTTGGATGTGTAGCAAAAATAAACACTTTCTGATTTTGATGGCTAACAACTGCAATAAACACTTTCTGATTTTATGGCTAACACAACTGCTGTTGTGTTAGAAGCTTTTAAAGCAAAATTGTTTTAATCTTATTTCAAGCAATTATGAATATTTCCATCTGACTGCTTTTCATCTGTTTGTTAGAAAATGCTTATCTAGGAATTTTTTATGATGTAAGGTAATTACATCCCAGATTAAAAAAAGACATTATTAAAGAATAAGATACTGGATTTGGCACTTGCTTTCAGCATTCAGCACAATTCCTAGTTAATGCTGCGCAAACTAATTCAGTCTCTTATCCCAGACCAGAGACTGCAAAAGCTGTGACGGTACAAATCACGCGTTGCAGCATATTCGTTGCACGAGAAGATTCAGGGTGCTCTGGGGGTGGGCAGGAGAGCAAAAGCTCTGCCAGTTCTCGATGTTTCTCCATACCACCATGACCCAGGAGGCAGCAGTGTTGGCGGGACCTCATTTCCAGCCCCTCACTGTGACAAGTCCTGCACTGAACTTGCAGGCACAGCACCAGCCCTGTGTTAGCCTGCTGTGGCTGCAGAAGGAACAGGATCAAAGGAGAGAGTCATCTTACCCAAGTTCATGCAAGTCTTGTTTCTGGTTGTTTACCAAGTATTCCAAGCACTTTGTAAATGCCTTTTTTTTTTTTTCTTCCTTGAAAAAATTATTAACAAAGAACTAGGACTAGCACAAATTACCTACCCTGCTTTTTACTGTTGAATTAATAATCTTCTTACTTTATAGTGCTGCCAGGAGGGATAACACTATTGTTAAGGCATGACACCACACTGCAGAAAGGGTGTCTGCTCATAGCTTGTTCAATCCTCTCATCCTTGCCTATAAACCACTGGAAAACATACAAAACTCCCGCAGTTCCCACAGTAGCCATTCCAGGTAAACTACAAGTCTTCTCTTTTATTCTCCTTTCCCTGTTAAGAAAGACCTCAATGCCAAACACCAAAGAGTGGTCTTTTACTGATATTGAGGAGCTCTTGAAAGAGCAGCTTTTGCTTCTGCTGGTATGTGGAGATCAGAAAAGCCATTTTATGATTGCCCATCAGTTAAAGTTTTAAAGCCACAGAGGTGGAGCTGCAGAAACACCCTTCTTATTGATGCCAGAACATTATTTAGCTCTTCCTTAGAAAACATCAGCAGTTAGGAAAGGCTCCAAGTTTTCCCAAGGAAACACTGTAGTGAAACACATCATCCAGTTGGCTGTGTCTTTACTACCACTCAGCTGTATCTGTCCTTGCATCACGTAATCTGGCGACAGCTTGCAGGTTGCGCAAACCTGCTAAACTCAATTGCCACCCAGAAAATGTTTTGCAACTGGATGCAGTTTCCAGCTATGGGAACTTTCAATTCCTCACTGAAACACCTGGAACAGATATTCAGCATCTGTTATTTATAATTATTTACCTATTGAAATTGCTGCTCAGTCAATCCAGGAAGTCCTCAAAGGTAAATCAGTCCCAAGGAATAGGATTGATGAGTGATGAGAATGTTGTAATTTTAGAAGTGGGTCAGGGCCAAACATTGCTATGATTTCTTTCAACTTTCACAGGATGCCAGGGCCATCCCTCTGGGTGTGGATAGATTCCTCCTTGCTAATACAAAATGCTCCTTTTGCTCCAGAATTTCCAGTTTCAGGAACTGAAATTCTGGCAAAAGTGTTCAGACTACATTATAACAGCTGAAAAGAAGAAATCAAGAAACATAATTGATTAGCCCACCACCATCTCTGAGTGTATCAATAATCTCTTTTCTAAAGCATTCTTCACAACTGTAACGGCTATTTCATCTAAGCAACAAAGAAAAACATGCTCCATCTGGGGCTTTGAAACCTCATACCTGTTTTCTTAATTCTATGGAATTCTTTTAAACTTGTGATTTATATCCAGAATGCACTGCTCACCAGGTCAGTGATGTTGAGAGCTAATCTTGGTGTCTGGCATTATGCTTACAATGGGAGATTTGCTCAGTGAAGGAGACACTGCACAGCATTCTGCTCCTGTTCTAACAAAGAGAATTACATTGCCTCAAGATGGCATGCTGCCAAAACTGCTACACCAAAAATTAAATTGAGAACAGAGCCCCAAATCACTTGACTGGCTAAACCAACACGTTATTTTCAGCATCCCTGCAATGGAAAAGCAAGCAAACCACTAACGTGCTTTGTGCATCTGTTTGTAACTCAGCATGTGTTCCTGTTGCCCATGAAAAACCTACATCAAGACATGATGCGAGGAAAACACCAAGAATATTTTGGTCAGATTAAAATACCCACTTACTCTCCAGTCAGTTGTTAAAATTCCAAAGAAAGCACATCACAAAGTAAACAGATTCTTTGTACCTAGTGCATCACCTCCTGGGTTGCTGAGCAGCCATCTTCTAACACTTGCCATGAATTCCTGAGAGCCCTGTGCTGCTCCAGGTAGCCAGTGGCAGGACCAGAGGTTCACGGAGTCAAAGACTCAAGGTGTTGAAAGAACGAGAAATCGCCTCGTTGCTAAAAATGTTCTGAAACATACTTTTGCAAGGCACAAAAAAAATTACAGGCTTGCTTAGTTTGAAATTCAAGCTTTTGTCCTAATGGTGCAGTTCAAGGATTTTAGCAAATCAATACCTCGGTAGCTTTCAACAAGCTTCAGACACCACTTTTCAGATCCAAGAGATTTGAAAGACCTGTGAGACAGAAAACTTATGCCAACTGTTTATCAAGATGGTACTACAGGTGTATTCCAAGGCACTGGTGCAACCAGAGGCATTCAGGAGAGTTTGAGCTACAAGTGTTGCACATAAAGTCTCATATCTGATCCCCTATCAAAAGCAGATTTAATAAAGTATCAGAAAGCAAGGAAAAAAATCTGCCTATGCACTGGTCTGTAGCAAAAGCAGAGTTTTCTCACTAAGAATCTGCACAGCCAACACTGCATAAGTTCAAAAGACATTGCCACTTCTAGTGTTTTACTAAAGTAATTATACCTTCATTGTAAAGTCTTTTTTTAAAAAAATAAAGTTTTTTTTAGTAATTGGTACTCATTTTTCTATTATTCTTGTGTGCAATGTGAGGTCTAAATGCTGTGTGCTCTTACAAATTCCGTTAGCTTCACGGAGTGTCCTTAGTGAAAATTCTCATTGAAATAAGTGAATCTTCACCTACAGAGTCCCAAAATGCACCAAAAAGTCACAATGAAGATTTTTACCTGCATGAGAAAATACTTATACTAGTTACCTGCCTTTGAAATAAAAAAGAACCCAAACCAAAAGTCAGATTTGTATAAAAATCTGTTTTTTATTAAATTCTGATCACAGAAGAGAATAGCTCAGTATAAAATCTCTAACAAAGTGATTTTATAGCGCAGTAAACTCTCTGTTTCTTGTAGCCATAAGCTCTGGTTATGAATGTACAATACACCTTTGTATCATAGAATACAAAACTGGAGTTTGTCCTTGTAGCCCCTTATTTGTTAAGCAGGAAGACAAAATTTAATAAAAGCTGTTCCTTTTTCTACCTTACCATATCCAGGACACCCAGTTTTGCAATGATGCTTTGAGATCATTAAATGCAAAATATTGTTACTGGTCAACCTGCTTGGACTGTGCAGCTGCTGTTTGGCATTTCAGACTGTAAGAAAAGTCACTTCACGTGCCGCAGTGACAAATCACAGCAGTAAATTATTCCCTGAACACACATCACAATCTTCATCCAAGAAGCCACCCTAGCAGAGCAGAAAGGCATGCACAGTGATTGAAGAGGGAAAAAGGGAAAAAAGGGAAATTTCTCAGTAAAAATCTAGCTACTACATAAAGCCTTATTTTCTGAATAAATCCTAAAAGGTGATGAGTTTTTTTTCCTATTTAATTGGAGAATTTCCAGCATATTTGATTTCTGCCAAGCAGCTAAAAATTGAAAAGCATTGCAGGCTCTCTACAAGTACTGAATCCAGAGACACATTTTCTTCAAACTCTGTATCTCATGCTGTCAGCAGAAAATATTTAAAACCCCCCTGCCAAGTTTGGTATTCTGAGAGTAGGTAGAACTGCAAAAAACATTCCCCTTTGGTACAAGGACTTCTTCTGCCCCATTTGCCAAATGTACAGAAAGCAGGTCTAGGTGAGAATCTGTTGTCCAGTAAAGAAAATCCCTAACAGGCTAGATGGACCCAGACTGCTGTGCCCTTGTGCCCTGTGCCCAAGAGCAGCATTTGAGGCAAAGCCAGTGTATCAATTGACGTATCATGATGGACATGAAACCCTTGACTACAAAACACCCCAGAGTTAATTTTAACATTTTATTTGCTTGCAACTACAAGATCTTTCTGCAAAATACATCCCACCCTGAAATAATTTAGTAAGCAAGCACCTGACCTGAAGACACATTTACAAAAAAGAAACAAAGCAACAGGAGCTCAGCAAACCCAGGTTTTTAGCAGTTATACAGCTATTTTCAGCTTTCCAGAGCTTCATGTTACTACAAGAAGCTCTTCAAAAACTCTGAAGATTATTAATCAGAAAATACAGAGCATATAGTAAGTATTTGTGAGTCTTGCCAATGCAGGACTACAACATTTGTCAATACTTCTAGTACAAGCATTTGTGCTTAGATAAATAGTTCTCTTTACTGTCATTTAAGACAAAGCAAATTTTTATGTACTTCAGAATGTACTTATGCACAAGTACACTACTTCTATACTGTTACAGCATCTATAAATAATAAATACACAGCAGTAAGAGTTATAGAGTAGTCATTTAACTACTGCAACACCTAGGGGCAAAGGTAAAAACCAGAGGAGCAACTACTCCATGTTCTCTAGCTTTTGGCCCAAGTCATTTCTTGTATTTCTCTAGTTTTCTCTCATAAACACACTCCACAAGATACCAGTATAAAGATGGTTTTCTCATGAAACATATTAAGGTGATACCACTGCAAAAATAAGAGTTCTCTGTCTGAAGATAAGGACAGACAACACTTATCCTTGAATCATGCCATGATTCAAAGATTTTTTCTCACTTAGCAGACTAAAACCTACCTGATACTGATTTGACAGACAGCCGTGATGCCTTAGGAGATCATGTCAATTCCCACATACAGAGTCAAAATGCAAATAGCTTTTCCCCCTCAAAGCTGCACTGACTGCACGGTGCTCTGGCAGGAACTGCCAGCACTGCTTCAATCCTATAGAGCAGCATGCACTAATCAGGACCTGGACAACTGACGCTGCAATGATCAAGAGCCTTAATCCTGCCCATCAATAAGAATATTTGTAATTAAGTCAAATGCGATGCCACTGACACATCAGGCAATCAACAGAAAAGTATGTGTGCATTCATGAGCTGACCTAGGAGAAGTTTCAAGCATAGAAAGACACTGAAAGGCACTAGTCCGTAGAAGGTACTGCCTTCAAAGCTGTCTTTGAGGATATGCTTCATGTGTGCCTGCATTCACCCAGTGCTTTGAGCTGAGCAAGAAAACAGGTAATAAACCCCTTCACCCAATTTCCTGCACTTCAAGAAGTCATACAATAAAGAAAATTGAACACAAAAAACAGAGGATCCCATCTATTCTATCTAATCATCTGATGAATCTAACTTGTTCATGTGTTCTTATTTTTAATTACTAGTGGAGGATAAGCATTATGGAAGAGATGCTTTGAGAGAGAGTCTACCACCAGCATATATTAATCATCGAAGGGACAATTCCTGCTCTGAACACTTACACTATTTTCATATTCCAGGGAGGACGTAAGCAGTAGATTGAAGCAACAGCTGAGAATTATGCAAGAGATAATTGATCACACCATATTTTGCTATGATGGCAGACTTCATTCTCTACTACCTGACATCCAGAGTACCCATTTGCATTTAGGTGCTAGGACTGCAATGTGGGTGCAACTCAATATTATAAGGTTGATTACAGAGACCATACTTGGCAAACTAACTATGAAGGAACTTACTGTACACAGCAACATACAATCATAAACTGCACCTACTACCAAAAGTGCTCTAGATTCTCTGGGATGAGAAATCACATTAACACAACACAGTGTCCAGCAAAAGCTAAACATGTGCCTAATTGTATTCCCAATTGGTAATACTTCCAAGACCAAAAAGGAAACTTAGGGATCTTTTTTGTGTAAGTGGACAACCTATTTTCAGCCAGTTCCCTAGTGGTGATTTCAAAGCCACTACACTAATATTTGGGGGTAATATTCAAAATATGGAAATCCCCATAACCTTAAAATGGGTGGGTGTACCACAAAAATGTTTTTCTCAAACTTCTGGGCTACAAAATGGATTACATCACATGATCTGCACAACACTAGAATTAGCAAGCAACTCAAAGCAAGATGGGACGCAGAAGAACATACTATGGAATGTATAAAACCAAACTCAAACAGCATGAAAAAAGTAATGTTTATTTTTAATGTTTACAAAAGCATGAACACCTGATGCAAAAGCAGCACCCTGAACCATACATTTCCCTCATCCTCCCAGGATATTGGCAGAAAGTAAGTATTTTCTCCACTCTTTAGGGTTCAACACACTCCGCTGAGGTAAATGGGAATTGCCTCACCCATTCCCATGGAGCTCCAGGTGCTTATGTTTGGAAAGAGGCCAACGCATCAGAGCGCAGTGCAATGAGATGTCACATGGGTGTCTTGCTTTAGGTGTCAAATGGGGTAAGTCTGTCCTTCTAACCAAGATAAATACGCTATCCATATACTTAATAAGCTCCCCATTCTCTTCAATTTTAACTGAAACAGATCTCATTTTAAATACGTTTCAACGTTATGACTCTCAGCCCATGCTAGCTTCATGAAAGGTTTAACTTTATACACCATGAACAATTTTACTCAAGTGTTTAAGAGACAGAAAATGAGTTCATAAGCTATTTTAGGACTGAGACCTTTTAGGACAAAAGCTATTTATTTAAGCTTTCTTACCTCCCTCCCCAGCACATGCAGTTCAGATGCAGTGCTTATTCTGAAGAAATGTTGCCTAAGGTTAACCTGAAAAAAAAATATCCATCATTTTCATTTTGCCTTCACCTTTTCCTCCTGATCTGGAGCTGGAAGTAATTGATGGTCACATAATCAAATCGTCCATGCTTTTGAACCTACACAGAAACATTTATTTAACAGTTGGACTCGGTCTTCTTAATGGTCTTTTCCAACCTAAATGGTTCTACGACTCTGTGATTTAAAGTGTTTTGTTAAACAGAGAATATGACTGCAATGATTTCAAAGATTTAGCTGGAGAAAGTTACTCATACTGTTTCCTAAAATTATCCCTACCGTAAAACAGCGTAATTCCTCAGCTACACTGAGTTGAGGTCCCTCCCCTCAGAATCTACAACTGATGCCTCAAAATATTTATTACACTGAATGAAATGGCTCTGTCTTGTCTGCCTTCCTATGTCTAAATGACTGAAGAATACTATTTATGTTTGCAAGATCGATCTCTGATCTACGGATCAATGAAAACTGCTTCATTTTACTGCTTGAGCTGTAGGAACCGTTCTGTTAGCTCCTGCCAACTTCACATTAAAGAAATATAATTTCCTTCACATATTGAAAGAATCTGCTAAGAACCCATACATATATACACACACACATACACCATGTATGTGTACACATATATACACACATGTATTGGTAATTTGTATTTATTTTACACTTACAAAGTACTAAAATAATCCAACAACTGTCACTGCTAAATGAGAGATGAGGCTAAATGAAACTGTATTACTTATATGGCATCAAATAATTACGATACTCTGGTCCAAGAGCTTCAGAACTCCTAGCAAAAAAAAATACCTTTCATTGGCAAAAAAAAGTTCAAATTATTTGAATTTCATTTTTAAATAAATCTGAAGGATTTAGAAAAAACCCAACATGCAAAATAGACTGTACATTTTAAATTTCAGTGCTGTGTATAGCAAATACACATATTTATACATATATTCTATTACTCTCATGGCAAAATTTTGAGGTGCCTTAGACTCAAAGATTAATGAATCTGTCAGTATCTCACATGTGCATCATTGCCTCAAATTTTGAAAACAAAAAAAAAAGCTGTACAAGTTCAGCCCTGTATGTTGTGAGTCTGGCTGCATAGTCAGAAATATTGCACTCAAGACCATGCCTACAAAAATGCACATTTAATAAGGCCATTATATTCAAGATTGTAATGGGACTTAAGTTACATGAACAATCAAATAAATCATAAATAGGAAAGTCATATTGCAGAAGAGGTACTCAAAGCAGCAGTGTTCCAGCAATTTAATAACTTGAGTTTTTTCCCCATGAAATGATGATCTCTCAAACTGGTTTTATGCATAGGGCCAGCCAACATGATGTGTATGTACCCATGCATTCTCACAATGTGTTTTTTCACTTTTTCTTAGAATTTAACAATTACCCCAGAGTTTGACAGTAGGTTCCTACTCAAGTTCTGCCAATAAGGTTTAAATTGATTTTAAGCCACTTCCATGCACAATGAGGGGAAGAAAGACTTAACTTTCAGTTATTTAAATATCTGCCATCATGCAAGATATAATTCTTAATTTAGAAAGTGCAGCAAAGACATAATTGAACCTGTACTGCAATACTCCTCAGTATTCTCTTATAGAGCTAGGTCACATTGAGAGTATCAGTTTATCTGATCTGGCTTACCAAAAGAATGACAGAGCAAGGAACCAATTTAACACAATTCAAGGAATGATACAGATTTACAAGTTAGCTGCCCATATCCCATGGCAAATAAAAAGAAGCTACCTTTCGATCAAAGTAGGGTAAACTACCTTGAATTTACAGTAGGGTAAGTGTATTCACACTAGACATTACCTAGCAGTAGCAGGTGTGCTGTAAATCTGCTTTGTAGTTATTTACTCCTTTAGCCACTCTAAAGTTACCGAGTCAGCCAGCATTTTGCCTTGGTTAAGAGTAGTGGCATTTGTCCAAGAAGGAATGGTAGACCACTTCTCCCCATGCCACACTACATAAACACACAGTTACGCAAATGCAAAAAGCATCAGTACAAAGGCTGGAAGAATCACAAGACACAACAGAAAGAAACTTAATGGTCACATGCATTACAGTTCAGTAGAGACATTCTTTCACAATTCTATATTCTGCCATAAAATCCACAGGGGTGGCGATTACAGATGAACCTTCCAGCTGAACCAACTCTGCCATTAGGAACTGTTTTTGAATACAACAGACTATATCCAAAACTTTTTTGCTAGGACCTGCTTTAGAGTTTAGATTTTTTTTTCCTATAGAGACAAGAAACAAACCTGAGACAGAGATGTGACCTGCTTGCACATTATAAATGGACAAATGGATAATTGAGATGCAAAAATCTATTAAAAGTGTCACACACTTTACACCTCCAGCTCCATGTACTTTTCCCTGCAACAACGGTGCTACTTGCCAGATGCAAGTTTGTTGCTACCTGTGAACATGTTTTTGACCAGGGCTGGGGAGAATGCATTTGGACAGCAATAACGCAGCTCTTCAACTGGTGAGCAAGGAACACAGGAGTTCAGGACATGGTTTCTAATTCCATCCCTGCCCTGCACTCACTGCATGCTGAGTAGCTCAAAACACCTCTTAGTAATCGCATTATTCAGAAGGAGAATAACTCCCTACTTCTTTATTTTTTTTTTTCTTCACAAAAGGAAAGGTAAAAAGTCCTTTATATAACATGCAAATGAAAATCCATCTGAAAGGCTTCTCCTTATTTCAGAAGTTTTGACTAAAAATCGTGGCCCTATCAATCAGCAATACTTTGCCTTCAAGTGTCTAAGAAATAGAGTTTTGACAGGTATCCAGCGGTAGCAGCATTTTCAATGTTTTCTGTTTGCTGTATTTAGTACTTTTTATCCAAATTCTCTCTCCAAATACAGTGATAGTCTTGTAGTTAGCATGACAGCCCATGCACACAGCATTCCTAAATAGAATTATATGTTGTTGTTTTCTCTCCACTGTAACATTATCTTACCATTTTCAGTATCAGTCAGTGCCACAGGTTTAATGCAGGTCATGGAAAACAAGTAGCAGGCCTACTGTAACTGCTTGCTTCAAACAATATATTCTTTCATATCTATACATTCTTAAAATGTTTTCTTGATTTAGCTATACTAAAAGTACCATTCCAAAATTTCAGTTTCCATTAAAAAAGCTCACTGATGACTTGATCAAAAAATATCACCAAAAATCCCTTTTACTTACACAGGAAATCATATTTTCTTCTGAATTAGTATTAACAGATATTTAGATTAGAAGACTCCATATTTCAGAAACCAGTTATTTAATGCTCAATATTGTTTTCAGCAGATGAAGAGGTAGGTATATTTCCACACAAGAAAAAAAAAAAAAAACAAAAACCAAACTGTAACAGATAATTAAATCAAGTAATGTCTGAAAAGTCAAACACTGTTCTGACAGCACATAATGTGTCTGAAGATACTCTCCACGGAGGACAAGAAAAGTTGCACATTCTGATTAGATAATATGTCATAATTTCAAATTTAATAATTTTCTGGAAGGAAAACACAAGTATCCAAACGCTACTTCCCTCCCTACCTCCCCCCCAAAGAAATGTGGGTGCCAACAAAACTGCCTGTATCAATGGTAGCATTAACTTTTGGACTGCTAAACATGGAATCAACTGCAATTCTTCCTTACATTCACCAACACCAGCAGTCTACAAGTTTACACAGAGACCATATTCATGATAATTACATAATTACAGTAGAAATTCAACTTTAGTGTTGTTCTTAAAACAATCTTCATAAATAATGAAAATATCTGTGTTCTAGCTCTTCAGTAACCTAAGGTTAATTGGTACAGATAGTGTTTTTTTCTTCCTTTTATAAACCAAACTGGAGGTTCCTCACTGCCAACAATGGTTAAGGCCTGGATCAAGTTACTCTCCTTTTGCTTTTCCCTTTTTCTGCTTTTTTCCATTTTCCACCACTGCATTATTTTCTGGTTTGCTTACTCCATTTGCAACAGCACCATTTGCTATTTTTCCATTCTTTATGGGTTCCTTGGGCAGCTTATATGTCCGATAGTAGAAGTTACCAAACAGGAAAATGAAGGTGACAGCATAGAAAATGACACCCCAGTGCATCCATTTAGGGAAAGGACAATCAATATAAATAGACAAGGCTGTGTGGCCAATAGTCACATGGAACTGCACCTGTAAGACAGAAAATATAGAATCAAAAAGGTCTGGATATATTCTGTAGGTCTGACTGCACCCATTTATATCAATGCATTAAGTTATGAAAACTGCTAAACTGGGAGGTGGTAGGGAAGCTGCATTTGGCTGTCACATTCATGCATGCACACCTATGCTCGACCAGGAACATCAAATCTATGGTAGTATCTAGTATCAGTTTTCAGAAACAGGAAAATGAGAAAATAATAAAAGATCTAGATTTGCCATACATTTTGAAAATATTTTTGCATTTGTTGAAATAACCAATATGGAAACATTAGACTTCAACTCATACAACTCTTATCTATGCTGCATATTTTTTAAGAAATTGAATAAATGCTTCCATCTCCAGGAAATACAGAGAACAACTTTGGGAAGGAGCAGCACCTATTCCAAAGCTCTGCAAATGCAAATCCACTAAGAAGTAACACCTTTTGAGATAAAAGGAGAAATTTTACTTACCAATTGCAATATGGTCAAGTATCGTTTCCACCACAGGTACTTCTGAAATTTAGGGCCGCAGGCTGCTAATCCATAATACATGTACATAATGACATGAATAAATGCATTCATTTGAGCTCCGAAAAAAGCTGGTACAGAACAGAAGGGAAGACTGTCATGTAATTTCGGAAAAAAAGAGAGAAGTCTTCTCTAGTATTATTCTTGTAACAGTAAAAATTACAAAGTACAGGATGTGCCAAGATGTCATCTTCAAAATATTCAATAGTATAGTACAGACCTGCCTGTTAACATATATGCTGATAAAAATAGCTGTTCATGCAAGTAGTATGCCACATCTTCCACAGAACTATTTATGCGATAGCTTTTCATAAGGTTTTTGTTCTACATACATAAATGACATGGACTACACATTAGTTGTTGTAGTATAGCTGCAATTGCTTTGCTAAAGGTTTATTAAAAGCTGTATTTGACAATTTAAAGCATCATGTTCTGAACTTAAATGCAAAAGGTTCACTTCTCAGCAAGAAGTCAAGAAACACATGTGGAAGTCTGATTAAATAGGCAAAAAAACCCCATACAGAGCAAAACATGACTTCTGGTTATAAGAACTTTAAGGGCATTCCCAGATGAGTTTGTCTAAATTACTCATCCTTAGTTTCTTTATTTATGATTTAAAATACTCAGCATTTTTAAATACGTAAGTGTATAGTATAACATTTCCCAGAACGTTCCATGTTGTAAATAAAGACAGTTTCATTTATGTTAAGATCTCTTTGCTTTGTCAAGATTAGCAGTCATTTAACAGAGACACATTGTATCGTGTTAAGGTATTCTTGCACTGACAGAGAGGCTCCAAAAGGCCCTAATGTCTAAGATTAGAGCAATACAGACAATAGCTGCTGACATCAAACAGCTCAGATGCCTATGTGGTCTAGGCCCAGTTAGTTATAACAGAGTCTAGTTTATAATAGACCTGTCTATGTAAGCAATGTGCTATCAACTAGAAAACAGAAGAACACAGATCTAGCCACATTTATGCAATAGTGCTACATAAATATAGAAGAGCAGCCACTTTTCCTTTTACAGGATCCAGAAACTAAGAGGCAGTGCAAGAACACCAAAACTTAAAAGAAATTTGGAAATAGTTGCAACTGTTATATTGAAAATAGCTGATATTTAGCATGAAAACACTGAAAAGGCAAAGGAGAGGGTCTTTTGAGATATCCAGAGAATTTCTAAGCAAGACTACAAGTAACCACCAAGTCTCCAATAAACTTATTTCATAGATGCAGTTGCCAATAAAGATCATGAAACATCTGGTTGAGTACCTGCTTCCTGCAGATTACTTGGGAGAAATTAAAAGATAGTTACAGATACTAATTTTATATATTTCTTCTTTTGAATATAAGTGACCACTCAATACAAAGTATCTGTAATAAATGGGACCATAAACCCCCTATGCACAAAGTATTACTGCTGTTCAGAAAAAAAAACAACAAAACCACCAAACCCAAAATATTAATTTGGTGTTTACAATACAGTATTTTGTATTTACTGTGTGTATTTTCAGTGTCATAAGCTTACAAAGCACATTACAAACAAAGCATGGTATTTTCCCTGTATCCTCAGCTCTGCAGAGCTTGTAATTTGAGGGAGACAAAGGCAAAACACCAGGAACAAGAGTACAAATACAGGCAAGGGAAGATGTGGCAAATACAATGAATAATTAAAAAATTATTTGATGGAGGTTTTAGAAAAGAAGCAATGGGAAAAAAAAAGGCTGATAATGAATTACAGACTCGTGTCATTATGAATAGGTTTTAAAAGTTAATTGACATGTTTATTGGCTCACTTCCAAGGAAGGTTTCAGAATTTTATACAAGCCTCTTTATAAAAAAGAAAGCAAACCTCAGACTCAGATACAATGCCAAAATGACATCTTCATTAACTTCACTAAATTTGCACACAGATTAAGGCCCATAATTAGATTATGCTGTTCTCTGTATCTGCAAAAATTAAAGTTAGGCAAGATGCATACATCTTTCTGTTTCACACAGAGCAAGGATACTTCTCAAGGCGAAACTTCAGGCTTGCAATTGATGCCCATGAAGAAAAGAAGCTTTGCAATTCATTAGATTATTACCCTGTTAACTTTTCCTCCCCCATGCTTCCCAGAGAGGGAGACTGTATGCATTAATAAATAGTCTTGTACTTTTTATAAAGTAAAGTCTATGGAACCTTTTTCCATTGCTCTCAAACAGAAATAATTCTCCTTTCTGCCCAGTCAAAAGGGCATGTCAGGAAGGGAACTCACCTTGTCCCCCTGCAACCCACTTAATACCAATCCACCACAAGGTGAACATGGTGAAATGGTGATAGACATGGAGGAAACTAATCTGGTTAAATTTCTTCCTCAGGATGAAGAATACTGTATCCAAATATTCGATTCCTTTTGAGACGTAATACCACCATAAAGCAGCAGCTATCTGCAATGAAAAACAGACAATACATATATTTAGTGATTCCAAGCTGAATGGAATAAAGTTCTCTCCATCTATGTGCTGCAAGAGGATAACTCTTTCTTCCCCAAATCCTGGTAAATGTTGACATGGAGTCATCAAGCACTCGATGGTATGAGAACAACAAAAACAATACTCCTTTCCCCTATTCTGGACACAGAAGTAGATCACTCTGAGTCTACTGCTCACAAATTACAGGTGTAAAAAAGAGCCAATATAGTTATAAGCTTTACCATCTCTGAACAGTTTATCAGTTAAATAGGGAGTTTGCATCCCCATTCTCTACCCTAGGCTTTGCAGAAGAAGACTACCATAGGACTTCCCCTACTTATGAGGCGACACTTTGATATGGTCAGAACAGTGAGGCAGAAACACCATAATAAAAAGACGTTGCAAAGATTAAAACCTTCAGTATCACAGGCACATCAGTGGAAAGATACCAAATCACTATTTCAAGTAAGGTGCAGTACAGATTTCACATCCCTTTGAGCAATATTCCCTCAGCTTCTTCTGGCCTGCTCACTAACTCCCCCTCTGCAAAGCAGCATTCCTCCAGTGGCTCTGTGCCATTCAGGAAACAGAAGAAATGAGACCACAGGAACCATAAAAACTGCACAGATATAACCCATTTACCCAACAGGGCAGTGTTGCACACCCAAAATTCTTTTTCTAATCCACTCATCACAGTTTATCTTGCCAAGGATGTAAGATAAATATGGCTTCCTTCTGAAATCAGGATGTTGTTAAACCAGAAGCCCAGAAGCTCAGTGTAGCAATTTGTTAATATTATGATATGGGAGTATGGTGGTGGTAGGGACTCCCTTCCAGATCCCAAAGCATAACAACAAGTCTAGTTCCTGGCATGGTAAGTCATCTAGCTTGTTATGCAAGGGTGGGACCAGAACATATCCCAGATGGTGACTCACATAGAGAATGGGAAATAAAAAAAAAGTTGGAATTGGTACCACCTGCAAGAGGAGAGAGAGTAGGCAATGTCATAACACACTTATTTGTAAGAAGTTTGCCTTGTCTTTCAGGACTCGGCTGATGACAAATTAGACATTCTTACCTTAACCTGGTGTGAAATAACTACACCACCCCCTCAGACCCCAGGGGAGACAGAAGAAAAGTTAACACGATATAGCTTGCCTTCCCAACTACACACAGTGTTAGGGGAGCGACAGAAAGAAGGATCAGAAAAATGAGCTGTACAGAGCAATGCTACAGGCCCTGCATGGTGTTTTCCTCCACCTCTCCAAACTAGTGGGAAGGGAACACAACTCTCCTCAGAGCAAATTTTTCACAGCCACAATTAGGCTGGTGCACAGTTTAGGAAAAATTCCAGCAGAAGCAAAAAAGCAGCCCAGGAGAAGAGTGCTGCAGACCTGCATTGCAGACTGCAGTTTCCCAAAGGGACTGCACGTTGCACTGTTGCCAAACTGCAGACTTCAATGTATTCGTTAATGAACACCCTCCTCACTCGCTGAATTTGATTTAGCCTACTTCAGGTCTCAGGAAAAGAAGGCAGATTTTGCCAGTTTTATTAAAAAAAATACTAGTATCTCTTGAAGCTGGAGAGAGGTTTAGTGAGAGAAAAGTGACTCCCACAGATCTTGGAGTTCCCAGACACACAAGCAAGCTGCAAGAACCATCAATATATATATATGTTGCTCAATATCCAGTACAGTACTGCCTCTGGGACAGGTAGTCAGGTGTTTAATAACAGGCACATCAAGGTTTGTCTCACACCCATAGATTAGCATAACAGTCCAGCCTCTTTTACAGATCTTTGCTAAAGCTGCATCTCTTAAATAAATTAAGATAAGCATCTTTTCATCTCACGAGTTAACAACAAACACTTTGGACTGTATACATAAAATGTCAATCCAGCACTGCAATACTTTAGCTCTTTGGAGGTCCTCTCTTCAGAGAAACTTTTAAAGAATCAATAGGTCAGTTACAAGCAAACTGCCATAAAATCTTCTATAAAGCAAATGTACATTTTTGTTAATGAACCAGAGGAACAGTAAGTCAAATAGTCAATAAGCAAAAAGCCAATTTACTGTATGATATACAGCAAAATATAAGTGGAGAAAAATCCCACAAAAATACCTATGTTTAATGCCCAAGATGCCACAGCATCAGTATACGCTCTTGGACAAGTCACTTAACACACCTCATTCCTCCTTTTTTGAATCCCACCTGTCTAGCACAGAAAGCAATCACAGTCTGTGGATTAAAAGAATTTGAATTTTTGATCAAAATATTTCCCAACACTTAAGAACAACAACAACAAACCCCCTCTATTTCTTTGCAGAATGATAACTGCGGGTTTTGTGTTCATGTAGATTTTTTTGCCTGTCAGCTTCTTTGCTCTCTTACTATCATCAAATATTACTACCATTGACTCTCAAACCAGTTTTCTGTACTGATGATCTATTTCAGTGCTTCCAATGACTTATGTAGATGTTTTCATCATTAGCTTATAGAAAAAAATGAAACAGAAGTGAAGTAATTTGCCTGAGGCCGTGCATGCAATCAATGACAGAGGGCAGAAATAAAATAAAATAAGCACGCTATGTCAGGAGCAGGTGGCTAGTATTAAACTTCTTTTGCAAAGCATCAGAAATCATGACCTAACCTGTAGTCTTCCTTTGGACACAGCATGAAAGAAAGCTTTAGTTTAAAAGAAAATATGAATTAAAAATGCACATTCCTGTAATGAATAATACTAGTCACAACTGTACCTTTTCTGGTAGTTTTCATATGTGTCAATCTAAGTCTGTTAAAACACCAGATGGCACAGAAAGATTACATTACAGCCTAGGATTAAGGGGGTCAACAAGAGGTCCAATCTCATTTCCTCTGCCTCCTGCAGGGTTTTTGAATGGAGGGCTGTTTTAACACAGGACTGTGTTTCTGCACCATCCTTCCTAATTTTGGGTTGGAAACAGCTATCCATTAAGGGATATGATGGGACAGGTACTTCTTGGATGGTCACAAAAACATGAAAAATTAAAATGCCTTTTATAGAGAACTCTTTTACCAATTACAGAACTTTGTTTACAGGACTTAAGTCACGTTCCCTTTTCATACAATTTAAAAGTAAATTAATATTAGGGGTTTTTTCATAAGAGGAAACCACTCAAGCTCTAGACATAAATACAAACAATGTAGATTACAATCACAATACAGAAGACAACCATTGCTCAGCTTCAGGATTACAACCAGCACACTTAAAATTAAGAACCTATTCACACAATCCTGTATTCCCATTTCTTAGCTCTTCAAAAATGCTAACAAAATAGATGAACCTTGGCCTGGGAAACAAGGGCATACCAATGTAAGCAGAGGGGAAAAATGGCCGCTCACAGACACTAACATGCCTTAACTTTGACAGTGATAAGAAACTGTTCACTTTAAATACTGAAGCTCCCAAGAGAGTACTACAAAGCATGGATTTAACACCTCAGCCCTCTGCATTTATTATTTTGATTCTTAAGCTATTACAAAAAAAAAAAAAAAAAAGGTTTTCCAAGATGCAGCTGTAGATCCTTCCAAATCCCTTCTTGTAGATTTGTTCCCTCTTTTCTTTCTTGTCTGCTATGAAAACTTTGTTTTATTTTTTTTTTAACAAAACACACTCAACTTCTGCCAACAGTCAGTAAGGTGGCTACCTACTATAATCAGAAGAAAAATCTTTCACAAAGGAGTCCATTTCTGCAACTGTGGAGTCTAATTTTCCTCCCTGCTTGCTCAAGGAGTCCATTGCCTCTTGTACAACAGCCAGGGGAGCCTGAATGAGATTAACAGGTGTGGGTAGGCTCAAAACAGTAAGCAGGAGGACCAGCTCCTTCATATTATGTGTCAACTACCTACAGAATTAATCATCAGTGAAAGAC
This sequence comes from Dendrocincla fuliginosa, assembly GCA_035047845.1. Lineage (NCBI taxonomy): Eukaryota > Metazoa > Chordata > Aves > Passeriformes > Dendrocolaptidae > Dendrocincla > Dendrocincla fuliginosa. The sequence continues at coordinate 82,434,257 of JAWWMO010000121.1, read as the reverse complement.
TTGATAAAGGCTTGATAAAGTTGAAGAAAACATACAGACAAATTCATGAAAAAACATTCCCTTAAAAACTGGCAAAACGAAGAGGCTGACTTAAGAGGTCTGTGAGCTACAGACTGCTAGTGTTGCTAGACTACACAGGGGAAGTGCCACCACATGGCTTTACACTGTTTCCTTAATATCACCACTGACTTACTGTCTTGACACACGATGAAGGTTAGAGAGGAAAGACATTTTCTGGCACCCAGGATAAACTTTTTTTTTTCCCCCTGGGAACTGTTTAACAGCTCTCTGTACCCCCTTGAGGGACAAAGGATAGTTTTGATCAAGAGCTTTGGACAAAAAAGGGCCACTTCATGGCAATATCACAGCAGCACATTCCCAAAAAGACAGAAATAAAGGTCATACCAAGGCTTCTCTGTTGCCATTTAGACCATCATATGCAATTAGTTTCATCTTTCTCAGTATTTGTTCCAGATTTCTAAGCCCCAAAATAAAGTCATACAGGAAGTTTTTCTTTCCAGAGCATGTTCTATAATGTTTTTTGGGCTCAGTGTTTCCATTTGAGTTAGTCACAGTTTCCTTTATCTGAGCAATACAAGATTTATTTACTCATTCGCTTACAAATAAAGTCATTGCATTTGTAATTAATTCTACTGCTTCAGTGCAGCATTTACCATCAGAGAAAACCTCATGCCAATAGATACTATACATTTAGTATCTAGATCTATTAAAAGGGTGTGAGAGATATGCTGCAACATTTATCAATTCTAAACTCAAATCTGCAAAAAAAAATTTAAAATTGTTTTTGCAGGTTTATATTATGAAAAACAATGATGAAAGGTTTAGGGTTTTTTCTGTTCAGTGGTGTAAAAAGCCAACATACTTTCTAAATGCAGAGCATGATACACTGTAAAGCAGGACAGAAATGTATCCCAGACTCCTCAGTTAGATAAAGGACATTTGCGGAGACCGTAATTTTCTACTTGCAACTTACTTACCTAAATTGAGAATTCATTCCAAGAACTACCAGAAAATGATCAAGAGTCTTGACTAATAGCTTACTGTACAGTTGCTGTAACAATTTGAGAGAACTCAATTTCCCCTGCTTCCTCAACATCCTCAGTTGCAAACTGAACATGCTAGACCTTAAAACTTCAGAAATAAATTTTATGCAAATCCACAAGTTTGAAAAAAATTATTAAAAAGTCAGGAAATCCAAAGAGTATATACTGCTCGAGCAACATTCTGCTCTTCATTTTGCCTTTATTTCATTGTATAATAATGCTCTGCTTGTCAAAACAAACAAAACAAGGGATAATTCTTTTGAGCAGGCCTGACCCACAAACAAGTGCACCTAGAAGTGAGTCTATGAAACAGAATTTTTGTATGCTAGAAGTCATACCTTAGAAGTCATAAGTTGTGCTTAGCTAATATAAAAATTCTTTCAATGTATGTCATACCAGTCCTCAACGTCATTCAGCTGAGTACAAGACCATTCTATTTTGCTTACCAATTAAAAAAACCCCAAACCTTACAAGCACTTGCTGTGTATTGCTAGATTTTGTTTTTCAACAAAACTATTAACAGATGTATTCTGGTAACTGAATTAGCAAGAGCACGGTAGTGGCAACGGTGAGAAACTGGCAACTACCGTAAGGCAAATAAAATCTCCACACAGAGTTGTTCTGCAATATCAGCCATTATACATAAGGTGTAAGACTCAAACCTTTCTGTCTCACTACCAGCCCTGCCACATGCACAAGCTTCTGAGTAATACTATCCATGAACAGCCACCTTGTAGGCGAACACTTTTCAAACTGTGCTATAAACATTAAATGTGTTTAGACTATACCATACGTTCACTACATTTTCAGGAACATGTTCTAATCTGTAAGTGAAACTTGCAGGAGCAGCTAAGAGATTCTCAAGCGTCAGCTCTGCTGGAAGATAAGACTTAGCACATGAGCTAATCAACAGCATTACACAAAAATTAACATGCATCTGCACTTTGCTTTTAATTTGGATGTTTCCCAAACTCCACATATTTGAAATCTAAGATTCTACAATGAAATGTACTGATAATACATTTACCAGAAGCCATCAAGAACTCATGAAGCCAAAGATGGGTAGAGGAGACAAAAAGTTGCCTCACCACTATGGCTGCAGTGCAACCACAGTATATGCAGACAAATCTTTCTTGCTTTGATCTAGCTAGAAAAGAGCACCTTAACTGTGGTTATCCTGGTATCATAAACTTCAGCAAGATCTAGGAACCAAAGACTGTATACAAAGTTTATCCTGGATTGTACAACCATGGATGAAGCCAATGATGGTATCTTTAAAATTCCCCTGACTCGAAGCACTCAGATCAAAGTTAATGCAAATATGCTGATGCACTCTGATTAAACCTGTGTACAATGTAGTCAAACCTGAAGTGGCCTGTGAAAATATAACGGGATACAGTCATGGCTGACAGTAGAACTGTGGAAACACTATTTTTACACAAGACTTAAACAGTCATGTGATGCTATATATTACACACATTCATATACAAATATACAAAAAGAAATACTCACCCTAACTTCATAAACATTATCTGAATAATCCACAGTCTGGCAGACATAGCTGTACCCTCGAGCTCTTGATGACAAGAACAGCTGAAAATATTAAAGTCATACATGAGGGGAAAGATAGTACATAAAGCACATTTATAACAATTATCAGCAAGTTTCTTGCTACATCCAACTTACCTGAACAAAAATATTTAAAATATCTTTATTAGTCCTGAGAATACTATTGGAGAAAGCCAATATTTAGTACTATCAACCTACTGTTACACAGTACTTACTTTTTCCTTAAAGTACTCATTTCTCCCTGCATGTATCTGCCCAGATAATTACAGCCTCATACAAATTACTATGAATTCCAGTATGACCTTGAGCTATTCAAACACCAGTATTCTTTCTGATGGCTCTAGCTTCAGAGTCAGAAAATACCTAATTGCTTTCATTACAATTGACAGAAATGCTATTCCCAGGGTGATCTCAAAAGAACTCTATTGAAGTGATAGAGATTTGATAATTTGGACCTACAATTCTTAACACAGTACACCAATAACAATCCAGAAAAAAAAAACAGCTAAAGCTGAGCACCCACAAAACACATTGAGAAAAAATGAATGGAGAAAGGTTGCCCATTTTGTGCCAACAGAAATGGCCTGAAACACATGAAGTGCTCCTGTAGGGACTGCAAGCCAAGCACATTGCAAAAACTTGTACAGGAGAAGATAAACTTGACATTTGACCAAGTTTCCATTGGAAAGAAGCACACTTGTCCAGAGCTGTACAAAGGTCAAATGATATTTCTAATCTTGACATTCATAAATGCTATAATCCAAGATTGTTTAAAGCCAAGTAATCCCACTCTGTTATGGATCAAAGAGACACAGCAATGGAGCAGACATTTCCTCTAAAAAGGGAGTAAAAAGCTGTAAAAGTAAAACGTGATAGAGAAAGATCTCGGGGAAAAAACATGGGTAGGCACTGACTACTCTTACCACTAACCTGACTCCCATCTTACTTAGACTGAGTTTGAGTTGACTTTGGCATCTCATCTTGCACACAGCACTAGGAGTGCAGTCAGATGCAGAGAGAGGTGTTATCCAGTAAAAAAACAACATACAAAACCTTATGAAGCTCTGGACTTGTTTGCTGCACGTCTTTTAAAGTAAGTAAAAGAAAGAACTGGCCACAGAAATTATCCTAGAAAAGAAACTGAACTACTTCTGCATCATCCAAGTCCCTTTACAAACTGCTGTAACACCACTGCTCTCCACTGTGGTCCCCCACAGGCATGAGCACATTTGACACTGTTAGGGAAGAGCAAGGCAAGTTTAGTCCACACTGTTACAGAAACCAACCAACCTCTGCTGCAACTTCCTGGATAACTTGACCAAGGTTACCTTGGCAAAAGGCAATAGACTTGACTTCACCACACTGTCTCAGAGTAGAATAAGTCATGATTTTGTGGCAAAATAGGGTATACACATCCCCACATACAGGGACTTTTGCATGTTCTGAGCAAAATTTGCTCAAAATTTGAACTTGAATCCAATGCATGGGAGTCTTGGACTAGACAACCTTGCAGTGCTTTATGGACTTACTATTTACAATAAATTACACTACAGATGAACAAAACAGCTTGCCATCAGGATGGTTATTTAAAAAAAGCACTGAAAGGCATTTCATATTCAAATTCTGTTCTCAGCAGCATCTTGAAACTTCACTGTCATTCACAAAGTACAAACTGCATAACAATGCCATTAAAACTTATGTGAGTCACAACAGTGCCACAGTGGTATTGTAAACCTCACGTAGATGGAAGGAGAAGTTGCCTCGTAAAGGAGTCAACTGAAACTTAAACACCTTCCTCCATCAGTCTCTAAGATTAAGAAAAGACACTTCCTGTAAATGCTATATCCATAGCCTTAACATCAATTGAGTAATAACCTATCATTTCAGGGAGTAGAAAACTAGAACCTCTGTGTCTAAATTTATGAGCTTTCAGCACATCAGCAGCAAATACGTATTTGTCATTCATTTTTATGTCAGTTCAGCGACTTGGAAATGCCACAAACACATGTTATTCTGTAAGCAACACAGGTCTGAAAACTGACCGCAAGTTTGGTATAATTCAACCTATGGATAAAAAAAAAACCATTTAAAAGAATAAGTGAAAAAGACAGGCATAGCAGTAACAGTGCAGAAATCATTTCAGAGGAGTTTCAACTTTAACTTGCCAAGATGATTGGATTTACTCTATTCCCACAACTATCCTTGGATGTCAGCATTAAATTGTACCAGTAGTACTTAATTACTTAGTTGAATCGTCCAAGGAAACAATTTAGACAAAACGATGACTGAGGCATGATGGCTAAAATTTTACTGAATCGTGTCTTAAAAAGAGGCTGAAATCAGTTAAATTATTTTATTATAGAAGCTTTGGGAAAGGGTCAATATGTAGATCATCATCAGATATGCAATGCTTTCCTAGCAAAACTACAGAACAGACCAGTCAGAGAGTTCTTCAGTACTGTAATTTTAACTGCTCTGTTCATTTGCTTACTTCTGCAAACAGATTTTGCAAATCTGTGACCTGAGGTCTTCCAGGAAGACAGCTCTTGATCCACATGAGCAGTCACAGCAGCATAAACTTAGCATCAGTCATATTCTGTACAATTATCCTTGAATAATAATTACCAAACTGTTCAGTAGTCCCAGTTAGCTATACTACAGAGCTGATCCACTCCCCTGTTACTACTCATTTCCTCTGTACAGAAAACCTAACAAAAAATGTAGCAACACCGAAATTTATTAAAATTAACACACTCGGAACATTTCAAACCAGATATTAGAAGACTGTATCCTTTAATTTTTATTTAAAGATATAGCTCACTTCATTTTTGTTCTTATTCTAAAATATAACTTACAGACAAGATACTTTTTCTCACTACAGATAATGGACATCTGAATTTCTAAAAATGATAAACACGTTGAAGGCACAAACAAAAAGCTCAATTTCCAACAAGATGCATTCTGACACTCTTTAGGATTATTAAAATGAAAAATAAATGTCCTTTACAAGTGTTAAATCTCTGTGGATATTACTTATTCTGTCCAGTATTTAGACTAACATAAGTCTAAGAAGAACTTGGAATAGCTAGCATATAAATTTTCTCTCTAGACTCATTCAGTGCATTTATTCTCAAACAGAAAGTACCTAGCTATACAAATATTCGTATCAAAGGCAAAGTCATCTTTAAAAGTCTGTGCAAAACATTCACTCTTGACAGACATCGTAAATATGCAAGGTAGTTACTTTAATTTTGCAACCTGCAGACATCCTCAAACCTCAAAAAGAATTCCCTCTTGAATGAGGGCATACACACCTCTTTGAAAATGAAGAAGTTGAGCAGAACCATTCCAAAGTTGTAAACAACCAACAGGAAGCGTAACTGGAAGGGCTCTCTTGTCTTCATCCATTTGGGGCCCAGCCAGACAGTGAGGAGATAAATAGTGCTTATAGTCAGTGTTGGAAATGGAGACTGCATCAAGGGCCAATCATCAACACGTTTGTCTGGGGGGGCGAAGCAAACAGAAGGAGTCAACAAAGTCTGAATAAAATATATTTCATCATCACATTAAGCATTGAATTCATTAAGTATTATTCTCTCCTAGACTAGCTACATCAGCTCATAGAAACACAATGCACTCATTCTTTCTAGGAAGGTTAAAGAAAACAGGTTTTTTTAAAAACCACTATATCACATTACCTCTCGCAGAGATTCATTATGTCATCCAAGCTCTACAATCCAAAACAATAAAGCAAAGAGAATCACATGAGCACAACCACAACTCAACCCACTAATCCCCCCAAACCAATTTTGCTTATGATGAATAGTGACTGCAGGGGCAACATAACCAAATATTCAACACCACAAATGAAAGACGCACAAATCTGACAAAATACTAGTAACACTGGTAGCTTTTATTAGTTTAAAATTAGGCACTAAAAAGCTTCCTATTAATTTTATACAGGTTGTATGATGATAAAGTACCTTTGCTATTTGATGTAGGTCAGTCTCATGTTTCAGACAGAATACTAACAATGTTACTGGAGAACAACTAAATAAAAGAGTTTTAAGGGATGGTTCTAGTTAATCTGTGCTGTCATACGGGAAACAAAGGTTTTATTTACAGTCTCCTTCAGCCACTCATGGGATCCAGGTTGCATTACACATACTTCAGAGCCCAGAATATGCTATATTAAGTTCTGGATCAGTATCAAAAAAGCACTCTTAGCCTGATGAACCGGTGACATGCAGGATTAGAAGATGGCTCTGCTAGAGGAGAGAAGCAAGTTACAATGACACCTCCTTACTTAGTGCCCGTGTCGTCCCATGTGTCATACGTGGCCCCCCTGCCCTGAAGGCTAATCTCGAGTTGTAGCAAGAGATAAAAGGTAACTACTCCATAACCATCAGAACTTCAGATACTGCATAGCTCTATGATACTGACAGGAATATTTTCCAGATGCTTAGGCCAGTTTTAGATCATATGGAAATCACATCACAGAGCTCCGTGAAGAGTTCAGACATCTAAAACACCTGCCTTCAGTCACTTGTGGGCAAACTCACAAATGCAGCTGCCCACAGACTTCTCTAGAGGACAAGTTTCTTTTAGACAACTGTATCTCAAAGACAGACAAAAATCCCTATATCATAAATTAATTCCTGTTCCCAGGCATGTTAACCAGTAAGTTCGAACATGCTACTTATCTTGAAAATTGGGAACTCTAATACAATGAGGAAAGTACAGAACAGCACTGTCAGTACTCCTCCTACACGTCTTTCTTGTTTCCTTTGTTGTCCTTAAGAACATAAATTAGAGCCTCATTTTAGGAGCAGATTTCATGAAACCTCTGTTTCTAATAAACAAGTATTGATGATCTACAGAAAGAGAGCATGCAGAACGCCAATTTTTCATATAACCAGATTGAACAACAACTGAGCTACAGACTCTAAGTAAGAAGATAGGAGGCCTAAAGAAAATTGGAAAAGACAACAGAAACCAGCCTAGCTGCTTCCATTAAGGCTGTTAATACCAGAAGAGAGAATTCATGGAAACCTTCAGCAAGGCTGATGCTGACAAAATGATGGGATTCAGCTTTGCAGTCACAGCCACCAACTGAATCCAAGGGTAAGACAGGGGAAAGAGTACAGGGATGAGTGGCAAAAAAGGCAGAAGATTGGCTGTAGAAACACAGTCAAAATAGAACTGAAATAAAGCAAGAGAAGAGTTACCTCTTAAATTCTCAGCAATTTCCTGTAACCACATGGAGTACCACCTACAGAAGGTGAAATCACTGCAGCATTGTAATTATTACACACTTATATCCTTTACTCTTTAATTCCTGCTTGAATTTAGCAATTGCTCTACTATCTGAATTTAAAAGATAGCACTATCAAAAAGAACAAAAAAAAAAGAAATGGAGAATCTCATCATCTATCTGATACAAATAGGCAAAGACTCATCATGAAGCAAGAAGAAAGGTGTCAGTTAAGAGATGCCTTTCTTCTTGTTAAGAGGCTTCTTGTTAAGAGACACAGTTAAGAAACTCTGGGAATAGTCAGTGTACTTTAATCAAATCCACACCTCACTTCATTATAGTGTGTGAAGAGTTAATAGCAGGTGAGGCAAGAGACACAGTTGTTTTCCTAGTTTTCTTGCAGTAAGCAATATAAAGAGAATAAAGAGGCAAAGAAACATTAGAGAACAACTTCTATTTTATAACACAGCATTTCATGGTATCTTAAACACTAACCTGGCAATACAAAGAAATGTGAAAAAGGAAGATTTGAATTTTACCCAGGAGCTGAATGTTACCACCCACTGCTGAAAATAGAAAGCCATGACCTATTCCAAATTTTATGTCAGATGGAAGAATGAGGATTCACTACAGGGTGAAAAGAAAGATAAAGGGACAACTTAAACTTCAGTTCCACTGCAAGGAGGCTTTGCCTCAGGCCTCATCAGCACTGTAAAAAATTCTTCCACCTCATTTCCACAAGTATTACAAATTAAAGAACTTCACTGGAAAAAAACAAGAGATACATTTCATTAACTCTGACAAGAACAGAAGAGCACATGAGAAGCTGCCATTACTCCTCCATACCATGGTTTCAGCCTGTTACTTTCCCTTTTGCAAATGGTTTTTGGAGCGACATCTCAGAGACAAGTCTTGAAGTATTTGCAAGAAAAACGTAAGATTACTGACACAGATCTCATAACACACTGCCCAGGGAATCTAACTGAATGCAATTTTTGAGGCCTGGCCTCTCCTAGGACAGCTAATTACACTTTGCACACGAAACACCTGTATGAGAAGGAGTACAGTATTCAATTCAGTTCTGGAGTACATCCTGGCCAAAATAGAAGTATATCTACAGGAAAAAGTTTATTCTAATTTCTACTGTGCTAACTAAGAACACCACCTTATATTTATTTTAAGAGCATCTAGGAAACTCTGCATATGACTATTTTTTACTAGTACTGTGACATCAGAAAACATGCTGCTATCCATCCCAGAACTTTTTCATCATAAGATTTCTCCTGGATAATGCAAAGTAACTTGCTGCACTTCAAGTCAACTCCATATGTCATTCTTACTGCACAGAAGGTATTCTAAACCCAGTTTCATTTCAGTTTACCTGGCAAGCCTGCTTGTCCATGTTCTACACAGAAAACACAATAATATGCAGACCTTTGCTCCAAGCTTCTTTTCAGATACTGTCTTTCAAACCAAAATAAATTCACTCTCTTACATCACCTGCTTAAGTGACAAACATTCCAAGCTGCTTAACACCTTCCTCACTCCCACCCCCTACTTTGTTTTAGCAAAACCAACAGAATTTTGTGTCCTACTTACTAGCTGGTGCTGATGACCACAAAAGATTCTGCAAATTACAGAGAACTGTGATAGCTTAAGGGGACATATGAGTGTATTAAATCCTCCACCATTTCACATGCAATTGGGACGTTTTTACCTGAAAAATGAAATAAGCTTGAAATAAAAAGGCCAGCACCCTGAATTAAAAAAAATCCTTCCAGCTGCTTTGAAGCAAAATGACCAATGCCTTTACCTGATTAGAATTGACAGAGATTGACTGAATCTTTCAGGGGATTAATGCATTTGTCTTTCAAATCCCAAGACCCAGATTCTAATTCGATCACAAGTAAAATGTCTGCTGTGATGGCACAGCCTGTAGTACAGTGCTCTTTTGGTAAGGTGGGAAAACTTTAAGAACAAACACTTAGAGTTGCACTTTATAGCAATGATGAATCCAGTGTAGAATAGAAAATTACTGTCATGTAAGGAAATAGTATGAAATATTTAAATACACAATGTTTTCCTGTCATTTTGTGTAAATACAATTTAAAGTTTCACCTTGCAAAGAAAAGAAACAGATGAACTTATATGTGTGTGTGTGTGTATACATATATATATATAGAGAGAGAGAGAGATATAAATTCTTGAAATTGCCCTGAGGTACCTACCTTTGCAGGATGGATTTTCTTGTTAATTTCCCCACATAAAGAATACACACATAAAACTCTCTGGGTTTTTTTCTTCAAATCAAGAACAAGAGCAGGACCAATGAAAAGCACTGAATATTCTGCCTGGTAATGTTCAAATTACCTTATAGTGAAATATGGATGTCACGTGAAGATGAATTTCAGTAAGTAGGGTTGCAGTGATGGTGTGCTAGCTTTAAAATCACAAGGAATTTCTGTGAAACATAATGTAATTGTTTTAATACAAAAACATTTCTGTTAAATGTGATTCAGAATTTCCTTTCCAATAGAAAGGATTTTATATGGTTCAATTTCCTGCATATTGCTTAGTCTATGATCAATTTTTTTTAACTTTCCTCTACAAGTACAAATTTTAAAAATAAACAAGTGCATAGCACAGTCAATCTGACAATCACCAAGTGAAATCCTGACACGGTACACTGGTGACTATCTCTGCTTTTAATATTAGAGAAAATATTACATTACTAAAGTACATGATTTTTTAAAATTTCCTGCATTCATGTTAGATTCAAAGTCAATATTTAGATAGTCTTTATTTTTCCTTTAACAATATATGTAGTCCTCAGCTATAAGGTCGCTACTTGCTAATTTATCTGGAGAGACTTTCAAAGTTATTAATAGCTATTGATACTATTCTCAGCGCAAAGACACTTACAGTGCCAATCCAGCACATCCATCTGTCCGATTACATTTCTAAAGACACTGCAGAAATGATGGTGACTGTTTAAAAGCGATTCTGTGAGAGCTCTCTGCAGACCATGCTGTTTATTTTAACAAGAAGTCCTCTCAAAGACCAATCTCAAATTTAAGATAGATTTTTTTAAACAAGCAAAATTTGAATTCCACAATGAGAAAAGCAGACCAATATTATCTAGTTGGAGTACTGTTCTAGGAACTACACTGTTTTAATTACCTAAGAATTTCCCATGCCTTGTTAGTTCCGCTAGTACTGTAATTGAAGGCTATTGCAAAATGAAAACATATAGAAGAAAACATGTGAGAAACAAAACTTCAGACACCTTAAAACGCTTACAAAGCTTTCACACTGGCTCTCTCTGTAGTATTTTAGTACCCCATTCTCCCCTTTTCTTTCTGATGCAGCAGACTTCTCTTTCTACGTTTGTATTAGAAATACTGATTCAGTCATGTAAATATTTACAGGTAACTATAAGGTTCACTGTGGCTGCACAACCACTGCAGACTACTCAGGAGAAAGCAAACTTGAATAAGCATCTACCTGATTAGACCCTAGGCTTTTAAACTAAACTGTGTAATGTATCAGAATAATTTAGAAGTACATTTACTGTTACCAGTCTGTAAAGATACCAAGAAAAAAAGCTCAGTCTTAGACTAACACCTTCGAACATACAAATGGAACAACAGCTGAAGCTGTAAACTTAGCCTTTAAAACAATATGTGACTAACTACAAGGGCTGCACTGCTTGAGCTGAAGACTGATAGAGAAATACCATTGCAGAGTGAAAACTGAGAGGCCATATATTTTTGGATTGAACATCTATAGAAATTAAAAATTTCTATTCACTTATTTATTATGATTTTAATAGACCAGTTCATATAGCCCAAAATGAATTATTCTTTTAACATCTTCAGGGCTTGAATTAACTTATCTGCTTTGATAGTGATTATTCATTGCACACATCGCACTCATCTTCAATTCATAGAATTATAGAATCATTAGGGTTGGAAAAGACTTCCAAGATCATTGACTCTGACTGAACACCATGTCAACTAAACCATAGAACTAAGCAACACATTCAGTTCCTTCTTGAACACTTCAAGTGGTGGTGACTCCACCACTTCCCTGGGAAACCCATTTCAATGTCTGATCACCCATTCAGTGAAGAAATTCCTCCTGCTGTCCAAATTGAACCTCCCCTGGCACAGCTTGAGGTCATTTCCTCTTGTTGTGTCACTAATTATCTCAGTTCATCAAGTTGTTTGTTTTTTTTTTTTTTTTTAATGAGAAATCCTATGATAGTAGATTGAAGCTACTGCATGAAATAATAAAACTACATGCCTACCGCCTCACCATTGTTTCAGTCAGGAAAAAGGATTGGGACATAAGAAGGCCCAGTTTACACTTCTTTCTTACCTATCTTGGTTGCCAATGTCTGCAGTCTTCTGGCACTATGGGTATTTCTAAGGAGTCTGACAGGGTCAAAGATATCTGTACCTAACTCAGAAAGAATCTAGTACCATTTATAAAACAAAGGTCATGAAACTTCCCTTAACACATGTACTAGCTAAGGGATCTTCCTTAGTATAGGCAATGTTTTTACAGAGGCAGAAAGCCCAGTAGAACATATAGCAGCTTGCTGTAAAATGTTAACTAGACCCACTGCATAAATTTGCTCTCTAAATCCCAAGGAATTAGGATTAAGCTTTAACTAGTTCATTATACTTTTCTGTGCTAGATTGAAAACACGTATTTTAAATTTTTCCCCCCTCCTCATTTGAGTAGTTTTAAGCAGTTATCAGGTGACTCAGTGACTGCCTGCCTTCATTTTTTTTAATAGTTTTATTTAAAGAAACACTTCATCTTAATCATCTGAAGGCATATTTTCCAAATATAGAATCATCTTCATGGCTCTTCTGTAGATACTCTGCAAACATTTAAATCAGCCTTGCACTGGTCTCAGAGGAACCAATCAAGTCTCTGCTGATTTACCTCAGAGAAAAATCCTGTATTACCACAATAATGTCCTAGCATCAGTGGTGGCTATGACTGGCAAGATAACACAGATATAAGTATCACAGAATGGCTTGGGTTGAAAGGGACCTTAAGGATCACCGAATTTCAAACTCCACTATGGGCAGGGACACCTTTCACTAGACCAGGTTGCTCAGAGTCCCATCCAACCTGGGCTTGAACTTCCAGGAATGGGGCATCCACAACTTCCCAGAGCAACCCGTTCCCATGCCTCACCACCATCACAGTAAAGAATTTATTTCTATGTATGTTACTGGTAAAGCTAAGGATGACAAGCACAAGATGATATATGGACTAAGGTTTCCAGGACCTGGCACAAAAGAGCATAACAGCTGACCTGGTTTAAGTTTGGTTTGTTTTTTTTTTTAATACAGAACAGTACACAGAAAGCAAGTTTACTTTGATCTTCAATAATGAGTGGAAATATCTGAGTTAAGTATTTTGTCCATCCTCAAGCTTTCGCTAGTCAAGAACAAACTAAATTGTTTGGATCAAGGACAAGAGACATCAAAATTTTATGGCAAAGCATTGTCATTTTAACAAGCTATGAAACATAAAGTTAAGGTTCAAGAATAAAAATATTTAGCCTCAAGCACAATGAATAACAAAGGCACATACTCTAAAAAATGAAGTTTGCAGAAAAACATGTACAAATACTGTTGCAGTCAGAAATGAGATGCTTGTCCTAACACCAAAAGGACTGCATGACAAGACTAAGAGGAAGCACCTATTAGCAGCTGTGGCTTTGTTTGGAATTTCAGGGCTTTGCAACTGACTGCTTAGTATTCTTTAAAGCTATATACAGCAACATTAAATCAAAATGCCAGACAGCTAAGAAAAATATCTCCTACAGGTAATGAACATACATGCAATATGCAAATGTTTCATAAACTTCCATCAAAGTAACAGGAATGCTTAATCCCAATTTAACAGACCAGGTGTATTTTTAACTAGCCTTCCCATTATTCTAACTAGCAGTCTACTCTTCTCAGGACTCCCATCATTCAATCATAAATACCATATTGTCTTTGTGCCTTTATAAAGGAATAACAGGACTGACTTGTTTCAAGGCAAGAATAACAATGGAATTATTAAGAAATTCAAGAGACACAACAATTTACTATCAAGTCTTGGGATTTTCAAGTCTAACGAGATTACCTTGCTTAAATTATATTTAATTTATCTCTTCCATTGATTATGATTACTCATGGGGACAGTGCAAATGCTCGGCTTCAAGGAATAATAAAAATATAATCCTTATGGAAGCTTGCATAAGATAAAAAAAATGCTTCATGCCTCGAGGGCTTCTGTTTGTCAAATCTTACTTTTCCAAACATCACAAATGGAAGATGCATTCCCACTGAAGTGACACCTGCATGCCTTTTCTTAAATATTTTGTTATGGAGTAAACAGATGAAAATAAACAAAAAACCCAATTCAGGCACACAATTTTATAAACTAGTTGCAGACTTTATGATCCAGTCCATGCCTCTATATTTCCAAAGCAATAAAAGTACTGCATAAAACACACTTCATCAAGCTTTCCTTCTACAGTAATTTCCTTATTGAAACTTCTTTAAACTTCTCCGTTTTCTGCCAAAACTACTTCTCAGAGTTCAGACTGGAGATGTCACTATTTCACACAAAAGTGGGGGGATTTGGTACTATGAAAATAGTTGCAGGGGTATCAGTAAGCAGTAATACAAACACAGGATTTATGCACATTCAGTGTTGCAATAACAGATTAGACCATTAGATTAATTAGACCAGTTAGATTGGCCCATCCAGGGTTTTATAATGCTGAAGGGGATGATCATAGAATATGATTACATTCTCTATAAATAGGTATTTTTATTAGATTCCCTCAGTTTAAAGCTAAAATCTTGAAAAATGCAAAGGATCATTAACAACAGTTTAATAATAACTCTGCAAGGTCTTATCCACTGTAGAGACATGTGTTACATACTCAGCATACACGAGACAGTAAACTCAGCAGTGATACTGCTAACACAGTGGAAGGATAGTGATGCTTAACTACACTGCAAATGTAAACTACTTACACTACTGCTCTGGTAACAGAATAATTTGGGGTTGCAGATGAATATTTAGAGATTTCTAGATGCAGTGCTTGAGCATGTATGAAAAACAGCAATGGCAAGTGAAAACTATCTAAAAATATCAGAAAGTTATGGAGAGCATTTTCAAGTAGTTGCACAGAAATCGCTCTGATAACTTACCTGTTTTTTCTCTTTGGATCACCACAAGGATGCTCCTCATCACTTCAGTTTTACAGAAGGATGAATGAGGTGGGAATTTTGTTTTGATTTAAAACTACAAAAGGAGTTATTTAAATGCATTAGCTCTTCCAAGTTCAGAGGCAGAAGTAAATTTTACAGTTGTGAGTTACATTAAGTCTTCTGTTAGCCTAACACAAATACATCAGTCAAAGCCTCCAAAGAGAAAAAAACACTGTAAAACGTTCAGAGCTTAATTCCCCAACATGCCTTTAACATCAGAAAAGAATGACAAATTAGGGGTGAGGAACCCAACATCAAAAACAAAAAAGAAAAAACAAAAAGAAAAAAGACTAATTTTGTAATGTTGATTTTCAAAATATGAACTGAATGACAAAATATTTTTAACCCAAAGATGATGAAAAGAATGATCACTGAATCCTTCACTCATAAGTGTAGAGTAGCAAAATCATCAGTTTGGCAGCTCCATAATGTCTATGCCCAAACCACTGCTGCAGCTATGTCTTTTCACTTCTACAGTTGTCTTACCTTCCATGGTAACACATAGCCCCCAAATCTAAGCTTCTCTAATGGTTTCTGCAATAAAGTTTCACTTTAAAGTTTTCTTTAAAGTATCTTAAACCGTTTGAAACCAAGGCGTTACAATGATTCTCTAAGAATAGAAGGACATAAAACACTGCCTAGAGAGGTAAGATTTAGGGGCTTAACAAGACATGGGCTATAAATTCCCTCCTTCCAGCAACATTCTGTGAGCATTAAGAAAGCAATAAAATCTCTCATATTGGTTATATGGTTATGATTGGGAGAGATTGGGAGAGGGAAACAGAGATGGTATTTACACGCAGATTAAAAAAAAAAGAAAAGAAAAATAAAAAATAGAACATCATGGTCGAGCATGTAAACTAAGCATAACATGTTCAAGAGCTGGAAGACAACACTTTAGAGATACAGCAGAAAGAGGTAAGAGGAAGATATGATGGAAACAAACCAAATAGCCAAGAGTTCACAATTATGCTGAAACAGAGGAGTACATGTGGGAGGTGGATGGATGGATGGATGGAGTGAAACTAGGAATGTGGTGGTTTGACCCTGGCTGGAGGCCAGGTACCCACGCAAGCTGCTCAATCACTCCCCTCCCTCAGCTGCACAGAGGAGAGAAGAAAAGGCTCATGAGTTGAGATAAGGACACAGAGATCACAAACAGATTACTCTCATGGGCAAAACAGACTTGACTTGGGGAAATTAGCTGAATTCATTACAAATCAAAATCTGAGTAGTATAATGAGAAGTAAAATAATCTTAAAAACACCTATCCTCTCACCTCTCCCTCCTTCCTGGGCTTAACTTCACTCCAGATTCTCTACCTCCACCCAGCCAGCAGCACAGGGAGATGGGGAATAGGAGTTACAGTCAGTTCATCCAATATTTCTGATGTTGCCTCCTCCTCAGGAGGAGTCCTTCCCCTGCTCCAACATGGGATCACTCCCACAGGTGACAGTCCTTCACAAACTTCTCCAGCTTGAGTCCTTCCTGAAGATGGCAGGTCTTAATGAACTGATCCAACGTCTCTTCCACAGGGTGCAGTCCTTCAGGAGCAGGCTGCTCTCCATGGGTCTGCAAGTCCTGCCACAAGCCCACTCCAGCACAGGCTTCCCACAGGGTCACAGCCTCCTAAGGGAATGTGCCTGCTCTTGAATGAGGCTCCTCCACAGGCTGCAGGTGGATCTCTGCTGCCCTGTGAACCTCCATGGGCTGCAGGGGCATCACCTGCCTCATGATGGTCTTTCCCATGGGCTGCAGGGGGATCTCTGCTCTGGTGTCTGGACCACTTCCTCCCTCTCCTTCACTGACCTCAGTGTCTCCAGAGTGGTTTGTCTCACATATTCTCACTCCTCTCTTCTCTGACTGCAATTTATTCTGTGCCAATTTTTTTTTCTCTTCTTAAATATGGTATAGAATCACAGAAGGGATTGGAAGGGACCTTAAAGATAATCCAGTTCCAACTCCCCTGACAGGGGCAGGGACAGCTTTCACTAGACCAGGTCATTCAGGGCCCCATCTAACCTGACCTTGAACACTTCCAGAGATGGGGCATCCGCAGCTTCTCTGGGCAATCTGCCACAGTGCCTCACCCCCTTATGGTAAGCATTTTTCTAACATCTAATCTAAACCTCCTCTCTCTCTGTTTGAAGCCATTCCTCATTATCCTGTCGCTACATGCCCTTGTAAAAAGTCTCTCTCCATCTTGTAGTCTCCTTTCAGATACTGGAAGGATGCAATCAGGTTACCCAAAAGCCTTCTCTTTTCCAGGCTCAGCAATCCCAATTCTCGTAGCCTTTCCTCATAGGATAGGTGCTCCATGCCTCTAATAAACTTGGTGGCCTTCCTCTAGATTCTATCCAACAGGTCAATGTCCTTTCAGTGCTGGGGACCCCAGAGCCAGATGCAATACTAAAAGTGGGCTCTCATGAGGGTAGAATAGAGGGACAGAATCACCTGCCTTGATCTGTTGTCCATGGTGCTTTTGATGCAGACCAGGATATGATTGTTATCACAGAGCTGTTACACCCATCACTGATGGGCTCAGCCTTGGCCAGTGGCGGGTCCATCTTGAAGCCGGCTGGCATTGGCTCCTTCGGACACGGAGAAAGCTTCTGGCAGCTTCTCAGAGAAGCCACTCCTATAGCTCCCCACTACCAGAACCATGCAATACAAGGGAAGAATCCCATGGTACAAGCAGACACAACGCAACGGAGAGAACACTTTGGGGCAAGAGTTAACAATCAAACCACAGAAATCATTCAAGTAACTTCTTTAGCAGTTGAGTTGCAGGCACATAGGTGGGACAAAACAAAGAGCAGTTAACACCCACAGGCACACCACTACCTTGCATCAAATGCAAGCCAAACTCAGGTAGCTTATTCCCCCTCTCCTTCCATGAGAGAAAGGTAAACTAGCTCATGCTTATCTTGAAATCCAAGCACACACAAAAGGAGATAATACAAACCACACTGCACTCAATTCATCTCTAGGCTTGCCTTGCAGCTACTTAATGCTTTGTTTATAACCTAGGGTGCAGTACTCAAAATCTCAACAGAGCTGACACCTAAGTCTTGGCAAGCCTGAATTTCAGAGCTGCCTTTGTTTGCCACAAGACGGTGAAGTTCAGATGCTCAGAAGCACTTGAGTCTTGACAACGTTGTACCCACTTATCACCTAAACAAGATCTGGTATATATTCAGCATTTACATCCTCCTAAAAGAGATGTCAGTCAGACAGTCCCACTCAGAGTTCCTTATGAAACACAGTGGTTAGCTCCAATTTGGTTCCCAAATACAGCTTGAGAAAGCAAAGCCCTGTCATATATTTACTAGTGAGAGAAGTCCTACCTCATGGATTAGATCTGTCCTTAAAATCATAATGTCCCAATTTCTGTGCTCCAGGCACGCTTAACTCATACCAACACTCTTTAAAACCAAAGGGTCTCATTCTTTTAAGGGCCAAGTCTTTTTAGATAAATGAACTCTCATTTAGCTCCAGTTTTTCAGGCTCCACTTGCCTTACCTCTAAAAATTCTTCAGTACCCACTACAGCATTTTCTCCTCCCTTAGTCTTGCATCCCAGCAAATTCTTCCTCTGAAAGTTCTCCCCATACACCTTTAGAGCCTTTCCATTCATTCATTCATTCATTCACCTTTCATCTAAGTGCTCTCTTAATCCATGTGAATCAAGTAACTCCAAAAACCTGTCTGAACTGGCAGAGGAAAAAGTGGAGTCTTGCCTCACCCACTCCTCATGGCTCCTGATCTACAAGACCTTAAAAGGAACTACATCCTATGCTTCCTACATCTTCCTCTACTTATTGTCCTTATACAGCCTTTGACAATCTTCCCTGGTTGCACAGGGCAGTTCAGCACAGCTGCCTTGAATACAATCTCTTCTGGTCTTCCATATCTATAACCATAGCTCTGCTACACGTCTCTTCACCCTCAGCACAGCATAAATACAAAGTGGCTACCACTATCAACTTCTAGTCAAGTTACTCCAACTAGACACAACTACCTTAGAAGCAAGAGTTCAGGCCCTTTTTTTTAATCAATTTATGCAACCAGTGGACTCTTCAGGATAAATGCATCTGCTTCATACCACAGCTATTTCAACTGCTCAAGAGTTCTTCACCTCTGGTTGTATATGTGGCTCCAGGACCACATACCGATTTGCACCTCACTAATAGCATGCAGCCTCAGCTGAGAAACATGATCTGCTGAGAATTCCACAACAGCAATTTACCATGTGCCACAAATCTAAACTTCCAGTTCTTTGGCTTTCTGTGGTAGGTACAAAGGTCATGCAATCAGCTTGGCCAAATTCTGTATAAAACTGTATCCCAATCTTTTTCTATGGATTTGCCTTTAAGAGTATTCATAACACTTTATTTCCTCCAAAGTTTTCAAGACATGCTATCTACATAGTCTTAAAATGAATTTTCAAAAGTTCAGTTACATTCTTGTGATTTTTTTCTACACATTTCCTTTTGCTTCTGGAATATGCTGATGAGTGTTCAAACAGAAGTTTGTATCATATTCTTGCTGATGCTCTTTGAAGGCTTTTTTCTGTTTCAACTCTTTGCTAGAGCTGAGAGTTGCAGGTGACTCCTGCAATTTCTCCTCCTTCATTTCAGGAAAGAGACATCTACAACCCACAACTCAGCTCGTCATCCATAGCATTAATTCCACTTTGTGCTACTCTCTCATGATTGAGTTCTTGAAGTCTAGTGATCCAAAATCTCTAATCAGACATTTCCACTTCAGTAATGTACTTTTCTGAATGATGTTTCAATTTCCAAAGATGTTTGGTATCTGTTTAGTTCTGATTATGTTTTTCAAGTGCCACAATCTGATAAAATCTCCTGGTGAGGAAATGTGGGTGGTATTTCCCTCAAACACCCAGTAAATTGCCTTCAATACCAACAGCTGTTTTTTCTTCACTAATGAAGTCCCTTCCCATCACTGACAAGCAATTGAATGTGAAACCAAGTAAACTGGAATGCTTCTGTTGCTCAGTTTGGTTGACAGTAGACTCATGTGATCTAGTCTTTAACACTCTTTACTTCTGTAATTTCTCCAAATGCTGGTTTTTCTGCCATGAGACAGCCAAGCCTGGTTACACTGCCTCTCCTGTTTCTGGTGTGTTCCTGTCTAATCTTTATATTTTACCCAGCCACGGTCACAGATTGAATTAAACTGTTCCCCAGAGAAGAAAATTCTATCTGCAAGACAAGTTATCATGCCAAATCACCAAGTCTGATGTTCAGCCAGCCTAGGAACACATTCTGCTTTGTTTCTGTGAAACAGGCTTCATTCTGTCTCCTCATCATCCCTCTGAAGAACTTTCACTGGGATTCTGCTTGTCTCCAGCTGTGGCACAAATCCTCAAATACACAAGACTGCTTGCACTCAGAGTGTTCTGCTAACCACCCCAGTGAGCTTTCCTCAAGCATAAACATTCAAGATCCTTTGGCCATAGCCAGTTCCTTCATGGAGAAAGAAATGAGGGAAGAAGAAAATTGTTTTGTTCCAGTTCTGTTCCCTGGACTGAAAAAGAAAATGAACCTGAACTTCTTGGGCACTCAAATTAGTTCCAAGATCTTCCTGGCAGAAGTTTTTTATGGCAATCTATATCCCCATGGAAGCTGCTCCACTGGTTCACTCTTTAGGCAAGAAGCTGCAAATTTCCCATGTTTTTCATCCTCACTGCCTTATGCTTATGACCCAACTGATAAAAACTGATACTGCACCTGAACAAAATACTATGTAGAAGACTATCCTACCACTGAAGTGAAAGTTTGCGTCTTTCTCCTCTCTCCTTTCCTACTGATGGAAAAAGTCTGTAATCTTATTAACTGCAACAGCTGTAAATAGTTGCTGTTCCAAAGTAGTCCCACCTGGCCCGGGATGGCCCTGCCTCCTTTAAACTCTGAGCTCCAAGAACATTCATTCTCACCCAAAGTCAGTAAAGCCTTCTGCTCTTTAGCTCAATACATTCAAATTAATTAGTTCCTCTAAACAAATCTTCCAGTACAGCCTTTTACAAATTTCCTTTTCAAGCCAGAGTGCCTCATTTCCCTGTCCCAACTGTCAACAATCCCTTCACCCAAGTTTTGAAATTTCCACATTCTTCTTCCCTAGATTGTGTCCTGAGTTATTCATCTTAATAGATCCCCTACACTCAGTCTGGAACCTCCCTTTAACTCACTTGCTCAGTCATCTAATCATATCCTTAATCCTTCCTGGCAGATCTCACCCCAACCAGCTACCCAAGCTGAGAGAAAGAAGGAAGCCCTGCCCTAGATATTACATGGAACCAGTCCCATGCCCTTACTGAAATAAGGGCATGGAATTCCTAGATCATCCTTCCTGATAGTAACTGTTCTTCCGACCACCTTTTTTTTTTCTTCTTCTTTTCTCCTGGCGACTGCTAAGACCATTTCTATCTCTCCTTGAAGTTTATGGCTTCCTAAATGATCTCCTTCAATCTTCTAGGTCAATATATGGTTACAATGGATTTTAGGCTTTCATGGAGGAGGTCTAAAGACATAGTCAAAGAATGAGAGAAAAAGTAGTTTTTCAAAAAATGCAAAAACATTAAGGTAAGGCTGAAAATGTACTTGATAATACACATGAGGAAAAAGGCACAGAACAGTGCTATTACTCCCAAATGCAAGATTCAAAAAATCCCCCAAAAGACAATAACCCCCAAAACACTAACGAAACAACTTTAGACAGCACAGTCAATGCTAAAAAAACTCAACTGTGACACCATTCAAACAAAATCCAGTTAGGCTCATCATATACTTGGTCTTTTGGGGTTCTTTTTGGCCTCAGGAAAGGTCATTTGCTTTTCAAACAGTACAAATCAGGGGAGGAAAAAGTTCAAATCTTAATGTGCAAAAATGAAGCAGGACAAGACTCAGTGGGATGTTCTGGCACAGTTCAACACAAGTCTCATCACAGGAGTCTGAGGCAGCAGGAGAAAACACCTGCTGGCAGGACAATCCTGCTGAATACTGAGAAGAGGGCTAAAGACAGATGGGTGTCCAATAAAAAATGGAAGTGGAAACCAAAGAGAATAAGTGTAGGAGTAGCAGTGGGAATAAAATTTCTTCACATTTTGTTGTGTAATTTTGCTGTGTAGTAGTGTTTCAGTATGATTTATTGTGCAATGCTATTGCATAGCATCATTTGTTGAGCAACTTTGCTGCGTGGTATAGTTTTTTATTTAATGATATTGAACATTAGGCAATGGTCTTGCATGCCATAATTTGTGTTTTCTGTTGAGCAATATCACTGTCATAGCTCTTGACACAAGGGTGAATTGCATAAATTCACATAACAGTCCTGAATTCATGATTTTAACATATCATAGAGTGGTTTGGGCTGGAAGGAGCCCTAAATATCATGTAGTTCCAACCATCCTGCCAATGGGCAGACACACCTTTCGTCAGACTTTCAGAACCCTATCAAACCTAGCCTTGAACACTTCCAGGGATGGTGCATCCACAGCTTCTCTGAGCAACCTTTTCCAGTGCCTCACCACCCTTACAGTAAAGCATTTCTTCTTAATATCTAACGTAAACCTGCCCTCTTCCCATCTGAAGCTGTTATCCCTTGTCCTATGACTACATGTTGTTGTAAAAGGTCCTTCTCCACCTGTCCTGTCACCTGCCTTTAGGTGCTGATCGGATGCTATGTACTCACTTCGACATGGCAAATAGAGACAATTATTTTTGTCTGAACAAAGACACATGCCGAAAAGCAGCAAACTGAGTGGAACTTAATGCATTAAGAAATGATTTCACTGAACAGCCACGCAGTATTGCCCCATGAACGACATTTTCTTATCCAGAGCTATCTCGTAACTACAATATGAGATATTACATGTTTTGGCTATCCATACAGGATCGTAAAAACTACAGGAGCACCTTGGTTTACAAGCTATTGGGTATAAACAAGAACTGTAGTATGTTTTTCATGTGACTTGGGCTCTACCCAAAGCTACCCTTGCAGGGACCTGCTGAAATTCAGAATCTGAACAAGAAACACTTCACCTCTTTCACAAAAAGGACTGATTACTTCATTACAACAGAATCCTGCATTAACAGCAACACTACTGAACTTAGAACAAAAATTTTGAGAATTTGCATTAGTAAATTAAGTAACACTTGAGCATATTTTAGATGCCATCACAATGTCACCCTACTACTACTTAATGTTCTCCAAAGAACAAAAGGAAGACATGAAAGTTTGCTCTATATGTAGTATCACTGTTAGTTACATTATTGTTACATTCTTTACATATACTTGCTTTTTCATCTCTCTTTTTTTTTTTTTTCTTCTCTCATCATTTTTGCTTACAACAAACATGGTCTATGTTAAAGACTTAAACAACATGCTTGAAGTTCAGGAAACATATCAGAACTTGAAGTATTTTTTTTCCAAAGAAATCAAGTAATCCATAAGTATGTCAACTTTGTACCCACATCTATTTCTATATCCATCTGAAAATGCTACTGATTGGCTGGAACAGCATCTCTTTCATGCGTTACCTGGCAGTCTGTGAACAATGGTACGCTGCAAGAGGCACAGAAAGAGAGCAAGCACTGGTAAATTACAATGCAGTGCTGCTGCAAGCATTTTTATTTGCTCTCATATTCTGGCAGTTTTTAAATACGGAAGAGAAAAATACACATGCAAGCTTAATTTTTAAAGCATGGAAAAACACATAAGTTATGGGAAGGCAAATTGTGAAAAAAGTGAGCTCCTTCCCTCTATAATATAAGATTAATTTATTATCTGACAGATGGCAGAAGGGAGGGGGGCGGAAAAGCAAAGACTGCTGATGCAGTGAGCTCCCCGGCTGTAATGAAGGCCCCACACTCCCACTTGCCACGCTGCCACAGAACACGTTCATAATTTGCTCGATGTGTTTTTAGGCTTAAATCAAAATAGCCTAGACCTCATCGCCGTGTGGACAACTAAAAAATGAGGAAAACATCCAGAGAAGTGATCCTTCTGCCAGCTGCTCGTGCCTGCTCTCAACCGGAGCTCTGAAAGCCGCAGCTCCTTTCATCTGACCAAGGAGAACAGAGCCATCCACGCTGACCCGCAACACCTCCAGAGCAGGCTACCGCCTTCATTTGCCGTCCCAGCACCGAAAGCCGCTTTTTCACATTTCCCCAGCATTCCAAGACATTTCCTCTTCCTTCAGCATCTCCCACACTGCGGCCGCGGGGCGCAGGTACCGAAACGGAGCATATTGAAAACGAGACGCAGCCGAGCTGACCCAGACGCGCTTAAGGCGAATGGAAAAGCCTCCGCACCGGCGGCAACAACCATTTCCTCGCTTGCTCTGCCGGAGGGCTCCCCCTCACCCCCGACACCGGGCGGGCTCCCTGCGGGCACCCCGGGCAGAGGGAGCCGGCGGAGCGCGGCGCTGACCAGCGGATCTCGCTCGGGGGACACCCTCACCTTGCCGCGGCGCGACCCCGGGCCCTCACCGGGATTACGGCAGATAAACAAACACTCAAACAAACAAGCAGTCGAACACAGCAAGCCCCGCGGGGAGAGGCGGGTGCGGGGCCGCGGTGCCCGCGGTGGGCCGGGGCGCTCCGCGTCTCCCTGGAGACGGAGCCATTTTGAGGCGCTGCGCACCGGCGGGCCGGGCCGGGCCGCGCCGGGCCGGGCGGGGGGCGATGGCGGGCCGGCCTGCCTGCCGCCTTACCTCGGATGCTCCAGGTCCAGCGGTAGAACTCGAGGGTGTCGTTCACCACGCTGGACACCAGGCCCATGGCGCTGGGGGGCTCGGCGGCGGCGGCACCCATGGTGAGCAGCAGCAGCAGCGGCGGAGCCGGCAGACCTGTCTCGGCGCGTGCGTCCGTGCCTCTGCGCCGGGGCTGCTGCTGCTGCTGCCCCTTCTACAGCCGGGGATGTGATTTAAATCTCTATCTCTCCGTATCTTCCCTCCAGACTCCGCCTCGCTCCCGTCACCGGCTCCCGCGCCCCGCGGGCAGGGTGGAGGGCGAGGAGGAGGAGGCGGAGGCGGGGGGGCGGCCGCGGCTCCGCAGCTCGGAGCGGAGCGATGCTGTGCGGGGCGGTGCTGTGCTGTGCTGTGATGTGCGGTGCTGTGCGGGGCGGTGCTGTGCGGTGCTGTGATGTGCGGTGCTGTGCTGTGATGTGCTGTGCTGTGCTGTGCGGTGCTGTGCGGGGCGGTGCTGTGATGTGCTGTGATGTGCGGTGCTGTGATGTGCGGTGCTGTGATGTGCGGTGCTGTGCGGGGCGGTGCTGTGCGGTGCTGTGCTGTGCGGTGCTGTGCGGTGCTGTGATGTGCGGTGCTGTGCTGTGATGTGCGGTGCTGTGCGGGGTGGTGCTGTGCGGTGCTGTGATGTGCAGTGCTGTGCGGGGCCGAGCCGAGCGGAGCGGAGCCGTCACGTGGCCGCCGTCCCGCTGCCCGCCCGCGGGGAGCGCGACCGCACGGCACGGCGCGGACCGGCATGGAATGGCATGGAATGGCACGGCACAATAGCACGGCATAAGAGTACAGCACGGCCGCGAAGGCAGCCGGCGGCCCCCGCGGGGAGCAGGTGCGGGGACCCCGCTCCTCCCTCACCGGGCGTGCGGAGAGGCGCCTTGTGAACTTGATTTGGCTTTTTATTTTCGGACGGGATTTGGTTGGTTTATTTTTTTTACCAGACGGGGGGAAAAAATAAAATAAACATTTCAGCCAACTCGTGTTGCCTTTCTCCCTTCTCACTTTGCAGCAGTTCGGATTTCCCCCCTCCCTCCGTCCCTCCCTGTCTCCCCCGTGACGGACACGCCGAGCGGCGCTCGCGTTACCTGCGCCTGTGCGCACCGAGGTGTCGCCTCTGCTGCTGCTGCTGCTGCCGCTGGGAGCCTCCGCTAAAACCCCTTCTCCGCCCAGCACGGATAACACCCGCAACCGCAGCGGGACCTCGCCACCTCTCTGCCCTACCGAGTGGTGGCACTTCCCTGCCCAGTTTCCTCCGGTGCCCTTGGCACGCTGTCCACTCATCTCCTGCACCCAAAGCCTGTATGTTCGCCCCGTGGCATACGGAGGGTCCGCCTGCCCGGAGCGTTGCTGCCTGTTGCAGGAGGAGCATCCATTCGGCAACCTGAGCTTCAGCCCCAACAAACCCTCTGCCTGGTGTGAGGGCACCAACCTCTCCTCACATCCTTTGCTTCTTATCTCCTCCTGCCAGCTTGTCTCTCACCCTCCCTCTCCCACGGTCTGCATAGTGCGGATGGCTGGCTGCATGACACCCCCGGGAACGGTTTGCCCACTGAGGGGCAGGAGGGGAGCTGCTCCACCCGAGCTGCAAGCTTTCCTCCTAGCAGACGGCAGATCAGATCTTATCTACCTCTCCCTCCTCCAGTGCCCCAGCACCTCTGTCACTTGTTGTCACTTGGTCCTGGTGAGCACAGCTTGCACTCCTCCTCCTGGGTGAGTCACCCTCGTCTCAGCTCCTGGACTGCCCTGGCTGCTGCGATCCCAGCCCTATGGACAGGAGTGGCACAGTGGCCATCAGCTAGATACTCTACCGTGAGCAGAGCTGCTGCACAAAAACTGGGTGTTTGGGAGTAGGAATCACCTGCAGTGGGAAAAGGAAGAGGAGCTGTGTCAACGCTGGAGGCCTGGATGGACAGGGAAGTCCAGCTTACCCCAATGCTTCCTGAAAGTTGGAGCGAAGCAAGGTTATCGCATATGGATGTATGGACAACTACTCATATGAGAAGAGTCAATCAACACTCTGCATTAATTACACTGACTTGAATTACGCTTTGCTTTGATGGAACTGATCATGGCAGAAAGGTCTGGTGAGAGCTCTGAAATGGATCTGTCTAGGACAAGGTGAACACCAACCTGCTTCCCAAGTTTGCAGGTGGACAGTGTAGTGATAGTTGTGGTTCCTGTGTCTCCTTTAGGAGAAACCACTGCATTGTATTGTTGGACATTTGGAATCTTGATATGTGGTTAGTATGGTTTAAAGCACAGCTTCAGAACTTTTTTCAGCACTATCATTTAAATCAAAAGGAAACCAGAAAGACTGAGTCATAATCCTCAAACTGGTATATGGCCATTTGTGTTGGCCACATGCTTGGAATAGAATGGGCTACTGAATGAATCAACCTGACAAAGGATCACACTCACCTGCCCTTGTTAGGCAAGATGTGGACTAAAGAGAGTTCCACCAACACAAGGAGTGAAGATCCACAGTCTACCAAAGAACAAAAAAGGAACAAGACATATTTGCAACATATTCTGTTAATAATTATTTATATTATAGCCTAGATATGCTTACTTCTTTATTAAAATAATTATTTATTTATTCTGTGGAAATCTTTTTTGCACAATTGACACCAATAGTTATTGTTTATAAAATGTTTATACAATCCAGTTTACTGTTTCATCTGTTTCGGATTAGGCAACTTTTCTTGATTGCAACTAAATCCTTTATATTGGCTGTATGATTGTACATAGACAATTTTACAGAGCAATTAAGCCTTGAGAAAAGCCACAACTGAGCCGCAGAGGTTGGACAACAGGGAGAAGATGAACAACCTAACCAGAGTAACTTCCTTTGTGCTTTGAGATTACCTTTTAAAAATGTGCTGAAATTTATGACAAACTATTTTCATTAGTTTAACTTTCAACCTGAAAGTATGTGGACATGCTTTTTAGATTAGGTCTGTGTCTGGGGACTTCCAAACACATTCCAGCTAGTTTCCTACATTTCTGCACCCAGCAGGATGTGCTCGTTTTCAGAATGCTGAGACCATGTCTTCTACTTAAAGAAAGCAGAAGGAGGAAGGCATCCAAAGGCAAAGTAACAAAGCATCCTCCAGTAAATATGCAGCCTAGCAGTCAGAAAAAGATGCTTTTTCAATATCATTAGGTAGCCAGTCCTGTCATCTTCTACTTGGTAATCTACATGTTCCTAAAACCTGGACATCTCAGATGGGCAAATTTCTGCTAGGAAAAGGCAGACCTGTGGCAGCTGACCCCAGAGGAGCACACACACATGGATTCGCAGCTGTGCTCTGTCCATTTGGCCCATGCTCCAGGGTGTTTATGCTGGCAGCAGGCAAGTCTGTGTGCTTTGGGAAGGGTATAGAAGGTAATGGGAAGTTGTGGGACCGCCTGGCTCAAGGAAGATCTCCTCACAGTTCCCATTCCAGATAAAAACTGGTTATATTTCTTCCAGATCATTTTGTAAAAAAAACCCAATGATGTCTCACTTATGAACAGTTTCAAGTAATTTTCTGCTTCTTCATGAAACAAGTAAATAGTGATAGAAATGTTACAAATTCCTTAGTAATGCTCATAAAACCACATTTATTCATTAATTTCAGTGAAGCATATTCAGTCATATTGTTTGATGAATCAGCAGATGCCTCTCCTCTAGTTGAAAGTATTTCCACTCAGGTTTCGCTTCAGGTTAGCAATGAAATTGTTGTAAGGGAAGAATGTAATACAGGTATGTTTGGTAATATTTATGAAGTGTAGTAGGAAGAAAGCAATCAGAGCTTCATATGTTGCCACCAGTGATCCCTCCGGGCAGCTCACCAAAAGACAAAAAGTGCCGTAACTCTGCCTTCTCTACAAAGAGAATCACCACAACCAGGACCTTTCCTGGTGGGAAAGCAAAAAAAAATGCTTGGATCAATGCATTTGATAGATCTAAATGTTATACCATGTGGTAAGGGACAACCTATTTGCTTATCAGTAGAGAAGGCAAATAAAGTATTATATGTGTTAAGCATGACCAAATTTAAATGTTCAACATACCTTAACTTTAGAAATGTGTTTTGCTTTCTTTAACTGTTGAACTATCATATTTTGTCATTTGATTCCATCAGTGTCTCAAAAAGGAAATTGTGAAATAAATTAGCACATTAATTTGCAGTGCCTGGGATTTTCTTGCACAGCCTGTCCAATTGATACGCTCCTTGCATTAAAGCCTTTGAGCTGATATGTCTTATAAAGACTTCTAGCTGAGCCAAAAAAAAAAGCTTGTTTGATCTTTGAATCAACAGGTACAGGGTCAAGTGTATTCACATGCAATAGTACAATTGTTATCTGCTTCAGTACAGTGGCTGATTTAAGGCAGCATTATACTATACAAGCTTGAAACACACTGTTTTAATACAACCATAATTTTTGAAAATAATAACATTAAAACCAACAATGTGTCTTTCAGCACTAATTAATTTTTTTTTGTTTATTACGTAACGTATTGTTAACTCTATAATTTGAGGTGGGGTAACTCAGGTGCACAGCGATTACACAGCTTTTACATAGGGAGTTTTCTAAAGGAGCTAAAACAGATCCTGTTCTTTGTCTTCTAAATTGTCTGCTAGATTCCATCTGTCCTTTCATACATTTTACTACATGAAAATATTTTTTTCCAACACAAATATATTGGAATGATGCATCAGAAAGTATCCAGAGCTGTTAATTACCAATGCAGGCTTTGGCCAAAACTTACCTTTGATCTAAGTTCCCGCTAGGTTCCACCTAACTTGCATCCGTGGGCACCAGCACTGAATTGGATTTCTGATCTGTGTCAACTTCATGTTTTGAACATCAGCCCTTTCTGCTGTGGCTCTATCTGAAATATCAGAATTAAAGGATGTTTAATATCTTGCTTTAATGCTCGAGGACCAGATCCAACGTTCCCAGTGGCAAAGTGAATGCAACTTTTGTTTCCACAGGACTCTCTATACATACTGACATTTCTTCTTCATCTTTCTCAACGAAAATTTGATCCCAAGTAGAAAATCAGGGAAGTGGTGGACAGCTTTCTTGCAAGCCACATCAGGCTTTACTCCTAAGCAAATATAACCATGGTTTGACTCTGGATCATTATGTTTGCAGGCCTTAAACTATAGAACTAACCCCATTTACTGTAATCTGGACAGAGACTGGAAGTGTTGGCCTGCAGTGCTGGGCTACATCCAGCTTTTACTGCTGTTCAGTACTGGTCCAGAAGAAGAGCCATTATTCCAGTGGTTCCCAGCCCCATTTTGAGAGATTAATTAATCATTAGTTCCTCTGTGGGAGATGTCACTAACACCTAAGAAGCTAATGTGTATACACAGCATATGAGATGTGTTGTATACTCACATGTTCATAGCTTCACCCATGTTTCAGCTTCCTTTTAAAAATGAGTGTTTCATGGACATGAGGATGATAAAAACCCATATGTATACTATCTCATTCTGCCTTACTGATACTTTTCTTACCTGGTTTCTCATATTTTTACACAGCTAAGATTTTTATCTGCAGTGATATCTGTCACAGCATCTATCATTTGTGAGGTGTGGCAAGCACGCTTTTGCAATGAGGGCTTCATATGTGTACATGCTGGAGAACAACGATGCTAAACTACGGGCTGGTGTTTTGAGGGCACTGTGTTGAAATGACAGCAACATGTATAGTCAGATCTGCAGCACGTCGCTAACTACCAAATCCAGTCTTTTCCACAGGTGTGTGTCACTGTTACTGCACCCACTTTGCTGGGTGTGTCAGCCTCCTGAAGGCGTGTAGCTGTTTGTAGGGATGATCTTGCACCTTTGCTTCTGTACTAGTAATGGCCTGAAATATAGGGCATAGTCCCCTGCAGAAGCCACTTATAGCAATATAGTGAGGTGGAAGGGCGTTGATTATGCAAGTTGAGTGCTATCGTATAGTCTCCAGCTGTAACTGTGTAAGTATAGTGGTAACAATGGTGCTGGCCATACCCTTTATCTGTGTGGTGTGTGGAGGACAAAATCGTGGTAAAGGAGTTACAAAAAGGCTGGGCCTCGGAACTGGTGCGACCTGGTGCATGCTCCGCCTTTCACTCTGCAAAGGGAATATTCTGTAGTTCTGTATGCTCCTGATGGAGAGCCTGAGTGCCAGTCCTCATTACAAGCTTATGTTGCCTTATCCTCAGAAGATCATGTGGAAATATTTGCCACAAGGTTAAATTTTATGAACAGTAGGTTAGCCATATAACCCTACTGAGATAAGCTAGCAGTATTACTTTCATTTTGTGTGTTGTGAAACCAAGCCTGGAGAAAAGTGATGCCAGTTCCAACTCTTCGGAATGGAAGAGAGCAAAAATTCTAGGATCTCTCCTAAGTTACCTAAGTCTTGGCCACTCACCAATGTAAACTCTTGGTTCACTGGTCTTTCCAGCACCCTATGCAGGCATGATCAATTAGGGCATGAGCCTCAAGACCCTACTTGGAAAGAACTTGAAGATCCACTAGGTAGTTGTAGGCAAGCGAGACACGTATAAAACATAGCATTTCCTACAATGTATAGTAAAATTCCAAATTTCTTACGAAGTGTGTGAGAATTTTCTTGTAATTTTTCATGCAGTGACAGCTTTAAAGCTTTTAGTTGGCAGGGTTCTCAACAGAAAATTTTATAGCAGTAGTGTGTATATATGTGTGTATAATAAAATGGTGTTTTAAGAGAACAACAACAATAAAAAAAAAAAGAGCAGAAAAAGGTAGCAAAATATACGAATATTTAGTTGTTGAAATCAGAAAAAACAGTCACTACTTTGCAAAGGACCCTGAAAGTGTCATCTACAACCTCCTGTGCACACTCAGCCTGAGCTGCCATGCGTCTGTCTCTCCCGCCTGGGGACAGGCAGGGAAATCCCCAGCTTGGGCTGCTGTGCAGGCGTACGATGCTTCCTGCTGGGATTTGCACTGCCCATTACAGGGTGT
This sequence comes from Dendrocincla fuliginosa, assembly GCA_035047845.1. NCBI lineage: Eukaryota > Metazoa > Chordata > Aves > Passeriformes > Dendrocolaptidae > Dendrocincla > Dendrocincla fuliginosa. The sequence goes on along the minus strand of JAWWMO010000121.1, from coordinate 82,402,318 downwards.
TGTGGCGCTGGGCCTGGTGTTAGCCTCTGAGCCATCCATTCTTAGCGCAAGAGGCAATTAATACTCAGGAAGATTTTAGCAGGATTACAAAGCTCTGGTGGGAATGAAGTCACCTGTCCCCAAGGTAAGAGTCACAGCTCTACAGGGCAGCTAAATGGACTCCCAAAGGAGAAGCTGAGACCTTAAACTATCATGTTTTCTAAAAGACAGCTATTGCATATGAGTGGGTGCACAAAATATGCACTTTTTTTCTGTGTGAACATTTTATCAACTCAGTGTCTAGTCACAAATCTTTATTTTGCCTCAGGTCTTCTCTCAAATGTTTAGGTCTTACTTGTGTAATGGACCAAAATGCTTAAAATCGAAGCCTGGGAAGTCTGACACTGGAAGAGGATCTATCTCTTAGATTCAATGTCAAAGTATTCCCAAATGAAAAAAGACCAACCAAATACTGTATTACCTGCCCAAAAATCACAGAAACAGAGGTTCTAATGGACACAGAATAACTGGATATGAATAATTTCAAGAATTCACAAAACAACATTTAGAACAGAACCTCAGCTTGTATAAACGATCAGGACTCTGTGGAACTCAGTACAGTCTTTACAGATACATATTTTGTATTATTTACAGGCAGAAACACCAACAGAAATATACTGCTTGCCTTTTCATTGAGAAAGTGGCAAATGTGAGGGAGGCCAATGATGTTGCACTAAAAAAGCACAATATAATATTTATACTGATATATTCTGAGAATCAATTTGTTAATACATGTCAAGGTGACAAAATTTTATTTTTTTTTAAATAAGCTCATCCTATTTTCTTTTTTTTACAGTTTTACAACAGTACAATACTGGTGCCTAAATAAAAATGCCCTATAGGACAGTACCTGATTATAAGAGGACCTATCTCCTCTCTGTTGCTGACATGTGGGTAAGGGAGT
>JAWWMO010000121.1:82378116-82399481 GCA_035047845.1 Dendrocincla fuliginosa | reverse complement strand
AACGGATGCAACTTTTATTGCCACTTGGGTTCAGATTCCCTATTGTATAGGGTTTTTTGTTGCATGACAGTATCAAGCATGTTAGAATAGCTTGCAGTATATTCAAAAATGTGACTATTCTGTATGTCTAATATATGTGTGGACTGCATCCATTGTCTAATAACTATGTATTATAGAAGGTTTAGAAAATATTCTATTAATTGCAAATAAAAGTCATTTCTCTGTAATGCCATTGCAACTAGAAACTGTCACCTTTATACTAGAAATCACTTACACCTACAGCAGGAACAAAGTTCTTGTCATAAAGGTCTTGCAACATAGACTTGGATAAAAATACCTTATAGGCAAGTTGGATATTGTCAGTTTCAAAACACTCTGACATGCCTGCATGAAAAATGCTTTGGCCATGGGATGGAAAGCTAGGGAAAATGACTTCTGGTCCATGCTCTGGGTAGAGGCTGCCAAGAAAATATTCCTATGTACATATAGTGATGTATAACAATGATTCACTGATCTTACTGATGTTTAAATAGGTATCTGAGGTGATTCTACCTCCTCCAGCTCTTCCTACTCCTCCTTTCCTTTTTCCAAACGTGAGTTCAGCTTTGAGGTTAAGTTTAAATAGACTCTTGCTGGGTATTCAATTTCTGGGGTTAGGGCTTGCCGTGCATTCAGTGAAGAAACCTGAGCTCATGCCTGCAGGACTTGGAGTTCCCAGAGTTTCCAGGTGAATCTCCTGTGTCTTGTCTGTACACTTAACAGCGCGATGTAATAAAATCCCACTGGTACAATATTAAAGACGGGTACACACTCGTATAATTTTTGTTTGTGTCTGTCCAACTTGACTTAAAGAATATCGTGGGAACAACATAGTACAACATAGTGATATTTTGGCCCTATCATTTTTATGAATAAAAAAAATAGTAGCAGTTGACTGATCAAAATGGTAAGTCCATATTTAATCTCACTTTCCTCTGTGCACGCATATTTTCTATTAACTACTCCAGGTTTCATAGCCAGTGGAGAGAAACAGACACTTGCAGAGGAAGATGTATTCTACCGCCCTAGATAAGGAAGATGTATTCTAACACCCTTAGATAAAACAAGTCATTGCCTGAGGTTTTCTGTCTCTATCAATAATATATAGAGACTAGAAGAGTGACTAGAAGGTGTTAGGTGACTACTCTTATGTATAGTTTAAGTAAACTTTACTTATTCTGAGCCAGTGTGTATACTGTCTATGTACATACAAGCAGAATATGCTGTCCTAATATGAATAATAAGAATATTTTTCATGTATCTATCTCATTCACACCAGGATATCCTCTGCTCATAAACATTAATTAATGTGGCTTCATAACAATCTCATGAGGAAAGAATTGCCCCCAATTTAGAGATGAAGAAATGCAGCCATAGCATGCTTAAATAAGTTGTCCCAGGTTGCACAGAAAATCAGTAGCATAAATGTAAGTACCAGAGGATGCCTCACAATCATAGCCCAAAGATAAGGTAATCATAAGGTGTGGTTCCCAAATCAATACAAACAGTGTAATATGGTGCTTGCTTCCGCCCTACTCAAAGTAAATAGGTTGAGGTGTGGTGTGCACAAAGTAATTCCTGATGTCTTCGCATCACTCATACACTAAACCTGGTATAGATGTAGCCAGACTAAGGACAGAATGACAAGGCAAGGGTCAAATACCCGTTCCACATACTTTATATATTTCCGTGTCTGTAAAACTCATTTATTTTGATTCTGCAGAATCCAATCTTTCAGCAAAGAAGCACAATTTGATAGCACACCTGACGAGGGGGACTAGGGAGTACTGCTGGATGAGAGGCTGGGCTTGAGCTGACAACCTGCACTTGCAGCCCAGAAATCCAGCTGTATCCTGGACTGCATCGAAAGAGTGACTGGTCAAGGGAGGTGACTGAGTCCCTCTACTCCCCTCTCATGAGATCCAACGTGTGTCTATCTCTGGGGTCCTCAGCAAAGGAGCAGGTCCAGAGGAGGGCCATAAAAATTATCAAAGGGTTGGAGCACCTCTCCTATGAAGACAGGCTGAGAGTTTTAGGGTCATACTCCCTCGACAAGGCTTCAGAACAGCTGGGGAGAAAACTAGTTGGTTTAGGCTGAAAGCAGAACAGGCAGCATTTGAGAAGTTTGCTAGTGTAGCTGATTTAATTTTAGGATCCTGAACATCCCGCGTTGCCCAATTATTGGGAACATAGGTATCTACTGTTGCCAGGTTTTGTTTACACCTTCAGTGGGCTTCATTTCACTGCTTCTGGGCTTGTCTTCAATATAGTTTTGCTGTATATTTTCCTCCATACCATTCCTCTTTCCTCCTGGCTTCATTCTCCTACTGCCATTCCTGTCCAGCACTTCTTATTTGCATGTATAAATCTACTCTCACCAATGCATGCATTGCCAGGGCTGCAGGACAAATCCTGTGCAGTTAACTCCCTGCTTGGCCATATGGAAGCAGCAAACACAGGGGTTCTTCAAAGGTTGCTAAAATAGTCTCAAAGTATTATTCACACAATTCCCATCAAGTTTTTATTCTCCCTGCTTTTTTCCTTATCACACTGGATAACTTCCTAATGAGCCGAAATTTGTACAATGTTTCACTTTCCATTTCCATATGTCCCTCTGCATTTGCTACACAGTTCATCACAGTTATGCCATCCAACAATATGCCAAGTCACCTTTCCTGCTTCTATCTGGGTCATGGTACGGTTTGGGTTAGCTGCTGGTGTGAGCAACCAACAGCCAACTCCTTCAGCCACCGTTACCTGCTATGACATAACTTCGAACAGAGGCTGTTTCAGTCTTTCCCTGCAGGATACAGGTGAAAGTAACCAAGAGCTTGCATGTTAATGGCAGAGATGTAGGAGAAGAGACCATGATGATTATGGACTTCAAGGTCAGCCTCTGGTAGTGGGTGAACTAGGTGTTCTGTTGAATGCTTACCAGTGCTGCACTAAGTAAAAGCTGTGGACACATCTTTGAGAACCTGTGGATGGAAAAAGGATCCTTTTTACGGTTGTCATCGATGTGGTGTAATGGAACAGGAAGAGAATCCTGAATTCCATTGCGGTATCAAGCTTTATGCACTGGATTTATTACTGTTTTACAGATATGGATTGTATTTATCTTTGTGTAAATATGAAGGGGCATTTCTCTTGCACCAATTCTTTTTTTCCCCTATCCCTGGTAAACTACGTAGGATGCAAGAGAAGTGATTTAAGCATACAACTAGTGGGTCTTTTAATCTGTCATTTAGCTCAGCTGGTTACAGCATGGTGTTAATAACACCAAGGCTGTGGATTCAATCCCTGTATGAGCCATTCACTTAAGAGTTGGACTCAGTGATCTTTGTGGGTCCCTTCCAACTCAGCATATTCTGTGATTCTGGGAAGATCCATCTTTTATAATCAGCAGAAGATAAGAGATACAGGTATAGTAAGGAAGAGTACCCATCTCTTCTGGTAGTTTTGTATCTCTAACCTAGCAGTAGACTAAGATAAATTAACTAACACTGAAAAATTTTCCCAAATGGATGGACTGTGGAACCCAGTACAGTTACAGTCTTGTGTCATTTCTCAGCAAACTTTTTTGGACTGAGAGGGGTGTGGAAAAGTACATGAAACAATCTGCTTCTTTTCGTGCTTGTCTAAATTTTCCCTGTAGCTAGCACAGAACACCTCAGACCACTTCATACCTGGAGAATTGCAGTGGTCAACGAGGTGCTAGTAAGTGCTTGTTTTCAATGGCAACCTCCATAACATATATTGCAGTTTGTAATACATGTTGAGTCACCAGGTAATGAAGAAATCTCCTTTGCATTAACAGATGGAATTATGCTTATCTTTCCATAGTTTGCCTGTTTTCAGTCTCCGTTACTAATGCATTCCAGGGCCTACTGACTATGAAGCAATAGTGAAACCATTTCTGGTAACATGATCATGATGCCATACTATGTTCTATTATTATTTTCCCTAGCAAATCCTCCTTACATTTTCCCAGTTATCAACTTTTTTTTTTCTAGTTAATAAAGAAAAATAAATTCTTAACAGAGACCTGTTTGTTTATTTTGGCCTAGACTGCTTCAGAGCAGACTTCCAAATGCCCATTATTCCAAATGGGAATAGATGTATGTCATATTGATAACAAATCCTAACTGGCTTTATTTGCTTAGAAATGAGGAAGACATTTTCAACTACTTTTATTAAAAATATTTTCTGTTGTTCTACACATACCTTTGGTTTTATACATATAAATTTTGTTGATATATTGACTGGCTACCCTAAAAATCTGATAATGTTCTTGGAAATTGAAGGAGAAACATGTTGTTCCACCCAAAACTATTCTTATAGGTAGAGTCTATAAAACCAATAGTCTCTAATGTACAACATCCGATCAGTCCATAATAGGAGAGTGGATATGAATGCCACACCAGTGCACAACACATGACCCACAGTTGCCTGGCATTCCTTCATTCCTAAGCCACGTCACCCTGCAATAAGGGATGTGGGAGCAGGAGGCATCCTTCATTTTCCCTGATAGCCTTAGAGGGAGGAGATAGGATTTCTGTCTGTGTGTGCCACACTTACAAGCTGAGTGTGTATGCAGGTAACATATGCAACCAGCCTGCCAGTATCTTCTCAGATAATGAGAAGATAGCATGGATAGTGTGTAAGTGCTCACTATGTAAGCTGCAGCACACTGCAAAGACATGGCCAGAATGGCACCCAGGTATTTCCCTACACACTGGTGGTTTCACTGCAGCCTGCACATTCTTCTATCATCCTGCAATCACTAGGCACCATGGTAGGAGCAGGTCAGTGGGATTCCTTGCAGCAACTGTGAAATCACCTGCTTACTTTGTCAGTAAGAGAGTATGGTCTCTGTTTTCCCAAAAGGCAAATATCATACCGGTTTAACAATGTGACAAGATTTACCTTTGCTGATACTTATATCCCTGGACATGTTCAAGACCAGGTTGGATGGAGGGCCAAGCATCCTGGTCTAGCTGAAGGTGTCCCTGCCCACAGCATGGGCATTGGAACTAGAAGATCTTCCAGGTCCCCTTCCAACCCAAACCATTATGTTATTCTGTGATTCCATGATAGGTACACATACTCATGTTGAGCACCACTTGAGAATCATAGAATAGCAGCCTCAATAATTCACTTTCTATATGTTCATTTGATAGGAATATAACAAGAGTTTGAGTATCACTGATGACCTTATTGACACTTGGAAAATCCAATTCCAGACATCTACTATTTCAGGGATATTTGAAGAATTTTCCTATAACCAGAAGTATCATTTCAAGGCAGTCCTGGCTCCAGTGTCAATTTGGCTGGCAGGGTGTCCAGGGACCTCGTGGTACCTCCCAGACTTCATGGTGGTACATTTTTATAGAGAAGTTTCCCTGACCTGGAGCTAAGTCTCTCGCTTTCTATGCAAATTAGGTATCATGCATAGTTTATTTCCTTTCTGGAAATTGTTCAGAAGGCTTTGGGGGATCTTTGGTAGTCTTGATCCCCTGTATTGGGTTGACTTTTGGTCAACAGTCAATGCCTGCTTCTTGACATAATTCCTATGCTTATGTTGTGTTGTGTTGTACTGTGCTTACCTCCAGGAGCCAGAACAAGGACATTTGTCCCAGAAAAGTGCAGCCCTACCCCTGTATGGCCCCTTCTCCAGCCACATCCTGTTCTTTCTCACAACATGTTCTTATCAACAATCCTTGGTTCATTCCAGAGCAGTCTGGCTGCTGGTATTTGAGACATACACATTAGCCCCTTATCTTCTAGGCTTCTACAGTATGGTGCTACTCTAACAAAGTCAGTAGAAAAGGGAACACTAGTGAAACATGCAGCAGTAGAGCTGCGTCTGGATGCAAGTAAGAAGACAAATGCAGGTAAGATGGACCTTTCTGTTTGGGAAAAATTATGCACAGACAGAGAGAATAAGAGTACAGTTTTACAATGTGGACTTGGGAAGGAACTCTGTCAAAGAGGATGGGATTGTTTGGGAAGACCTGCGAATATAGTACTGCCAAAATAATGCCAAGTGATAGAGGCCTCCGGTAAGTGTGTGCATAGAAAGCTGATGAGAAGTCAGTGAGGAAAAAGGAAGAAAGATGAACTAGTGTTTAAGTCATTGGCCAGACTCCAGGATTCCAAGTGTTCTTATAGGCATCTACACTTTTTTTACCAGAATGAAAGGAAAAGGTATGCTATTACACTTACATTATGGTGACTCTCAGAATCTTGTTAAATAACCAAAAACATTTGCTTATGGGGGGGCTCACTGATGCTGAATCTCTTCAGTATTATTCACCTGTGACTAGAGCTGTGCCTTTTTGAGCTGCTCCATCATCAGAGAGGCAGTGCACAGGTAAATCTAATCGTAACTTCTCTTATGAGCACACTACAACCACCTTTCTTAGAAGTATGTTAAAAAGGGACCATAGCTGAATATTCAGTTTATTCCTTTGGAACTGTTCTAGAGTTCTAAAATTCTTCAATTCTGTAGTGCAACTTACTTTCTTCTTTCTTTTTGCTTCTTATGATACAAAATTTTGATAAATACAATATTCCACAAAAAGCTGTGTAAGTCTTGCAATAATTATGTATTTTCTGTTCAACAGAAAGGTCACATCTGAGAGAACTACCTCTCAGAAGTCTCATTTTAAAGCTATCTTTAGTAAATTCACCATTTCAACAGATGGACTACAGAAGACACGTGACTAAGACACATAATGGTGAAAACAGGGCTGTGATGCAAAAACATTCCCCAAAATACTCATGTCATAGGAATTATACCTCCTATACATCTATGCAACCTAGTCACTCAGCATATGGGAAGTCATTTAGGAAGCAAGAAGTAACTAATAAACATAAAATAAACATGACAATACATTTTATAGTTCTGGGAAGTTTATTTACAACAAAATCCATTCCATTGCCAATGTTGCATTTTTAAAAATATAGAGTAATGTACATACACAGATAATTAGTCCATGACAACCAAAAATGGATGTAATTCCATGGTAACTTCATTAGTACAAAAATTATATTGAAACACTGATGAACAGGAGTTTCAAAATGTTCAGTGTTTAGTGGGATCTCTTCTTCTGATAAAATGAACTCATGTTTTACTAGGTCGTTTTTTCTGATCTAGCTTTCAGTCACTACATGTTTTGAATTCCCATTTAATACTGGTGTTCATGCCTTGACAGTAACCAGAGAGAATACCTCAGCCTGACTGGTATTCTTCAGATGCATAGCATCAACCATACCCATCAGCATATGCAGTACTTTTTGAAGTCTGACATTGACTTTTGCCCCAAACTCACTATCAGGACCTCTAGAATTAATTAGTTCATAGTTTTAAGTCAGACAGGACTGTGAAATTAACCTCTGTGCTGATATATCACGACTAACTGCATTTCACTGTATTACCTTTGTATTGAGACAAACTTTTGACGAAAACATTCTCTCAGAATAAATATGATTCAAAGATGTTTATCCACAAATCCTCTTGAAAGCTTTATTTCAGTGCTTATGTTGTGCTATGCTTTGTCTCCAGTTCCATCCTCCAGACGCTAGTTCCTTGCAACTTTTCCCACACTAGATCAAAGACCACTATAATACCCACTTTTTGTACCCAGTAACAATAAAACCAGTAATCAAGTTATGTCTCAAACATATATTTCTTTTCCTCTTTAAATAACTAAGAAGGTATTTTGTTCAGGTCTGAGGCATTTTTGTGACTTTTTTTTTGGTGTATTTTAAAAAGTAATTTTTTGAGATGAGAATTCTCTGCTGTTGACTAATATGAGACTCACCAGCATATAAAATCATGTCTGAACACTAACCCCCTGATTTTTATACATAAGAATTGAATAATTTTCTTCTGCAATACCATCATAGTTTTAAGTTTGCTGTCCTTAAAATCAGTATAAATCTCCCATTTTCCAAGATGCATCAAGGTTCTGTAGCAAGAAAGACTTTCTCTTAGTGGAGGAGGATCCTGTCTGGGACTATTTAAATAAACTGGACACATGCACTGGACCTGGTGGAATATGCCAGTACAAGACTGGCGAATGTCATTGCAAATAGACTCAATTATCTTTGGAAGGTCATGGCAACTGGGGCAGGTAACTGAAACGTGTTAGCAAATGTCAATCTGGTTTTCAAAAGGGTTATGATCCCGCTTTTTCCCTGTGGCTTCCTCACAGGGTCCGGAACTTCACCATTCCATGGACATTGCAGCCAAGCCTGCCCTCAACATTCCCACGCCCAAACAGTTCCTCCTTGTTTGTAACTATCCGATGCAGCAGAGCATCTCCCTTCATTGGCTCTTCAATCAGCTGTGCCGGGATGTTGAAATTCGTGTACTCCAGAAACCTCCCAGATTGCTTTTGCAATACCTCCAGGAAGTGTTGTGGTGGTTCAACAACAGCAGCAAGTGGACAGATGGCCAGCAGTAATCTAGGGATCTGAAGTCCCCACATATCAGCTCATCAATATCTCCCCATGTGTCTACTCTCACTTTGTGGTGAAAGTGAGCTCACTGAGACGTGATCTATTGACCACATTCTTTGGCAATTAAACCAGATAGTAATGCACGTTAACACGGGCAATTATGCTAAATTCAGACCCTACCTTATCCCACAGTAACTGGCTGATACATTCATCTCTTCCTGATATTAATATGTGACCACACATGGTTTCTTATCAGAAGACATGTAAGATAAAGACTAGGACAAAACCAGGACAGATGTTATTGGTTGCTCTGCCAGTCTTCTGGCCAGCTAGTATAAAGCATTGTGGTATTTTTAGACATGTGAATTCAGATTCCAATGAAACAAACAACATGGAGTGTAACGGTTTCATATGTGAGAAAAATTTGCACACTATAGTGAATTATTCACTACTCCTACTCTGATAAGTTTTAAAAATTTCACTTCTGTTATCTTAAGTTATAATTTATTTTTTGCAAGTAATAACACTGGTGAGTAGAAGACAACTCTTATTTGTAATCTGTTCTAAGGCATCTTAAAAGTATTAGACTATATTTTTGTATGAAAGGGTTGGTACTGAGGCATGAGAGATGCCTGTATTGGTTAGTGGCTGGGTAAGCTGGAGTACCTGTAAACACTCAGAATCTAGGCTTTGCAGAAAAGATAGAGAACATCTGCTGAAACAACTTTTAACATCTGTAGGGTAGCTTTCCTTTAGATCCTCATTGATAGGTCAGATTAATTGCTAATTCTAACATATCCCAGTCATTTCTTCTGCACACTTTTCCTCCATGCTCAGGCCTTGATCTGGAAGTCAGCCCTTGCATTGCTTCTTGGCTTTATGGGATCACCCTTTTTGACAATCAATGTACTTCATTTAGTCATAATTACACTTCCTTCTTGCTGCTGCAAATGGGCACAAGCTTTTCAAATCAGTTTTCATGAGGAGTATATATAAACATACACAGGAGCACCATATAGCTACAGCAGCATAAGGAAACTTCACTGAGAGTGAGGCTAAGTGCCAGTATCCAAGTGATTACTGCAGCCAATAATCAAGTTTTCTTAGTATGTATGAAATACATACTAGCCATAGACCTGCACAGGTAGTGTCACAATGTGACTGTACTTCAGTTTTGAAGGCTTTAATATCAGCTGCATTAAGACAATGGTCTTAAGGTCCTCTAAAATGCTATAATCTTGAATTTCAACTTTCTCAGGACATGATGTAATAAAATGGACAACTATGTGGTTTCTCCACTAGACAGCATAAGAAATGTGCACTGCCATGATGATCCCCCTTCCATTACTCTTGTGTTTTAGTCCCTGGGGACAAATCCTCTTGTGATGCACTCTAAGTATGGAATAACTGTTTATTCACATGACTTTGCTTTTAAAAAGAAGCTTTGTTTTGTCTTGTCTTACCTCTGGGTATCTATTTCATGCACAATGTAAACAAGCGTTGCTGCAAGACTACCGCAAGTAGGTCAGCCCTTCCAATGAGCCTGGGGTTACCTTGGCAAGTAACCAAGGGTAAGCTCTGGGTAGCATAACCCACTGCCTCCACTGGCTTCTCCACATGTTCACCCACAAATGGGATGGACAGCAGCAGCATCAGTAAGTACCAGTATGTGGGCTGTTCTCTGGCTAGCTCAGTTAACCACAGCACAGATAATCAGCAGTAGTCAGGGCTGTACAGTGAATACAGTACACATTGCTTACTGGCCTACACACTACTGCCATGTCTTGACTGCTGGGCTACCTCTGCTTGTTGGATTAAACTTAACTTGTGCATGTCTATTCATGCTGCTCACACACCCAATGGAAAGCAGGGTGGACAAAGCTTTCTAATATTTTTTTTTAATCAGTATTGTGCGTCTTGACATTTGCTAATTTCTAATTTCAACTCTCATACCTTTGATTAAATCACCCTTGGTGGTTGGTTCCTTTGTGCCATTAGTCTACAGATTACTTTTTGAGTAATCTCCTTCTTTGAGAAACCTTGGGAGAAGGTGTTGCTGCAGTGAGTTAACACAAGTACTGTTTGTTACTGAAACTTTCCTAATTTTCTGCTGCTTTCAAACTCCATCAATTAGAGAAGTGTGCAGCTCAGTCTACAAGATCTGATTCCTAGGGAAATAACATGATCTCTCATTGTCAGCCACCTTTCAAACCTGTCAGGACAGAAAAGGGGAACTGGCTCTGTACAAAATTATCATCATCTCTTAATTTAGTCAGATTGTTAAGGAGAAAGAAACACTTGCTATCAGGCAGAAGGCTGTACCATGCTATATGTTATAGGTATTCCTTAAAAAATGGTATTTGGCTACCAGAAGCAACAGTGACAGCATGAAGAGCCATGCAGGATAGTGCAACAGTTCTCGGTATGGAAGCCCATGTTGTTCTCTACTGCTGCCCTTGGATTGCTTTCAATAACCAGGTTAGATCATTTAAGATGAGCTAAAATTAAGTGCTCTAATGAGGATGTCCTGAGGTAGATCTTTTGGCATTCATGCTGGTATTTACAGCTGTGATAAAAATCAGTTACATATTTATTTCTAGTAATAAGATCTTAAAATGTACCTCATGTTTGGCAGGCTTAGATCCATTTTTTTTTTTTCTTCTAAATATCTCCTGAGGCTCCCTTCTGGGCAATCTGCCTAGTAACAACTTCCACTCATTTTACTTTGCTGTGTCATCTCGAATCACATTTTCAGCTACAAAAGTCAGTTCTTCTTGTGGTAAAACATCACCCAGTATCACAATTTTAGCCCTTTTTAATAACTTAGTATTGGGGACTAGACCGTCAGTACTGGTAAGTCCTTCAGACCATTGCTTTGGAAAGACACACAGAGACTTGCACTCAGCAGTACATCCTGAGAACTGGATGCCAGATCACAGTCACTTTTTTTTTCTGAAAGAGATAATTTAAACAATCAGTGACCAAGTAGTCATTCTTACCAGTAGTAATTCTGTAGTAAAACTATGCTCATAGCAGGAAGCTGCATTGCAAATACCATAAATTGTTGCTTTTAGTATTAGCAGTTATAAGTAAATTTAATCAATTTCATCACTTCAAAGAAGAGCCAGATTGAAGAAAGGGACTGAAATGGGCATCTCCTAGAGGATCACAGAGAAGACAACTCACAGCCCCCTCAAGAGAGGTGGATACCTTCCCATTCTTTCTCTCAGCATTCTATCTCTTTTCCCACCCCTTAGCATTCAGTCTTTCCTCCCAATTAACAGGTGATGTGGCAATAGAAAACATGGAATAGTCTTAAGTTGCACCAGGGAAGGTTTATATTGGATATCAAGGAAAATTTCTTCACCAAAAGAGTGGTCAGGCATTGGAACAGACTGCCAGGGAAGTGGTGATGTCACCACCCCTAGAGGTATTTAAAATACATGTAGATGTGGCACTTAGGGACGTAGTTTAGTGGTAGACTTGGCAGTGCTGGGTCAATGGTTGGACTCTATGGTCTTTAAGGTCTTTTTTCAACCTAAACAACCTATGAATCTATGACTTGTTCCTTCAGCTTCAATTTTGCTTTCCTTCATGCTTTAGAGAAACAACATTTCAATCAAATTTGAACCTATTCTAAAATTTCAGTTTGTTTCTCTTTTGCTGAAGTTTAAAACCTGTTTTTTAATTCCAGCAATGGAAACAATCTCTGGCATTTCAAATCTTACTATTCTTCACTGTTTACATGGTGTCATATTAAGAAAAAATAAAAGCTCTTTATTTCTGTTTACTGAAAGGTAGCCTGAAAAATAACCAAAGAAACATTTAGCTCCCTTAAACACTTATCTTCAGTTGACCAAGGTTTTATTTTTTTCATTGAAAACAAAATAAGCCTTTATTTAAAATCTATCCCACTTTAAAAACTTGCAGCAAAATATTATTGATTTTCTTGAAACATTAAAAATCAAACCACAAAATTCAACTCAAGGGAACTACTGACTCTTTTGAAGAAAATAAATTGAGGAAAATAATTTCACATCAGATACAAAGAAAACAGTTTCTACAGTGTGCATTTTGTGGAGAGCATTGATGAGATTATTTGACTGTAGTGGTAATTAAAAGACTATCTGTGTAACTTCAGCTTAAGCAGTATCCTCAAGCAGGTATTTTTCTGAGACTGCAACAGATAGTTTGTATGTCAGGTTCTATCTTCCTCTCTGGAAAGGTCTGATTAATCCCTATTTCCTATATGATTAGACATAACAGGCTTCTCTTTCTCAACAATACTGAAGGACAGTAATTACAATCTACATCCAAAGAGTGCTTAAGACAATTAACAACATGATGCAACACAAAGCTGACCTATGTGTATCGTACTAGAATCTGTTGCTACTGCATGTAATTTTAAATATCGGTCCAACTGAATGCTATGGTATGATACATTCTTACTTCTTGTCTGGCTTCAAAAATAAAATTAATTGCTTTGTCCCTATGTAATTTTTTTACCAACTGCCTGCATTTCTAAATGACTCTTTAAACTCTTTTCAATTTGTAAATAACTTTGTAATCACATAATAACTGTGTGATGAGATGGTGATCAGGAGCCACCGTGATATTTCTGATGCAGTCTGTCCAGGGCTGCTAAGAAAAAGAAGATCAGAAAATCTGAATCTTATTTCTCTACTAATTCTGGCAGCAAAGATATTTGAAATCATGTCCCTGCCATCCTGGCTGAAATGTCAGGCTTCTTTGTTTTCAGATCATTAATTTGTTGTATAGTTGTGGTTTGTGCAATGCTCATGGTTCATGTGACACAGGAAAATCTCCTGTTGAAATGAGCAGATGAATGCTTTGTGTCACTGAGTCTTCCACTAATGCTAAGTGTGAGACAAATGTCAAATCCTGCATGTTGTTAACATCTGAGTTGTTTTCTCATTAGTGTCAGCAAAACCATTGAGAACTTTCAAAGTAGAAAATAATTTACCCATTTCCAGGGGTAGGAAATGATTTTGAGAGTAACTGGCCTTGAATGTTTTGATCATGATACTGAGAAAAGAGGTGAACCAGTTTGAGGATACTCCCTTCCTCCCATGGCCTTCGATTACTTTCTGTGTAACAGAGTGCATCAAAAGGAACACGTATTTAAGCTGCACCACTTCAGTGGAGCATCCTGCTTTCACTGGGATGAAAGAGGTACACTGCATTCTTTATCTGCATCATGAAAATAGTGACTGCCAACAAAAGAGGGAGAAATCAAGTAAGGGGTGAAAAGCAAGGTTCATGAGAATTCTGTCAGAGTTCAATTGCTTAAAATGGCGATTGCTTTGGGGGGTAGTTATGAAATACTTAAGTCCTTGTATTACATCACCTATACATCCCTTGTAGCATTAGATTGCCCACTTAGCCATTCTTTTTGAATGCTTGCAGGGTTTTGGTTTTTTATATAATTTTGTTTTCTGTTCTGGTTTTATTTTGTATTCTTCTAAGGTTGCTGTATATTAGTTCTATTCCAACTCCTCCCATTCACTTATCGATTTCACTAATATTTTATTTACTTCCGTCTTAAGTTCATTAATGAAGATAGGTCAGAAGTGCAATCTCTGTGGCCTAATGATACATCGTTTGGATGTACTGATAATTCAGAGGGTGGAGTATTAATGATTGGCTACTTGAAATAATTTTGAACCCTACTTCTTCTAGTCATGAGGTGACAGTTTGTTCCAGTACAAATATATTATTATATATGCAATAATGACAGTAACTGGATTTACCTATTTATAATAGTATCTTTCACATGAGGAACTGCAATGATTACAAATCCACTGTTATCATCACTTTTCATAGATGAAGAAGAAAAAGAAGAAGAAGAAAAAGGAAAGCTCTAAACCTTAGCTACATGCCAGAAAGACAGTGGAAGACTTATAAAGAAAACACAAGCCTTTTCCCTATTAGCTTTTTTGTCAGGTCTGTTTTTATAAAATTGTTGAAAAGGGATGCTGGAAAAAGAGGCAGCTGGCAAGTAACAGGTGGTGTAGAAACAGGGTCATAATTACACTGAGTGGCAAATGTTCCTATATGTCACATTTATTGTCTGAAGACCCTGCCTAAGCCTGTTGGACCTTGATTGTGCCTCCTTGGGTGTAGTTATCCTCAAAGACTTTACATCTTTCTAATTCTCTAATTCTATTCTTTTTTCCAGCAGATGATTTCTGGAAAATCAGCCCTTCGGTTGTTGGTGGATTTGTTTGTTTGTTTAATTTGTTTGTTTGTTACTAAATATCACAGTTACATTGGCTTATAGAAGCTGCATATGAAACTAGTCTCATTAAATGACTTATTGGTTAAATATTTAGAAGTCACTTCGTCTCCTTCTGGATAAGAGTATCATTTAGGTTACCCAAATCTAGATCTTGACATCACTTTTTCAGGACCAAATTCACAATTATATGCAATATCTTTGCTTGCTTCCACAGGTTGTGGTAAAGTAGTTATCAAAAGAGACTTTTAACATTGCAATGGACTCAGCAGTCAGTGGAGCACCATGACGAACATTTTATAGATCTCCCAACATTCTAAAGACCCCACACAGTCACATGGACTAGGAAATTAGCAGAAACAAATCTGTATCCTATTTTCGCTGCAGGGTTCTATGATCTGGCAACAAACAAATGTGGTTTGGTATTAATCTTATTTTTTTAGGCACTGAGACAAGAAGAGTCTGATACCATACTGTGTAGGTCATATTACAGCTATAATGGTGATTGCTGTTTAGATGTCTATTACACCCCTTTTGAAAGGCAGATGTTAAAATGACATACACATTATTGCATTATGGCCACCTGCTCTTTAAAATACTGTAATAATGCAGTGAACAATGGTAACATGTTGTAATAACTTTAAGCCCTGATCTGGTATTGCAAACAAATACATCTTTCACCCATGCACATACTTAAATTTACTAATTTGATTTGCCCAAGTAAAACTACTTTTACTTGGTTCTTTCTGATACTCAAAGTATTTTCTCCAAAACCGAACAATAACAAAGTCTCAAGTCAGTCATTCATGAGGAAAGATGTGAAGAATAGATGTTGAACAAACTCGTCTCAGATTTCTTAAACTGGATGGCATTCAAAGATTATATCCCTCTGCCCACACCCCTTATTTTCATTAAAAAGCAGATTGCAGTCTCACAGGGCTTTCAAAGCGAGAGGTGAAAATAGGTTCAAGTTTCTCTGGCCACGCTTAGGCTAGTCACATAGAAACCACACACAGTCTAAAGGCTGTGCAGAGGAACTCTGTGCACAGCCTAGCATATGCTGCCTTCCAGGCAGGTGTCGGAGGACTGTCCCTATACAATTGTGTCTCTTCTGAACTGGACTTCTTCCATATCCATCAGGACCAGAACATGGGCAGAAAAGATTGTAACTTGTGACTATCCCATAATTGGCCTAAACTGACCACTTTTGCCAAAGCTTTACTCACAGAAGTAGTCAGCGCTATTTACAGTTGTAGAGGTCAAAACTCAGATTTAAAATTTCACTAAGGAACTGAGTAGCAATGAGTGTAGCAAGTTTGATTGCAGTTTTATTGCAGTTAATACATATTATCTGACATTTTTAAAAATACTCAAGATGCACTAATATAAAGTGCACTGCAGTAAATGTGGGAACTCTACTATGCTTAGCTGCAATAAAATGGACCCTCACAAGGAAATTTCTGACAGATATATATGAAAAGTACGTTTCCTTCTGTTCTTTTTACATGGACATCCAACAGAACCTATGGATCCAGCATGTCCCAAAGCTGTGGAACTGCACAAGTGACTTTTTACAATTTCTCAACTCTGTTCTTTTCTAGTTATTTCCAGCCCACATAAATCTGTAACTCAGTTTGGTCATGTACGACATAAGCTGCTGAACAACACCAGCTGGATCTGATGAAATCAATGTGTACAGCTGGGTATTATCCTCCTACTGGAGGTACCACAACTCTCATATCATCAAAGATTTCCTGTGTAGGCTCATACATACATTGTACTGGCCAGTTAACAGAACAAAACACAGGACAACTCCAGCTGAAAAGTAGTCCATGGCAGATTACTAATTATCCAGTATGCAGGTGAGCAATCATCTACTGTTTGTTGTACTCAGTGCCAACCTGTAGAAGCTGACATTATCATAGGTCTACAATTATCACTGCTTGAAGTGATCATATGTAATAATACACTTTTCCTTAAAGATTAGTGCAGCTATTGAGTGCCAAAGAAATGCTCAAATGAGAAAGTTCTTAGTGTGCTTGAATCGTTATTGGGATCTCTGGGGTTGATTAATAGATGTGTTTTGGGCATCCTGTATGATGTAATGTATGCTACTCACTTTCCCATGCCTTAGTTTTCCAATATAAGATGTGAATAATACTTCTCAGTCTTACATAGATACCAAATACAAAATTCTCATATTCTTTCAAAAGTATTCTGATGAGATGGCAATGCACAGGAAAGCATCTGAAAATGAAGAGGCACTGACAGGATTAAAGGCATTCAGTTTTTAACTTATAAATGAAATACAGATCACCCAGTGAAAAAATGTACCCATGAAAGCAGGAAGCTAGTACCAAATTTGCTCTGAGATATAGCAGAGGACAGGATGAGGAGAAATGGTGTTTCCTGTGGAATGAAGCAGTTTAGAAAGAACTCACTTTACCTTATTTAATTGAGCTCAAGTTACACATTTAGACTAAGATGGCTGTAGATATTCCCTCAACAGCCAGCTGAAATGAAGAGAGACCTCCAGAGAGTCCCTGTGATCTGAAAGGATGCAGGGTTAGACACTCTCCCCTGTGCTGGCTGCAAAGAGAACATGCATCACAAGTTTTGCCTGGCTATCCAGCTCTCATATATCTCAGAGGAGGTAAAATTAACCCTACCCTACCATTTTGGCCTTTTTTTTTTTCAGTAGTAGTTAGAAGCCTAATGCTAGAAGTTATTTCAAATTGTAATAATGAACAACCACCATTGCATCACTACATGAGTGAAGATGTGCCTTTATCATGTAAGAATATATATATATATAAAAATAAATAAAGTGCAACTAAGCTTGTCTTTTCAATTTTTGTACAAGGAAGGAGGGGAGCCATCAGAATGGCTACCTTGGACTTCCACAGGGCAGACTTTAGCCTGGTTAGAAGCCTGGTTGACAGAGTCCCTTGGGAACAGTCCTGAGGGCAAAGGAGTCCAGGAAAGCTGGACATTTTTAATCAGGAACTCTTGGGCTTTGGCTGGAATTCAGAGTGAAAAAGAGAATGTATCACCTTTGGAAGAAGGGACAGGCAGCTTGGGAGGACTCCAGGGATGTCATGAGGTTATGCACGGACAAAAGTAGAAGGCCAAAGCCCAACTAGAACTTATTCTCCATACTGACACAGGGATAGGGATCAAGTGGTTACCTCTTGTTTTTCCTCTTCCTCCTGTTCTTGTGGTAACTCTGCTTTGTCCTTCTTTACTAAGTGAGCTTTCATGTTCATTTCTTCTTGTGTACAGGGGCAGCTGATACCAGCACGGGTTGGTTCTCAGGTTCAGCTGCAGTGCTGGTCACAGGGGTTGGATTAGCCATGGGATCTGTCACTGGAGTTGGGGTAAGCACAGTGCCTGTTGTTTTGTTCTCTGATCCAGAGACTTTCTCTTCCCCTGAAGGGTATTGAATAGTGATGAACAGGGCTCGGTAGGCATGGGCTCTCCAAGGAAAGGTGAAAGTTTATAATTATTAATAGCTTCCAATAGATGGCCCCCAAAGTACAATGATGACAGTAATGCTGAGAACAAATACCAGATTAGTTTCATGGCCAACAATTCTATCATATCATAAGCCAGCATTACAAAGCACAGCAATGTGATAATCTTAGCCCAGTTCCTATGGGTGATATACTGCAAATAAGGCATTACATAATGCAACATTAAGAACAAGCATGCCAACTTTGAGAGCAAATAAATCAACATTGTGACCAGAGACTATTAAACTAATATAACAAATGCCTATAATAAAATTGTTCTAACACATTCTGCTCAGATTTGCCATTATCTCAAGACATCATGTCCCATGTTGGGACCCAAAAAGAAGGGTTAAGGACTGTTATGGTTTAACCCCAGACAGCAACTAAACACCTCACAGCTGTTTCTCATCACCACCCTCAGTGTTATAAGGAGGAGAATTGGGGAAAGAAAGGTAAAACCCATGGGTTGGGATAAGAACAGTTTAATTACTGAAATTAAAGAAAATAATGATATAATTGTAACCAAAAAAAAAAAACAACAAAACAAAAAGGGGGAAGACAACAATAAAAAAGAAAGAAATACAACGTAAGAGAACCAAGTGATGCAGAATACAATTGCTCACCATCTGCTGACCAATGCCAGTCCTGTCCCATCCCTGAGCAGCGATCAAGTCCCCTCAGCCAACTCCTCCCGCTTATATACTGGGCATGATGTACTCAGGTGTGGAATGTCCCTTTGGCCAGTTCAGGTCAGCTGTCCTGGCCATGCTCACTCTTGGCTTCTTGTGCTCCTGCTCACTGGCAGAGCAATGGGAAACTGAAAAGTCCTTGACTTAGGGTAAGCACTACTGTGCACCAATAGAAACATCAGTGTGTTACCAACATGATTCTCTTACTAAATCCAAATCATAGCACTGTACCACTACTAGGAAGAGAATTAATCCTATGCCAGCCAAAACCAGAACAATGTGGCACTTAGGGACATGGTTTAGTGGTGAACTCGGCAGTGCTGGGTTACTGGTTGGGCTCAATGATCTTAAAGGTCTTTTCCAATCTAAATGATCCTATGATCTTCTCCATAACTCTCTCTTGTGCAACTACTAGCTGTCTTTTGGCAATAGTGGAGGTTTATATCCAGATTAAGCAACTCTTTTGATAAATTTTGAATATTGTTTGAGAGCAGTATTTCTTAAACTGCACAGAGAAAGAGAAGAACAAAAAAAGAACAGAAAATGGGAGAGCAAGAAATAGAGATACACAAGGGGAAAGAAGATTCTTCTTTTCTGGGAAGAAGGTGTTGTAAAGAAACTTGGTAAGACCCACACTTTCCAACTGATAAAGAATGCTGCTCAGTTCTTGAACACCAGAGATACATCTCTCCTGAGTCCCACATATTCCACAGAGTTCAAGGCAGAAAGTATCATTGGATTATCCAGCCTGATCTCTTAGAACAGTTTAGAAATTTTAATTTAGAGTTCTACTAATGATCAAAGTAAGTTATGCTAAATATAGCACACTGTACTACAAGTCTTACCTTAACTGTGAAAAGAAAATGTATGCATTTTTTTCAGAGCTTATGACCTGGCATGGTTTAAGAATAGCACAAACCAGGACATCACCTCTTTTCCCATTTCTCACCTTTTTGCACTGCCCTTGCACTTCCTTTCCTTTACCCCAGTCTCCTCCAAATACAGAACCCACCTCTAATTCCTTCTCCTCCACTGGTCCCAGTTTTGACAAATCTACATTCAAATCTGGTGATCTCATGCTTCAGTGGCAGTGGTATTCTTGATGTGCTTATGTAGGTGCTCTTCTTGTTGTGTGATGCTACTTCACAAAAGATGACCTTTTCAAAATACTCCAAGTTCCTGTCAAGTCTGGCTGTCCCTCACACAATTCCTCCATAACCACATGTGAGATCCAGCCAATTGTCACAGTGTGATCTGTACCTTTCATCAGCTGCTCACAAAATTGTGTTCAGCGATTTCTCATTTCTCTCTAGATTCCCATCTCCCCTCAGTCTACTTAACCTCCAGCCAGGACCAATCATTTGCCTGCAGCCTTAACACTACCTTTGTATCAAGTTTAAGGCGAACATTTTAAATCACCAGTATAATACATCACTGATAGAGCCAATCCCTGAGGTATCCTTCTGATATGAACAGCTTGAACACTTATTGACACTTCTTACTTGGAATCTGTTGATAAGTTAGTTTCTACATCAGTATTTTGTGTGCGTGAAAATCTGTGCATTTTACAGACTTCCAGCAGAAGAATGGTATCAGACAACACAAAGAAACACAGGTACAATTCTTCTCTTTGTTTTCTTGATTGAATGTGTCCATCAATATGGAAAAAAGTTTACTTTCCAAATCCAGTCACAAAGCATGCATCAGTTACCAAAGAAACGACATGGGACAAGATCCTCTTATACAGCTATTGCTCTATATTTCTTAATAAAAACCCAAAAACCTTACACATAATTCTCAAAGTAGTCAGTAGCAACTCTTATATCCATTGCAGCAAATTTACAGTGTAGTATAAAGATTTTAGCAACATTTGAAAAATCTTTCATTACTTGCCTGTATCTTTGCTACATTCAGATTTACAATACCATTATCCTTCAGTCACAGTCGTAGAATATTCTGAATTGGAAGGGACACACAAGGATCATCAAGTACAACTCTTAAATGAATGGCCTCTGCAGAGATCAAACCCATGACCTTGACATTATTACTAACATGCTCTAACCAACTGAGTAATCTCAATCAGTCCAACCTGATACAAAATCTTAGCATATAATGAGGTGTTTGAAACAATGAAACAAGACTCCCATAATGGTAACTCTTTACAAAAGACTGACCTCTCTATCCTTCGGTTTGTCATCCAATATAGTCCTTGTTTTTGCAATTCATTTCTGTCATTCAAACTGGAATTACCTTTAGGTGGAAACTTCATTTGGGATACTTCTTAAATTCCCTACATATTTATGACTTTATAATGAATAGAATAACTAGCATAAACATTTATAAGCAAATAAAGAATGGTTCTACCAACAATCTGAACACCATCCATATTTTAGACTTTATTGA
>JAWWMO010000121.1:82293120-82367818 GCA_035047845.1 Dendrocincla fuliginosa | reverse complement strand
CACTGCCAGCCTGTGTTGAATTTTTCATCAACTGTCACCCCTAAGTGTCTCTGCAGGGCTGCTCTCAATCACTTCTCTACCCAATGTGTAGGTGTGGAACTGGATTATTCCATTCTTGGCACTGGATCTTTGTCTTGGTATTTTCTCTAGCTGCAGTCTGGCTATGCCTATACCTTTTGACCAATTACAATACTAAGATTGTCTGAAGAACCTGTGAATGTACTCTGAAATAGTCCAAGGCAAACAGTGCATCTGTGTCTGCACTTAACTATGCCAGGCCTGCTCTCACATAATGCTTCTGGCTGTAGCACAGTGCCACCAAGCGTGTGGCACTTGATACCTATTGCTAGTGTTAGGTCTTTTTCTGTGTATTGTTATCCAAGCTGTTGCTTTCTGCAGGAACTTAAATTTTAGCATACTCTTTGGAAGTGAATGTCATTCATGTCACAGCTTAATTTCTGTTGCACAGACACTGCCTGCAGATGGGTTATTCGGTGCTTGTCCTTTTGCTTTGGTTGATCAGAGCTGAGTTAAATAAACCTGCAGGAGTCTAGTAACATGCTTAAACTACAGTAGACTTCTCTCATTCTTAATTTCACAGAATTCTACTGAAAGTATGTTCTTTTTAGCATTCCATGTTGTATCTTTCTGTACTTTTAATTTGAACCATTGTCATAAATCTTTTGCTCTTCCCACTTCTAAGTGGTACCTTTGCTTATCAGTTGAGGGAGGGTGGAATTTGGGAATGAATTCCTTTGTCTCTTGATTATGGATGTTGCTAGAAAAAGTGTTAAGCTGTTTTTATTAAAAAAATAATATTAAAAAGGAAGAGTGAGTTCATTGAAACATAATGTTAATTTGTTATTTAATAGTGAGATAGATTTAGGCCTTTTGTATCTTGACTGCTATTTATGTAGGCTATAGTTCCTCTAGAATATTTAAGTGTCGGTGTACTGTGTGTGAGCATTATCCTTCTTAGCAATCTACGGCTGAATGTAAAACCAGGATTAAAATTTGGTACAAATAAACAAACTATGAAGTGTGAAATATCTTGTCTGGACTTTATGGCTTCGTTTTCATGTTTTTGAAGTATACCGTGTTTGCCACTGCTGCTTCTGGTATGCCTGTAGAAAATAGACTTAAATCCACATTGTGCTACCAAACTTCACTGATGAGACTGTGCTGCCTAGGAGTAGGGCAAAAACAGTGGATTCCCTACATCTTGTAAGGAGTTGGTGTTCCCACAGAACCCTTAACAGAGGTAGCTATTGGATAAATGCTCTTGTTCTGTTCTAGTTTTCTATAGGTATGATGTTTTAGATGTACCAGAAGAAACAGCATCCTTTAATGACCTACATCTCTGCTAAGGGAATCTGCCAGTTTGGGTGTACAGTTGCAGAGGCTCTTCATTGTAGAAAAGCTCATAACTTAGCAAAAATTTTGGAGTTCAATATTGCTTTTATGTAATGGATTGCTGCAGGATTTAATTAGTAGTGTTGACTTGATTAATGGGATATGTTTTCCCACACTTGGTCTTCCTAAAGCAATCACCTTCTTGTCTTCTGCCTTGCAACTTCCCTAGTATTGGAGTGGATGCATCTAGAATAGTGGAGATGTTTCTCTGGATAGTCAGCATGTAGCCTGGAAGGGCTACAGGTGGGTGTTCTGTACCAGTTAGTGCTCTGAGGGAAAATATCAGTATATCTTGAGGTACAGTATAAGCAGTGACAAAGAAGGAGTCCTTGATCTTTCTTTTCAGGTTTGAGTACTTTCTGGGTTTTGGAAAGGTTCAGCTTGATGTATTTCAGTTATTAGCTTCTTAAGATTCACTGTGTGTTTATAGTTCACTGACTGCTCTAAGGAAGAGAAAAATCTTTAGCTAGATGGATTGCTTTTCCAGAATCTTCTAAAGCCATGATCCAGCACATGAAATTTGTTTCTCAGGCTCTTCACATGTTGTAACTGTTAATATACTCTCTTTTCAGCCTTCAGGATCCAGAGGAGGCACGGGACCAGTTTCATCTGGCCAGATTGAACTGCAAGAAATTTGCTTTTGTGCATGTGGCTTTTGCACAGTTTGAGCTATTGCAAGGTATGTAAAAGAACTTGTTTGGTGTTGCCAGTTCCATGTTCTAGCTTTTGCTATTATCCACTTCTGCTCTGTTACATGATTTGCAAGGAAACTGATAAGTATTAAATCAGGAAGAAAAAAAATGTGGATTTTCTTTTCGAATGAGACTTACTGGGATTGTGTGTTCATTTTTAAATGAAAATATGCACACTGTTCTTGAGAGTTTTTTTCCTTTTTAGGAATAACTTTCAAACAAGATGAAAACTGTCAGTATTTTCTATTTTTTTTTTTTTAGCTTAGATCTTGCAGTGGAAGGTTTTTGAGTAAGGCTGCGTTGAAAAGTGATGCTCACATTTGGGTGGTGATTTCCCTTTAGATACTTTGTTTGCTTGTGGAAGAAATTCTGTCTTTCGAACAGCAACTGTAGACTCTTGGTATGTTTTCTTTTTATTAAACCAAAATACACTGTCCGTGTGCAGTTTGGTTGCCTGTACTTGGTAGCAAGGCTGTGTTGACTGCCCATGGGCTTGTATTTTTGGGTGTCTCTTTTATTTCCATGGGTGATTTGAGCAGTGATATGCCACCCTGTTTATTTCTTCCTTTAACAGCTTGCTCTGTACAGAAAGACAAGCATGTCCCATTAAAAGCTGTTTTCTTAATTGAAAACAAAAGACTAAAAAGATATATCTTGAGTTTTTTGTGATTTATTTTTCCTTAAGTTTTTTTCCCCAGCATTATGCAAGCTGTTGTACTGCCTAATATGAGAAATTCTCCCCAAACTTAGCTACAATAAAAAATAAAATTAATCTGTCTGTTCTACACTCTGGATTCTAAGTACATTTTACCTTTTTTGTCTTTGCTTACTTATTTTATTTTCCACTGGTAGTGGTTTTGTCTATAGATTTTTGCTCCAGTACTACTTTTTAAGTGTATTTCACGATACAGTTTAGATGTTCAAAGTGTGTCCCATGATGCAGAGCCATGTTGTTAAAATCAAAAAGTAAATACTCATTTGTCTTCTCAGATTTTCCAGTTTTTTTTAACTGATAAGTATATTTGTAATGGAGCAGGAAAGGCTGTGGAAACCCTTCTCAAGTATATGCTACAGAAAATGATGCAGAAAGCTTACTGAATGACTTGTCTGCAGGGTGGGAAGGAGAAGACGAAAATTGACTTATTTGTGACTTGAAACTATTTCACATAGGTCAGTTATCTGACCGGTCTTGTTCTAATATAAACTTGTGGTATTGAACTTCTAAACAGTAGTAAAAAGTAGCTAATAGCTCACTTAGTGAGCACTGTATGTTTATTTAAACAGATAATAAGGCAGCAATATTGTAATAATAAAGATATTGTTAAATAAGTGTAATAAAACCTATTGTGTAACTCAAGTGGTGTAGAGATGTTGCTACAGGTTACCAATTACTACATTCATCCTATAGCTATGGGATGTGTTCATGCAATAGTTTATCTTTGACAGCAAGCAGTCAACCTAAAATGAAGTCCTAATCCCAAAGGAAATAAGCCAGTTATGATTGGCTTTGTATCTCCTGTGTGCTCTCTGATCTGTATCTGTTACCCTTGAGCTGATGTGTGTGTCATTTGGTAATGTGTATGAAGCTGTAGTGTCCCTGCTGTGTGCTTCAAAGAGGATTAATGGAACATGTGAGTTGTATAGTGTTACTTAAGAGTGCTGCTCCTTTTTCACTGAGTGTCCAGCTTAGGCCAGAGGGAAAGGAGGGGGGTAGTGCTTTGTTACCTCCTCATCCCAGTGATTTCAGCAATGCTTTGGCACACCTGTCTCTATTTCCCTTTGCATTAAGAACAAAAAGTTAATTGTACATTCATTTCCTTAGCTCACAGTTTTGCTCAAGATAAAGCTCAAGTTGAAATTATGAGATTAGAGTGGTCAAATTGATGTTGATGTCTTAATAATTGAATATTAATGACCTAAAAATGGAGTGACACAATAAAGGTGCCATTTGGGTTTGTTTGTTGTTTTTTTTTTGTCTTGTGTTTTCCTTCTTTTTAATTAAATACTAACTACAGCTTCATTTAAATAGGTCTGATGAGGACCTGTCTTGTCCTTACTGAGATGCCTTGGGTAGTGTACTTGAAGCAAAGACTGCTATTAATTGGTCAGAACTCATGACCATGGATAAAACCCTACTTTTGTCTGTATAAAATATTATGCTAAGGTGGATGATCCAGGCTTTTGGCATCTGAGGAAGTGTACTGATCAAAACTCAGAAATACTTCTGGCTTTATTTTGGTGCTTTGGATCCTCGTCTGTTAAGGAGGATGAAGCAGTTTATTTTTCCTATAGGTGTTTTGGTGGTCATGCTCTTTCTTACTCAATGAGGCACATAATACTAGGAGGAATTACTTTCAAGTAGCAGGTCCTGTTGAAGCAATGTGTGGTTACTAAATATAGCCATAGGTAGAACCACAGAATGCTAGTCAAGGATAAAAACCAGCACTTAACTATATGGTTAAAAACCACGTTATAACAAATAAGCACAAAATAGGTTTAAATAAAAGCATAGCCAATCCTTTTTTCATTGTCTGACATCACCCATTTAATATTCTTAAAATAGGTTTCTTAGAGCACAGGTTTCTAATGTCACCACTGCAGTCCCCCCAGCCTGAACTGCAGGCAGCATTGATCTCTAACTTGAGTTACTAGCAGGCCTTTGAGTGCTGGAGACATGGTGCTATCAAATATACTATTTTATATTATTAGAAATACTTAAGTATATCTGTATGTGGCACCTGTAGGAACAAAGTGGTTTATGTTCTGATGCTTTGTAACTGAGGAAGAAGGGCATTTGGGATTTCAGGGGCACGGACAGCTGTAACAAAACATTGCATCATTTTACACTGATGCTCTTTAAACCAAAGAAAGTATTATGGCTGCTATACTTGTCTTTCCTTATTTGAGTTTTACTTCTTTTCATAGCTGTATGTGTATATGCTTACACACGTAAATTGACTGATTTCAGTGTATTTTAAAACATTCCTTTTTCCCTCCCAGTTCTCTTCCATGTTATCTGGCATTTAGTAATGTCTAAAACTGTAATGAAACAATATCTTTGCTTTTCACTCCTATTTTCTTAACTGAAGTGCTGTCTGGAGTAGTGATTTTTTCTGTTTTTAATGACAGCTGCTTTTAAATTAAATGCATTAAAGATATCTTATTACACGTATGTAATCGAATTTTTATCTGGTCGGATCTAAACCACAGTCCATAAAGGTTGTATTTCTTTGTTGATAATACAGAAAAAATGGATTTTAGAATGTGTTGTATTTCCTTACAGTTTCTATAACACTAGAAAATGCTGAGAATGCATACTTTGTGACTTGGTGTTCTACTCAATGTGAAAAATTGACTTACATGATTCGCTTCTAAGTCATTTCAGGCAGTATCCCTAAAGTGAATATTTAAGGGGAGAAGTGCCTAATGAACAGTGGCTTCACAGAATAATGCAAAGTGAATATAAGACAGTGTGAATGTAACTGCTTCTTTAAAAAGACATTGCTTGTGTGTAATAGATTTTTTTACTTACTTGATTTCTATCTCTCTTTTTTACTACTTAGAAAATGAGAAGAAATGTAAGCAGATCCTTCAGAAAGCTGTGGAGTGCTCTGCTGTTCCACTAGAAGTGTTGGAAACTGCTCTGCAAAACTTTCATTTGAAAAAGAAGCAGTTACTTTCAGATGAGGAGAAGGAGAACTTAGCAGGTAATTGCAGTTTCTTAAAATATTTGTTGAGTTTATACATGTCATAATTCTAGATTGAAAAAAATATCTAGTGTTTTTCCCTTCCAGATAAGAACTCAGAATTTACTGTTGTCTAAGAAACAGACATATTTATTTATATAATCAATGTCACTCCTTCAGTACTCTTTTTCATCTTCAGTGCAGTGATTATAATTTGCAGGAGCAATGTAACGGTGGGTTCTGTAACTGCAGTGTTCCTCTGACTGTCATTAGGTATTTGTAGTTTGTAAGAGAGACAGCTGGAAGTGTGAAATAAGAGCTACTGTTGGTAGGGAAGAACTAGAACTGAAGCATAAAGACTAAATTATACAGATGGATTACTTGAAAGTGTATCTTGTGATACACTGGGGAAGTTCTGGCAGTCATTTCAGTGTCATCATAGTTAGGAAAAATAATCAATTCCAACTTTATTTTACAGATGGACAAAACCCATGTGTTTATCAGCACAAAATTGAAGTGCTTGGCTGTATCATAAAGCATAACTGATCCTGATTTCTAGGTATAAAACTTCAGTAAGGGAACATTATCTCTTGCAGTTTTCAAGAGATAAATGGAGTGAAATTGAGCAAAACACATTGTTTGACTTCAGTGCTTAAGTGTGTGTGTAGCTAACTCTTCCAAGAATGCTGTTGAACACTTCCACTTTTTTGCGTTGTATGAAGACGGTGTAACTTCTTTAAGGATATTATTTTCATGAGTGTGGTTTGATATTTGTCTAGCTCCTATTGAATCAGCCTTCAAGTGAAACAGTGGTTGGGTGTGTGGAGGAACTCAAACATTTGGGAACAGTTGTAATGTTCAGTTATAGTATTAGTTTATAATCACCTCTATTTTCTCTCCTGTTCCATTTTAGCTGAGGGAATGCCTATGAGTGAACACATGGCAAAACTGTGTGCCAATCACAAAGCAGTGAACTCTGGGGCAAGAGTAGGCTTACTTAGTTTTTTCTCTACATGACCTTGTAACATCAGGTATTTGGAAATCCAAAGTAGTATTTGTGTTATTTAGCGATAAAAGCTTAATACATATTTTATTTTCAGAAATATATACTTTATTTTCATAAAACTCATTATTAATCTAAATAGGAGTTGACTCAACATTTCATATTACGATTAATATACAACTTGATATAACTTTTGCCAGATCTTCAATCACCAAGCAAGATTCTCTACTGGATTAGCATAGGACTGGTGAATGACCTGATTACTATTGCCTGCCTTGATATTCCCTGACCTCGCAAAGACCACTGTCAAATTTTGTCAGTCAAATCAACTGATATAATTTAACCTAATTAATTGCTTAGAATAATTCGGTTGAATCTACTTAATATGAATTAGGATTACTCTCAAGTGTCTTAATGCATATGATTCTAACTGGTTTCCTTACAGTATCAAGCACACAGGAGTCTGGGCTTCAGAACATAGTTGGAAATCACAGAAGTATGAAAAGAAATGACTCTGGTGAAAATTCTTCTACTATTAACAGACTTTTTCCTGGGTAATGTCTTGATTTCTTATTTAATTTCTTAAAACACAATTTAAACCAAACCCAAACATGTGCACTACTATTTTGTATGTTTTTTTTTTTTCTTTAGGGAAGAAAAGTCTCAGGAACTTGGTGCTCTAGTTAATTATCACAATCCACTGAGACCACTAAACAAATCTAACCAGGTAGAACACATAACATTTTCTTATAGATCTTAAATTCTTTATTCTGCTTTAGACACCTGATAACTTTTAATTTGCTCTTAGACTTGCCCATTTGGAAGGGTTCCTGTTAAACTCCTGTCTGATGATGGTGATGATGCGGAGAATTCAGATGTCGTCCCGCTTACAGCTAGTGTTATGAAGAGGTATTGTTACTGGGTTTACTACAACACAACAGATTTCAACACTCCTTTTCATCAGTGTTTTTATTGGATAATGGAAATGTCAGTTGCTAAAGAAGTTAAAATTGACCTGAAGGATATGGTCAAATAGTCATCATAGTTGCAAGGGGTATTGCAGTAACCTACTTCTTATCTTACTACTCAGATTCATTGTATGAAAGTATGCAAAGATAAATTGCTTGCTGTGACTGATCAGTGGGGCCGAAAGAAATAGAGATTAAGGCAAAACCAGATTTTGTTCAAAATATCTTCATGTTTGCATATTTTAACATCAGATAAAAGACAGTCATAACTTTAAAAATATTTTTAAATATTCATTTTTAACAGGCTTCTTTGTATTGTTTCTCACTTTGCTTATTGGAGTGGACCTGCTTTTCTGTATATCTGAAGCTTGTAGCCAAAAATCTTCACACAACTGCCTTTTTCATCTAGTTCCCAAAAAGGCCACCACTGTATGTTGGCATGTCTTGTAATTAACAATGTTCCTTGAATAGGCAAACATCCAGCTCCAAACGTACAGCTTTTGTTGCACCTTTTCCACCACTGGAACTGAAATCTAATGGGTGTGAGTCACATGACCTGGGAGACTTACAGGTAACTGAAATATCTTTAAAGTACACATAAGGAACTCTGGCTATCCTATT
Organism: Dendrocincla fuliginosa; assembly: GCA_035047845.1. Lineage (NCBI taxonomy): Eukaryota > Metazoa > Chordata > Aves > Passeriformes > Dendrocolaptidae > Dendrocincla > Dendrocincla fuliginosa. Next base: position 82,359,435 of record JAWWMO010000121.1, on the reverse strand, counting down.
GCATTAGAGTGAAAGATAAAATAACACCTTTCTCAATTCAAAAAAGAAAGAAGGTAGAATTTCCTTTTAAGTAATCAATAGTGGGCAGAAACCTTCATTGTGGCTTTTAAATTTGAAAATTATTATGTGTAATTAGGTATTAAGAAAGAGCTTTCTCTGAACAGTGTACATCTGATGAGAGCAATGAGAGTAGTGTTAGAAATCATTATGATTTCTGAAGAGGGGATAAGCATATTTCAACTTTACCACAGGAACTCTTTCAGCTGTAGTCATGAGTTTTAGCATGGGAAGTACTCTCTTTAATGAATTCCATTTAACTGAGTTTTAAGTGCTCTATGGAGCTGTAAATTATGACTTTCCAAAGAGATTAGTTTTCAGCTATGCTTTGCATTTTCATGTTCTCTGTCCCCTCTCCCCATTTCCCAGAAGAAAATTCTAGAATAGAGAGCATTTAGGTTTTTATTATAGAAACTGGATTATGGAAATTCAGTGTGTTGATATATTTAAAAATAGCATCAGTAATAGTTGTCTGTGTAACCTGCACTATTTTCTGAAACATATTTGCTCTACGGTGCATCTCTCATTTAATTACCATAAGGAAATGTCTTTTGTATACTACTCTTGAGTTCTTTGATTCTTCAAGATGCTCTTTACGTTCTTTAGCCCTTAGGAAAAAGAGATTCGTTACAGTTGCGGATGGTGGATGAGGAGAGCTTAGAAACAGCTACCAATACAACTGTAACTCTCAAAGCTGAAGTGGATACAAGTTTCGTGGGGAAAAGAGAAGGTAACTATTAATGCAATGTTTGAGTAGTTTGAAATAGAATAAGCGTTGAGAATATGCTGTCCTGTATTTAAAAAAAAAAGGTAAAAATTGGTAAACAAAATGTTTTTGAAAAAGTGGAAGTTGGTCTGATTGGAATTGGGGATTATTTCATTAAAATTTGACTTCTGTGTGGTATTGTGATAGTTGTGGGAAAAACACAACTCCAAAATCCACAGACATTCCTAGCTGTGACATTATCCAAAATTAGAGTGCTGGGCTTGATGTAAAATGCCAATGTATAGTGCTAATTCATTAAGTCCTTACCTCTTGCAATACACGTAAGAAATAGGCATTGAAATAGCAACAGTGCAAGGTTTCAGCTTAAGATTTGCCAGCCTGAGAATAGAAAAATATTTCCAGAGCGTCAGATAGCAGTGCTAATTTATACCAAAAAGAAGAAAGGTGGAGAAATTCAAATGAGGGACTAGGAAATTTGAAAGGTCTCTTTAGGCTCTTGGTTTTTTTGAGACTGTTACTATCACAGTAATATCCCAAGACTTTGAAGAAAGCTGCCCTGTTCCTACTCTGAACTGGATATGAATTCTGAAGATTATATTAATAATCAGAATTTTTTAATGCCTGATTCCAGTAAATCAACTGTTTGTTTATTCTGATCTAGAAAATGGGTTAAAATTATTCTAGAAACTGTGTGATAAATCTGTTAGAAACTGTTTCAAGTACTAAATATCGAGTCTTTTTAATAGTCTGTTGTGGGTTGGGTTTTTTTTGTTGTTGGTTGTTTTTTTTGTTTGTGTGTGTTTTTTTGTTTGTTTGTTTTTTTTTTTTTTTCCAGAAAATAAAGTTCAGCATCAGGAGCTGAAGATACCAGAATCCAAAAGTCTGGAAAGTCAACAGCAGCAATCTAGTCGTGGTGAAAGCTATAGAAAGCAGTCAGATCAGATTAAAGTGAACTGTGTTAGTGCCAGAAAAAAATGGCCAACTCAAGAAGTGTCACAGAACAGTTGCTACAGAGAGGTATAGTAACAGGAATATGTAGTACATATAGCAGCAGCCTTTACGTATTGAAGAAATTATAGAAAGAAATTAAAATCTTGCTCTATCCTTTGTAGGAAAAACAAATGAACCTCGACCAGTCCAGTCATCCCATTATGAATGGATTATTGCCACCAGATTCTGTTTCTAAGAAAAGTGATGCATCACATGTTTGGGGAACACCAAGCACCACATCTAATGACTATATGGCCTGGTAAGCCACGTCTTCGAGCTGTGAGGTTGTGAATGGTAGTTATCTCTCGAAAGACTTAAGCGGGTTTTAATGGGATTTTGTAAGTTTTTCTGTTCAGAGAGCAAACATTCCATGTGCTTCTGTGGAGTACCTGACTTTGAGATTCAGATCAGGTTTAGGGACCCTTGCCTTCTCTGCCAGCTGGTCAGCATTTGGATGTACACCATCACATCAATAAGTCCTTATTAGAGCATTTACTTCTTTCTCTGACCCTTGCTATGTGATGCTTTCTTTTGGATGTCTGTTTTTGTGGCTGACAGGCTTTTTGGATTAATAGCTGTATATCAGTCTGGTTCCCATGATGCAAGTCTCAGGGTTTTTAAAAAGGCTGTAAGGAATCTAGAGGCTTGCAGAATTAAGCACTTAAGTTAGGAAATACTAACATTTGTTTATCCATGTGATCTTAAATTAGGCATAAACCCCTATGCCTGTGTTGGCAAATCTCTCTCATTATATGATTACTTACTATTTTCCTAAGTCTCTGGGATGAATCATACAAGTCAAGGTTGTATGCTGAGTGAGCACTATTCTTGTTGGTAGGACCTCTGTAGCTGTAGAATTTAGAATATTTGTGGGGAATGAATCATGTCATCTCATGAAGAAACTTGATAAAAGTAGCTCTTCAATAGATTGGTTTTGCTTCTTTCGAACTTGGATAATACAGAAATTTTAAAAATTCTCATTACATGCACTACATAGTAAACATGCAGAATTGCTGGGTGCTTTTGTGTTCAATGAAAACTGTGCTTTTGACTGGTTTTGTCCTTTTTTCAACTTTTGTGACTTTTTTTTTTTACTCTACAAAAAAATCCTAGGCATATACAGTCTTTTCCAGTTCTGATCTTGGCATCAGTTTCAGTAAATACTGTGGGGAAAAATAAAGTATGTTTGGTAATGTAACCAAGACACCTCAAGGGAACAAATAAAAAAATCCATATTGTTTCTTGGGATCTTTATTTTTCTTAAATACGTGATCTTTCTGTTCATATGCAGCATAGCTAAAGCCCTCAAGGATTTTTGAAGTCATCTCTCTTAATATGCTTACTTATAAAAAAATAATCTAAAAGGGTTTTGAATAAATAATAATAAGCTGGGGAAAACTAAGTGTGGCTTAAACTGTCTTGTGGGAGCTCTTCTAGCTTTGTAGTGCTTTCACTTTTCAGTTACTGGAGAGTGCTAGCTAGTGTCTGAAGTTGGGTATCAAGAAGTTGAAGTGGCTTTAACACTAGTTATTGAATGTAGTGGAGGCTTAGGCTCTTGCTATTCAATAGTGTTTAACAGAAGCACTGAAGATTTCAACTTTGTTGTTAAAATAATCTTCAAAAAATACAACTAAATACAGATATTCATAATTTTGATTAGTTTCAGCACACCAGTTGTAAAGAACAAGTTTCTACCAGGAAGTCAAATTTCTACTCCCTACAGCCAGTTCCCATATTATCTACCACATACTCCAGTAACTCCATTTCAAAATCAAGTTGGCTTGCAGGTAACAATTTTAGTCTGTCTTCTGTCATTTTTCAGTACATATTTTCATTGGTGGATACGCTAGGTAAAATAAATGTATGTATATATTTTTTTAATCTAAAGTTACTGCTTATCTTTCTGGAAGAGTAATGGAAAGTAATCTCAAAATTATTCTAAAAATAACTTTCTTTATTTGTGTGTCAGAATTTAGATTAAGTCAGCTCTTGAAAAATCAGTTCAGTTGTGTCAAAATCCTGGAGCCTTTATGTCTGCAATCCAAGCTTTTTCAGATCCTATTTAATGACAGGCAGAATTAGAATCACTATTTTTGTTCTGCTGTGCTTTTGTAGTGGTACTACTCACTACAGTGGAATACTGATAAAGAAAAGCAGTGTATGTTGAAAACTGTCTGAGGAAGGCAAAACAATGAAGAACTGCTTCTCTCCTCTGTTTTGTGAGATTTCACAAATTTGGATGCATTTGTTCCAGCATAAAAATCATGTAAAAATGGGTTACCTTAGAGGTGTTTCACATCCAGCGGGAATCTTCCCATTTGTAGTTAGAACTGGAAAACAGGTTGAAGCTTCCTACTGGAGGATAAGCATTAATAAATGAATAAATAAAACTTGAGGCCCTTCTGTGTCTTGGTGTAGAATATATGGGCAGTACAGGCTGTTTCAGCTTTACAACGCTGAAGTCTTCTAGCTAGTAGTTAGCTTCAAATAAAATAGTAGATGATTTGGGTAGAGGTATTAGTTGTATGCTGTGAATGAAAGTCTCTTGGATAATCAGATTTCTGATGGTAGATGCAAAGAGGGAGGTGTCTCTAATGATCTGGGATGCCTTATTAAAAACACCCTTTCCTTCATTGTCAGTGTGAGCATTAGTATCTTGTACAAGAGTTCACCGGTGTTATGTTCCAAGTGATGTTCATTATATAAATACTCTTGTTATAGAGATCTTTTAACTTTCATTTAAAGTATAGCTTTAGTGCTTATAAGCCACTTGCTCAGAAAGACCAAGACAACTTAAAGTGTTTTAAGTTAATAGAAAGTAGAACTCTACCAAGTTTTGTTGTATGCATATCAATAGTTATTTCTTTTCTGTATGTGCACAGGTTCCAGCTTCTATACCTTCACACGAATGTCTTGCCATCAAAGGAAGAGTTTATACAGTATTAAAGCAAATAGGTAGTGGAGGCTCAAGTAAGGTAAGATGCTCCTTTATCCTTTTAGGCAGTCACTCATTTACACAGTAGTAGCTGTATTGTAAACATACATGTTGAGTTCATCTAGATGTTATCATTAGATGTTGAGTTCATCTAATGTGTGCCTAGTATGAACATGTACGCAGTGTTTGACCCAGACAATCTAGAAAATTGCTGTCTTAGACTTTTTGCTCTTGAAGGTAATTTCTATGGTAGAGTGAGCATTAAGATTCCTAATAGAATGAGCTCTTCTGTGTTAAGAAATGTGCTGCATTAGGTGCATCCTAATGTGAAGGGCTGCTGTGAAGGGCAGTGTGTTTACATTGTTGGGAAATGAGTGACTTGTAAGATTGATTGAGTGTTCCTGAAGTGAAAAGATTGTATCTTTCTACTTCTGTATCTTGTGTGAGAAGTAGAGTGTAGCTGCGTCTGAAGCGGTGAGTGAGCTGCTTTTTATAAGGAAATTTGGGATCATGGGAGCTTGGGAAACAATTTTGCCAAAATCCTTGTTTTGTTACAGTTCTTTATTACAACATAAGCAGTTTTGCTGTGGAGGACTGTTTCCAAGGCTTTACAGAAGTCAAGACAGATGACACCTCTAGCTCTTCCCTAGTCCACTGGTGTAGTCCTTCCATTACATAAGTCCACTCAGTTGGTCAGGCAGGACTTGCTTGCCCTTGGTAAACTGTGCTGCCTCTCTCAAATTACCGCCCTGTCCTCCATGTGCCTTAGCAGAGCTTCTAGGAGGAACTGTTCCAAGGATAGCAAATTAGAGGTCTTTGCTTTTGTGCACTCATGTTGACTGTGCCTGAGCATTGCTTCCTTCTTCAAATGCCTTTCAGTAGTACCCAGTATGATATTATCTGTAACTTTTCTAGGAACTGAGGTTAGGCTAACAGGTCTGTAGTTTCCTAGGTCTTCCCTCATATCCTTCTTGTAAATTGGAATAATATTAGCCAGCTTCCAGTCAGCAGGAACCTCCAGAAAGAAGAGCTTCCTGTATTGGCAGCGTACAGTTGTAGAATGTGATTAGATGGCAAGGGCCTCTGTGTGTCACTTTGTTTAACAGTCTACTTAAAGCAAGAGCAGGCTGCTCATCACACAATCTTTGTTGGACCTCTTGGGTTTTTTGCATTTAAGTTTTGAGGATTGCTGAGGATAGATATTTCAAAGCTTCTCTGGACAAGCTGTTTTCCTGTTGGACTACATGATGGTGAAAAAAATTCCCTGATACCTAATTGTAGTTTTCTTTGGTGTTATCTGTGTCTATTGCATCTCGTACTTTGTTTCCACAAGGATTCTTTTTCATACCTTCCCTTTAAATAGCTGAAGACAGCAGTAAGATTCTCTGTAGCCTAAGATTCTCATCCTAAGACTGGCTAGACTTGGTGCTTGCAGCCTCTCATGTGCCAATGTGGTCTAGCCTGCAAATGATCTTGGTATGACAAAATGAATGGGCAGTGGCAGATCAAACCCATATCTGGGAAGTATTATTTTGTAATCTTTATCTTAGGAACACTTTAGACTTTTTGTTGTGATTCTCCAAGTGAAATACTATGTAGCATCAAGATAGTTTCTGGTGGAGAGTTGTTTCCGTTGTGTCTGGTGCCTTCTTGATTTTTCTTCATGCTGAATTGTGTGAACTGCTTTTGAAAAGGTAGACTTTTTTTCTTTTGATGTTCTGGCTGTGCTGAGATGAAGGACCATAGTAAATCAACTAAATGAATTAAGTTATTAACTGATACTGTTTTGCAGGTGTTTCAAGTACTGAATGAGAAGAAGCAGCTGTATGCTGTCAAGTATGTGAATCTAGAGGAAGCTGATCAACAAACCGTTCAGAGCTATAAGAATGAAATTGCTCATTTGAGTAAACTGCAGCAACACAGTGATAAGATCATCCGCCTTTATGGCTAGTGAGTAAACACTAATTTTATTTAACCAATATCTCTATATGAAAAGATATTTCCTTAACTTTTAACACAAGCATATGTGTTTGTTTGTAGTGAAATTACTGATCAACATATCTACATGGTAATGGAGTGTGGAAATATCGATCTCAATAGCTGGCTAAAGAAGAAAAAAAACATTGATCCACTGGAACGAAAGAGCTATTGGAAACATATGTTGGAAGCTGTTCACACAATCCATGAATATGGTATTCTTAAATAATTCTAGGTATTTGTATAGGTTATATGGTAGATACTGTGAATCTGTTCTAATTTTGGAGGTGGTATTATTTTTGGTGTAATCTTAGTGATCTTCAAAGATAGGTATGTATTGTGCAAAAAAATGTAAGGAAAAAAAGAGAAAGGTATACCTTGATGCCGAGGTAGACTTAGCTAACTCAAGAGGCATCTACAAATATCACTGTGTAATGCTTTCTGTTTTCTTACAGCAGCCAGAAAACATTTTCTTTATTAGACTACAGTGTATACTCTCGATTAGACTCAGTTTTAGCCACTCATTCTCTCCAGAAGAAGCATAGACATTAATGACAGCTATTACACAGTGCTATCATCTTTATTTTGACAAAGTGTTTCAGCTTTTTCTTAGAGTTTTCGAGTCTTCCTTTCACCTTTATTTATGTAATTGAAGTGTATATATCTGTATTCTGTTTGGCTGTGTAACATAAAGGAGAGAGCAGATTTGGATCCTTTTCCTGTTTAAGGAAAAAGGGAAGACTAGTGCATATAGCAGAGAGCATCACTTCTTATCAGGACTAGAACATTCAGTAACGTAGCAAACAAGCTACATACATACATGTGATGTCCTTATAACAAATGGTTTTCTAAAATACTAAGATGATTATGTAGATAATCACCAAAATTCATAATAAATCATGTAAGTAGGGTTTGTGGCAAGTCAGTCATGTACTCCTCAGTGAATGATACTTTTGGTTAGACTAAGCAATAAAATAGTTTTATTGTAAGTACCTGCTTAGCTAATTATTTAAGAGACAGCTGCAGGCGTGGACAGGGCACTGAATTGCTCCAGAGCAGGGTTTCAGTGCAGCAGAGTGCACGTAGAGCTGGAGGGTCTGTCCCAAACAGAGACACTGTGCAACTCAAATCTCTTGGAGCTGTTTTAGAGTGCCTGCTGATTTGGATAAGTAATAATTCAAACTGTAAATTCATGCAAGTCTTCACTGTTTAAAAAGAAATGGAAGCATTTTTATGGAATATGTAGAGAATTATTTGATTTTGGCTAGTTAAAGCTGATCTGTATCTTCTCTGTGGAAGGGTTGTGGGAATTGGGTAATAGAAAATCCCATTACAGTAACTTGGAATGACTAACTTGGATTTACTTTAAACTCCTTTCTTACAGGCATCATTCACAGTGATCTGAAACCAGCAAACTTTCTGATAGTTGATGGAATGTTAAAACTAATTGACTTTGGCATTGCAAATCAAATGCAGCCAGATGTGACAAGTATCATTAAAGATTCTCAGGTGAAATACTTCTAGAAAAATCTATGTGCATTTTTCCATAAAGTACTAGAGTACCTGCTGATAATTTTGATTATTGCAATAGCTTCAATTAATATTAACATTTTATGCTGAATGATTTTATATGTGTATATAAATATTCATGTATATGGATTTCTACATGTTTTTTATTGAACTGAATAATAATGGCCTTCAGCTTTAATAGAAACAAATTTTCAAAATGCTCTTCAGTGTTTTGGGAGAAAAGTCTTAAGTTTTTATTGAGTGAGTTCAATTTAATGCATGCTTCACTTAAAGGAATATTTTTACATTTTTGTGGCTAGGTTGGCACAATGAATTATATGCCCCCCGAAGCAATAAAAGATATGTCTTCCTATGGAGAAAATGGGAAGTCTCGTTCTAAGGTAACATGGTCTTTTTTTTCTTCCTATTCCCTTCATGTTAAGAAGAAAGTAATTCAGTCGTGTATCTTAAGACTTGGTTTTCTTAAAAATCTTCCACTGAAACTCAAACACAAGACAACTCATTGTGCCATGATGATGGAAGGCTAAGGTTAATCTCCCTAACTACCTGAAAGCATTTTGCAGGTGGTGTTCAGAAAAATGTAAGGAATGAGTAAAATTGAAAGTAAAACAGATGCAGAGTCTTAGGCATTAGTGGAACTAATAATAAAATGATAAACACAAATATTTTAAAATCAGTTTTTATGGAGAAATGAGTTCTACTGTATTATCAGTGTGAATAGCATTGAACAGTAAAATACAGTGAAATACATGAGCCTGTCACATATCTGAGGCTGTACTGATGACTCATGTTAAACATCTTTTGAGCATCTTAATGACCCACCATCTAACATCACTCCAGGTCAGAGTTTTCAGATTGTGTTTCTGGGATGATCTTCCATGGAGTCAAGTGAGAGAATCATTCCTCAGTTACTTCTTGGTTGCCTGTTGTGCTTCTTATGCCTTTTTGTTTTGTCTTAGTTCTGCCAAGAACTAGCAAAGCTCATGTGTTATTGCAAGCTGCTACACAGCTGCATTTCAGCGTTCTGAATCAGTAACCTTGGCTTGGAAAATTCTTTCTGAAATCAAGATAATTTGCTTTCTGATACAGACCACTGTTAGTATGTTTACTTAAATTATGATGATGCTTGTGTCATTGTCATATTTTCGAGTTCTTTTGAGTGAGAGGCAGGTTTTACAAGTAATGAGTCATACCTAATAAGATTTGTCAAAAGATGGTGTCTAATATTTTAGGGCCACATGTACAAGTTCTGTGTATCCTAGTTTTTCTATGCTAGAGTACTGTGTATTGTAGAAATTTTTGTAACATAACCCGGGCACTGGATTGTGAATGATAAGTTCTGAAGGAAAGCATTTTTACACTGGCAGTCAAACTTCAGTTAAGGGGTATCATAGTTTAGTGAAAAAGTGTTTAAAAAAGAAATCCATATGTATATGCAAGTACAGAAAGGCTAACTTTTTAACAGTTGAATGGAAGTATTATTATGTAGTCTTGTCTTTCTAAATGCAATATTTTATAAATTGATTTTCTTAAGACTGATACTTTTTACCTTTTTTACGTTTTTAAAAAATGCATGCAAAGTGCAGGCTTGTTCTGGAGCTCAGCTCACTCTAAGCAAAAATGGAACCACTGTGCTGCGAGTCAGGTTCTCTGTGGTTTCCCCATGTCCTTCCTCTCCCCCACTCTCTGCTTTTCTTAAAGTACTTCAGCTTCAACAGAAGTGGAAAGTCATCCTGCAAGGAAGAGCCCGGGTGTGATGGTTGAAACACAGATCTGAATCCTTTAAACCCAGAGGCACTGAACTCTGGCTCTCTGCTTTGGGGGCATAGCTGTGATGTCTCACTGTTTTCTGGATTGAATTTAGTATGCTTTTGCTTGTATTTATTTATAAATCTGAAATTAGAATTGTGCAGTTCAACTTGTTAAGGATTTACTTTTATTGTTAGTTCTTTGAGTAAGTTGATTTTCAAAACCAATTAATAAGAACAGCTTTCCTGTGGGATGTCAGTGAATGAAGCCACATCATTGTCTTAGTAGATGATGGCATGCTGCCTTGGTGATTTTGTGTGATAGTTACTAAGATCTCTTGTCTAATGGAAAGTGTTAAATGCTGTTAAATGACTGTACAATTACATGATAAATTGACTGAAGGGACTGTTTCTTAAGTGAGGAGTGATCTCTGAAATTTTCTTTTAATATCAGATAAGTCCCAAAAGCGATGTGTGGTCACTGGGATGCATTTTGTACTGTATGACTTACGGAAGGACTCCATTCCAACATATAACAAGTCCCATAAATAAACTGCATGCTATTGTTGATCCTAGTTATGAAATAGAATTCCCAGATATTCCTGAGAAGGATCTTCAGGATGTGCTAAAGGTAACTATCTCTTAAAATTAATTTTAATTTAAATAATGGCAATTTCTTTATTTCAAGCTTATTCTCTAAAACTGAACAAGTTGTGCTCAAGAGACATTTTCTGCAAATAAATGTTGGCTACTACTTGTTGTAACAGGCCATATTCCAAAAGAAGACTTAATGAAGCTAGAGCTACTTTATATAGTTTTCATATAAAAGTCTATTTTCCGCTCACTACTAAGTAAGTACTTAAAGCAGTTTGACTTTACTTTGGATGTTAAGCCAAAGGAGTTAATACAGTAGTTTTTGTACTTGCCATTCCTTTCCCTTGTCCTGCATATTTGCCTGCTTTAGAAAGTTGGCTTGTACTTTTACTTGCTCTGTTTGTGTTGCTCAATAGGTAACAAATTGAAATCTAGAAACACTTATCCCCTTAGCTTTCAAATTCCATTGTCATTTTGTGTCATTCAGATTGAAATTATATTGTAGGTGCTGATTTTCAAATCTTCTGACATTGCTCAAGTTAAGCAGGATACCAAACTTTAAATATTCTGGCAAATGAAGGCAATTATGTTAATCTATTATTGTGTTGTGAGTTGAGTCTTTGCGTATGTAGTTTGGCAGTAACAAGTTTTGACATGCATCTACAGGGTCTTTTAAATATTATGACTGTTAATTCCTAGGAAATGTCTTAATTTATAGGCAAAGCATTCTTCCTCTTTTTTTTTCATTTGCAGCGCTGTTTAATAAGAAATCCTAAACAAAGAATATCTGTTTCGGAGCTTTTGGTACATCCCTATGTTCAAATTCAAGGACACTGTCAAACAGGTATCTATATTTTAAAAAACATTGTGTTAAATAATATTTATAACTGTTTAAAAAAAAGCTTTATGCTTTTACATACTTGTTGGCAAACTCAATTTTGTGTAGTGTCTACGTTTGCTTCAGAAAAGGCTTCAGTACTGTAGATCTTAAACCTCTTACAAATTGCACTGATAATTTTTACACTGGTAATGTATACAACTTCAACATAATTATAAATTAACTGCAGATGTCCCGAGTGCAAAAGGAACAACAGAGGAAATGAAACGTATCCTTGGCCAGCTTGTTGGCTTGAATTCTCCCAATTCCATTTCTAGAGCTGCACGGGTAAGTAAACTTTGCTTTTTTTTTTTTTTTTTTAATACGAGGGTGAACAAGTAATTATCCTTTTAACAATATCATGATGTGGCTAAGTTTGTGGCCATTTTATATGATTTTCATATCATACAAAGCTTGCCCACCCTGAGTACACAAATACCCCTCTCCTTCCATGCTGGTGTTTTCATATAGGAGATAATTAATGGAGTAAACTTAATTATAAATCTCTGCAACTAGTTGGTTCTCTGCCTCCTGTGAAGTTCTAACTTTGCTCACACTGTTAAGTCAGCATATGTGTCTTCTTTTAGGCACTATGTTGCATTACAGCTGGTACAACAAAGCTGTCTTAGGTGTATTTTTATGTTCTGAGCAATTTTGGCATGGAATATTTAAGTATGTGATGATTTATTTCAAGTGGTAATGTTTGTTTTATGGTTTCAACCCATGTGCAATACAACTGTGTTCATCTGACTACTTGTGTGTTTATTAACTTTCAGACTTTATATGAACAGTGCAACAGTGGTAAAAGTCTTGATGTATCAGCATTTGCAGAACTTGGGAGTCAAAAAACATGGACAACAAAATGATGTACTACAGTTCAGGATGCAACATATGTCTCTTCTGTTCAAACAGTATTTTGTGCTGCTAGCTTTTAAAAGGACACTCAACATAAAGTTTGCATTTTTATATGTTCTTTGTGTTCTTTTGTTAATGCTTGCAGGTCATTAAAAAGAATTTGAGTGCTTTTAACCATGGACTCCTTGCATGCCACTTGAGTTGAACAAAGACGATGGCTACTTGATGATTATGGTCTGTTCCTTATAAAGCACTACAGTGTCTGAAGTACAAAAACTTGTATGAGAATCTGAGTTCTCTTATCCTTCTGAAAGCTAAAATAAAAAAGTTTCAAAAATGCCAAATGGTGTACATGAAAAACATGCAAATTTCTCTTGAAGATTTCCTACAGCATGAACAGTGTTATGCTTTTCTGTTCTTTAACAAATACTTAGTTTCCAGTTTTGACCATAACCAAGGAAATGTGCACTCTGTTTATATAAGCCATTGGTTATAATGTTGATAGATTCAGGTAAATGTTACCCAGTTTTTGAGCTGTTCCCAGGGTTAAGTGATATGATGGAAGCATCAGTACTGTTATGAAGTTATATGAATAAAATGGCTTTTGTTCTATTAAAAATGTTACTATAAATCTACTACGCTTTTCAAATTCCAAAATAAAAAACTGTTCAAGATTCATGATGATCAGAAACTACTAATTTGGATTTCTAAAAGCTTTAATACTAGGCACTCTCTAAATTGCATTGAATGGAGCAGAACCAATTTTTTATGTGATTGATCAGGCTTTGTTTTAACTGGAGTACATTTCTGGTGCAAGTGAATGAATTCTAAATTCATTTAAATAATGGAAAAATGCTAAAATAATGACCAGTAATGTTAAACTGGAATATTGTCAGCTTCATGACAGCTGCCATGTTGTCCCAAGCACTGGAGCACAAAAGAAATGCCTGGACATTCTTTCTGCCTCTGTGGTGGAGGTGCATGTTCACAGCAGTTCTGTCATCTGCAGGCTGCCTGGCAGGTCAATTAGGTCAGCTGTGTGGGGCTGGAAGAGGCTTGCCATTCTTGCTGCTGGAATCTTACCTAAGACAACACATGTCGCTGCCTTGGGAAGATACAGCTGAAGTCCAGAGAATTCTTACAAACTATTTGAGCATCACAAAACACTGAGTGGTAGTTTGTTCTTCTAAGATAAGGATATTGTTCTTGAGAATTTTCAGTTTGACCCTATAAGGGGCAACTCCTACAACCTTTGCCATGTGTATTAGCAGGGCTGAGAATTTTATTTTCTCTTTGTCTAGGTAAGATTCTTATACCTATAGGAATATGCATATTTTGCTTCGTGCTCTGTTATAATTTCCATGTTTATGGGAAATCACTGTTGTTAAAATCAGTTAAATAAAATATGTTACTTTATACTGGAATGCAATAATCCAGATACAGATTGGCAGCTGTTCTTTTCATGATTCTTCAGCTCACAAAATAACCATTTTGCATGCTTTCAGACTGAGTGGTATAGTTTATTGGTATCACTCAGAACCCTATCACAATGTTTTGATCTGGAGATAATAGCAAAATCTGGAGATAATAGCAAAGAAAAGAGACAGGTATTTACAATTCCTTATGTCGACAGCAATATTGGAGGAAAGATTTTATTTCAGTGTGTTCTTGCTATCTTTCCTGCCATTGATTTAGCATTTTTTGATAACTTTATGGCCCTGTAAGAACTGAAGAATGGCAGAAGAATAGCACAACATGAAAATAGTAAGTATAGCAATTTTTCTGCCAAACGTTAATAGCTTTGGTTTTTAAATGAGGTTTTCAGAGCTTGTTAATAAAAGCAGCCCTTGATGGATGGGAAACTTTGTTCTTAATTCTTTAATATTGAAAACAGCATAAGTACTTGAAGTAACTTTAAAAACCAAATCTTTAATGAAGAATTGTATTTATCAGGCCTCAGCTTAATGTCTGTGTTTCAAAACTAACTTTTCACCACCTTTATATGCCAGTTAGGCCTATCATGCTTTGATGGAGCAAATGCTTGTAAAAGAGCTTTATTCTGGGCTGTGTCTGTTGAACCCCTGCCCTCCCTTGTTTCAGGTTAGCAGTGATTCTTTGCATGACACAGGGAGTGTGTTTAGGAGTGGGAACTATTCCTGATACCAGCCTGGTCTGGGAGGATGGCTGAAGCAAGGGATGCAGACAATGTGTCCTCATTCCAGTGCTGGAGCAGGGGCAGGAAACAGCACAGCCCCCTTGTAAGGGCAGACTTGGAATGGTCAACTTAACTTTTTTGTTGATCCAGTTGTCATATGAAACAGAGTGTGGAATTAGTCACCTGTTTGCATAGGGAGTAGTTACCCTGTATTTCTACGGAAAAAGAATTGTTCCCTTTAATGGTCTTGTTCTTAATGATTTTTTTAAGTCCCAGACTAGTGCATAAGGAGTAAAAATGCTAGTGGTACTCCACTTGTCTGTTACACAAATGTTCGAGTTCTCAGGCTTGAAGCTAAAAATGAAAAAATGTAACTGTTCTGCATATTTCGTATTCTAAATGGTTTGAGAGACTACTTGTAGTGTGGGAACTGAAACTACTTCTGGCATTCTCTGGAGAGGGGGGAAAGTATCAGTCTCTTTGGAGAAAAACTTGTGAAGAAAGTCTTTGCGGAAGCATCACAAAGAGCTGTTATAGAAATGTTTCCCAACTACTTGTCTAGCTTACAGATCTTGAAGTTTCTGCTTAATTATTCTAATGTCATAATTGTTATCTTTTGCTGTTTTGCTTCTCTAGTTCATGTTGAATATTGAGAAGCAGTGCCACATGCCTTATTTTTATGTTGTAGTGTATGGTTTATCAAACCTTTATTTCATGACTGCTAAAGAACCCACAGGAAATATAACTGGCATGAGAGGGTGCTTATGAAAGAGGCCTGGGGCTGATGAGAGGCAGTGGGTTGTTGTCAGTCATCCCTTTTAAATAAATTTCTTCCATTGCAAGTGAATAATTGATTTATACTCCTTCCCCACTCAATGGTATGCTACAAGATACCTGTCTACTTTGGCAGTTGGCACTTACCAGTCTTCAATCTATTCCAGGTTTTGTTTTTTTTCCTTTACAGACAACCATCTCCCTTCTCAGATTATGCTGGGATCTTATAAGTGAAGTACAGAATTGCTGTGTCTGGTTAGATTTAAAGGACAGCAACTACCAGAAATACCATCTTAAATGTCAAGTAACAGTCATGAAGCTTTCACAATGTTACAAGATGTCCATTGTGCATTACTGTCACCCTCAAAGCCACATTTCAGGATATTGTGTGTATGAAATGGGGAGAGAAGATGGCTGACTAAACCAGATATAATACTATATCAGCTAATATTGAGTTAACACAGCTACAGAAGAGTAGAAAGGTAAGTGGAAACATTTCAGTAAGTTCCCTTTAGTAATTCTTGTTCAAAAAATGGGCTTGGAAACTTAGAACTTTTAAATCTAATACTGTGGTCCAAAAGCCCTTTATTCAGCAGCTGACACTAAAAAAACAACAAAACTTAACTGCAGAAGGGTGACTTTCTCTTTTATTTATGGATGGGTACAGCAGTACCCCATCTCCAGCTTCCTTATGAGGGAAGGGGAGGGGCGGGCACTGATCCCTTCTCTCTGGTGACCAATGATAGGACCTGAGGTAAAAGCATGAAGCTGTCAGGGGAGGTGTAGGCTAGATATTAGGACAAGGTTCTTCACCCAGAGGAGGGTTTGGTACTGGAACAGGCTCCCCAGGAAATCAGTCATGGCACGAAGCCTAAGTTCAAGATGCATTTAGGCAGTGTTCTTGGGCATGTGGTGTGATTCCTTCTGTGGCCCTCTGCAGGGCCAGGAATTGGAATTTGATGACCCTTGTTGGTCTTCCAACACAGGGCATTCTATGATTCAGCCTGACCAGCTGTATGATTAGCTGGGATTCAAACACTAAAAGGAGTTTGTTTTGAAGGCTCTGTGCTTGTCTGTCTTGGTGTGACAACACCCAGAATTGTCCTTGACAAATACAAGTAAAGGAGGCTGCTTGCTCCTCCTGAGTGCCTCTCCCAGTACACTTGACCAAGAAGCAAGACAAATCTACCCTCATGGTGCTGGAGGATTCCGGCTCCTGCTTATCTAGCCTTGTACAAGGCACTCTAAGGTGCTGAAGGTCCTACTGCTGAACATGTATCTGGGCAGGAAGGAAATGCTTAAATGCCAAACAGTAGAGTACAGAGCAGTCCATGAGTTAGTCTGAAGGTAAATGGTAACATTGTCACTGATTTGGTCCTTCCTGTGAGTTTCTGTTCATTCTTTAAGCACCTGATAGTGGTTTCATGCTAAGCAGTTAACTAATTCTGGGAGTGGTGCTAAGTATCAGATTAAAAATTATGCAGTTGAAATTAACTTGAGTTCTAGTTCACCTCTGAAGCCTAGTTCGTTCCTAACCTCCTCAGTAAGGATCACTGGCTAATCCTTGTAGGTGCCAATTATGACAAGTACTAAATACTACTTGCTTCTCCTTTCTGGTTGTCTACAGTCTTATTGCCTTGCTGTTCCCTCAGTTTTGTGTGAGTTCTTAGCAACAAGGGTAAAACAAATACTACTTTACCATATTTCTTTGATACTCTAATGGCTAAGACACTTCCTTTTTCAGCAAAGGATAAACTGTGAATACAGAAGTGTTCCCTTCCTGCTGGGTGCAAATACCTCCTCCCAATTTGGTTATCTATGCCCACCTGCCCGGAACATGAAGCCTGTCGGTCTGTCAGGGAGCTGGTGCAGTGTGCCCTTGTTTGCTTACTGCTTCACATAAAGTAATTAGAAGATAAATTTTGCAAGATAAAGGCCAAAAAGAATGGAGCAGGCAACGCAGTGTGATTTACTCATAGGATATAGAGGTGTACACCTGTATGGACACAGGAGTCTTTGTACAGCCTGCCCATACACTTTCATGGGAGTTGCTGAAATGAAACCTGAGATAAAAATCTGACTCCTCACCTCAATTCCTCTCCTTGGCAGGTAGAATATCCACAGCTAAACGTGATGCAATTCCAACATGCTGGCTCCAATCAGATGAATTGCTAAAATCCAGGCAGCTTTTATAATGAAAGATATGACTAATTTAAAGTGGAATAGTGGTACCACTATTCTGAACCCTGGAAAAGCACAAGGAATAGGTCAGTTATTGAGCAGCATCAGTCCATTGGTCTTGACTCTTACAATATTGTAAGGATCTCTGGCTTATGTCTGTATCCATTTAATATGCATGTTATGTGATAAGTTCAGGAAAGCTTTGAATACCTGTTTGTTATGTGCTGTCTCAAGTTTTTTCTCTATTTTACATAACTGTTGAAAACTAATTAAAAATGCAATTATGTAACTATATTTAAGGAAATACAAGTTAGGGTGATTCTTGCTTCCTGTGTAGTCCTGGATAGAATCACTTAGGACCTTTAAGATCTAGTCCAACTGAGCCTAGCACTGCCAAGTGATGGGTAAAATATTTCTGTGAGCCTTATCTCTTTACATTTCTTATCTGCTTAGAGTTTGGCAGACAGCTGTTCAGTGCCATGAATCTGTACAGTGCTGCTTGTGTTCAGTGACTCGATGGGTGATAAGGCTCTTGATGCTGGCTATTGCAGAGTGCATTTTTTTAAAATACCCTTTACAGGCATAAAATTTGTTATCCACACGGTGTTGGGATGTTCATATAATGGGCATATGATACGCAGATGCACAGTTTTGTGCAGCAGAAGGCAGTGAAGTCTCCATGATGGCTGAGGAACACTGGGCACCGCAGCAGCTGCTGTGTGTTGCAGGGACTCCTGAGCCATTCACCAGCTCCTATCCCTACCAAAATTTCAGGAAGGTATCTCAGTGATGGGACAAACAGGAGTCTTGTGTCTTCAGCTGGACTTGGGTACCTGACTCAAAGGTGAGTGACTGCCTAAATCTCTTTTAGTCTGATCTTGGGCCTTAGCAGACGTCCAGCACTGCAAAGGTAAAGACATTGCCTAACTGCAGTGCTGTGTGCTGGGCAATGCAAATAGGAACAAAGAATTGGGTTTAGGAAGGGCAGATGAAGATGCAAAGATCCTGACTTGGCGTGTTGGTTGCCTTGAGTAAGAGAATGCTGCAGTTGCTGCTCCAGCTTATTTGGAAAAAGAAGGCTGGCAGAAAAGCCAAGTCACCTGCAGCAATATTCAGAGCTGAGGAACTCAGAAATTTTCATGTCAGAGCTCTGCTCTGTTAGAGGTAGGTCAAGGAACTGTTTGAAATTGATGTGCCAGTAGCAGCTTTTTAGGGCAATTGATAAAGCTCTCTGGGCCTGGGTAGCATTGACAGCAGAAGTCTAAAGGAGTTTCTAGCTGTGGTAGATGTTGACCTGTGATTTTTAAATCAGCTTTAGGAACACACAAATGGAAGGTAGTAAATGTGATACTTGTCTTCAAGCATGTTGGAGCTTATAAATTAGGCTACCAGATATGCCTTGCATAATAAATAAAGCCTGTGTTCACAGAACACAAAGGAATTCACATGAGGTGAATGTATCCTAATATACATATAACACAAGGGGCTTTGGAGTGGTATTTGGGGAAGGTGGTTCTGCATTATGCATAGTTCTCTGAAAATGTCTGCCAAACCTTTGTACTGAAGGAGCTGATTAGAAAATTATTGGGAAAGGAAGAGAATGCAACAAAATATTGGTGTACTACTATATAAATGCATTTGGTTTGAATGCTGTCTTCAGCCCTTGAAAAGGATCTAATAGAGCTAGACAATATGAAGAGAACCAGTGAAGGGGTCCAAAGAGTTACAAATTGCTTGCATACAGGACTAAAAGTTGCATGACTTCCTTAGGAGACTATCACGCTAGCTGAGGTGGTATAGGATAGGAGGAATCAGCACTGCGTAGGGATAGGAGCTGATGAAATAATCAGTCAGACTTTTAGAAATGGATGAAAGGAAGATACCAGGGTTGGGTATGCAAAATGTAAGTGCATCTAGAATTAGACTAGTGGGGGATATTGAGGAAGCTAAAGGTATTAGCGTGTTCATAAAGCAGGGAGGTTAGGATGATCCTTGGCGCAGGATGTAAGTGGTGAGATGTAATCTCTGGCTTGGGAATTCCTTCTAAACCTCTGATCCCAAGCACCTGGGATGTTTTGCCAGAAATGGAATCACTTAGTTTGCCGTGAGGATTCATGTTGGAAAAGGGTATCAGACTACATCGCCTTGTGCTCTGACCCACTGACAACAGATTCCTTAACTGGAGCCCTATGGTTGGGTTTCTTTGTATACCAGATACTTGATTTCGATCTCCCTGCCTGTCAACATGACAATTTTCGCAAGCAGCATTCAAATGTATTTGAACAGATACTTCGGTGTCAACTGAAAAGCAATCAAGTTTTAGCAGGCTTCTTGTGCACTGGCAATGGCTTGGCCATATCTGTACAGCGTTATCTCGCTTCCCACCGCCTTCTACCTGAGCCACTGCCTCAAGTAATCATACAGGTTTTGTGACTTTGTTGTAACTTCCCTGCTGAGATCATATGCTGTACTTCAGAAGGGCACCTGGAAGTTAGGATCATGGCAGGGGCTTTTGCCTGGATGTCAGTTTGGAGCAAAGCTACAGGAAAGCAAGTAGCAGAGTAGTTGACTACAGCATTTCATGGTTAGGAGAAGGGTTCCGGTCTGCTTGTCTGAGATTGGGTCCTACAGATGCACTTTTAGGTTGTGTACACACTGGCTTTCTTTACTTGGCTTGTAACCCATACTGACCTAGTTGGCACTAGGTCACACTTCACCCATTGCCTGCTGATAATGCTGGCAGCAGTTCCTGCTGGTAGATTGGGTTGGTGCAGGTCATGATGTTTCAATAACCACTTTGGCAGTCTGGTGGGGTTTTTTTGTACATGGGTGGGTCTACAACCTGTCCTGCAAAACTTGTTTAACTAGCCCTTCCTTTGCACAGTTCCCTGTGTGATCAGTCTTCCCACAGCACCTTGCCTCACACTTTGCCGTATGCGTGTCCTTACACCCTGTTTCAGGGCAATAGCTGGAAGCTTTCCAGTGGTAGTTTCATGGGGAAATGCCAGTTCAAGGAGTTCACGGTGTTCCTTTCAAATTCTTCTTGGTTTCACCTTAGAGACGTGCCTGGTCTCATTTGGGTAGACTCCTGCCATAACTTCAAACATAAGGCCTCTATGTCTGAGAGTTTAGGTACTTTCAGGATCTGGAGTAAGCCTGCAGAAAAACAAGGAGCCCAGAGAATCTGCTGTTCACTTTCTGGCCAGTCATTATATCTCTTATATTAGAGATATAATATTATATCAGAGCATTAAATCTTGTCCCTTCAAACTGGTCAAGGATGAGTTTGAATTCCTGCATGTTGGACATCTTATTTTTGATTATGTTTGCAAACCTGTATGTTCCCAGAAGGGATGTGCATAAGGACTGGCTGTGTAATGAGTCAGTCCATAAACATTGCTAATGCAGGAGTTGTGCATCCACAGTTGGTGCATCCAAGCCCATTTTCCATAAAGGCTTATTCATCTTACCTCCACACAGTAAACAGGAGTCACTACAAGTGGAGGCTTGCTTATTCTATTTACTGAAATATATCTCCTAATTTTGCAATTATAATAATAACTTGAAATCTATATTGAGATAAAGTATCACAAAGGCTCATTGATTTTCATCTTAAGCATCTCTTAGAGCATCACAGCCTAATAGTGAAGAATTTCCCTAAGACAGGCCAAGTATAAAAGAAAGATGAAGATATGAAGGCAGGACTAGATGAAGCATCCACTTCCCCCTAAAGCCAAAACCATGCTGTAGTTCCTGGTATGAATGCATCCAATTAAAAAACCCAAACACACAATGAAGGCAAACAGTGCAACCAGAAACAGGAAGGTGCTAAATCCTCACTGTTCTGCCTGATGTACTGTTGTGAGTGTTTGTGCTTTCTCCCAGCTTCCTTTCTTGGCTCAGTGAGTCAGGCTTTTCTGTAGAGCATTTTCCTGACCCAGCTAGTAACCTGTCTTTGCCCTTTTGCACATCCTGATTGAGCACAATCAAAGAAGGTGAACTGAAAATTAAATGATTTCAGAGGTCTCACCACGTGCCTTTTTAGAGGGAAATATTGACACTACTTTATACTTTCAGGGAATACTTTTCTGAGTACAATCCCCAGGCTGCATCTTTTTTGTTGTCTCAAGCAGTTATGATTCATAACTAATAAAAAAATGACTAATGAAGAAGTCCTCTTTTGCCCCCTCCTTTTCACTTCCAACTACTAAGCTCAAACCATGCAGGTAAAATGCTTTGGCTTTGGTTCTAGGTGCTTGACCTGCATTCTGTATGATTGAGTTTACTGCAACCTACTTTTGCCCCTGCTCATGAAGATCACCACCTAGACCTGAATTACTGATCCTCAGCTGAGGATGATACAGGTAGAGGGAATGATAAATTTATTTAGAACACCAGTTTTGCCATTAAAGAAAATGTTATCTGCAATCCTTAAGCTTCGAAGGAGCCCCATAAGCTTCTTTTCAGCCTACTGGCTATGGTCTTTCTTTGCACTGAGCTCCTCAGGCTTCTGACTGTCATGCGAAACGATTCTTTAGTAGGGTCTGATTTATCTTTTAATTATCTTTTAATAAACTCAAGCTCTATTTTGGGTAATTTTCTATATTATCATTATATGCTTTTAAATCTACAGACATACATTTGAGATCAGGACAGTTAGTCTTGCATAAATCAGCATATTTTTTGCGTTTTTATTAGTCTTGGTGATCTTCAAACATGTTACATTCACTTTAAAATGAGTCCAACTAACTTGCAATTTCATATGCCAATCCTTTCAAAGTTATTGAAGAGCAGACTATTGGAGTCAGAATTAAGGTCCATGTTGCCTGGTACCTTGTTTCTGACCAATACTGGATGCTAAGGAAAGCGTGGCCTGGGGCGGATGTGCAGTGATGCTTCCAAGCTGGTGATCAGCACCTTCCCTTGGGTGCAAATACAGTTGTCCTTCCAGTTCCAAAATGGAGTTATGCAATGCCATGCTCTGTTTTAGTGGCCATTTGGCCTTTGCTCCCTGAAGACATTACGGTCCTCACTGAAAACAGGCTGAGAATTGGCTGGTTTTGGGGTTATATGTAAATTTAGTTATCTGTATATTTCCTCACTTTTCCCTGTTTCCTTGTACATATGAGAAATCCTTGCAAAGGGTATCAAAACAAGATGCTGGAAAGCATTGCTGTGGAAAGGGACCTGAAGGTCCTGGTTGATGGCAAGTTGAATATGAGTCAGCAGTGCCCTGGCAGCCAGAAGGGCCCAACATGTCCTGGGGGGCAGCAGGCAAAGCATCATCAGCCAGTTGAGAGAGGGGATTGTCCCGCTCTGCTCTGCACTGGGGCGGCCTCACCTGGAATATTGTGTGCAGTTTTGGGTGCCACAATGTAAGAAAGATATTCAGCTATTGGAGAGTGTCCAAAGGAGGGCAACAAAGATGGTGAAGGTCCTTGAGGGGAAGCTGTGTGAGGAGCAGCTGAGGCCACTTGGTCTGGTCAGCCTGGAGAGAAAGGAGCCTGAGGGGAGACCTCACTGCAGTTACAACTTCCTTGTGAGGGGAAGAGGAGGGGCAGGAACTGATCTCTGTGTCGACCAGTGACAGGACTTGAGGGAATGGCCTGAAGTTGTCAGGAGAGGTTTAGGTTGGATGTTAAAAAAAAGTTTTTCACCCAGAGGGTGGTTGGGCACTGCAACAGTCTCCCCAGGGAAGTGGTCACAGCACCAAGCCTGACGGAGCTCAAGAAGCATTTGGACAATGCTTTCTGGCACATCTAGGGGGTGGTCGTGTGCAGGGTCAGGAACTGGACTTGGTAATGCTTGGGTTTCCCTTCCAAATCAGCATATTCTGCAATTCTGTAATCTTACCTTTTAGATGAAAAAAAATTTTTTGAGACGTTTTTACCTTTTTTAAATAAAGTTCTCAATTTTATGTTTGGAATGTGTTTTTTTTCAGTTTTTAAAAATCAGAAGCTGTACTCCCAGATTTACATTTGTTTGTTTTTTCTGCTGTTTTATTTGACTCTGCCATCACTTCTTATTTCTAAAAGGGAATCTTGTACCCCTTCTATTCTCTTTGCTTAACAAGACGAAACAGACTAGCTTTTGGCCTTAAAGATGTAGGAGCTGCTTGGTAAAGAGAAATGTCCTTCCCTAGGTTGTGTCTTGAACACTTCCTTTGGGAGGCTATAGCAACCTCAAAAAAGATAGAGGAGATGGCAATATATAGTCTGTGGTTTAGCCACTAAGTCTCTGGACAGCAGTTCTTTCCTGTAGGCAGTGCTGCTGCCCAGAGTGGCAGAGATGGATGTCACTGCTGGTCAGAAAGGAATTGGAAGCCTGAGGAGCTTGGTCTGGGGCAAGACCATAAACTGGTGCTGCCCTTATGCTGCTGGTGTGGCCACAGATCTGCCCTGGGAAGTTCATTTCAAGTCATGCCAAGACTGGTGCTTGGTGAGCACTAAGGACTAAAAGAGACTTCCTTGGCAGAAGGATGTTCTGCTGCATCTTCTATACCCAAAACTCAGCTACTTGCCCTGATCGTAACATTGCCTTTAATTGCTTGATGTTGCATTTCTGCTGTAACTTCTGCTTTTTGGTTGCCCTTGTATGAACAACTGTCAGCTTTTAATGTGAGATGAGACTGTATCCAAATAAGATCTACACCAGTCAGAGTCAGAGTGTGCGTTTCCTTCTTTCAGCTGTCACAGCATTGTGGACAGAACAGTGCCCATGTGTGGGGTGGGTTTCTTTTTGTGCTCCTGTCAGGTGCTGTCCTGAGATGTTATCAGTGATGATGTTTCAGAGCAATATGTCAGTGTCCAGTCAATGTCAAATTGACACTGGCTTTGACATTCAAGCTGATATGGCAGTGTCAGCAGTCCCTTCTGTTCTCTGCACAGGCCTGTGTTTTCAGTGTAGAACTGGCAAGTGTTGACAGTGTCCTCAGTCCAACTATTCATTTCAAGCTAATACAAAATGTCTTCTTAGATTGATCTCTCTCTCTAAAAAAAAAAAAATAAAAAATCAGTCAGAGTCTAGGTGCCTTTAAACAGGTTTCTACTTGTACTGCTAGTTTCCTCATATGTCAGTAAGAGATTATGAACAATCTTGGGTATTCATAGCTCTCATAGTTTTTTGGTAGGGCTATGAGTTACAGGTCTTGTAATGGCTGTCTGAGTCATACAATACTGATGCACCACTGGCTCTGGACTGTATTTTAGCTCAGTTCTGATGGATTCTCTGGGAAAAATTTCTGTATTCACCAAATATCTCCCAGATTCATATTTGATTTGTGGATTACCTATGCTGACTTTAAGCGCACAGAGCTTTTTGGCAATGTCTAAAAGATGTGTTTCTTGAGGCCATTGATGGCAAATGCCTTTTGTCCAAAGTCAGATAACACTGGTCTGCCAGAATCAGGCCTAAAATTTGCGGTGACTGTAGTCTTTGACCAAACCTGCTGTTCCTGCTCAAACACTGCTTACTGGGCCCTGGGGTGACTGTTCCACATACTACCGGCTCCTTGGGCTGAGCCATGTCCTGCTGGGTGTTTTAAGAGTACGCTGCCCATGCACTTCTTCAATGCCTCATGGTCACTGTAATCGGTTTCTTTCTTTATGTCCTTTTAGAGTTAAATCTTTCCTAGGTTTTGTATCAGTGTGTTCCATACTTCTGCATGGCAATACTCTATGGCAGCTGATTCAGAAAGCTAAATTAGGTACCCATCTCTAAATTAGGTAAACATTAGTTTGCTGTTTTAAGGGGGTTTGTATTCCTTCCTGCTCTGCTGCTCAGCTGTTTCTGTTTAACTTTGGTTGAGCATGATTTCTCTATACACCTAGGAATGCTCTTTCTAATCAATACAGTTTGCTGCACCTTTAGTCTTGTATTGCCAGTTCTTTCCACAGCTGCTCAGAAGATTAAGTTGTGCTTGCCTAATCTGATTGCCTTCTATGATGAAATTACTGGATCTGGGGATGAGCAAGGGATGATGTTTCCCTTGACTTTAGCAGGCTTTCAACACTGCCTCCCATAAGATTCTTGTATCCAAGGCAGGATATTAGCGTCTGGGTGGATGGACAGCTAGAAGAGGGCTGAAATGCTAGTTGGATGACTGGGATTAGAGGACAGTGGTTGATGAGTTTTACTTTACAGACCCCTGCAGTTCTCTACTTGTTGCTGAGGTGTGTCCTACTGGACATGAATGGTGTGGAAGAGGCAATGCAATGCATTCTCATCAAATTTGCAGATTATTAACATGAGGTTAGGGCTTCTTTTCCTGGGGAGGCTGGAGAAATGGATCAAAAGGAACCCCATAAAATTCAGCAGGGACAAATGCCAAGCCCTGCCCTGAGGAGGAAGAGCCTTGGGCACCGGGATAGGCTGGGACTGCTGGGGAGAAGCTCTGTGGAAAGGGCCATGGTAGGCCATGAGCTGAGCGTGTGTGTGACTGTGGATTAGCACCTGCATTGCTCTTCTGACAGGACCTCTGCCCATGGAGCATTCAGCTGAGGTAAATTACTGAAGCACAGCTGTCAAGTTTTGCACCACCCGCCATGATTCAAGTTCTCTGTAGTAGTAGCATGACTTGCCCTCTAACCTCTGAGCAGTAACCTCAGCTAGAGTTATTGTGTAGCCTTAAAAATTAGGGATTTTTAAAAAAAAATTATGTGAGCTGGCTGTCAGGATATTTTTATTTCCACCCCAGCCTCTCAAGGTCTTCCCTGTCTTCTTTAGGGGTGTCTGTTGGAGTCTGTGCTGCCCTACATCTTTCTGATATGACAAATAGCACAGTACATGGAAACATGGGGCAGAGGAAGCCATATATGTGTCTTTTCTAGTGTGCTGTTAACCTCTATGTCCACTTCACTTCTGATTGTGATAATATCTGTATTGCTGCTTTCTGTTCATCTTCTGCTGTGACAATGACATTACTGTGAAGAGTGATGATTGGCATCTCTTTTCAGTTAGATGTTGCAGTGTCTCTTCATGACTAGCAGTGCACCTGGCTCAGGACTGATGCCGGTTCCACAGATTTGCTTTGTGCTGTGCCCAGACTCCACCTTTACCATTACATGTCACAGACCTCCCAGAGGAACATCCTTCCCTCTGCCTCAGTGACCATGTCTGTTCTGGCAGATAGACATGGGCCCCTTCCCTGTTCCCATTGGATGGCTCACATCTCTATACCTGAATTCACTTCTGTCCAAGAACAGGGTCTTCTCACCCAAAATACCTCTCCTGAGCTTGCACCTGTCCCTTGACTCTTCTGGGAAAGAAGCACCTGGCTCAGGCAGAACTCCAGCTGAGTAGTTTGCCACCAATGAAGCAGCAGGTGGCAAAACAGGGTATTTCATACCTGCTGGCACAGCAAGGTGACTGGATAGCATACCAGTAAGGGCTAGTGTCAGGCAATTCACCACTGACTGCCAGTTTCCAGAGGAAGGCCAACAATGTTGCATCTGGGAAAGGGAATCAAGCTCAATGCCATTTGTTCTCTGGTTAGAGTTAAAAACTATTTATATTTTCTGTTTACCTTCTGGAAATATCAGGAGGGTGGTGCCACAACCAAGCTGCCCTTTTTTTTCTTTCTTTTTTTCTTCCCCCCCTAAATCAAATAACTTATTGATAAATAAATTTCTTGAGAGAGAAACTTTTGGTCTGGTAATCCTAATGGCAAATGCATTTATTCCTCTGGCATTCCAAAGAGCTCTTGGGGTGGGCAAGTGCTGTGTTTGCGTCCTGGGATTGCAAACCAGGGAGCAGTCACCATACTCAGGAGGATGCAATGTAGCACGTTTTTGTGTGTTTTGCATCCACTTGAGGGCACCACAGTATTGCCAGTGGCAGCATTTTTGTTAACTGCATGTGAGACTATACCCTGCACTTTAAAGGAAAAGAAGCAACTTCCTATTTAAAACCATTTAAACCACTTTATTTAAAAGCACCACCACCCTCTAAGAATGTGTATTTATGCTCTGTTTTATCTTCCACTGGATTATGGGCATCTTGCCCCAGCACACGAGACTCTCTGTTTGTGGTACACATATTACACCAGCCCTTTCACTAACGGCAAAGAGGGAGGTGCATTTTGTCGGTGAGCAGACTGAAATGGAGAAAAAAATATGGAATAATTTCAGTCTTAGCTCTTGTGAGATACCAGCTTTTCTAGGAGAGCTGGGGCAGTGACAGCTCAGGGGCCTGTGAACCAAATGCAGACACTGTGCCCAGCATTGTGAGTGGGCTGGGCATGCAGCCCCCTGCATCATCACTCCAGCAGGAAAAGCCTCATTCACTGACATTCTGAACCTCTCTCCCTTTCTTTTTACATTTCATGTCTGCTTCCTCTTCTTTCTTTCCCTTCAAGCACTGCTTTAATCTTAGCCTCTGACACTTCCATCCACAATCAACCTAATCCTGTCATGGTTCTTACTGCCCTCTGCACCATCCCCTGCAGGCATGGCAAAGTCCAGCTTTGAGTGCAGCTGCATTCCCTCAGCACAGTGAGTTCCATTTGACAATAAGGTCACCTTCATGTGGCTGAGCAGGTCCCCTGGTGCTGCACAGCTCCCAGGAGAAGCAGAGGTTGAACAAGCCTCAGGATAAAAGTGGCCTTGGGTCACCGTGCATCTCCTCAGAGGTGCAGCATCTTGGCTCATTTACTTGAACGAGGGCAATGCTGGCAGTGACTGATGGATGCTTACTTGCTGATTTTAGGGGGGTTTCTGAGTTTTTGTAGAATCACAGAATTGTTAAAGTTAAAAGACCTCTAAGACCATAGAGTATATATGTTAACCCAGCTCTGCAAAGTCTGCCACTAAACCATGTCCCTAAGTGCCACATCTGCCAGCCTGTTGGATCCTTCCAGGGACAGTGATTCCACCACTTCCCTGGGCAGCCTATTCCAATGCCTGACCAACCTTTCAACGAAGCAATTATTCCTGATATCTCATCTAACTCCCCATTCCTGGCACAACTTAAAGCTGTTTCCTGTCATCCTGTCACTTGCTACTTGGGAGAAGAGACCAATCCCCACCTTTCTACAACCTCCTTTCAGGTTGTAGAGAGTGATATGGTCTCTCCCAACCCTCCTTTTCTTCAGGCTAAACTCCCCCAGTTCCCTCAGCTGCTCTTCATAAGACTTGTGCTCCAGACCCTTCTCGTCCTCTGTTGCCCTTTTCTGGACATGCTCCAGTCCCTTGATGTCTTTCATGTAGTGAGAGGCCCAGAACTGGACACAGCACTTGAGGTGTGGCCTCACCAGTGCTGAGTGTGGCAGGAAATCAGGGCTCTGGTCCTGCTGACCACACTTGCTAACACCAGTTGGGATGCCTTTGGCCTTCTTGGCCACACTGCTGGCTCATGTTTAGCTGCTGTTGACCAGCACCCTCAGACGCTTTCCTGTCAGGCATCTTTCCAGGCACTCTTCCTCCAGTCTGTAGTGCTGCCTGGGGTTGTTGTCACCCAAGGGCAGGACTTAACGCTTTGCTTTCTTGAACCTGATACAGCTGGCCTCAGCCCATTTCTCTAGCCTGTCCAGATCCCTCTGTAGAGCCCTTTAGGCAGAGAGGGTTGACTGTGGGTCTGACTGAATCAGAAAGAACGAATGGATGGTCTGTTCCTGCTGGGCCCAATTGCCAACTGGTCAGGAGTCCTTCAAAGCACTGCAGAGAGCTGCCTGGGGAAACCTCCCAAGGGCTACTTTGAATTCAAGCTTATTACCTCAGAGGAATAGAAATGAGGAGGTGTGTGCTGCTCTGGCAAGTTCTGCAGGCCTTGGAGTTGTGCCCCAGAAGTGTGTCTGTTGTATTTCAGAGGCTGGGCCACTTCAGGCTTGTCAGCACAAGAATGGGTTCCCAAATGCACGAGGTTTCAGTAGGAGAGATCTGTCCTACAAAGTGATAAAGAGCGTGATTGGATTTAATTTGGGGCTCAGCTTGGAACTCCAAAGGGCCCTGGCTGGCTGGGAAAGTGGCTTTGAGTTTCAAATCTATCACCCTGCTCCTCTCTGAGCCTCAGCTTCACTAGCTGCACACTGCACTTCATTATGCTCACGTTCAATGGCCTAAAATGTGACATTGTAGTCAGGATTGGCTTTGGTTATTTATGGCCTCATTGAGGACCTTATCTTTCTCAGTGACTCATGTCTTCCAGAGCTCCTCTGCAACAGATGAAATTTCACCTGATAAAAAGGCTTTAGGTACACTGGCATCGGTCTAAAGGGTGGGAAAGACGAACTCCTCTTGTCACTGGGTCAGCTACTTTCTTCCTATTATCTCCCTTAGCTTTGTTGAATGAGGTTGGTGATCAGGCTGTGATTTGGGACCGCCAGTCACCCTTGTGAGCTTGTGCCAGCTGGGGGGTGGAGCTGCAGCCTGCACTGCCCACAGAGGCTGCCTGTTTGGAGAAGAAACATTGATAAAAATGGCTTTCCACAGTGAGAACCCAGAAGTGCACTTAGTGAGCTGTGTCAGGCCTTCCTGCTGTCCCAGTCAGCCCATGGTCCTGGGACTGTCTCGTTTCACGTACTCTTGAGTCAAAGTGGGGTCTGAAAGCCCAGGGATCAACTCCACAAGCCTCTGTATCTCCTTCTTCTGTCAGACCAGCTAGCCAACCAACTTGCTGTAAAGAAGTTAGAAGTATGTTCTGTGAGTATTGACTCCAGCAA
Source organism: Dendrocincla fuliginosa (assembly GCA_035047845.1). Lineage (NCBI taxonomy): Eukaryota > Metazoa > Chordata > Aves > Passeriformes > Dendrocolaptidae > Dendrocincla > Dendrocincla fuliginosa. Next base: position 82,329,380 of record JAWWMO010000121.1, on the reverse strand, counting down.
TGTTTCCATCACCCTTTGTAAGCAGCTTGGTGTTCCTAAAAGATGACTAACAGGCACCTGCACAGTTCAAGAGACCAGGGAGAATTAGGCCGCACTGTATGCCTTTGTTGGGTGTTTCTGTCATCTTTGGAGGCTTGTGGGCTCTTCTCTGGTTGTCTGTGAACTCTACTCTCCCTGCAAGGCACTGGGTAGTTCAATTCTCCTTCTCAGTCTTCAGATCCTTTCCTGTCCAATTGCTCCATCCATGCTGTGAGGAGTGGCTGCATGCAAATCCCTCTTGCTCCTTGTTTTCTTTCATATAAATCCATTAGCTTGGCAGCTTCTAGTACCTCTATACCTGCCATGGTTTAACCCCAGCCAGCAGCCAAGCCCTACATAGCCGCTTGCTCACTTGCCCACCAGTGGGATTGGGGAGAAAATTAGAAGGGTAAAAGACAGAAAACTTGTGGGTTGAGATAAAGACAGTTTAATATGAAAAACAGAGGCCACACACAAAGCAAAACAAGGAATTAATTCCCTGCTTCCCATGGACAGGCAGGTATTCAGCCATCTCCAGGAGAGCAGAGCCCCTTCACATATAACGGTGACTTGGGAAGACAAATGCCATTGCTCCAAATGTCCCCTCCTTCCTCCTTCTTCCCCCCATTTTACATATAGAGCATGATGCCATATGGTATGGAATATCCCTTTGATCAGTTGGGATCACCTGTCCTGGCCATCCCACCTCCCAAGCTCCCCCAGCTTCCCTGTCAGTGGGCAGTGCAGAGAGCAGAAAAGGCCCTGGCTCTGTGTAAGCCCTGCTCAGCAATAACAAAAACATTTCTATATTATTGACCCTGTGTTCAGCACAGATCCGAAACATAGCCCCATACCAGCCACTGTGGACAAAATTCTACCCCAGTCAAAACCAGCACAATATCACATTTTTGTATTTTTCATACAAGTTCTTACTCCATGGTAGGTCCTCCTGGCCACCATCTCTGATGCAGTGAGATAGATTCCATCTGTGTCTGCAGAGTGGTTATTACAAACCTGTTTTGTATTTCTAGGTCTGGTGCGGCAGCACTTCCCAAAATAAGCTTTGTACCCTTTTTTCATTTCGCATGCTAATCCTGTCAATTCAAACTGATTGAAATATCTACGTGCAGTGGAACATAGGGCTGAAGGTGCGAAAGATTTTGTCTATAAATTTAAGTGGTGTTACAAGGCCTGCCTTTTTCTTTTTCCCTGTCCTATATCTCCTGTGAATATAAACTGGCAAATTAGTATTAGGATTATATATCACTGAAGAGAAGTGCAGCAAAAAGAGCAGTCATAGGTGATGTCAGCTGGGGAAAGCTTCCCCTGGGCTTTCTCCTGAATGGCTCTAAAACCCAGAAAAGCATATACAAAAGCCAGATTAAAGAGGCCTGCTTGTGTGTAAGTGATTATTAAAAAAAAAACACAAAAAACCTGACTTTAATGTCTTGGCGAAGTTGACGTTAAAGCACTGGTTTCACAGTGTAAAGTAAAGGCAAAACCAAAGCAGTCTGACTAGAGATTTGGTGTCAAATGGTGCTCCCTGCACTATGGCTTTATAGCATAAACATGGTCATGTTAGACCTGAGATTAACTTTTTCCATTCATTTTACTTGTTGCATAAACAAGATGGGATTATGTGTATTTTTTACTTTTGAAACAGCATATTTAGGAAGCACATGCTGCTGCTGAATCCTAACTAAAGGTTAACTGCAATGAGCTGTCATATTGGTCTCTTATCAGTTGTTTTCTTCCTGTGAAGTCAACCTGCATATAATTCTCTGTCCTTGGATTTTGCAATTACATCTGGGTAGTTTGGTTTACCTTTAAGATGGTTGGAGCAAAAATAAATAACAGACTCATGGAGATGATTGTCAGATCAAAAGTCACTGGGTTCTTGCAGAGAAGTAGCAGGTGTGTGGTCATCATCCTGTTTGTAGGTCATTCACTTCTGCATTCAGGGACTCAGAAGTGTACCTGGATTTGGAGTGAAAAAAGTATTGGAAAAACTTCATAATACTCTACAAAGTATTTTTCCATCACTGCTGCTCTAGTTACTGTACTATCATAAATAGCACCTGTTATGTGTGATATGCATACCTGAGGATATATCTTAGAAATAATGATATGAAGTTATCAGGGTTAATTTGCCTTCCACCTTTACTTTCAGATTTAGAAATGTCCTAAGTTTTGCGAGCAATGAGCTGGGATGCACCTGTAAGTTGCTAGAACATGTTTATTTCTTGTAATAATTTGTTTTGTGATGACTCCAAAGAAGGTTGAGGTCCAGTTTTTTTACCTGCTGAAACATCCAGGAACAAACATGCACAGAAAGCAGGAAAGAAAGGGCTAGCAGAAAACATTTGTTTATAGACTAAGTTAATGCCCATTTTGATGTATCTTCATAGGCCATTTTTATTTTTTAACAGTTTTGAGTCATGGTATCAGCTATGTGCTGCTAAGGCACATCCAAATCCAAACACTTGTGTAGTTTCTTGTGGATATCAGTGATAAAAATGCTTTATTTACATAAAAAAATATTTTGGTGCTAGAAAAGGAAGGGGAAAAAAAAATCTTCCCACATTCTTATTTTTTATTCTTAGAGACTAAAACATTCATAGGAAGCTCCTGGCTCAGGCAGTGACATGTAAATTTCCTAATAAATAATAACAATGAAAACCAGTAACCAGTAATAATATTTTGTTGCAATAATTTTTATTTCCTTGCCAGTTTTCTTCCTCAGTTGTTCTCCTCTTCTAAACGCCTCCATCTGTTGAGATTTCAGTGTTGGGATTTAATATGCAACAAAATGCACCAAGACCTTGCTCTTAATATCATCCTTATCCTTTTCAGCCCCAAAGTGGCTGCATGACCACGTGGCATCTGAATAATTTTCATGGGTTTACTGTAAATGGCAGAGGTGTAATAAAACAGGAACTGGAGCACTTCAGTGCTGCAGCAATGTTGAAGTGTCATTCACTCTGATGATATCAATACTTGCACACCCCTGCTTTTGTCAAAATGTTCTCAGTAGCGTTTTTCAGAAGGTTTGATCTTCCAGAAACCTCTTCCTCTCCTGTTATGATGATTATTTGGTGGGATTTTCTATTGTGTACTCAGATTTTTTAATGTTGCTGTCTGAAATGACATTTTGTGTCTAGATGTGTGTTTTCTGATGCTGTATTAGCAATCTGCTAGTCCTTCCTGCACACCGAAACACAAACAGAAGGTGAGGAAGGCCAGCTAATGAAATGCCTAAACCTCTGCTTGCTGTTTTTTCAAACCATAGTGCTGTCTGTGGACATGTAAATTGGAGGTGCGGGGGGTTCTTCCAAAAGTAAATATTTTTAGTTATGTATGGCATTTTTAAGATATTCTATATTAGTTGTTTTAACTTTAGAGGTGTTCAAAGTGTCGTCTTGTTTTGACATGTCTATAAAAACAGAATTACTTTTTCACTGATTTGTTTTCAACTTAATTTTGGGGCTTAAACGTGATGCTAGAAGTCAAAATAAACCAAGCATCTCATGTTCATAGTTGCTGAAGACAAAATGTGTGTGAAATTAAAATTTTCACAGGTTTGTTTTCTCCTGAGTGTTCCATTCTTATTGGATTTGTTCTGAGAAAACAAACCTATTCATTGCCACAGGTCATAGTTTATTAGTAAAGTAATGTTAGCATGGATGACAGCTAAGCAAAGGTGAGTGCTGTCCTTTAAAAAGCTGCTTGCAGAAAGTGCAGGACTGAGCAGCAGCATGGGGCTCTGAAGGGGTGACCTCCTGCCATGGTGTGAGACCTGTTGGGTCAACTTAGTACATTTTGTCCCAGAAGCCTCTCCAAACGGAGCTGGGAACTGGGTTGAGGTACCCTCCAAAACACTGACACCTCCACATGTGTGGTTGCCATCAACTCTAGTCTTAAATAAGATCAAGTGGTGAGCTGTGTAATTTGTTCACACTTTTGAGATTGTATATCCCATGATGAGTAGGGTACAGAGTGTGGGTACAGAGTAGGAGTTCTAATATGGAACATTTATATTCCAGGATTTGGGCATTTCCCAGCTCAGTTCTCCTTCACAATGGGCTGAGATTGGTAAGTCTTGGCCTGTTATGGGAATCACTGTGAGCTGTCTGAGCAAGGAGAAACCCTCCACTTCTCTCCAGAGGAGATTCACATCTCCACAACAGATAGTATTCAGTATTGATTTAATGGAAGGAAGTGCTAGAGCCTTTCCTGCTGGACTTAATGTGCAAGAAGCATATGAAACAGGAGGAGGGAGGAAAAGGGGGAGGGGTTTGGACCAGAGTGATCCCCCCTGCTGGATCTGAGCTATAAAGGGAAGCAGGTCCTGGAGGTATAAATGCTTTAGTACATCTGAGTTTGAATGTGAGCCCCACAGGACTGTTGCAAAGCTCTTACCATCCTGTCTCAGGAACTGGGGAGGGTGAAAGGCTGTTGAGCACTAACCTAAACACTACACACACATGCTTTTCTTGGTCTTCTGTTTCTTTTAATGTGTTCACACAAGACTACAGTTACACTGATCTGGATTCTTGGTTTTCAAATCTTGGCTTTACGAGCACAATTTCAAGTACATGGCTGGACTCTAAGGTGTCTGTTCCCTTCAAGGTGGGAGTTCCAGGTGTCAGATGCATTCTTGAGGACAACACTTCTCATATACATTTCCCAGGGAAGCGAAGGGACAAAAAGGTGCATCTGTGCTTAGTTTCAAAGGCTATTTTGAGAGATGCAATGGATGCATCTCTTAAGGAAAAATACCTTTCAATATCCTCTGCAAGCTAAAGCAGTCACTGACATATAGCACGACAAAATCACTCTGGAACTGTGTGGGTCCCTAAGGAGAACATTACACCAAGACTAGAGAACACAATTGATTTCTTGCCCAGTTTTAAAATGTGTTTGAAATCAGTACATTGCATACATTTCAATTTCCATTGCTCGAAAGATCTGATGACTTCCTGAAACACTTTAATGGAGTTTCCACTGACCTTAAAGTAATAGTATTCTTTTAAAAAGTGGTTAAGTGCAGACTTTTATGAGACAAACAGAGCCAGATTTTCTCTTTCAAAAATATGATTTTTGCAAATGTCCTTGGTTCTAAAAATCTCAGAGCTGTTTTTCAGAGTGACAGAAATAACATAAATGCCAGAGTAAGCAGAAGTTGATCTCACAACGCTGAAGTTTCAATACTAAATGAGCAAAGCATTCATTTACTGCACATAGAAGCAGGTCCAGAACAAGGTCTGAATGTCTTTCAAACTACCAGGGAACAGCATGAAAGTGCTTGTGGCCACTTCTGACTCCATGGGCAACACACATTTTATAAGAATATTTGCAAAAAGCATTTATCCTGTCAAAATCAGAGCTTATAAAATATACAGGTTTTAACCTGTACTATTTAAAAGTTTCAGGATCTTCTACTCTCTCAGCATCCTAGTTCTTTCTACACAGAGACACTACAACTACCTTACTTTGAGTTTGAGTGCTTGAAATTAATTTCCTTAGTCTTAAATTCCCAAGCCTGTTTGTTCAAAACCATACTGCTCTTTAGCAAGGGTTTCAGCCTTTCCTCTTCACCTCTGCAGGACTCCATGGTTATCAGAAAGCTGGCTCCTTCCCCAAAGTATCTTGACAACAGAGCCTCAGAGATAGAAGAATTTAATTTAGCATTTACAATATGTGTATGTGACTCCACATCTTTTATTTCTCCACAGTTTTGTCAGACCAGCATATTTCTAAGGAAATAATTGCTTAAATGTTGGCAGAGTCTTGCCCTTATAGGTCTTCAGTGATGCCTGTTAGGTTTGTCAGGTTGAGTATCATTTATATGTAATACCAGAGATTTCTAAAAATCTGAAGTAGTTTAAGCTCATGCAATTGAAAATGTTCTTAGACTTGATGTGCACCTTTTGCAAAGATGTTTCAGCTTCAAAAGTAGACCGTGTTTTGTTACTCCACTCAGGTCCAGGGACCCCCTGATGTCCTAGTCCCCATATGTGGTAGTTTGTGAGCTGCTCTGTCTTTGCCCCTTTGGGAAACAGTAAGAAATTGTAAGGAAATAGATCTGCAATAAGATCCTACCACAGATGTGTCTGAACTCCTCCCAGCTTTACTGCAAATCAGAAGGGAAACCAGCTGTGAGAGAATGGAGCAGGTAACTCTTTGGCAGGGCTGTGGTGGAAGAAAGTCACAGCAATCCCAGTGGGGTCATGGTCAAAGACAGAAGAAATGAGGCTCTTCTGGGTAAACTGTGGTGAGGAGATATCTGATGAAGAACCTCTCTGAGATTGGGTGAACACTTGGGAGATCTGTATATACAGACTCCATGAATCATAATCAGCAACCAACTATAAAGAATCAAACCCAAACAATGTAGATTTTTCTATCAGTTTTTAAATACTCTGAACTTTTAGAAAATCCAGCTTTTGAGACAGAACTGTTTTCTTTTCCCCAGTCTGAATGGACAGCTATTTAATTCAAGAATTGGTGATAGAGAAATTATCCTATGGCAAGCAGTGAGGTGAGTTCGGGCATGTTAACTTTGTCACAGGGAAAATTCAATATATTAGTCCTATACTTCTATCAGAACTTACTATCTTTTTGCCCCTTACATATTTTTAAAATCAGTGTTTGGAATTTAGTTTTTTGGGCCACAGATTATTTGTTAAGACCTTTCTCATTTTATCATAAATAAAATGAGTAAAGACAAGTCTGAAGATACACACCACATATCTAATCTGCCATCTAACCTTCACTCACTAATCTGTGGTATTTATAGAATGCTAATCACTAGATTAGGCATTTATCTTCAGTGATATAAGGCAGACAACTTTAATGTTACAGTGGGCTCCATACTATAAAAAATAAAAACTAAAATCTTTTATCATCTCAATTACTTTTCTCAGCAGTGAGGGGGCTGAAGGCAGGGGTTGCCTTTTCAGCGCCACTCTGGAGATGACATTGCTAGCCAGGAGCATTTTTTAACTTTGCTTTTTCAAAACTGTGCCCATTTTCTATGTTGTTTTGCAGTACTTTCCACTTGCTGAGCAATAAATGGTGTATCTATCTACATTTAAAATGACAGATGGTGCCTGTCCCAGTGCTGATAAGGGTGACTGTACAAACACCATCTCCTTGATGGGGCAGATGCAGAAAAATGGCACAATCTGGTCCAAGGTCACTTCTGGTTTATTTTACAACCTCTACATCCCACCCTTCAAGTTGTGTCTTTATAAAAATTTGCCAGTTTACCCTTCTAAAAATCCACCACTTTTTCTAGTATGAAGAAAGCAAAAGACTGGTGTTGGGCAGCTTAAAACCTACTCATGTCTCCAGGTTCATGCCCCTTTCCACACACTACCAAAACCAATCCCCTACCTTTCACCAAGGGAGAAATGGCCCAGTAGCAGCATGTCTGCTATGGCATCTGAAGTGATTGCTGCTTGGGTTTTCACATGAAGAAGGCTCTGACCCCACATTGCTGAGAGGCAGGCTAGAGCTGTTAAGAAAATCACAGAAAGAGTTTATTTATCCAGAGGTTTGTTTTCTTGCTTGTTTGTTTTGTTTGCTTAAACAATATGAAGAGCTCTTTTGGGTTTATTTATGTATATGCATCCTTGGAAATCTATGGCTGCTTTAGATTTACAGGAAGCTGCAGGGTTAAGAAATATGTTCTTCTGTCATCCCACTTTCTGACTGAGGAGCATTGCTGAGCTGTTATTTACTTTCTGAACTTATATCCTTGCATTTGGTTATAGCTCCAGATGGCACATATTTGCATTGACATTTTCCATGGCTGAGGTATGGTTAGGCCACTTAAAATCTCTAACAAAATGTTCTTTATTTAAAATGAAGACAAACACTCCATCTTCTTCAGCCAGTGAGCAGTATCTGCCAAAAAGTCACTTTAAATGGTACTCCAGTGCTTCTGAAAACAAAGAACAGCAGAACATGAGTTAAACATAGATGCTCAGGGTAGGTTTTTAAGAAGGGAGCATTTTAGAGCTCATATTTCACACCAAGATGTGCTGCAGAAGTTCAGAGGCATTTGTCTTCTCTCTAACTCAGTAACCAAAGGCAAATTTAAAACAGGCCTAGTTTCAATGGTAGACAACATTTCAGTGCAGGGCCTCCTGGGGCCACTTCCCCTCTAGTTATTTGCTACTTCTATTCAAACAGCTATCATCAAAAAGATGCTGATTTTATCAGACCTTAATCAACCAAAGTATTTCAAGCACATATTTACCTTCTGTCACTTGAGAAGTTCACCCACTGACCTTCAGGATAGGCTGAATGTGTTTAAACTAACTAGATTAGTAATTTAGGTAGACTTACTTCAGATATAAGAGCCAAATCTTACTTTACCATGGCATTACCATAAGGTAAAGACACTGTTTCAGAGCTCATTTCAAAGCTGAGCAGGCTTTAACTTGGGCTGTTTATTCCCCAGTCTGCCTAGCCAAAGCAGGCGCCTGAATGGTAGCTCTTGATTCCTGTAGCTGAGAAATGAACACCTTTATTGCTCAAGAGAGACCATGGGACCAAGAGAGGTGGAACCCTTCTAGAAAGATAATTGTTTTATTACTGTCTCCTTTTGTCATCATTAACGCTGTTAGAGAAGTCATCTGTCCTCAAAAGCACCAGTGACATGAAATTCACCCAACTCCTCCCAGAAAACAAGTTGTATAAAACTTCTAGAAAATCCTGTTCTGAAGTCATATGGACATTTATAGGCCAATTAAATGTTTGTACGTGAGACTAGAGAGATAAGAGATCACTGAATCAAGGAATATGTGCATATCTCAACCTTGTGTGACATCATAAAAGCTGCTGTCAGCTTCCTAGGAAGGTCTTTCCTTCTTGAAGCCCATATGAAATAATAGTGGAAGTTTCTCTTCTCTAGAAATGTATCTGCCTCCAGCCTCACCTTTTAGGAAAGTAAGAGAGCTGACATCACTGTAATAATAACAAAGTTACTATATACATTGTGTATATACATATAATCCAACATGTATATACATATATATAGATATAGATCTGCAATCCAAGTATATATATATCCAATATATTGACACTCTACTGTAAGGACGGTGTCAGATTTTCTGCCTCAGGTAAATTATTATAGTCTTTTAAACAACTCACAGCATTGAGTGAACTATTCTGAAGAGCAGTGTCCTCAAAGATTCAGAATATGAATGTCTGCCGATGGCACAAAATTATTCAGAGGAAGATTAGGGCTGTCATGAGCATTGTAGAAAGGCTTTATGAAATCATCAAGTAGGTGTCAAATAATAATTAGGTGTATGCATATATGTATAGCAAAAGATGCACATAAAATACTTCTGACCCCACTACTGACTAAGCTAAGAGCCTCTGAACTCATGACCGTCATTCAGGAGTAAAACTTGGGGGCTGTGACAGTTTCACGGCAACAACAGCTCATTGTTCAGGAGTGACTTCTGGGAAAGGCAAAACAGAGAACCTCATCCTGTCCCTGTGTAAATCCATGCTTTCCTAAGTCCTGGATAATATGTCCTGTTCTGATACTTGCTGCACTTCTCCTTAAAGAATGTCTTACAAAATGATAGGGCTAAGGAAGATTCAAAGAAGGGTAACATGGTGATCAAAGGCCTGGTGCCAGTATAGAGAAAGAAGCTACATCTCTTTCGTTTGGACAAAGGATTACCATGGGAGTCTTACTGAGGTTTGAGAAATAAAGCAGCCTATAGGGAAGGTGAATAGGGATTGACCAGTTCCCTTTTTTTCCTCCCAGAACCAGAGCAAGAAGGCCCCAGATCCAGCAAATGTCATGTCTGATCAAGTTTTTTCTCTCAGGCATCCACAGAGCTCCTTGACATTGGCTGATGTGGATGTTCATGTGGCTTCAGGAGCAGACTGTGTAAAATCATAGGTTAGAAATTAATTGAAAGTTCTTAAATGCATAAAATTATTCGGGTTCAGGATTTCCCCTAAGCTACAAATGATAGAAGGTAAAAAAATACACATGAGAAGAGTGGTATATATCATACACTCTTCCTGAAGGACTCATGTTTGGCTACTGCCAAGGTAAAGGTAAGGTGTTCATGTAAGCTCCTATATTATCTGATAAGTCTCTTCAGCCTTCAAAGTATTCCATTTAGTTGAATTAATGCTGCAGATTATGAGCCAAAATAGTACGTCTTATACTTTTGGACTCAATAGGATATTTATTATTTTAATTCCCAGCAATGGTGTGAATATCAAAGGGCTATCTGCAGCAATCATAGAATCACAGAATGGTTTGGGTTGGAGGTGACCATAGATATATCATCCAATTCCAACTCCCCTGCCATGAAAAGGGTTGCTTAGAGCCCCATCCAACCCAGCCTTGAGCACTGTCAGGGATGGGGCATCCACAGTATCTCTGGGCAACCTGTTCCAGTGCCTTACCACTCTCAATGGAAAGAATTTCTTCCTAAAATTTAATCTAAACTGATCCTCTTTCAGACCTTTTTAATTTTGTGTATGGACATAGAACACATTGTTTTGTTGTTCCAATGGTGGCACTTGTGCCTGAGGAGCAATTCTGATGGCTGCAGAGAGAATGTGGTGACAGCAAGTGTCTGCAGGTGTGTGTGCCTTGTAGATTGAAAAAATACATAAATGCAAAGCAGAGAAAACAACATTGATGTAACTGTCTTACTGTTCTCAAATCATTGTGCTAGAGACAGCTAAAATAGATAAAAAAAACATGGGGTTTTCTCATATCACAAAATTGGGGTTTGTATTGCATACTTTAGCAACACATGAAAGTATGAAGAATTCCTATTGTAGCAAGAAGACTTAGATGCTTTATATTTAGATGCATGTAGTTGCAACCATTCTATAGGTAAGATTTAGAAAGAAAAAATTAACAGTTGGCTGTATTTATGAGCACAGAGCTAAATTGAGCTGCTGGTCCTTTATGTTTGAGAAAATCAGGTCATGCAGAAAGTTCATTTCAGGTAATTTTGAATCAGGCCCACCAGGATCAGTTTCACCTACAATTCAATATTGACTCATAATTCCAACTAATCATTCTCTCAGAAAAAGCTGATGATGTGTCCTTAGCAGTTGTATTGAGGCAGTAACCTTTACTCGATATTTTTGGTAAATAGTCATAAAGTTATTATACCAGGAATTACTGTTAGAAAAAAATATCACTTGCTTCTGCCTCTTAGACCTGTACACAATCAAAGGAAATAAATGATGATAAACAGAAATGGTATCCAACACCATATGCTACTGACATCAGGACTCACGGCATATGACTGATGCAGGTCTCATTAAAAAAATTAGGAAAGGGACTTTAATAAGCACAATTAATAGGAACTGTTAAATAAAGACATGAACAATGAAAGTGAAATATTCAGCTGTGAGACGGTGCTTTTTTCCCTTGGAGTATAGGAGCTGGGTTTCTCAGAACTTGCTTTCCTACCTTGATTACTGAAACACCACCACACTCACCAGCAATTAGGAGACAGAGCTTCTTTTTACAAGTAAATGCTGTGTAAGAATTATTTTAGCAAGCTCAGTCTGTCTGTCTAATACAGCCATTAGGCAACCTATGTCATTCATGCTGAACCTGAGACAGCACTAGCCCTGCAACTGGAGTTCGTTCTACTGAACCTCAGTCCAACTTGAATTTTACATCAAGAATAATGATAGGACTTTCTGGGGACTTCTCTGTTGCTGTGCCATTTAACCTAAAAAGTTCTTCTATACCCCAACAATGGACAACAGCAGCGAGCTGTTGAATGGATGGAGAAGTGGACAAGCAAATCCCACCAGGGATTCAGTGCTCTGCATGCTCTGGACCTTCGCTGCAGTTAGTGGTGGCTGCACCTCAGCAGCATTACATTCCTAGATTGCTCAACTTTGAAGCAGTCACCTCTTCCTTCACTTTTTATCATCTCAGAAGGGGAAAATTTTGCAACATAAATATCATGGAGAGGTAAATAAATGGAAATTTTAAAATAGTCCAGCATGGAAAAAATATTTGTAGCAAAACACAAATTTGCAGCTATGCATCTGATGGGAGGGCCTTTACATGCCAGAGGCTTGTAAATCTTCATCTGGCAGATGAAGACCTTCGAGCTGTTGCTTTTAAAGACCATTTTTTGTTAAGAGATACTAAGAGTCCAGTGGGTAGGAATACATAAACATGATGCTTGCTCAAAAAAAACCTTAGTACCTCTTCCCATATATAAAAGCAAGAAAGAGAGTGTATAGTAACAAAAACTCAAAGTATCAATTTCTTCTTATTAAGGCTGAGATACTTTAATTTCTGTTATTTAATGTCCCTGGATGTTTACTGAAGAGTCCTGACAATTTTGTCATTCAGCTCTTGCTTTTCTGCAAAAGTTCACACATGCAACAGTACAAATTGCCATTTTTTCTTCATTGGTTTGTATGAGGAATATTTAATTACAAAGCAAGTCTGGGAGAAATATTCTGAAGTTAAGGAGGAAACTGTACTGGAAGCCTTGCATTGTCTTGTTTTACATTAATGCCAAGAGTCCCAGGCTGCTCAGGAAAGTGATTGAATCATCATTCCTGCAGGTATTTCAAAGACAGGTAAACGTGGTGCTGAAAGACATGGTTTAGTGGTGGACTTGGCAGTGCTGGGTTAATGGTTGGATTCAATGATCTTAAAAGTCTTTTCCAACCTAATTGATTCTATGATTCTAAGTCTGCATGTTCTGTGTTTGAAATTACGATTTTTGAAATCCAAGAGGTAACATTATCTTGAGCTATAGCAGCTGACCTTCTCTGAAATTTCTCTCAAATCTCACAGAAACAAGAAATAATTCCTAAACCTGGAATTTCCGTCCCTGGCTCATAGGTATCACACATCCTGCTAGTTAAAGTGTAAGTATGAACACTATTAAGTGCTCTGTGAAAAATAATGGTAAGCATCCACAACATCTTCAGGTGTCTCCTTTAAACAAGAAATAGAAGTGCCTACTCAAGGGACTACTGACACTGTTGATGCTTACCATTCACAAGTATAAATGGATTTCTGTGCCCTCCATGGCATTAGCTAGTACACAAGGTCAGTGTATCACTAAAAACAGACACCTTGTGCTTTCTTCACTTATGCCCCCTGGGCAGGCTGCATGTGCTATATAGCTGGTCCTTGTAAAAAGGCCACTGCCTGGTGGCACAAGGCCAGGCACAGCCTGCCTGCACTGGAGCACCATAGAGGTGCCCATGCCCACTGCAGGCATGAACCCTCCCATTGCCCTGGGCTTACAACAGCGCGGTGCGATACTGGCAGCCTGCAGCCCCGCCTTGTTTGAAACAGACTGGTGCAAATAAAGTTCAAGGTAACTTCACAAACTGGGATCATATTACTTTCCAACCGCCCATGTCTATGAAAACACACAATGCCTCACTGCGTGGCAGAAATGCTCTCTGCTGCTGTTGATGCATAGCTCCATACATGCTGTTTCCTGCCACAGGGAAATCTGGCTCTATGGCTGCCAAGACCCCAGCTAAGAAATCTTGGAAATGTCAGTGCAAGACACACCATACGAAGAGCATCCTGTACCAGATCCTTAACAAAGAGCATGGGAGTGAGACTAAGTGGCATAAGCAGCATTGCAGTCCCCACTGCTCCCCAGGAAGCAAGGGCTGCTCTTGTTTGGACAGAAGAGCTGTCCTGAAAACACCAGAAGCCACATGCAGAAGAGCTTCTGAAGTGCTCTCGAAGACTTCAGCTTTTATTAGAAACTTGCCTTCTTTTTATCACATGCCTTTGGATGATCAGCTTATCCTCATACAGCAGAACTGGGCCCCTCTTTTTGTTCTGGGCATGGCACAGGAAGGAGTGGATTTTGAGCTGAGAGAGATTTCAGCCCCCAGTTTATTGAAGAAAATTCTCCTCAATCAGTCTTTGACAGCTAGCAATGAACCGGGAAGCTCATCACCAGGAGCATCTTTAGCAGAAGTTCAGAAGATGAAGAATTTATTGTGGAAATTCTGGGACCTGGACATAAGTGCAAAAGAATATGCCTATCTTAAAGGAATTATTCTTTTTAATTCTGGTAAGTCCTCCTGGAAACTACACATATGATTATGGGCGTAGAAAGACATTTGGCATTTTCATTTGTATATAGACAAATGTTTAGTTTTACTTTGTCTGTGAATACAGCTAAATGTTCTCAAAAATCCATATTCCACAATTTGATGATTTTTTCTGCCTGAAGTGGTTTATTTCAATTCCTTGGATGTGTGCAGTAAGTCACCCAATGTAAACCAAAACAACTTCTATTAGACAAATTTTAAGTCATAAATAATTAACAATGTTACTTCAAATGATTTTCCAGTTCAAAGGTAATACAAAAGCCTAACCCATGGTACAGCAAAGGAGAGTACATGGGTATGTGGTGTAAGCATTACAAATACTTTAACAAAGGCTTCATTTTTAACAAGAATTCTGGAAAAGGTAAAATAATCCTTATCATCTGATTTTCATCAATGAGGCAAAAAGATGCTTTGTTGATGTTACACAGCTTTTATTTATTTATATCCATTATTTATATAATTTAGTATCTCTATATTCAAAGCTTGGGACAACAATCATAGAGCAAACTAAGACTAATGATTGCATCCTCTCACTTCTGATGCCAAGTTCAGGCTCTTTAGGAAGGAAGGTCGCCTCAGTCAGCACCATGGAGTGCATGAGTCATTACAAGCTGAGCTCTAAGTACACTAAAGTAAATGGAAAGACTTATTGACTTCAGCCTGCTCTGGCTCAGATCCCTGGCTCCTTCCACAGCAATCACTGCTGTTGGCTGCACTGTCAGCAGTGTGCTATACTTGGGACTGCACCAAAAGGATACTTGAATGCTTCAGTTATTCCATTATATTTCTTGTGGTGAATGGTTTATAGGCTGCTCAAAGGCTGTATGACTTTATATTTGTTTCCAATGGGATTCAGATTCTGATTCTTGAGGTGTAATGTCATCCAGATGTTTGGTATTGCCTTGTGTGTCTATGCTGCAGCATCAAACCAGTGGAGTTCATTTCAGTGCAAGTTATTTTGTCAGTTTTTTCACGATAAAATCAGGCTGAAAGAGACCACCAGTTATATCCAGGGGGAATGTGGAGAAATGGTTCATCTGCAGCAGCTTACGCAGTTTAACTAGCATTTTTATTATCTCTGTGGGTAAAATGTGATTTTCACTTAAGGAGAGAGCAGCAGAAGCAGGGTTATATTCTGGATTTGTGCCTTCCAGGGCCTGCTGCTCACCCAGGGTGCTGTATGAGAGGGTCAGCAGCCCTTGATGCTCTATGCAGACACATTCCAGTGTACAGGAATGCCACCTGACTGTTAGGTGAGGTGAACCTATTCTCTGCAATATTTCTCCACGAGCTGCAGAAGGCAGCCTACAGAAGTCTAGGTAAGCCTGGACTGATTCCAGATGGAACAGTCACAGTCTAACTCTGAACTGAAACACATACTCGGGGCAAACAGCAAACAGGTACAGAGCTCAAACTGTGCTTTGCTGCAAACAAATCTGTACAGCTGTCATTCCATAATTACTATTTTTAATAGTTTTTTAACATTTTCCACCAAACTCAGAAAATGTTTTCTGCACACATGCAGCACGTTTTCAAGCTTTTCAAGTTCTGGTGTGATGTTTGGCAAAATGTTAATATTTTGCAGGCCTCGGTTAAAAGAGGATTACAGGGAGCCACCAGCGGTGACAATGGTAAACCTTCTCTTGGATCATGAAGAACCTCATGAGGGCTCCCACCCACCCTGAATGTTTTACTTCTGTTAGGACCACCAAAACTGAGGCAATGGGGAAGGGGCAGGTACAGAGCAGTCCAGAGCTAGGTTATGAGCTGGAGCTCAACAGGACACCCAGGCATGCAGCTGTAGCAGCCAACACTTCCATAAGAAGTATGACAAGGATGGCAAAGCTTTGCTTGTGCCCTGGATGATCCCTTGTGGCACCTTGTGCTTACCATCATTACAAAAATCCCTTTGTTGAGAGGCTGGTAGGCAGCATGATGTAATGTAGGTTCTGCCACTAGAATCATAGAATGGTTTGGGTTGGAAGGCACCTTAAAAATCACCTAGTCCAATTCCCCTGCCATAAACAGGGACACTAGACCAGGTTGCTCAAAGCTCCATCCAGACTGGCCTTCTGGCCAACTTCTAGGGTTGTGGCATGCACAACATCTCTGGGCAAGCTCTTCCAGTGCCTCACCACTCTCACAGTATAGAATTTCTGCCTAATACCTAATCTGAACCTACCTGCCTTCTTTCAGTTCAAGGCCATTACTAATTGTCCTGTCACTAGAGGCCCTTGTGAAATGTCCCTCTCCAGCTTTCTTGTAAAGCCCCTTTTGTTACTGGAAGGTGCTATAAGGTCTTCACAGAGTTTTTTCTTGTCCAGGCTTAACAACCCCAACTCTCTCAGCATGTCTTCATAGGAGAGGTGGTTCAGTCCTCTGATCATCTTCAGGGCCCTTCTCTGGACTTGCTCCAGCAGGTCCATGTCTTTCCTATGTTGAGGGCCCCAGATCTGACAATAAAAGCAGAACCTGTGCAGCACCTCTGTGCAGGAGGCTCTGGCTGGCTTACTGGTTGACTACACATGGGCCAGCCAGAACCTGCAAAGGAGAAAGCGTGTGCCCAGCCTGGAGAGGAAAGAAGCACCTTGTATTGATGGAATCCAAATCTCCAGAACATATTGGCACCCCTGCTCTTCCCGAGGGAGTTTTGTCTAGGTGGCTTTGGAGAGGTCACAGTGTCTATGGGTAAAGGGTCCAGCTGCAAGGTCTTCTCTGTTAGGACTCAGGCAATAAGTCAAAAGAAGGGGCAGCTAGGAGTGTTCTGCCACACAGGAACAGCACAGAGTGAGGTGAAAATATTCTTGTGCTTTTGAGAGTTGTCTGAAAAGGAATTGGAACTGCACAATGAAGAGTGAAAAACAATGCTGCTAATGAATCAATGCCATATATATATATATTTATGGAGTGTTTTCTATACATGCATACACATATATATATTAAAACTCCATCAAGGCTGTGGCAGGATTTCTGATAAAAAAGATACTCTTAAGAGGTTTACAGTTCAACTGAAAACATGTTGGACTAATATTATTACAGCAGATCTCAAAACAAGAAGTGTCTCATTATATGTAAATTAAACTCAGTGTTTGATTACACAGAAAAGAAGACCAAATGGGGAAATTAAGTATATTGAAGGGAAATAAACAATTGCATTTTCATCCTGAATTTACAAAATCCTGACAATTTCCTTTCCACGAAAAATCTAACATTTGGAATCATCCTTATGGCTTGCAGCTGCTGGTAATCCCAGGGGAGATGATAACTTTTCCAAAGTCTCCACTTCTGGCTAGCCTGGTTGCAAGTTTGGCTGAAGCTTCTCCTCTGGCAGTGATGTCTAGGAAGAAGAGAGCTGCTGAAGGCTGACGAAGGGCAGTCAGTTACAGGCTGAAGAAAACCCAACCAGGTTGGCTTTGCCCTAGTACAGGGCACTAGGCAAGAAGGCAGAACCTCCCACACTTAAATGAATTATCCTGTGTGAAACATTCCATGGTGGAAGCTATTCAGATCCCATCTCAGGGACATATGGAGTCAGTCACTGTAAAAGATGCCAAACAGGCCTTGAGTGTGTCCTACCTCTGCAGCAATTCTGGGAAAGAAAAGACATTGTTATCCTTAGGCAGTAAGAACAGGGGGCAACAGACTGCTGAGGGCTAAGTGACAAGGCAGTCCCTCCAGAGGCAAAGGATCAACACAGGATGTCCTTTGCACTGAGCCCTGGCACCCACAAATGCCCTCGAGACAGCAGGTCACATGCTATAGGAGGTATGTGATCGAAGCTCAAGACTATGACTCCATAGGGCAGAGATCTCTCCTGAAATAGCTGAGGAAAGGGAGCACAAAACCAGGACCCACTCCTGAGGGTCATGATGAGTCTCACAGAGAACCTTTATGCTTGACTATAAATAAAAATATCTAGATAGCATGGTGAACCATAGTGCCCCAGCTTAGTCTAGTAAGCAGAGGCACTAACAGAATGGAGATGGGGCTGCATAGACTGGAAAACCATGTCTTCAGGCTGTGAACCTGCTCATTGTTCCAAACCACCATCTCCATCTTCCTGATGTTACCTACCTAGTGTAGATTAGAGCTGGAATTTTTCCACCTACTCAGACTATGTTCTCAGCAACATTAAAGCTTCTTGTCCATCTGTACTGAGTCAGTTACCTGCTGTTACCATTACAAAGCTGGATTTTAATGTAAGGGGCTAGATTCCAATGTGCCTACAACGTTGCTCAATGCTCCTTCAAATTATTGAATGACACTTATCTTCTTTTACCAAAAAGTATGTTTAGAAAGTGTTTATTTTTTTCTAAAGAGAAAGTAGTGTCATAAACCAGAAATCCAGATATCCATCATCACACAGGGCACAGAACAGAAGTGTTTACTTTTTGCTATTTTACTTTTTGTTTTGACAGGATGCTGCATCCTAAAATGTCTCCCCTATGTACAAACACTGCAGCAGGAAGCTCAGCAAGCCTTGATGGAGTTCATCTCAACAATGTTCCATGGAAACCTAGGCAGGTTTGCTTGGATTCTTCAGCTAATTGCCTCTCTTCAAGACATTGATGCAGATGCTATTGAAGAGCTCTTCTTCAGGCCCATTCTAGGAGAAGCCACCCTAAATATATTCCTTATAGAAACCCTAGATATCAAGTCAGACTGGCTTTGAAAACAGATGATATCTGAGCTCTCAAATACCTATTTTTGAAGGGAAGAGAGGTTATTATGAGCTAAATAAACACACTTCAAACAAATCATTAGTGCATCTTTCTAAGCCATATTTTTTTTTCTTTATGATGAAGTAACTTTGTAACATTTTAGAATTAAGAGCACAGAAAACTAAGCATTTCATGATTCTGTGTGCTTTCAAAAATCTTTAAAGTATTCAAAGACTGTCCAGGAGCACCAGCATACTTTCCAGTTGTGCTAGGTTCAACCACGTTATTTCTAGTGAGCATTTTTACAGCTGTTTATACTATAAGCTTTTGGCTTTCCAGAAGTTTTGGCTTTCAGGAGCAGGGACAATGGTAAGTTTTACTTAGTTGAAGATGAATAGGTACATAAAAGGCTGGTCAAAGGCAAAATCAGTATAAATCCTTCCTTTTCCTAGGATGTCAG
Organism: Dendrocincla fuliginosa; assembly: GCA_035047845.1. NCBI lineage: Eukaryota > Metazoa > Chordata > Aves > Passeriformes > Dendrocolaptidae > Dendrocincla > Dendrocincla fuliginosa. The sequence continues at coordinate 82,310,114 of JAWWMO010000121.1, read as the reverse complement.
TCCCTGACCCCAATCTCTTTTCTGTTCCACTGGAAACTCTAGTCCTTGGCTGTAACTGCTTGATGGAGGTCCCCTTTACTGTTTTCCTATAGGTTCTTTTCTAAGTCTTGCAGTAAACTGTGGGCATTAAATCCTCCTCCTAATGTTTACAAAGTTCTTCCCTAACTAAGAAATTGAACAACATGAACCAAAAACTTGTTGACTAGACAAAAGCCGTTGTTCAGGATTGTTTCCAGGATAGCAATAACAAAGGCTGAAAGCTAGTGTGTCATGCCATAAACAGCGAAACAAATGTAGCCCAGTTTCCCACATATTTAAGGCTTTTTCCCTTAAACCCTCCCTACACTCTTTTATAATTACCCTCACTACCCTCCAAACAGATGTCAGATGTTCCTTGGACAGCAGAAATGCTAAAATACGGTTTCCTACAGATGTGTACAATCTGTTCCTCCATCTCTCACTGAAAGAGTTCCATGTCTCCACCTCCAAGTGCACTAGGGCATTCCCCACAACATCTTGCTGTCTTCTATCTGTCTGGCTGAAGAGGAGGCAGCATGTGTGTGGTGCCTGGTCATCTGTCAGGATAAGAAAAACATTGAGCTTATACTTTAACTATAGTAAGGGAAACTGTTTGTATCCCTTACCTGTTCCCTTCCTCTGCCAGTGGTTTCCATGAAACTTAGAGGAATTAATTTCTGAGGTTTTTCAGTAGGGGGTCCAATCTAGTTTTGTTTGTCAAGGGGGCTCATATTCACCAAATGGAGACTGACAGACAGACAGGAGGACCAAGAATAGGACAACTTCATCTACACTTCCTTAGAATGTCAAGCTAAAATCGTAAGAAAGAGAACTTGTATGTATATACAAATGCACATCAACAGAGATGGATGTTCAAAGGACTTTCTTTTAAAGTCAACCAAGGAAAAAAGAATTTTAAATAGTAAGAGTTTACCACTTACCAGTTTTGGCAAAAAACTACACCCTTTTTTCTCGCTTTTGCAATTGAGGAATAAATTGTAGAAATAAGGGGCAAAAAGCAAACCCCAAACAAGACGAACCAACTGAGCTCCTGGGTACTAGTGATCATGGAAATAACAACCTCTACAGACAACATAGCTCACCTTCCTATGTTAAAAGTTAACTAAACCTTGAAGAAGTAAAGCTTTTTAGACTGATATTTTCAATGTAAAGCCCTCAGAGTAAAAATTTTCAGTAGGGTTTATTTTTTTGTTGAAGTTGTTCAATAGTATTGCCATGGATCAATTGGTGCACGGTAAGAGGATATTCCGTTATTAATTCTCTACTCTTAAAATTTAACCAAGCAGTATACATCCAAAAATGGTATTTGGTATGGACAATATAATTTGGTTGTAGACATACAAGTTTCTCTCACTCAAACACCTCCCACATCCTAACAGCTTCTGCCTCTACATGAGGTGCTCCACTTGCACAATGAAAGTGCAGTGCAGGCCAGAGTGGAAGGAGCAGGACCCAGCTGGCCTTGCACATGCAGCAACTTCTGCAGCAGGAATGGGAAGAAGATCCCTGCTCTGATCTCAGTGCTGCCATTGCTGGTGTGAAGAATGCAGAGAGGGGAAGCAATACCCTCCGCTTAGTGGGAAGAGGGAGGAATTTTAGACAGAGGCAGAAAACGAAAACATGTAAAATGAGAAACAGTCACAGGGGCTTAGAGAGAGGAGCAGCAAAGGAGATCAAAAAAGGCAGGAGAGAGGGACAGAACCAGCTTATGAATAGAGCTCATTTCTATGTAGAGTCCAGCTTCCTTTCATAAGCCAAAGGCCTGCTTAGTGACTCACCAACAACCTAAACCCAGGCCACTGAGAACATACCAGACAGTCTCCACTCATAGCTTTACTTCTTATCAAAACCTACTTCAAGGTCTTTGAATTTATAAGGTATACAATGGCTTCAACTCAACTCTCTTTGAACTAGAGGGCACAATGCCAACAAGTTCCCATGGCTTAGCTCACCTGGAAGACAGTGCTGTATTTGGTGACGACTCTTTTAGCCTGGTTTGTGTCTACAGAACCAGTCATCTGAAAAGAATGCCTAACGCTCCATGGTGAAGATCACGGCCAATAGCCTGAGTTTTCAAGATGACTTTACCTTCTACCATGAAGTCAAATACTAGGCTTCAGAGGGAACTCCCACAAGATCTGATACTCATGGACCTCACCTCACTGTGCTCTGAGTATGAGATTCAACAGATCTTTAACAAAACACTTCTTTAGCACATATGCAATTAAAAGAACTCATAGAGCTAATGCTCTGTGTAACCAAACATTCCCCATCTCACAGACCTGATCACAGAAGGAGCATGAGTTGTAATAATCATTTGCTCCTGTCTAGTTGAGGACAGAGTAAGAATCTGTATCTACCGTAAATAGACTTCATATGAAGGTGGAGGCTGTGTGAGTACAAGAAACAGGCAGAAACAGGAGAGGTGAGGGATTGTGAGCAAAGGTTAGGACCAAAAGCTGGAGTTCTCCCACACACAGCACAAGACAGCCTTTAGAAGCCAAAGGAAATAATGCACTGGAATAAAGAAGCAGAGACAGAAATCAACAGAAAGCAAAAGGAAGACAAGGAAAGAAATCCCTGCTTCTGGAAAAAAAAAAAAAAAGAGAGAGACAGAGATGGAGAGAGGAACAATGAGGAGAAAAAGCTTTGTCACCACTTCTTTTATTTTCTGGAACTGAAACAAGAAGTACTGTTCCTTCAGCTGTGAAATCCACCAACAAAGTACGTGTATCCATCCCCCTCTAGTGCCCAGGAGATGACAGTATTGCCATCACCTTGAATGCGAGTTTAGCTGATGGAAACCTGCCAAATAAACTACCTAGCACTGGTGATGACCCAGGCAGAGCTTTCACTCAGAGGCACCGCTTCTCTTCCAGTTGTTGACTTGTTCAAAACAGTGTATGACAATATTTTTAAATTGTTAGAAGAAACTTACATTTGCAAAATCAAGAATGAAAAAGTGAATTCAATTTTCTTGTGAAATCTTACTCCAGGCTCCTCCTGAATATTATCATAAGCTCTTTTAAAGATGTGATTACAAACACCTGTGGTTTCCCCTCAGGACTCCCTGCCTTACTTGGGGCAAAGAATGGCTTGTGCTGTGGGAATTTGTTATGAGTGTGCAATGGAGTAACCTGCTGTCAGCTAAGGCTCAACTGCTTTTGTTGCAGCACCTACATTGCAGAACCTGGATTAAAATTGATCTACAGTGACAAAAGCGATGCTCCTACAGTTAAATGGGACAAATTAGACCTTATAAAGTGTGGGCCAGCCACGTAAATTCAAGTGGCATTATTCCAGAGTGGTATTGTCCCAGAAAAAGGCTGCTACTAATAGTGTTAACTGGAGTAAAAGTTTTTTGTTTGTCACAGTGGGAAACACAAGGCCTGGGAAAGAGCGGTTTGCAGAAGTCAATAGGCTCTCACAGTTGCAATCCAGGTCACAACAGGCTGTGTCTCACACTTCCAAAATAACACATAGTGTTGTAAGCACTGAAAAAGCATTCTGCACACCCAATGTGCAGGGAAGCTTTCAACAACTCTAACTCTGACACTTTCATTCCTCCTTTACAATATATGGTAATAATATTGCCTTTTTTTTGTGACACATCTTTGAAGACATTAATTGATGTTTGTAAAGAGCTAACAAATACTGTACTTGAGCACCTTAGAAAGTCCCACTGAAAATTAATAAATTCAGTATTCTTGCTATATTCAACAGCATGCAGAGGCTTACACATTACAGGGATAGGAAAAAAAGAGAAGATACTGAAGAGTAAGATTTAGTAAGCACTGAGCAAGGCAGTGATTCTGTGGCAAAAATAGTATGCCATTTGCTATGGTGGGATTCACCTTGCAAGAGAGTCACTTGCACTCTCTCTAGAGCACAGAGAGAGGGGCATGCTCTGAGGGAGGTATGCTTCCATTTTCTCAGACACCTACCTTAGTTTTGGATGAACCACATTATGAATTGCTTTACCTCCATCTATTGATACAGCTAAGCGGACCACTTGACTATTTGCGATTCATTGCCTGACTTTCAAATGGTAAAAGTGAGATTAATCCCACCTGTGACATATGCAGAAGTGGTCTGGATCTGGTTTGCACCTACAATATTAAATGTAACATCTTCTTATTAACATTAGAAGCATCCTTGGATTTGCCATCCTGGTCTTCTTTAAACAGTAGGTTTTAGACTTGTTCTTTCAGCTAAACGTGTATTTCTAATTACAGAAACCTGACACAGGCTTAGAAACAAAGATAATTCTCTGATTTTATTCACCTGCCCTGAAATGACTAAGAAGACACATATAGGACATTCATAAATCTATGTCTTATCTATATCAATATTTCTATGTGCTTGTTTTGTTTGGTTTTGGTTTGGTTTTTTTTGTTTGCTATTCTTGTGGAATGCCTTTATTACTTCCTTTGTAGAAACAAAGGTATTTAATTCAAAACCTAAAATTTCACTTTTGCTAGAAAGCACTTACAAGTCATACTCTCAGTCTTATACCTAATTTTATTTGCAGACAGGCCACTATTGTAGGGAATGGGTATGTGAAAATGCAGTTCTGTACTTCACATTAATGTAGGCACACAAGAAAACAAACATATGCCCCATTTCTATCACAGATCCACTGATAAAAGCAGCCTAACTCAGGGGGAAAAATGCAGACAAGTTTTTATAATAAATATACAGTCTAAAGAAGCTTCAGTTCCTTTAACAATGAAAAAAAAAGAAGGATCTAATTGAAGCCAATCTTACCAATTGTACAGAAATCCTCAATCTTTCCCAGTAGGCCAGGAAAGAGGAGGGTGAGTCAGTAGTTCAGTTTTGCTTAGGCTTGTTATCAACTGCTGTCCTTATGAGGTTGTGATTTGGAAAGTACAAGTTGTCATTCTTCCTGTGTTTTCTCTGTCTCTCTCTTTCTCTGCCTGAGGGGGTAGCAGAAATGTTGCAAGATGAAGCACTCCACACCTCAGCTAAGATAAGAACATCTTCATCAAAGGAAGACATGGCCACAGCTATCTGCTAGCAGGTAATCTCAGGAGCCAAGAATGTAAAGCTTCAAGTAGCGTGGGAATGGTCCCATTCCAGTCACAGCGGAAACAGTGCGACCCACGCACGTTCACATAACCATAGATTTTTACTAGGACGGCAAAATGGAAATTCAGTGTGAAAAATAAAGGTCTTGTTTATGCACATGACCATACAGTGAAGGGTCTAATAATCTTTCCCTACTAGAATCTTATTAGCAATTAAGAATAATCTGCCATACATCTATAACAGACAAACATTTGCTTCCAAATACACAAACATCAATCAGTGTATTGGTACACAACTTGATGGAGTAGATGGCTGTGCTCACTGCAGCATGAGCAGGGGGTTGTACATTTGTTGAGGAGCAATGCACAACACGAAGTATGATGACAGACAAGGAAGGGATGCTCTAACCAGGAGGAACCATCTCCACTGTGCAGTGTTGTCTAGGAACTCAGCAAAACAGAGGGGAGGGCAATCAAAGATGTAAGAGTAAGGTGTCACTACTGGTGACATGCTACACAGCATTGGTGTATCACACTAGTCTGCCCCCAAACACCACACTGTCACACAGGAGTGACCAGAGAGATGGTGCACGTGGCTCCTGAGCATGCTGCTATGGTACCCTGGATGGCAGATATTGTTACTACATTTCTTCTGGGATCTTAAGTCCCCTCAACCCTGCTACATCAGCTTGTACAGTCCCTCCACCCCTAATCTAAGTAGTTTTCACACTCCTCTGAGGCACCGAACGTGTGAGCCCTGCACAGCCTTCTGAGGGTGTATGGATAGGTGTGGACTCCCTCGCCCACACTCCAAGTTAGGCAAAAGCAAGCCAGTTCAGATCTGAAAGTCATGTATTTGCACAGATTTAACAACTTGGGTACAGCCCTGGGCCACTCCAGATACACAGATTCCAGAGGTGGGTGGCATCCAGTTGGCTTGGAAAGTGAGTGAGGCAAATATGTGTCTGTCTGCACCTGTCCTGGTCAATATATATGAGTCAATAGCATCATTATTAGGAAAATAAGATTAGGGCGGGGACAAGAAAGGTCCTCCTACAACATCCAATCTGGTCTCACTCATCATGGATATCGATCTTCTATGTGATTGCATCCCAAAACTTATCAAGCTCCACCTCATGATAATCTAGGATGTGTTTGCATATTCTATGCATAATGGGACAGAGCCTCCTGATCTGATGGTTAGAAACTTTCTAATTCCAGAACTTCCTAATTCCAATTCTAGATTATTAACAACTATTATATGCACATTCTTTCTTGTACCAATATCAGTTCAAATAGCTTTTCTTACTCAAGGTGTTCATCCAAGACATTGATAGACAACAGCTGTGTCCCCTATCCATCTGCCTCTGTTAGCCTCTCCTGTCATCCCTACTCTGATAGTTTTCAATTTCTGGTCCACATCTCATTCTCTTGTTTTGGAGTGATGATCTAACATTATGCTCATTTGACCTGCTTGAGTCAGAGGATGAATCTCTTTGTTACAGAGGTGAATTTCAGATTCGCTCCCATCTGTTCTCTCCTTCACCTGGCGGTCATTTTGTTTCCTCTTCTATGTCAGTATCATATATGGCTTCACTGCTTTTTCTGAGACTCCACCTTTTAGCTATCTCTATCATATCTTCCTCTCCTCTGTTGCAACTGGCTTCCCTAATTTTCTCTTTTGCCATTCCATCATCTGCCTGCTTTTTCACATCACTTTCCATTAGTGTAAATTCATAATTCATTTCTCAAACTATTCTTCTCTATCAGTCTTTTTTTTTTTTTTTTTTTTTTTTCATTCTGCAACTGCATCCTTCTTTCTTTCTCACCCTTCAGGTTAGTTTCCTAGGTACCAGCCTTAAAGAAAGGATGAAAATTCTCAGACCTCCTCCTACAAATTGCTACACAAGCCACCCTTGATGTTGTTTGGTTTGGGCAGGTAAAGCACTGCTTGCAAGAGTAATTTTTCCTTTGGCCTTGCCTGTAACAGTCTTTCACAAGAAGCTGAATGTGTGTAGTCGTAGGCAGCAGCTTTGACAATACATATGAAACCATCAGTAAGTCTGGTACCACCTCCTGGCACATTTGAAGGAAAACAACCCTAGGCATTCTTCTACTGCAATGTAAATCTTGCAGACCAGAGCAAAACCACTCCTGTTTTCTATCTCATTCTCCTTCTTGTTATCATCTTCTCAGCATGCTAGGGAAAGTGTACTAAGAAAGCATGCTTCTTTCTTTCCATTAATCTCACTTCTGGGTGATGTGAGAAGCCTAACAGAGAAGACAGAGTAAGGTGTTAGAGAGCATGAGTCTTCATAAAGTCATCATATGCCTCAGAAATATACTTGGTTCTGCTGATCTCCTGAATATTTACTTTTCCAGCTAACCTGCTTTTACTGTGCTGCCTGAGATCCCCTTTTCAAAGGAAACTGTTTTCATTCGTTAATCTGAGTTAGTTCAGACTAAGGTTTTTCTCCTGTTTTACAGTGAAGGATTATCTCTTCTTTGCACTCTGAAATATATGTAGGTTACTCAGGGATCCTCAAAAGAAAGCAATGGAAAGTACAAATTTACAGTTTATTACACAGGCAGTTCCAGAAAAACAAAACCAAAGTGTTTGACGCTTTCTCTGAAAAGGTGATGCAGAATAGAGATAAGTTATTTCTTTTTGTACTGAAGCAGATAATTTTTCAAGTTCTTGTCTTTATTACATTCACCTCAGCAAGTAGGTGGAAGATGCAAAAACCTGCAAAGGGGGCTGAACTTTGTCCTCTTGGACGCAGCTCAGGAGAAATCAAAAAAATGTTTGCGTCCACATTTTCAGGCAACAGTAAATTCTAAAGAGGATCAAGTATGACTGAATCTTGTTTAGGTCCTTGCATTCTCAAAATATGCCAATATCTCAGAACACATTTATCCTCTTCGTGGAAGACTTTCACATCTGTTCATAAAACAATGAAAGGATGAAAAGCAAAAATGGAAATTTTCAGGATTTCTGGCTCTGCTGAGTAAGCAGCTCTTGACATTTCTGATAAAACTGTGAAGAACATAAGGCAAACAGACTGGTAACAGATTTTTCCTAGCTTCAGGCATGAGGTAACCCAGGCTTGAATTATGTAGACTGGAAAGACCTTTCCTTTCTGGAGATCCGAATACTTCATACTACTTATCTGTGGTTTTAAAAATATAAGGCACAATAAGTGATCAGCTTGATATTTATAGTTGTTCCTCCCTTTCCCACAAACATAAATAAATTAACTCTGCCCCAGACCGAATCAACAGCCTTAACTAATGTACTGTTAAGCACTCTGAAAACACAGCAGCAGAGATCAGTCCATGTGCAATCCATCCCAGGGCTCACAGTGTGCTGTGGACTCCAGGGGCAAATTGTACCATGCACACAGCTTGCATTGCCTACCTCACTGAATGGCACCTACCTGTTCCCAGCAGAGAGCCTCGACAGCCCCACTGAACACAATCCCCTCTGAGAAACACATTTGTTTAGGGATTCCCATTTTTTATCAAGTCTTTCAAAGAATATTTTTACTATTGAGAGGCCCACAGGGCACCAGAAAAAGTATTGTTTGTTTGGTTTCACACAGGGTCCAAGCTCAACCTCCTAACACACTGCAGCTCCTGTCCCATGATCTCCAGGGCTGTGTTCCATCTTTCCTGGGAGACGCATGATCTACACACAAAATGGTAGATACAGGGTAGGGTGATCTATAGATTGACTGCTGGACTAATCCATTTGGAGTACCAAGACTGCTGTCAGATGCTAAGGTGGACAGCATGCTAAATTAGATTCAATCCTGTTTGGCAGCTTTCTAAAATTTGTATTTATTATTTGTGACTAGATATATATATATAGTTGTGAATCACTGCTGAAGATGACACACCTTTTATACTGACAGTCACGGTGGCCATGGACTGTGATGTGCACAGGCACAGAGTATTTACATTTGGAAGGAATCTGATTTTCTGCAATCCAAGTTAATAGAATCTGTTGCTTAAGTCATCTTGCGGTACCAACATTATTATTGGGTTTGGCATTTTTCACTATAGAAGATCCATGTTTAGATACAGAGTTTCCCACAAGATTGCCCATGTCTGAACTGTGTGGATACAACACAGTGACTAAAACTCAAAGGCTAAGATGAAAAATACAGAATCTAATTCAAGTAGACATGTAGACTTCATAAATACTGGGATTACAACTTGTGTACTTACTGTCAGTGTTCTCAAGCAATGCCAGGGCTGATTGGAGGAACAAAGGATTCCTTGCTTCCAGAGACAATTGCCTGGCACAAAAGAGACACACTGGAACTGTTACTTCTTTCTTTGGCACAAGTTTATTATATAAACATATGGGAAAATCTGCTCTGGAACTTTTCAGTTAAGCACATGTGACAATATGGCACCATTCCTACCAACTAGAAGAGTTTGAGGGAATAACTCTCTTAGAGGCTACTCTTGCAAGGGACTTAATTCCACGTCCATGGGAAATGCTGAGCCTGGGCTTCCTTATCTCCTACAGAGTCACTAATAGTGCAATTAACTTCCCTTACATCAATCATTCAGTGAGTTATTAAGCCAACAAGTCTTGCCCTGTGATTCCTGCCATCTACTTTTCACCAGTGACATCCCCTGCAGTTCTAAAAAAAAAGCCTAGCCCTTACAACCAGTTTAAAGTCAAGGCTCCCAAAAGAATAATAAACTTTCTGGCCTTCCACCAATGCCTACTGAACTAGATTGGCCTAGGGGCTAATTTCAGCAGTCAAATTTAGCCTGACCACAGGCAGGTGAGAAGCAGAGATACAACTGTTGTGATATTTAATTTTTAAAGAACTCCAAGTGGGATGAACATGTCTTGGGTTTTTTTTCCTCATTTCACAAAAGGATTGCACAGAAATGAAATCTCAAGCAGTTTTGATGAAAGCAGTGAGCCCTGCTGGTAAGTCATTTAATAATTAACTAAACAAAGCTCTTGACAGTTCACAGTAGGAAATCTGATTCAAAAAGGGTGGAGAGAACAATCTGATAGATCTGTATTTCAACATATATATTTCATCAAGCAAATCTTTATTGCTCTCTGCCACCTAATGGTATACATGAAAAATTACAAATCACTAAGACAATACCCAATTTATGCTATTTTAATAGACTTCAATGTATTTTTTTTAAATATGGAGAAAGGTCAAGATTAAGGAAAAAAAATGTGAATTACTATTACTAGCTTTCAGTGAGATCTGCCTAATTAGGTCTAAATCCTGGGTGTTAGTGAAGCTGTATTTCTATGTTAAATGGCTGTGCTGCCTATGGGTGCCTCTGAAAACATGTTACAAGATATTCTGTTTATGTGAATTCAACTTAGGCAGAAGTTTGTCTTATACCTATTTGAAGGAATCTTTTCCATGAAAATTAGAAGTCATCAATGCACAACATTGCCACAATCTAGTTGTTTTTTTGAATGAGGCATGGAAATGTTGGACCAGTCTTAGATTTCCCCAAAGCCATATGAATTGCATGAGTGTTAAGCATTGCTGCTTTTACTCGTGATCAATAGAATTTGCAGGTATTCTGTGGTGTTCAAAATCTTTAGTCAAAAGACAATACAGAAAGATATATTCTTTTATGTTAGAATTAAAAATGCATCTAGATATTTTTTTGCTGGGATGAAGAAAATTCATTGGGTGAAGGAATAGTGAAGCAATAATAAATAGACAACCAGCTACTTTATTTAAAGATTGCTGCAGGTGGGTGGCTGCCTTGGTGCAGACACCGATGCCACACTGACAGAAGCATTAGAATCTGAATATGATCCAGTATCTGAAACCTTTTTAAATTAGCCTATGAAAAAAATACCTTGATCATCCTCTAACTGCACGGATGGTCAAACTAAAAGAATTGTGTAGAAGGAAATTCCCTGCCATTTGGATTAAATTTAAGCAAGCTGAAAGCTGAGTATGGGGTTTTGCTTTTAAAATTTGTAGCACAGGTGTCCCTAAAGTATGATCTATTTCTGGATAGCTTTGAACATTCACACCCTGAATACAGTTCTCTTCAATCTTCTCAAGTTTGACAGCAATGAAATGTGGGCCCGGATACTGCACTGAGTTGTGCAGTACTGCTGCTCTGGCTATTGATACTAGTTCAGCAAATGGACACGTAATGCACAGAAATTGATGTTTCCATACTTAAAAGTATGGCATAAGTTACAATTGTATGGCAGGAGAAGGATTTTCACTTATTCACTGGCTGGTGCAGTACAAATTCTGTATATTTAATTTACAGAAATTACTATTAACATTTTGGGGTGAGATTTGTTGCTTTTGTAAGTGATCACAGCTCCCATTGTGGTCAGCAGCTCAAGGTCAGTCAGTGGCAAGGTGAACAGCATCTCAAACACCTATTCAAACCTGTCAAACAAGTTGCTTGGTCCATGGTTATCTCTAGAGCAGCACCTGCCAGCAGCAGGCAGAACACTGTGAAAACCTATTGGGAACTCATGGAATCCAAAGGTGACTTCTTTAGATCACACGACTTACCTAAAGCCATCTAAACTGAGTAAAACTGTATCTTCTGACAAAAGATAATTCATGGATAATGCATTGTTCTTTCTATCTGCTTTTGTAACACATTTCTAACTGTATATGTGATAAGCTTTACAGTTTGTTTTTATTAATTAGAGTCAGAGCTAATGCTATCAGTCTGAATAAAATAAGCAGATAGTGATCTAATAAAAATCATAGCACAAAAATACAGAATTATGCTTACCTATGGAGGATGAAACAGCTCATAAAGGTAGCTCCCTTAAACAGACATGGGAACTGCACTGTGCTCTTGGGGAGCATATCAATGACTATGGGGAAACAGCAAGTGGGTCCTGGCAAAGGTTGATCAACCAGTTTTTAATTTCCAATGAACATGGCTGTACTACAAGCAGACATCAAAACTGACCACTGTCCTGTAGTATATTATCAAAATATCAGAGAGGTATTCCAGCATATTTTATATATGATCTGATGGATGGATATGTTCTATCCCAAAAATCCTGAATACAGGACTTCTGTATATCTGCTTTTTGAACAATATATATGAGGGATCCACCACTCCACTTGTTTCTGCATCTGATTGAGATTTTTTTGGCATACTTCCCTCAGTGGTCAAATAGCAGTTCTCGCTTACTACCAAAAAACAACAGATATTTTAGAACTGCAAGGTATTAATAAGATTATTTCAGTATGACTTCATTCAGTAGTTTTTCTATCAAGACTGTAACTTTTGTTTGAGCTATAGTACATCTTCTATAAAGAAATCTAGTTATTATATGAAGAATGGAAGTGATGAGAATCCAGAATGTTCTCAGGTAAATTGTTCCTACATTTAACTATCCCCAGGACAGAAATGTGAACCTTATTCCTTGAACAAATTTGACTTCATTTGACTTTTTATGCATTAGAATTACGAGCTGTCAACTATTAGAAATCATTTCCCTGGACAGGTACTTCTAGATTGAGTCACAGTAGAAAATAGAGTTAAATATGCTCTGTGGTTTCAAGGCAATTAAAACTGATTGAATTAAATAGAGAAGAGTGGGATTCTCTTCCCATAATTATGAAACACTTATAAAAAAAGCTGAATAACATCTCTGTGGATAGACACCATTGTTCCTACCCTTGATTCACTTAATGTTATGAATTACTCATGTAATTTTAAAATAGGACTGTCTTCAACTTGAGAGCGATCATTCTGGTGCAGTGTTTAAAAACTAAAAAGCAATTGGGGATGCAAGGCACTGTTACTATTCTAGACTGAGTGGGGCGTACTGTCTTACCACAGAAGTGGGTCATATGGCAGAAGTAACTGGGTGATTGCTGACCTTACATGCAAATGAGTAGAAACTACTCCATTAAAGCTTCTTTTCTTTTTTAGTCTGCTGTCAGCTTATATAAAAATTTTGAGAGATTTTGGATAGAAAAGGAGACATGGAACCATATGTTTATGGCAGAATCCAATAGCTGAGGTTGCTCACAATTAGATGATGTCAGTCAGAGGCAACAACATGGACTTTCAAGGAGTTACATCTGATTGATGCTGGCATAAACATGGGCATAATCTTGTCCACGTCAGTAGGGTCTGCAATCATCAGCAGAACATCATTAATTGCTCTGCATGATTATTCAGAAATAACAGTAATCATTGCCAGAGTTTTTAATGGTTGTCAACAACATTAAGAGTGTGCATAATGACTATACACAGATGGGGAATGTGGATGATTTCAGCTCTTAAATGTCTGGTGCATAGATTTAACAGAAGTGACCCTAAGTGAGTGAACAACTTCCAAACGAGAAAGCTGTCTTCAAAACGTAATTGAAGTTGCTTGAATATCATAACATATACCAGCAACAACATGGATATAATTATTACCCCATCAGAGCTAGAAAAACATGAATACTGGAACTCATCTTTGCTAACATATTGGTCAGCTAAAGTACATTTGGATAAACCTCTTTGATTGCCCATTTCCCTTTTTTAGTACCAGTGCAAATACCCAAGGCCATGTGGACAAACCATCTTTGTACTCAAAAGGCAATATAGGTGTTAGTATCTCTAGAGACTTTGTTCTCTTGCGCCTAGGTCTGACTAGCAGGTAAACACATCTTACTAGAGATATTTCTTCTTTCCACACTTCCATCATAATTGCTGTAACTTCCCCTGTATGATACTGGGCCACATTTTTTTCCCTTTCAAGTTCCATATATCACCAGGTGTAGCAGACAACAGTCACTGCACTAAGACATGAAGGAGTATCTGCCTGCACTAAAACCTGAAAAATTTCCTGGAATATCTGGCCAAGGTCATCACCACAGTTTAGAAATAACACAGCATGGTAAATACTAACTGTACATAACCCAAATATATCTTACAGTTTATAGTGTGAGTTTAGCAATTCACAGATCCAACTACTGACAGTAACAGATGACAGACTTACATGTAAAGCAATTCCTTTCTATACTATTATTCTCCATTTGTAAGTTTTGCAGATCTGGCCACAATGATGTGCAATAGAGCTAAATCCCTCTTACTCAAATACACTGCTTTCTGAAAGAAATGCAACTCTTTGAATAGTAAATTTGAATATTTGTGATCTCTTCCACTATTAGCCATACAAATAAATGGTTATATATCATTTGGTGGTTATGATGTTTGCTAGGTACTAAACTTTTTCAAACATCTATGCTTTGTCTTCCAGTGAACTTGGAAGCAATCTCAACATTTGACATTTACACTCCTCTTTCATTAAAAAGGTTGCTTTTCTATTGTTTACCAAAATTCTCACCCCCTTTAGAAACTTAAATAGTATGTTGCTTCCATGGAATATACTGGCATATGTTAGAACTTGTTTGATCCCATGATCTTGAGTGCTTTTTCAGCAGTCTTTAAGGATCAGGGCATGTTAAACAGCCAGTGAAATGTCTCCCCACATAGCAGCAGGATTAAGCCTTTTATTTTGCACAAATCTCAATGATTAAGAAATTCTAAATCAACACAAAACCTTATTTTTTCACAAAATACATAATGAAACAATAGTCTTCACCAAAATGGTCCTGTGGTCATTACAGGGATATTCAGTAATGGCTTGGAACTCAGAAAAAAATGTAATCATAACAGTGATATACATTTCATGTTAGATATGAGATCTCATATTTCTGCATTTAAAATATGGCCCTATTCAGGAAGGGTTGAACCCTGTCATTTGAAAGAGGTGATGCCATATGCACATCATTCTAGTTTCTAGTCTTTTTCTCTGAGGCAAGGTTTTGAGATACAGTTCTTGGAGTAAAGTAAAAATGCTAATCGGTATGGTCAGCCTTATTGGTAACACCAACACAGACAACTCAAAGGGGCTGGTCACATGTGTTGGAGGTTGCATGAAAGGGGCTGATGAAGAGGCATGCAAATGGACAAGATGTGAAGCACTGACAAAAGGGAAAGGATTGATGTGGAGGCAACTAAAAGGTGGCAATGACAGACATATGGAGGAAGAAAGGCTGCAGAAATAGGGCAGGAGGATTCACCTGGATGATGGGAACATCTGGAGAAGGCATGTGAGTTGGTAATGGTGGTAAGAGAACATTAAAAGTGTTTTTATAGGACAAAGAAGGGTTTTAAGAGACAAGAGTGGGACAGGTAATATCTGCAGGTCTGTGAATTCTTTTTCTCCCTCCAGGCCGCCTGCTGGGGTAGAATTTGAGGATTTCAGATGCTTGCAAAGGGAGCCTAGAATTAAAATGGGGAGAGTCTATTTACAAGAGCATGCAGTGACAGAGAAAGGGGAAACAGATTCAAAGTGAAAGAGAGCAGATTTAGATTAGATGTTGGGAAAAAAACGCTGTACTGTGAAGGTGGTAATGTGCTGGCACAGGTGGGGGGTGCCCCGTCCCTGGAATTGTTCCAGGCCGTGGCAGGGGTGTTGGTACCATTCCGTATTTAAGGTCCCTCCTGTTAGAAAGAGTTGGGGTTTTGCTGAAGCCAGAGCAATTCCATGGGCAAAGAGGAGAAGAGGGAGAAGGGGATGTTTCTGGCCGTTGGGATTTGGGGTGGTTTTAACCTGTTCTTCGGGCCTTTTTGGGGGGTTGGGGGTCTCGGGCAGGGAGGCGGATCGGGCCAGGCTGTGAGCTCCCTAGTGCGGACCCATGGGAACAGAAGCAGGGACCCCTGGGCGGGACACGGTATAAAAACCTCTGGTTCTGACTGGCCTCTGTCTCCTAGGCCAGAGGGGACACACCAATTCAGCTGAATTTGTGAAATAAAAAGTTTAGCTTTGCTTCGAAGACCTTGTCCCCTTCTGAGTTTTGCTGGTAAGTGTGAGCACTCTCTCGCACTCCCAGCCCACATTTCCCGATTTTGGGATGGCCTCACGAGCCCGGCCCAACAAACCCCAACCGCTCCCGCCCCCCGCAGGCCGCGCGCCGCCGCCGCCGCGCACGCTGGTGATGGCGAAGCCGCTCTTCTTGCGGCTCATGGGGGCGGCGGCGGCGGGAGGAGGAGGAGGAGGAGGAAGGACAACATGGCGGGGCCGGGCCTGGACCCGGTACCGGCGGAGGCCGCCGCACCCGGAAGTGGCGGACGGAAGTGACGTAAGGGGGCGCGTTAGGGGCGTTACGGAAACCACGCCCCTTTGTAAACCACGCCCATTAAGAAAAACCACGCCCCTTTACGTCAAACACTGCCTTTCACATAAACCACGCCCCTCCACATAAACCACGCCCCCTCACAAGCATGCACCTCAGAGAAACCACGCCCCCCTTACAAACCACGCCCCTTAAACAGAAACCACGCCCCTTTGTCGAAAGCTACGCCCCCTTAAATGTCCCTTTACAGAAACCACGCCCCTTACAAACCACGCCCATTCACAGAGACCACGCCCTATTTGCAAAACACAAAACACGTGCAAATAAACCAGGCTGCCTCATAAACCGCACTGCTTTTACAGAAAATACGCCCCACTGTAGACCACGCCCCCTTCACATAAACCACGCCCTTTGCACATAAACCACGCCCTTCACAAACCACCCCATAAACCCCCACCCTGTTTACAGAACCCACGCCCCTTTTACCGAAACCACGCCCAGTCACACAAACCACGCCCACACAGAAAGCCACTCCCCCTGGCCACGCGATTAGTAAAGCCACGCCCATATAAACCACGCCCATATAAACCACGCCCATATAAACCACGCCCACAAACCCACTCTCCCACAGGCCACGCCTTTAATAAAGCCACGCCCACCACAAAGGAGCCCCGCCCACCCGAGTCACGTGCTCCGCCGCCCCGCCATTGTGTCCCCCGAGCCGCCAGGGGGCGCCGTGGCGGCGGCGCCGCGTCCCGGACGCTGCGTC
>JAWWMO010000121.1:82260335-82293020 GCA_035047845.1 Dendrocincla fuliginosa | reverse complement strand
CGCCAGGCCGGGCCGGGCCGGGGGGGTTCCTGCGGTGCCGCCGGTAGCGCTGCTCCTCCCGAGCCCGGCGGCGCGCACAAAGGGCACCCTCCCCTCGCCCCACCCCACCCCACCACCCCCAACCCTTCCGCAGCGCAGCCCCCTCCGCCGGCGCTCAGGTGGGGCTGGCGGCGGGCGCGCGGAGGGAGGGAGGAGGGCGAGGCGTCCGGCGGGGCCGGGGGGCCCGGCATTGTTGGGCAGCCCGACAACAAAGAGCGGGGCCGGGCCGGGGTACGCCCCGCGGGCCGCCCTCGACCCCGCTCTGCCGCCGGGTCCGCCCCGACGCCTCCCTGGGGGTCGCCACCGCCCGGGCGGGACGGGGCGAAGGGAAGGAGGGGGGGAGGGAGAGACAGACAGCAGGGTGGGCGCTCCCCGCCGCCGCCCCCCAGGCCGCCGTGCCCCGCAGGGCGCTGCTCGGCCTCGGCACGGCCCTGCGACCCCGCCGTGTCCTCGGCGCCTCCACCCCGTGTTTGCCGCGGGAGTCCCGGGCTGGCGGTGGGAAGGCCCCCGCGGGCCGCTGGCTGTGCCTCGGGGTGAAGTGTTTTGGGCTGTCAGTGCCAGCGCCGCCGGGCCGGGCCCTCCTGTGCTCGGACCCCGCGGCCTCCCCCGGCTCAGCCGTGGCGCTGCCGGCATAGCCCGCTGCCTGACACCCACCCCTGGCTGTCACACCACGCTTAGGCCATGAGTGTGGTAATAAACCTGCCACGAATAAAGCCCGCGGTGCGGTGAAAGGTTCGAGGTCATCCCCGCGGTCACATGGTTGAGGGTAAACACGGATCACTTGGGAATGAACAGCGCGGGGTGAAAGTTGCTGTTTTGACTTAATATTTGAGATGCAGCCCTGCAGAGGAGTGGTGCCGTGTTCACCTGGAAGCAGCCGGGCTGCTGCAGAATAGCTGTTCCTCTCACATCAAAGTTACTGTCCCTTAGAAAGGTGTTGCTTAGTTGGATTACCTTGGCATTGCAACTCAGGGATGGCTGAGAGTTCTCTTGGCCATTTCTGTTAGTGATGAGGAGGTACAGCCGCCCAGGGTGTCACAGAATAAAGCTTGTGTGCTGCAGGTCCCTGCTTGAGGTCATGGTGAAGAAGCTGTAGCGTGGCAGGCCAGTTGTTGCCATTTACTAATAGAGAACTAATTCCTGGTGAGTTAAAACATACTTTGAAATTCCATGAAAAGTAGGGAACGTGAAATAAAATTATGCCAATACTGATTCTAATAGTGTTGAGATAATGCTTTTCCAATGTCACAGTTCAAATCTGAAGGGCACGATTAGTTCCACCTTTCTTGTGACAGCTGATGTGAAGGCCTGTTTTATAGGCAAAAGAAGTAGGTCAGAACTGTCAGTGTAAGGAGTTTCTGATAGTTGCTTAAATAATAGGTGTTTATTTAGAAGGATTGTATGTTGTGGAAAAGGTAGCCTAAGTACCAATATAGATGACTTGGGAAAGGGAGAAACAGTTGCCGTTTTCCAGCTTTCCTTCCCTTGAATTTGTAGATTTTTTTTCATTGTAACTTTCATATAATTTAAACAGTTCCCATAACAATTAATTTTTTTTTTTTTGACATTTTCCTCTTAAAGGGCCATGTAAAGTGCTCAGGCACATGGTGTGACTCCTGGGGATGGTCCTATGCAGAGCCAGGAGTTGGACCTGATGATCCTTGTGGGTCCCTTGCAACTCAGCGTATTCTGTGATGTGAAGTTACCAAGCACAGGAATGTGTAGGAATGCAACTACTCAGCTCTGGTGTGGCATGAGTCTTTTAATAAAAAATACTAATATTAATTAACAGTTTAGGAGGAGGGGAAGCTGAATGTTTGTTGAGAGGTACTGTAGCTACCGTAATCAGAATGTTGTTTCTCTTTCTGAATTCTAACACCTGTTGTGTTTGTCTGGAATCTACATCCAACAATCTTATTTATTTTTTTCTTTTAACATGCTGTGTGTGTTGGTAGGTAGTGTTCTCCTGGGCTGTGGCTTACAGTCATGACTTAGAGGTTTTGCTGGTTAAAGATTTAGCAAATGTCAGCCAGGCAATTTCTTATTCATTCAGTTTCTTTTAGGGCATTATGTTATTTCCTTGGAGATTCTGAGTTGGTCACAATAGTGGGGATTGGGCTATTTCGGTCCGTCTTTGCTTTCAGGCTCTTTGTTTTTCCCTGCAATGCTGGAATGAAGAAGGGCACTCTGATAGCCTTTCTTGGTTTGAAGGTTTTCTTTCAATTTCAGTTCAAGGTCAAAGATTTTAAGGCAGCGGTATGATGCGTTTACTTTACTTCAGCACCAAGTTTCTTTCTTTGAAGTATAGATTTGATGCTTCTGACACTTTCACTTTCTAATTGCAATACAGAGAGCAGGCCAGTGGTCTAGGTAACTTTTAATAGCAATAGGTGTCTGTAAAGGGGAAAGGCTGGAGCTTTAAAAATGGAATTAAAGAATGATGAAATAAGCTTAATGAAATCTGTTGAATTTTTGCAGAACATCCCAGTCCTCAAAACAATAATACTTTGGTTTCTTCCTTTGAAAAAATGGTTGTGTTAGTCATTGTTCCTGGTGTTTGACTGAGCATTGCAAAGCTGCATTTGCTCTAGCTAAGAGCACAGTTTTTTGAAAAAAAGGTTGCATGTGGTGTAGTAGAATTATAGTCATTGGAATTGCAAAATATACCATGCTCAATCCCATCTATTCCATAACTGAAGTTTATTCAGGAAATTAATCTTGGGTACTCCTAACAGGGATCTTGGTTTTGATGGTTAACTTAAGTTTTCAGTCATCTTTGTACAAGTATTTTCTAATGTACTGTGTGTTTTGAACCAAATTAAATTGCTAAATGATCACTTTCACACAGGACAGACTCAGAAGATGAATCTCTTCCAATCCATAACAAGTGCCTTGGACAATGCTTTAGCCAAAGATCCAACTGCAGGTATCCTATACTTGTTAGTGTGTTTTACTTTATATAAATTGTGTTTTGGTTTGCCTGTTTGTCTACAATATCTATTTAATGCATTTCTTACAGCCTTGGAAGTTTTCTAGTAAGTTATTTCTACACTTTGATCTCAAACAAATCTTAAAAATGTATCGCATTACCAGAATACTACTAATGGATTATGTGATCTAAGATGGAGTTGTGTCTTCTCTATTAGCTCTGTGTATTTTGCTTGAATGTTTGGACAGAAAGAGTCAGTATTTAACATGCTTCTAGTATTAGTGATATGAACTGTACTTAAGAGCAGCTTGAATCTCATCGGTAAAAGGGCTTTTAAAAATGTAAATATTACTTTTTAATTTCTTAAACTTTTTATTCACTAAAACTGGTGTTTTTTTTATATGTATTCCTTGCTCTGTCCATTCTCTCTTCTCTTCTTCCCTGCCCTCCAAAATTAATTTATAGCTTTACTGATTTCGGTTCATCATTACGCATAGGCAATGTAAGATTTGCTAGGCTTTTGTGGTCTAGGTAACGTTTAACTTTGAAAATTATGGTTCATCATAGCTGGATTTAAAAGATTTATCCTAAACTCTTGCACAAAACTATTTACTCCACTTTTAATTCGTATACATAGCAGGTCTTTTGCTCCTGTTGTCCTAATAAAGGCATGATGATGGCCAGATATCTGAAAGAGATGTTTCATGTCATGGACACAGCTGCAAAGACTGCATCATCTTGTGTAATTTTGGTTGTTCTTTTTAGTGTTTTAGTAACTTTTGGCTCTACTTGAACCACTGCTCAACCTAAAGTCTGACTAATCGTCTAATCTGTTGGGACAAATTTCATGTCCTCTGTCCAGTACTATGCCTGTACACATTCCCTCTCAGTTTACAGCTGTGTTATATTCACCTTTATTAGAGTAAACTTAGACAACTGAGGGTAAATGAGTGCCAAGAACAGATTTTTGTACCGTTTCTGTAGAATCAGCCATATAAAAGTAAGTAGAATGTTAGTCCAGCAGGAACCTAGACACATATATACTCTTCAGGCTCTAGAAAACCAGTTACTCTAATGTTCCAGTCTTGCTGCTCAGCTTTGCACAGCTGGATCTTTTTAAAGCTCTTTGCAAGACCATATTGAGGTTCTACAGTCCAGACATGTGAACTGTCAGTATCACTGCACTTACTGAAATAATTAGTACTTCTCACAATAGAAAATATGTCCTTCATATGGTTTTAGTTGTATGGGAATTGAGCAACTGTTGTTTAAGTAGTGGAAATCCTCATAGTTGTGTTGATGAGAATTAGAATCTGTCCAGGAAAATATGCTTTGGTGGCTGAACTTAATAAGTAAATCCACCCAAGTTTGTGGATACCAGCATTAAATGGGAATTTTTTTTTTGTGTGTAAGCCAGCTGGCTCAAAAGTAAGTGGCCATATGGTAACAGAAGTGCCTTACAAAGATTTTAAGTACATCCCCTGCCCCGCCCCCAAATTATTGTTAAAAATTAATTAAAGGAATTATCTGGGGACATACTTCAATCATATACTCCATGGCTGCTTTTATTTTACATCATTATAGAAGTTATTTTTCTTTAAGTGGTTGTTGATTGTCAGAAGTGTGTTAATCTCTTTTAGTGCTTCTGATCAGAAATTTATTTTATTTTATTAAGAGTAATACTTGAAAGGCAAGAAAGTTAACTTATTATTTTCTGTCTTATAGAATATGGAGAGTTTTGAGGAATTTGGGAATTACCAGTTCATGCAAGATGCTACTGGTGGTACTGCTGCACATCTTACATGCTTACAAAATTGAAATGGGCAATATGTATTTCTGTGAAACAAATAACAAGACTGTTTTATGGAAAACTAGACATCATCATTCCATAAATTCAAAGAGAAAACCCCTAGATTAGCTGTTACAAAGCTAAGTTTTAAAGGCAAATACTTTTAGTGATAGAACTATCAACTACAAGGCTAGTAGTGTTGAATAGTGATAGTTATCCTAGTTACTAGATATTCATGTTTTCTGTAGAGAAGTTCCTTTGAAGTCACTCCTCAGGGATCTGGTAAGTATGTTTGGAGAACATTTGAAATAGCATGTTGGATTGGTATTTTGTAGAAAATTTCAGTGTGGTGGTTTCCAAAACAGTGTATTTACCAAAATCTGTGGATGAAGAATGCAAATGGTTACCAGTTGAGCCAGAAGGCTTAACTTCAATGACACTATAGTGACTGAATGTAATTGCTTCTTGAAATTTTATTTGTTTAGTTTCAAATATTGTGATGTTATAGGATATTTCAGAAAAATAAATAGATGGTTTAATGAAAGCCTAACTGAATCAGTTTCATGAATTCTGTTTTGAGACATAGTTGTGTTGCTGTACAGATTCTTCATTAACCTTAGTTCTTCATTTGTTATATTTAGACTGTGCATGAGAAATGCTTAGGTCTAGATAAATCTCGTAGTGAAATGAAATGTTAGGTGTTACTTATGTTGCTGTCTCATATAAAAACGCATTAAAATGAACATTCATTGGAGTAATATTAGCATACTTTACTGTTCTTATTTGCAGTTGTGTTTGGTGAAGATGTGGCCTTTGGTGGAGTCTTCAGGTGTACAGTTGGCTTGCGAGACAAATATGGTAAGTTAACTTATAAATCTGACATCAATTTCATTTAACATCTCTGCTCTTTTGTACCCCTTGGTGTTTTTTGGGAGAATAACACATGTGAGAGAAGCCTTGTAAATATACTGTTTTCCTTTTTTGTTATTCTTGGAATTAGAATTTCAGTCTTTTATTTCTTCAACTACCTTTATCTATAGAACTTCATTTTTTTAAACTGCTATTGGGCCAGATATTCATCATTGTGACGCTCTTACTGGAATCAATTGCAGCTTAGCAACAATATGTGGTGATGCTTTTTCAGCCTATCTGTTAAGAATGATGAAGGAATTACAATAAAATGGATTTAAACTCTTTATTAAATAGTTTTTTGCCTAGCATGGACTGGAAAGCCAATAAAGAAATGATATAGCTATACTTGTCCTTTATCTGGAATGTGATTGGTTTACTTTGGGAGACTTGTGGGAAAGCATTCAGAGAAATGCTACAAACTTGTCTATAAGAATCTTAGAAGTAGCCTTTGTCACTGTACGGAAAAAAGAGGTTTACAAAAGTATATGAAAAATAAGGTGATACTTGAGTATCTCATGCTTCAGACACTTGAGGTTAGTTCAGTGGAAGAGGAAAAATAGTTAATTGCAGGAACTTTATAATTTTTGTTAAAAACTTATTTTTCTAAATAAGCTTTAAAAAAGAAATGTCTTTAAAGCTCGCACGAGCTTTTAAATTTTTTTGTGTGATCTGTGATTTTAATTAATTCATACATTGTGTTAATTTTGGAAGAAACTTAATTCCGCAATTTCTATGGGACAGCCTCCTACAACTGACTTTCAGTGGCTCCCAAGATGGTGGGGGAAGGAAAAGACTTTAAGATCCTACATTGTTGCACAAGCATGTAAGTGTCACATTCACAGTTGATGAATAGAATGTAACTATCTAGTTCCTGACACCTGGTGGCAAATCTAAAGGACTTTTCCAAATCTTTCACTGCTCTTCCAGTTAAGTTTCTTCCTTGGTTATCCATTTGGTATGGTGCTGTCAAAACCTGGCCATGTAAACCAAATACACAGGAAAAATTAAAACTTCTTTATGCTGTTGCTGAGGTGGCCATAAGCAAATGAAGACAATATACGAAGTACAAGTTTGGACAGAAAGAAAAGTCTGAAGATAAGGTGAATTTAGGGTTCATTTGCAAAATGATAATTCAACTTTGTAAGGCAGGTAAGATGACACAGGTAGCTTGGCTTCCTTCTTCACTTTCTGTAGAAAACAGGCAGTGACTGAAGAGGGAACGGCAAAGATGAACTAGAGGATGTACTGAAACCCTGCGGAGAACCAGGAAAGACTGAAAGTGCAAAAATTGAAGGAATCCAATATTTTGATGGATGTGTTGTCTGTATATCAGTATTGTCTTAGAGATTAAGTAAGTTCTAGATGACACACTTGTTTTATGCAGAGCTAAAGTCCTTGTAAAATAAGGAGTGCCACATGGAATTGACAAACAACTCGCCTCATGGATCTTAACCTGTAAGAGGAAGATTACATACACTTACTGACTCTTCTTTCTCCATTCCCCTCCTGCATTTATTATCAACATAATAATAGGTGATACAAGTAATACAATATGAGATTTTTTCTATATGTTGATGTGATATAAAGGAATGAATTCTTTTTTCTCCTATCCTTGAACAGAGGCTGATTTTTCATTTGTTTAGTTCCTTTTTCCTTGTAGATAATCAGAATCACTAGGTGGCAGTCTATGCCTGTTAAGTAGTTATTTTGATACAAATTGATCCTTCCTTTTTAAGCACTTTTATAGAGGTGAAGGTCTAAATACCACCTAATATTACAGTAGGGAGAATTTAGTATATTAATACTTAGCAGTAGTATTATACAAATATTGGCTGCTGTCCAGAATGTTACTGAAGTCTCTCTGGAGAGACAGAAAAGTGAAGAAATTTCCTTTTAGAATAAATCTGTCATTAAATATAAAAGCTGCATTTTTTTCCAGGAGAGCTATTAAGCCTGTGTGCAGTGTAATGTTGTAGTATAAACACAGCTAGAGGCCCATACTTGTAAGTGAAGGAAGTCAAGCTCATTGACTTTGTAAGGAAATAAATCCAACCTTTTGATCAGATGAGTTTTTAACATGGTACTGAGAATTTTGTTTGAAAATGTTTAATTAAGGAATCCTATGTAAAGAAGGCAGTATAAGGAAGTTTCTTTTCCGTGGTAGTTATGACTTAGGATAGTATGTTTGTCTCTATACATAATTTTATGTCAAGATCTGAAATACATCATTCCAGGTTTTTTGCATCAAAGTGAATGCTTAGAAATCTGTTGTGGTATAATCCTCACTCCTGAAAAGGAGTAGAGTTCCTGAAATATTTTTGTAGAGTGTTCCTTTCAGATAAAGGAAGATAAGTAA
The DNA here is from genome assembly GCA_035047845.1 of Dendrocincla fuliginosa. NCBI lineage: Eukaryota > Metazoa > Chordata > Aves > Passeriformes > Dendrocolaptidae > Dendrocincla > Dendrocincla fuliginosa. The sequence goes on along the minus strand of JAWWMO010000121.1, from coordinate 82,284,995 downwards.
GTGTAGGGTTTTTTTCCTTTGTGCCCTCCCTCTGGTCTTGTGCAGTGGAAGGCATATCCATGCTTTATTTCTTATCTCCTTCCTCATCACCTCTTGGTTGTCACCATTTTACAAAGTTACATCCTCTAACCTTGGGAGTATCTTTATTGAAATAAAGAATGTCTGCTATTCCATAGTCCTGCTGTCTGGAGATGCGTCCTGTCTTTAGAGCAGTGTGATTTTACCTCCCTACTGTATTTTTATAACCTAGGTAATGTGTGCAAACATTTTTTAAATTTTATTTTTTTTAAAGGGAAGTACATTATTACTTCTGTCTTTTGGAGAAGATGGTATTGAAATGAACTTACTGTACATTTGTATTTGCGTTCTGCAAATGGATTCAAAATAATGATCGTGTATTGGGAATGTCATATTGCTCTGCCTGAAGGTGAAATAAAATTGCAGCATGTAAAGATCAGTATCAGCCACATGACAGAAATAGAGAGGAAATCTGAGGTATGAGTTAGATGATACGAAGTAAAGAAATGGGAGATAAAAACAGAGGTTAAGGTAAAAATGGAGAAAGCAGACAGAAGTGAAGACTGAGAGACAAGAAAGCAGAAATACTGATTGACAAGGCATGCCACTCAGAAAAATGCCAGGGGCAGAGTTTTCTTGGGTAACTCCAAAAAAGAAGACCTATCTATTCTACTGTAACAAAAAATGAAGGTTTTAAGATTATATAAATGGGGTGAGGTACATATATAATACTTCCCTTGAATGCTCTCTCTGCTGTCCTTCAAACACCTGCAGCTTGAGGGCTTCCTTATCTAAAAGTGCCTCTTTGTGTAGTCACTGGCCTCTGTCGCAATTGGCCTTTCATACCATTCTGGCCTGCCCTGGAAGGGGATCTCTGATGTGCACTTAGTGCTGTGTCTAAAGGCTGTCCTTAGTGAGGGTAAGGATCAAGAGCTTTCTGACTATTTCAAAGCTCGATATTCTGAGACTGTGGAATAGGATCAGTCTTTGCTCAGAACTCTGAGAATCCAAGAGAAGAAAGTTGGGCTTGGTAGGTCTTTCCCTATAGCAGTGCTTTGGAGGAGACTGATTTTTTTGTGTTTATATGTTCACTTTTATAGACGACGTTTGCAGACTTACTGAGGTTCTGCTCAATCCCCTATTACACAGCGCCCTGCAGTTCTCTTTCATGGAATGTCCCTGTATTTGCCACCAAGGGAGTCTAAGTGACTGTGTAAATTAGATTCCCAGTATTTGCAGGCCTGAATGGTTTGCCTTCTAAGTTTTTGAGCTATAGAAAATAATTTTTAGACTAAAAGGGTAGTGTAAATGAGTTTTTTACCTTTCAGGAGGGATTTCTGGAATGATGATTTTTTTAACTCACTTGTAACTTTGCAAATGCAGGTACAATGTGAATACTTTGAATGGGAATTTTTATTTCAAAGATTATCTCAGTTCCTGGAGGATGCCACTGTGGTGTCTCCCATCAGAAGTGAGTGTTTACCCCAGGGTAGAAGAGACTTGGCCTTAGTGTTGTCCCTCAGCACTTCTGACCTTACTCCACAAAGGGTTGACTGAAATACCAAAGCCAATCTTTATGAAGAGACTGCAGAAAGGGTTTTGTCAGCAGTTGTTCCTTTGAAATATTTTGAAATGAATTTGTCTTTTGCTCATGTGATTCATTTGTCATTGTTTGGGATCCTCTAGGATTGCAGAGTGAGCAAGAGGAAGATAGGTTTCTTCCTTCCTGCATTAATGTTCCATCACTAATTGGAGGGGATTTCACTCATGGCTTTTATTTTTGTTTGTTCTGGGGTTTTTTTAGGTGTTCTGTTTAGTCTCTGTTATTGCTGTTCCCCTCTTTTTGTTTGCCAGTGCACACAGAGATGTACTGGCCACAGCAGCTTCTGGTGCCCTCATACACAATCAATTAGAACAAAATGCATTTCATAAGGCTTCTGGGTAACATTGCTGATTTGTTGTCGAGTGATGTTAGCTGCCTTTATTAGCAATGCACTGTTGGCTGTCAGTTTGTGGCCTGATTTAGTCCCTAAGTTCTTTCTAATCTGCTGCTGTGCAGCCACTAATTGCTTTTTTTCTGAGTGAACACTTGATAAAATGAAACCCAGTGAGAGCAACTGTGTGTCACTCCTATACGTAGGATAAAACAAAATCAATCTCAGATAATTTCCTTTCAGGTAATTCTGAATTACATGCGTGGCTAGAGACATTAATACATGCAGACAGTAGTAAATGAGGAATATGCAGCTTCAGGTTTTTTTCTCCTTCCTCATTTTTCATAGCTGAAATAAATTTCTTCACATAAGTATGTGCATGTAACCCGAAATTTAGGTGTCTTTCTTTCCCCTAAATATTTTCAAGCATATAGGGGTGCTTCCTATGCTTTATTATTTTGATGCAGCTCAGAAGTGTAGATAAAGTTGGTAGGACTTTTTCTTTCAAACCCTATTTAAAAAAAAAAAAGTGTGAAATAGATGGGAAGCAGATTGTAAACAGTAATTACTATCTGCTCAGTCAGCCCAGGATATTTTCTTGCAAATTGGAATATCACAGAACAAAAAGTAAAATCAAGAGTAGAAATAACACTTGTATTGAATCTCATGAGAATGGGGGGAGTTGAATCAAAAATGTCCCCTGTGGAAAATTTCAAACACATCAAAAAGCAAGTGACGGAACTACATATGAAACCACAGTTGTAGCAAGAAAATAACATCCTTATGTCAGGATGACCTAGCCACATTAGCAATCAGCTGGATGCTTTAAAAATGATTTTATTTATCACTTCCATATTTGTTTTGTTTTCCTTTCTGCCTGCCTTACAGAATTTGATCTCTGAAGCACAGGGTATGTTTTGGGACAGATCAGCTGGCAAAAGCTGTTTTTAGCCTTCAGTGATGGAGGTTCTCTGGCTTTCCTGCACACGTGGTCTCAGTGCAGGATTATTCTTATGGTTTGAAGCTTTTCCTTATTGATCAGTTTCCTCTGAAGGCTGGTTACTGCAGCTGGGGGATATAGGCTATCCAAAACTGGATACTTTACTTTGTGAATTACTGAGTGAAACCTGGTTGCTTACAGCTGTTACATCTCAGGATGATGCTAACTTGTGTTGCAGAAACAATGTTTATTTATAGTGTCTGATCCACTGTAATCCCTGGTTGGTATTCTGTAGACCTGTGTCTAAGGTGTAAACACCTGTGTGAGTTTTCAGGGAACGCTTCATTCTCAGTAAATGAATCATTTGTTTATAGTCCAGTAAAACAGTTCAGGAGTTTTTGTTTATTTGGCCAGGAGATGGCTGTACTTAGCTGTGCCCAAGGGACACCAGCCTTTCTAGAATAATGGCAGTCATTCTTTGACGATAAGTATTTACTTGAGCATAGTATTCTATGAGCTTGAGCAGTAGAAAACTCTTGAAGGCCAGTTTTAAGTGTAAAGCCTATGGGGGAATAGATGGGTGAAGAGATAAGAGGTGTCCCTAGGTTGTTACAGTAATTGGTGATGCTTCTTCGCTGAAGTTTGGATATGCTTGCAAAAATCGCTTAATGTCCTGGTGGTTTTTACTAGCATGAAATTATGGGAGCACCTTTTGAAGCTGAGCTAATAGAGGTAGATATATTGTAGGAGTTTTTAAAAGAAAATTCTGATAGTTTGCCTCCAAAGTCCGTTAAATACTTTAAAACATTTATATTGTAAATATTTTTTGCTAGTCATTTCAGTAAACAGTTTATTGTCTAGACTTCACTGCATGCTACTGGTGAGGGAGCAGAGATCTGTCACTGGAGATTCTGGGTCGTTCTGATTGTTCTTGTAGAGCCAGATGTTATAGTGCAAAGGCAAGAAGTACAGGAACACAATTTAGATTAGCTGTAATGCAGTATATTAAGGTAGTGTCTTCTGCCTCCTATTCTACTAGTGTTTGGGTATTAATTCAAGGGGTGGGGAGACTGGGCTGGGTTTTATGTGGGTTTTTTAAATCAATAATCATGGTGTCTTTTACATTCTTTTGGAACATAACAATATGCTATAGGGAGGAGGAAAACCACAGCATAGGTGTTAGGGATTTATTGTATAAACAGGTAGATAGAAAATGTTATGTTGAAGGTTCAGAAGCAAACTGCAAGCTTATTGGAGAAGCATGGTGCTTCTTTTACATATGTACTGGTCTTTCCTGCCACATTGCACGTGGTAGAAGAAAGTACTGCAGAATTTTTGACATGGTGTACTTAAACCGAGGGTGGAACATTTTATTCAGAGTGAAAAAATCACTATGTGTTGTGTATAGATTGAGTAAAAAGTTCAGGATTTGGTTGTCCTTGTTTCTTTGTGGATAGATTTAAATGGACAATTCTGCAGCTTTCTTGCCTGGTTCTTCCAAAGCAGTTTGGCAAGACCTGGATTTTCTTCTGATTTATATAAATGTCCTTGAACAGTAACATCTGGAGAACGTGTTCCAGACTCATTACACAATAGTACATTTTGTTCATTTTCATCTTAAATAGCCAATTCTTTTTTTAAGATTTACAGTTAGAAAGAAGAGCTATTTGAGAACTTGCTAAAATGTAATACGTATTTTTACACTGTTTGTATCTGTGGGATAATGATACAAATCAGTCTGTGTCAGAGCTAAATAGCTTTTATTTTAGTTTTGTTTTCATTTTTTTTTTAATTGTTCAGTTATTGTGTCTGGTGTGAAAGCAGTACTTTATTTGTTTGGGACTTACTAGTACTTATTATGTTGCTTTTCATATCTTGTAAACCTGTTCGAGGGAAAGATAAGGAATATACTTTTTAATATAGAACTTGATACTCAGTACAGAGCTTAAGAAAGCTGTTCTGACACATTTTTAAGATATTTCAAGAGACATTGCTGGGCAAAAAAAGTATGTGCTGCTGAGCTTCATAAAAATGGAATTTTCCACTTCAGAAAATACTTGCAGTGAAACATATAAAAATAATATTTTGATAATATTGTGTCAAGGAGGATGAAACTTTATGTATTAAAAATGCAAGATGATGAGCAGTCTTTGTATTAATACCAGGTCTGCAAGGACATTTTGTGTAACTTGTTTTAGATGTCTGTCTTTATGATTTTGGTATTCCTTAGGTGGAATCAAGTTATTGGCTAGTCCTGTAATCACCCACATAGAAATTTGTATGTTCTATGCTCATTTATCCCACTCATCAAGTGGGACTAATTTAGTATGTCCACTGTTTTTTCTGCTTCTGAGTTTGGTGATAAGAGTATGGTAATTTCAATTTAAGAAGGTGCCGCAGACGTTATTACAAGGAGTAAAACTTTTAAGGAGTCTTCTTGCAAATTGCTTGAAGCCTAAGGAGGTGAAAAAGCTTATGACTAGTGACCAAGTCTGTTCAATTGTCTTTGGAGAGAGCAGAGCCATCTAACTTCATTCAGAGCCATCTTGAAAAAGCTTATGACTAGTGACCAAGTCTGTTCAATTGTCTTTGGAGAGAGCAGAGCCATCTAACTTCATTCAGAGCCATCTTCCAGTGACCAGGCTGTCATAACATGCTAGTCCTTTATTACAAAAGATCTACCTTCTTTTTAATTTGTTAAAACTTTAAATTCTTAAAACTGGTAAAGACTTTTCACATTTACATGGAAACACCAAGTATAGATCAATTTATTGATTTTTCTCATGCACATGCTTTGCATTATAAAGGGACAGGTGTGGTTCCAAGTGAGATTTGTAGAATGGTTTTCATTACTGCAGATTACTGGTCGTCCTGCATTTTGCTTCTGAGTACTTCTTGAGCAGCATAAAATCTTTGCTCTTGTAATGAGAATAGTTGCTTCACAATTCAAGGTAGATCTACTACACTGCTGATACTGAGGAATATGAGTGGGGTTAACTTGTATTTGACAGTTTTAATTATACCCTGATTTGTCATCCAGATAGTGTGCTCAGCTTATTACGGCATAATTTTCATTAACATGTTGTAATACTTAGCTTTGGTAACTGTTCTGTGTTTCCTGTTGGATCTCCTTCTTATGTGATGTTGCAGACAGTGTGAAAATGCACAAAACTGACCCAAGCCTCTTTATTTAAGCTGATAGATTGTCCTTTCATTATACCCACATGTGTTTGGTAGATGTTAGTTTTAGGGCTATTTTTGCAAGTAAGCATTCTGTCATCTGATAGAGCTTCTCATGTCAAACTTCACAGTCAGTTATGCCTTTTTGCATGTGTGTCTCTCACACAGCAAAATTGTTTTGTGGCTGAGCAAGGAATGTTATTAGTCATAGCTGGAGGAATATTTGAATCCCTCGTACAGATAGGCATTGCACTTTTTTATTTAGGCTACAACAAGGTATGTGAGCCAGATGATGAATTCAGTGTGGAGTGGGCAACCTGCATTAATGTTTGAACTAGCAGTTCTAGCTCAAAGTGTTCTCAACAAGTCATTCTCCTACTCAAGACAAGGAGAGGAGGTGAAAATGTGGTTGTGCTTTACTTCCAAGAGCTCATTAGTGCACAACCACACTTTCACCTCCTCTCCTTGTCACGGGTAGGAGAATGACTTGTTGAAAACACTTTGAGCTAGAACTGCTAGTTCAAACATTCGTGTTTCTTTGAAAGTGATTGCCTTGGAATTATTAACTGGGAGAGACTTGAAAGGAAAACCTACCCTCCAGCTGTTCTTAACTTCCATTTTACTTGAACTGCTCTTCAAAAGTATTGGTTATGCCCATGGCATATATGATAAACCGGTGAAGAATTCCTGTTCTTATCAGTTGGGCAGAACCGGTGACCCTTACTTTGGGCAACACTGTGGTGATTGGTGCTGAAGAAAGATACATTTTTTTTGTGTGATTTTTTTTTTTCTCCCAAATGAAGCATAATTAAGACTCCCGTAAACAAGTGAAACTGGATAAAAAAGTCATTTGACCTTTAAGACTTCTGTCTAGAATAAAAAGTCAGCTGCTTTGTTACAGAGTAGAGTGTGATAGTGAATTTTGCAGCAGCAGAATAGGAGGAAGCTAATTTAGTTTAGTACATGCAAATCTCTTTTCTGACCCTGTTGTCGGTTGCTCACATTTTCTGCAGGACATTTTTTTTACTAAATTCTGTATCTTACTGCTCTAATAAGACTTTCTGGAATAGTTATGGAAAAAGTAATGAGAATGCCATGTAGTCAGTTGCTAAGTTGCTAAGTAATCAAAATTTCAATGACTTTCATTCAGAGTCACTAAATGTTGAAATCTTTTTGAAGGCATAGGCAGTGTATACCCAGTGATTTGTCTGTATGTTCCTCCTGTAGCAGACCCAACTCATTCCACTTGACCTGAGACTTTACATTGACTTGACTGGGGGCTGAGACCTGGCTACTCAGCTGTGTAGTTGGCTGAGCTGTGCCAAAGGCACGGCTCGGTCCTTGAAGCCTGCTGTGAATGTCTGGGCACACACAAATGCTCTTGGCTCTTGCAGAATGCAGATTTGGGGAAGAACAGGAGAGGAATGTAGCTCAATTCTGTAAATTGTGTTATTCTATGCACAATAGATAAAAGTCATCTTAAGTTATAAGCTACTTACATATGAAATCTTTTTCATTTCATATAATTGCTTTTCATGTGTAAGATGAGTGAAATAATGTATTTTAACATGAACAGTTCTGGAAAAATCAGCTTGTTAAATAACATGGCACTTTAGTGTGCAAGGGTTCAAGATTGAGAGGTAAACCATTTCTTGTGTCTATGAAACTGAAGCCCTGCTTTGGACAAGTAGGTTTGAAATTTCTATATTCAGCTGTAAAGCTAATGTTCTTTTACTGGTATTGCCTATAGAGGAATAGGGTGCATTGCACACCTTTGTTTTAAAGCTTGAGAACTGTGACTAGGATCTCAGTAAATCAAAATGATTAAAATTAATAGGGAATTACTAGAACTCTTTTGTGTTCTCCTAGGAACTCTAAAAGAGCTGATTGTAAATTTACCAAACTACTTGCTGTTATGCCTGCCCTCTCATGTAGTATTAGGGAAATGGAAGATAACAAGTGTTACCACTTGTAAAATGGGGCTTAAAAAAAAAAGGTGGGACCAAGAAAGTTTGACTGCTGGATAGGCTGTCTTAATTATAATAAGAAATACAATCAGTAGACTTATATAGATGTACATCTGTGAAAAACTCTAGATACTCCAGGGTTAGAAAAGGTCTTTAAAGGCAGGACTGATTTGAAATCAGTCATTTCTATTTGCATTTTCTGCAGGAAGCCCCCAGTGAGTAGCAAAGAAGCTAATCTGGTGGGCCTTCCTTTTCTTGCCAGTAATTTCTGCATGTGCAGCCATGAATGCTGCAGTTGAGGGCAGAATTAGCTTCTTAAACTCTTCTATTTGACTTCTAATGGATGTTTTAAATGGAAATCAGTGAGATCATGGGGACAAATAAAATGCTCTCCAGGTATATTGTAATACTACTCAGTGTACTTACATTGTTTAAGATGCTTTTTTAACACTAGTGATGTAGATGTATCTTAAAAACAAAACACAACTCTCCTTTGACTAAATAGCCATCAGTACTGCTTAAGCCACTCATATGGTCCAGTGTGGACTCTTGCAGAGTGATATGAAATTCTCAGAGTTGGGACATTGGGTGGTGCGTTAACATTTTAGGAGATTTGATATTGTTTGAGTATCTCATTTTTGAAGTTAAATTAAGACAGGAACATGACTCGTTGCAGATACTGAAATCTGAAATGCTTTTTTCCTGATGTCTTGGAACAAAAAAAGATGAAGCAGGCCAAAACATTAATGCACAATAATCGACTATGTATGTCTGTAAACATGTTCTGTTAGGTTGCTATGAAACTATTCTTGGCAGGCAAGAAGATGTTTTTGAGACTGCCTTAAAACTGTTGTCTCTAAGAGGGCCAGTGGTAACTTCAACATTTGTGGGGTACTCTTTGTTCTGAAAATCACAAAGATCAATCGTTTTTTATTAAAGTGAAAATAGATCTGGGCAGGATGAAGTAATTATTTAAAAATTGAATCAAATACTGCTTTTTTTCCTTAGTGTAATAATTTCAAATTTGCCTTATTAGGGAACACTTCTATTCAATTCGTTAACATGCATCTAGTCTTACTCCTGATTTATTGGGATGGAGAGATGAGAAGATTTGTCCTTATTTTTTGGCTTTTTTTCCACATAACTGTGGCCCTTTTGCCATATTGCCTCCTTCACTACTTGGCAAAGGGCACCGACCTGTTCAGATGGCTGAAACTAGGGATATTTATAAAGCCAGGCAGGTTAATTGAAATGGACACCAGCATAATGTCTTTGGAGGCTGACGCAGATAATGTATCAGATAATGTAGAGGTGCTGCTTTCACCTGGAGTGGCAGGGGAGCTTGCAGAGTTTGTGTTAGCCTGTTTTGAGCTGTGTGGGTGACGCAAATCATAGGAGAAGAGTACATTTTAGGAATTGTTTCTTCATTGGTAAGGAAATGAAATATGGAAAGACAAAGTGTCTCTGAGTTTTTCGTCTGCTTCAGTCATATTTCAGCTGAAGTCTGACTCAGCTGGTTTGCAAAGAATGTTGAGAATGGCTGTTTATCAAAATTTACTTCCTTTTCACATTTTGAACAAAATAAAAATAAAAAAGTGAAATGAAATAGATAAAAATACACAGGATTAAAGCATTTAAATGTTAAGTGTTGAAATACTTTGTGTTAGTTTTTAGGAACGATTTTCATACTGTATCGATAAAAATAGGAGGTTAAGGTGATGCCATACAATTTTAATACTCAGGGAAATTAATTGAATTTGTTTTATCCTAATGATGAGTATGTCTTTCTGTCTTAAAGGGCTAGATTTTATAAAGAAAACCCTATCTTTCTTTTATAAAGCAAACTCTACCCGAGCTTGTTTTTCCATCTAATGATTAGTAAATGTCTTTAGGATTTGGTTTTAAGGGATCAGTGTTATTGTTTCAGTGGTACAATCTAAACCATTCCTGAGTAATAAAACTCAATTCATTGAATTCCTTAAGCTCAGTCTTTACTGTTTCAGCCTTGGAACTTCAGAATTGTGCCTTTAGTCCTGATCACATTACAGCTGTCATGTTACATTTCACTTTTGCTGTATTGATTTTCACTTCATTTATTTCATCATACTCCACTGATCACAGCATGTTGCCTCTAATTTAATATCTCAATAGTATTTCAGTGTTTTTAATAGGATGTATTTTATATTTCGGATTGTAGAGTGATGAACTAGTGTGGTGGAGCTAACAGGCTTTTAAATTCATTCAGCTACCCCAAATTTATATTAAAAATTAATTTTCAAGTTTGTATTAATTATTATATAAAAGCTCATTTTTACAGGACTGCTCAAATACATTTCGATTATTTATGGAACCTGTGTATTAGGCTATTTTTAGTGTACTCTGAAAAAATTTGTTAATAAAGAATAAGATTAGGTAATCTATAAGTCTTTTATCAAAATATCCTGTAAGCAGGTGAAGTGAAATATAGCGATCTGCCAGTGGACTTTAAGAAGTAGGAAAGAAAATTACCAACATTACCATATGTCTTCATAATGTTAATGTGTGTTTAAAATAAGATTTGTTTTAAATTAAAGTTTAAATGAGAAGGGAAACAAGATATGTAATTCATAGTATGCTAGATAAATAAAAAGGAGGGAGGATGCTTGCCAAGGGTTTGTAGTGCTACAGATGGATACAAGTACAGGGACAGCTCTGGTGGTTGTGTCTGAAGGAGGGCTTCCCCATCTTCACAATTGGTAGTAAGTCCTTGGGCAACTGCGTGTTTGCAGAGAGAGTTTGTGTTCCTCGTTCTTTGACCATGATGCCTGTCAGTGGAGAGAGTGTACCAGGGGACGCTATATAGGAACGAAGGCTACTGTTGTCTCAGAAATGAGAACAACTTACACAGTATACTGTCTCTTTAGGTGAAAAAATAATCTTTTGTTCTCTTTGTTTCCAGTGTCTTGGATGAAAAATCATGGAGTGTCCTGCAATTGTGGTAGCTCTTTGTACTTGGTGTTGGCTTGTGTGGCATCACTGACACCACCAATTTTGTTGTATCATTCAGTGGCATTTTTTCACTTGGTTTAAATGAATGGTGTCTTAGTCTTGTTCCTGGTGGAGGGGAAAAGAAAGGAAAGCAGAAGGGAGAGCCAAAAATGTTTATATATATATATATGTAAAAATACATTTTATATATATAAATGTATGTATATATATATATATAAAAAAATCCCCCCACCCAAATAAACAAAGAAAAACCCCGAAACAAATCAACCCTTGAAGTAGGAAACTCAAAACACCAGGTAAAGCACATGGACAAGGTAGAAGGAGTGACAATGCTGTGTGGGGTGATGTGTGAAGATGAAAGATTCGTACTTTAAAGATTTGTAAAACTTGCCCCTGTTTAATATGTCGTCAATGCAGCCTTGGACATTGGTTTTTCCCTAATCATTCATTTCTGAAAACTTACATTAACTTTCCTTTCTCTAGTTTAATGTAGAGCCATTGAAATTAGGGGTCGTTATAGTAACAACTTTCCCACTTATTAGTCTGTTATTTTTTTTCTTCTTTGCTTAGTTATTTCATGGTTATTTAATGATTGTTCAATTTATTTTATAGCCACTGGGGTGCACTTTGCACATTTTTTCCATACAGTTTGAAGTCTTGGCATTTTTATGCATGATGGACTCTTATAGAAACCTACTGTCTATTTCCCAGTATTTTAAAGGGCAGATTTAGTAGCACACTGGGATTCTTCTGTCCTACTCCCTTGGCAGAAAAGTATTGCTGGCAAATATTGTGAATATGTCTTAGAGGATGTTGTAGTGGTGTTTCATCTCCCTCCCACTCCTTTTTTTAATTTCATGAACTGAACAGTTTTGTCTTCTTTATGCATATTTGTAATCTGAAATTACTGTGGCACACAGATATGTCAGGGGTAAAATAACCTTTTGCACTCTCACACGGAAGATACTAAATCAAGTATTTTGGGTTTGCAGCAGGAACAGCATTGTTTTTCTCTTGCCTTGGAGACATAGCAAATTCTTTAAATGTGGCCTTACCTGGTGAGAGGACTGGTAAGAATGGGCACTGCTGATGAGGAGTGTGGCAAAGAGGCTGTATCCTTTCATACAGACTCTTGTAGAACTGTGTGCCTTTGAGTAGGGACAGTTAGTTTTGACTGCCTGGAAAAAATGGAAGAAACAAAACTTACCTTTATTGTAAGCTTTTTAAAATGCTTGTAAGTATTCTTGCTTTACTCCTGTGTAACCGTGAAAGCTATGCATGCTTAACTGTATATGCATCAGAACAAATTCTCCTTGAAGTGTTAAGGACATTCTAAGTTAGAGAAACTGTTCCTATCTTTCATTTAGTTTCTCCTACTCTTCCTCTGAGCTGTTGCAAGTTAAAGTAGTATCTGTACCTGTAATGGGTTATTACTTTTCCTATACATAAAAAACCTTGTCTAAAGAGCCGTATGTTTAATTGTAGGTGACTTGTTTATAAATAAAATATTTCTGTGGCAATATTTTCCACTTAGTGCTGATTTATTTACAGGAATTGTGTATTGGTTTTTTTTATATATATTTTTTTTTTAATACATAGGTAAAGATAGAGTTTTCAACACCCCTTTGTGTGAACAAGGAATCGTTGGCTTTGGTATTGGAATTGCTGTCGCAGGTGCTACAGCCATTGCAGAAATTCAGTTTGCAGATTACATTTTTCCAGCATTTGATCAGGTTAGTATAAATAAGAGAGAGGTTAAAAGAAATCTTATGACTGTTTAAATTACTCTTCTGTTAGCATTAATACTTCATTGGAATATGTAATTTTTGCAAATATATCCACAGCTGTATTACTAATATTTATGCATGCTTTAAGTAAACAGGAGTAAACTGCAAACAGTACCAGTACTGTACTGTAAACAGTAAACTGTACCAAGGCCAGTTTGAAGGCTTAATAAGTAATGGAAATTTAAGATGTTGTTTGAAGCAAATGCCTCTCTGTTTTAAATTTTGGTTTTGTGGTTGTATTGGCTTCAGCAGCCTTAAATTCATGAGCTGTGTCTTCTGCATGCAGCTGCCGCTGGCCATGTGTCCACAGGACAAACTACAGATTTGAACTGGACTGATTGACAGTATGCAATGAGGAAACAATTGGGTTATAAGGCGACCTATCTCTGAGGCTTAGGCATCTAACTGGAACACAATAAATTGTTGTTTTACTTGCTTTGGAAAATGTTTGTCTTTGCACTGGCTTATAAGTATTCCTTTGCTTCTAATTTGGTCCTCTGTATCCTGTGCATGCTACAGATGATGTAGTTACATCCCATGTGATTGAAGTGGCTTAATGATGCATAATTAAAGGTATTGCACTGAATGCTACTTTTGTATGCAAATATTTCCAGATTGTTAATGAAGCAGCAAAATATCGTTACCGCTCTGGAGATCTGTTTAATTGTGGAAACCTTACCATCAGAGCACCCTGGGGCTGTGTGGGTCATGGTGCACTATATCACTCTCAAAGTCCAGAAGCCTTTTTTGCTCACTGTCCAGGAATAAAGGTACAGTAACTTTTATTATATGAAAGTTTGTTTTATGATGGGCCTGACTTACAATGAGTCTGGGTGCAGGCAGGATGGATGTCAGTCCACAGCAAAATATCTGAATATGTTAATTAAAAACTATTAGAAGTTTTCAAGTGTTATAAAACTTAAACTGTGTTAAGTGTTTGAGAATTTATAGCCATTATTGAAGCAATCTTTAGTAGACACAGCATTTTGTATTTGCCTGCTTTTTGCACTAAAAACGTACATTTTACACTGTTCTGTGTCCATTATAGTGAAGAACCTAAAAATGTAATGCTAATTAGTACTTTTCTCCCCCCCCCCCCCTTTCTGTATCTGCCTTAAGTGCATTACTGAATTAATTTATATAAATGACAGTGCCAGGCAGTGGGGACAAACTGAAACACGAGAGATTCTGTCTGAACATGAGGAAGCATTTGGCACAGCTTTCCCCAAGAGATTGCAGAGTCTCCATTCTTGGTGGTATTCAGAAGTTGCCTGCACATGGTCCTAGGCAGCAGGCTCTGGATGGCTTTGTTTGAGCAAGGGTGTTGGACCAAATGATCTCTGGAGGTCCCTGTGAACCTCAGCTGCTTGGTGATTCTCTGAGTGATGACTTTAGGCAAGCTTTCTGCAAGAGAACGTGGCATCCCTTGAAGTTAAGGTTCTTAATGCGTAGAGAAGAGGCAGCTGCAGGATCTGGTTATCTCAGATTAAGAGAGCTTTTTTTTGCCAGCTCTCCATTTTTTTCTGAGTAAATTTTTGTCTATAAATTTGTACTTCTGAGTTAGCTGGCATCCAGATCATTGACAATGACTCATAGCTGGTTAATGTGGAAGACTTAAGCAGAACTGATATTTGCATTCTAAAGGCACATGGTCATTGTTTATCTGTTGTTTAAACTGTTGTCCATGTATGATTCTGGTGTTTTAAAACTTCACATATTACTCATCTACAGGGAGGCCATAGCCATTTCTCCTTCTTGTTTCTCTTTACTTAAATAAAACCCTTTGTATTATTCACATTTTATTTCATGATATTTGAGGAATGGGATACATTTTTGTCTCTGGGTGTTCTTCCTGATATTTGAGGTGTTCCTATTCTGAACTTGAAAGTGTCTCCTGATACAGATAAAAGCAATCTGCAAAGTCATTTGCCAGGTAATTGAATCAAATGGTTTCTTGAGCTTGTTTAAAAACTAAAGTCATTTATATGAAAGCACATACGAAAGATAACTTACATGATTAAAATACTAATGCTAGGTCTATCTAATTTCTGCTGATCTTGCTGGTTAATCTCAAATTTTTATATACTGAACAAAGTGCTGAGGTTTAGTGGTCCACGGAGGTGATTAAAGCTCTAATTCATACCAACCTAGTTCTACCTAGACCAGTGCATAGTCTCCTCAATAAGTAAGTCAGAATTTTATTTAGTCAAGCTACATAATGTAATTTCTTTTCTCCAACCTCTGATCTTTCTTCTTGTTGTTTTTTTCACTTTCTTTCACTTTTCCTTGGGAAAAGTGCTAAGATAGGTTGCTACCACTAAGAGCTGTTATCTCAGCTGGGGGTAAAGGACACATTAATTCAGTGGAACTGATGGAACAACAATATGCTAGTTTCTGGTGCACAGAGAAGTATTTTAGACTCCATCTTTCGAATATTATTGCTTTGTGAAAACAATGTTTTTTCCTTACTAGTTTTTGCAAAGCTGTTTATTAATGCATTTCATAATATTTCAAGACAGCAGGTATGTTTTAATGAACCCAGACCTAGACCTTAACATGGGAATCAAGAAGTGCAAATGAACTTGTGGTTCAGATGCATTTTCAAATGTCTCATATGTACGTGTATTTTCTCCATATTACAGAAGGGAAGGTGGT
Organism: Dendrocincla fuliginosa; assembly: GCA_035047845.1. Lineage (NCBI taxonomy): Eukaryota > Metazoa > Chordata > Aves > Passeriformes > Dendrocolaptidae > Dendrocincla > Dendrocincla fuliginosa. The sequence continues at coordinate 82,269,526 of JAWWMO010000121.1, read as the reverse complement.
GTCTTTCAAGCTGAGATGGGTAGGGTTTGATCTTTGCAGAGAGTGTTCTTCCAAACTGTCCTCTTACTAAACTGTGTGGAAGGTTTTTGGCCTTTTATTTTGTGTTTTTCTTAAGGGGCAGGTGAGTTCTGGATTTCCCAAGCCAAAGGGAGTTTGTGCAACTTTGGCAATTCAGAGCTGCAGTCATTGGTACTTGAGACAAGGCTTATTGAGATGACAAGACACTGCTGAATGGTTGTATCTTTTGTCTGCTGTTGTGAGAATGTACATCTTAGTGGATGGAAGACATTAATATTGATTCTCTGCATTCCATTGTATTCCAAGAATATTTGTTGTCATGGCTAGAAGCTTTCTTTTCATTTCCAGCCTAAATGTGTTCCTGACTAACTTGTATATTTAACTTACCTGTCCTTCACCCCACTTTTCATATACTAAAACAATTGTATTCTTTTTAGTCTTTGTTTTGTTAGACTAAACAAATTGAACTCGTAAAGAAATGTTAACAACTTTTGGAGCTCTTTTGACATCTGTTTCATTCATTTTCTTTCCAAAGGGTTGATATAGTCATTAAGTACTCCAGTTGAGTTTCTAGCAGTGATTTTTGCAATAGCACTAACAGTTCCTTGGCTATGTTGTTATGCTATTTTTAGGACTGTGCTGCATAGTGTCATAGTCATCCCTTGAGCAGATAATAAATTCAGATCTGAATTTCTACTGCTGAGTTCTAAATTTATAACAAAAATGTAGTTCTTAAACGTGACTGTTCAGTGTGTATTTTTCAGTTTGCTTTTGTCAGTCATGTCCTCAATGTGAACTGGCTCTTTTTTAGTATCATCCTCTGTAGTGGTGATGACTCCCACCTTTGGAATAGTTTTCATTCCCATGTTCTGACTTAACATTATAAATGAAAAAGGTAAATAAAGTCTGTCCTAAAAAGGATGCCTAAGGAGCTGTACTAGTAACATCCATGGGTAATTTCCCATGTATCTGTTACTAAACACTTTGGTGAAATTAATAGCCTGGTTCTCCCTTGTTTAGAAAAATCACATATCAAGTTAATTTGATGTAATAGCAGATTTATGTTGTGTTTTGACTCTTTTCTACTTCTTTTATCTATATAAATGTTATTACTCTCAAAACATTTTGAAGTCTTAGAAACTCCTGGAGGCAGTAAGTTACCATGACTGTAGTTAACATGGAATTTTTTTTTTTTTAAAACAGATACTACAACTAATGTTTTTAGTCAGAGGGGGCCACTCCTGACTTCACAGCTATAAAAATGTTTGCTGGTAGACTTCGTGGTGCATGTGCCAGCTCTTTGAATTCTCTGGAGTGTAAATTAGTTGGTTCTTCTGATTTGAGGGAATTGAGCTCTGGGGTTGTATTTTCATTTAGACCGTATAATTTGCTAATTGTCTTTTCATAAATAACATTCGCTTAGATAATCCAAAATTAACTCTTCTTGGCAAATAAATGACACTTTTTTCTTCCAAGTATTTAGATTACATCTAGATGCCTTGCTTAGTTTCCTTGCTTGATAATAGTTTAAATTGATATTTAAATTTATATTGATGTTTGTTCATTTCCAAAATAAACAAATTTCAGACTTCCACCATAAACAAAGAAAGTCAACTTTAAATAGCTATTTCCTTTTTTAGTCTTCAAAACTTAGTGGACTAAGTCTGACTATCTTCTAGGTCTGTTCTGATATATCTTTATGCAAGCAACTGAGGATCACACAGCTGAATTCTTTTGTTATACATCTACATTAGTTTCACTAAGTTTATAGCGATAAAAATATATAATATATATATAATAATAGATATGTTTTATATTTTTTTTTATCTGACTGAATTTCTTCTGCTCCTTTTACCTCAAATGTTATTGTTCAGATGTTAATTCTGCCTTATCTGAGGGAAGTCCGTTAGTGTTTAAAACATGGTATAGAGGGAACTATTAAAGCCTTATCAATGAAGAAAATAAAATTCAAAATTTGGAATATGTCTTAACATCAGTATTTCATTACTAAGTCACTTTATAAGAACTGCTCAATCTGTACATAGATTTATTTAAAGCAAATAATTGCTTAGTTTTAAATATTATTGAGGAAGTTTGTAGCAGAATTGCAATTTAAATAAACTGTATAAAAATACTTTTACAGGTTGTTATTCCAAGGAGTCCTCTTCAGGCCAAAGGATTGCTGCTGTCATGCATAGATGACAAAAATCCATGCATATTTTTCGAACCTAAAATACTTTACAGAGCCGCAGGTAAAGATTTGTGTGCTGTATTTTCCAGTAAATAAATCAGCATTTCTTTTTTTTTTTTTTTTTTCTGCATATATGTTGGTTGTCACTGCTGAAAGAATACTTAAGAAGATGTCTTGACTTGTTTGGTCTCTACTTATGCTGGGGCTTGGAGGTTTTTAGAGGAATTGTGAAAACTGAGTAAGATCTCTAAATTTGACTGCAAAGATAACTGAACATTTACAGTCTATTCATGCTCAGTTAACTCTGGAAATGAAATGCTTTATACAGTCCCAGGTTAAACAAAAAAAAAAAGAAATAGAACTAAGAGGCATTATTCTTTACCAAATTGCAGTATAAATTTGACAGAAGTTAAACTGCTTTCTTGTGATGAGAGAGTAAAATAAGTTTCCAGATCAGAGTTTATTTTTCCCAAAGAACTGAACCCCACCGTCACCTTTTTTTCCAAAAAAGAATTCTTTGAAATGTTTAATTTCTAAAAAATTTGAAAATCTGCCCACATACATTTTAATCTTATTTGAAAGGACATGTGACTGCTATTACTTTTTTACATTTGTTTTAGTCATAGTGAACTTTTTGGTTCAAAGAAGCTTTCACAGCTATCATTATGTGTAACTTATTGGAATAGATGATAAATTGACGATGCTGGTGCTCTTTTAACAGCACTTTTCTGCCAATATATCCATTTTGTCAGAGAAGACAGGCAAATAATAACAAGGGAAAGATTTAGAAAGCAGATATCAAAGCTACAAAAAATAGCAACATAGCTCAGGAGCAAATAGGGTATTTACTGGTGAAACTGCTTATTTGCTTTTATATTTAAAAAACCCCTCAGAAATCCCATTAACAATGTAAATTTAAAAGTGCAGCTATTTTTAGTGTGGTGGGATGTGATGTACCCAAAGAGTATTGCATTCCTTGAGTTCAGTGTGTTTTGAGATTTTACTAAAATTTTGCAAAAAGACCTCTGTCCATTCAGTTTAGAGCATTTAGTTTGAAAAATGAGCTTGAGTCTGAGTCCTGTTAAACAATGAAAAAAAATGAAGTGTCTTTAAAACAACCCTTTATTTCTCCCCTTTCCCCCCAGTATTTACAAGTCACAAATACAGCTTGTAGAGTTAATGAAATACTTATTTTCATACTGTCACAAATGACTGCATCAATATCACACAGCTTTTGAGAATATAGGGAGGTTTTTCTGTTTGAGGAAATGACTTATAAAGCAATTGCTGAATGATTTAGTGACCATAAATCAGCCTTGTGATTGAAATCTTGAGTAAAAATGTGCTGAAATACAGTGAGGTAAAATCAGGTTAACGTGATTTATGTGCTGGTCAATAACCAGCCCCAGTGTTGCTGTTGTTGGTAGTTTCTTAAAGGCTGTGATTTTCTCCTGAATTCTGATGGTCTGATTTTCAGAGACATTACCTACATTTTTTTGTCTTAAAATTTCTAAGAACATCAGTTTAGCACTGTAGGCTGAAATTTATAGTATACTTGTGTCATGTGACAGGGATGATTGTAACAGGTAACTTCTTTTGTATATGTGGACATTTTTTTGTTTCTACAATGTAAAGCAGGAATGTTTTATTATGTGGAATATTTTTATGTTCCTTTTATTTTCATTGTAAACCTTTTCTTCTTGTATCGTTAGTTCATCATCCCAACTGATAAGCTGTCCTTTGTGGGTTGAGTCAGCTTGAACTGGAAGACAACTGGTGTTTGGGAATTTCTCCTATAAGATTGATCTCTGTCAGTGTTCATTCTTGTGCTGCTAGCCTCAGTCAGGGTTTCTTGTAATTCCACCACAGAAACAAAGTGGCCTGGTGGATTCAGAAATGGACCAGGATCATCATGGCATGGTATAAAATTCCGCCTAAGATTTGGAACCTAATTATTCCAGACAAAAAATGAAATTGTGTTGCCCTTAAAATAACTTTCTTTTTGTTCTAGCTTTCTGTTGAATAGACGTCTTTACTCAGAGAACTTTGTGACTGATGTTACAGTGGGTGTTGTAAGGACTTTGTTGAAAAAATAAGGTGTCAAAGACGTTAATGGGAAGGAATATTTTGTAGATTTCATTTTCCTCTAATCGAATTTTCTTTCTCCTTATGAGGCCTTTAAATATTTGTCCATGCTATTTTTGTTCAGAGTTGTTAAAATATTTGAAATTACAGCTGAAAATAGGCTGTAAGTGGGATAGTCTTTAAAACACAGGATACCCATCCTTATTCATGTGGGCTGAAGCTAAAAATGTTTTGTTTAAAACAAACAAAAATGAAACCCAACTAAAAAAATGACAAAAATCCCACACCCACTACACCTTAACCACCAAAAAACTGTGCTGTGTGCTTCTGCTCCCAAGCGTTGTCATTATTGTTGAAATTAGGTGTTGAATGCCAGTGATGAAAGTTAAATACTAGTTTAGTTACTTCAGTAGCTCCATGTGTTTCCAGTGCAGACAATCCCGCAGCTGGATCTTAAACTCTGCCTGGGTATCTGTTAATAGTAAATTTTAGAAGTTATGGAAGAGAGCTTATTTGAATGAAATACTGTTGATAAATTTCATATTATGCTCTGATATGCAAACAATCTGAAATAGTCTCAGTATACAGATACATGATTTTATGTATAGGTATATATACAATGTTATCTCTGTGAATACATGTGTTCATGTAGATACATATGTATGCAAGACATATATTAGAAAGCAGTAGCTTGATTGGAAAAGAAAAAGAAGTATGCTTACCATGCATAACTGTAGCTAGCAACTGCAGATTTGTAATTCCCATACTGTGAAGCAGGACAGTGCTGCATCTCTGGCTAAACCCATGGGCCTATTTCTCTTACACAGTCCCCCACTTTGCTAGCAGTTTGTTTAGCAGAGGGCTTGCTGTTCCTCAGTGTACCTGGGCACTTTGGAGTGCTCGTCATTACTTTCTGTTTACTTGCCTGGGCAGTTATGGCAGTGCCACCACCAACTTGGTTGGACATATGTGAAGTGGGAATGACAGGGAATGTCCCCTGGACAGCTCTTTTCCTTTCAGAACTCTTGAGTGGAGGATCTTGGCCAGTCTAGCAGCCCTGTGTGGTTCCCACAGAACATAGAACAGACTTTTACTTATCTCACTCCAGTCCCCCTGGGTGGCTGATGTTTGGGCCGCATGGTATTCCCAGCCCCTGGTGGCCAAGACCCCTACTTGCTCCTGTTGCTCACACCACAGGCCAGGGTGCCTGCACCCTGGTTTGTCTCCACCTGCTGGCCCAGTGTCTTCTCGTATTTGTCTCACCAGCAGGTGCTCCTTATCCTTGCAGCACACTGTCCTTGCACTGGGCAGGATTTCCAAAGAAGCTGGAACTGAGCATGATGGCGAGGCACAGGGCTCAGTCAAACAAACATGCTGACTGGTCTGTTTTTATGGGCAACTGACCCTGTCTGTAACCCTTCTTGTTTCTTTCCCACTTTGCTCCCTGTCAGCCCCCTTCACGCTCACATGGCCTCATTAGCTGGTGTAGTTCCATGCATCCTTCTTCAACACCCTGGACCCTCAGGCTTGCATGCTTATCTGTTGCAAATTCTTGCTGTGCCCATCATTTCTTGATAGCCCTTCACTGAGTGTTCCTGACCAGGTTTGTTTCTCGTCTTTGTTCTGTTTATCTTCAGGTTTGTGTCTCTATATTTTTTTTATAGCTTCTCCTTTTCCTTTATCATCCCATTTGACAAGGTTCTCATAAGATAATTTTGCTGAAAGAAACACTCCCATAATAAGTGGGACTGATTAGGTTTGCTTCTCGTAATTGCCATCCTCAGCCTTTGGTCATTAGGCTTGTGTCCCTGCACGTTCTTCCTTATGGTTTCTCCCTCTTGCTGTATATCCTTTTGCATTTTAAACATCCTTGTCCAGTCACCCTTAAAAGAGCAGATGTTGTCTTCTTCCACATAACCGTACAAATGTTCATCAAAAGCTTTGTGTATGTTAATTTTCCTTCAGTAATATTAGAAAGGAGCAAAGAAAGTTAAGCCCTTCTGGGTAAAAACCCAGCATTAAGTATGCAAGTATGCATATATAGAAAGAATTCTGTTGCTATTTAACTTATGAGATCATAATGTTATTGGAAGTGCTCTAATGACACCCAGTAAATGTCAGATACTAAGAAAATACCTGAATTAAAAAGAAAAAGGAGGCTTTGATTTATAAAAAGTAGTTAACAGCCTGTGCAGTGTCAAGAGAACATAGTGGTTATGAATCGAAGGAGAAGATGAGTCACCTTGACATTATCAGGTTTAGACGTCTTGTGGAGAACCTACTCTAATGTTTTTTGACCTTTTCAGTTTCATTTAATTGTACCGTATATGACATTGGTGGTGTAGAAATAAATACGACTTGCATCAGTGGTTGTTATAGAGACAAGACAGGTAAGATGAGAAAACCTGTGTTTTCTTTCTGCTGTTCAGACTTCTCCTTTACAAAATCAACAAATGTTGCAGCCTCTTAAAATTGACTTGTGATCACCCTTTATTGCTCATAATTATAACTTTTTGTTAATTGCTGTATTTGAAACATTTGATTTGAAATTCCTTCAGTAACAGATGAATAGGCTGCTTTGTATATTAACATTGTTATCCTAGTTTAGATAATTATTATGAAAGAATATTCATAGAATAATTTCATATGCTACTTTTCATCATTATTAGTGGGAAAAGGAGTATTTGCAAAGGCATTTAAAGAAAATCCCATCAAATCTGGATGTCCCTATAAATTTTTGACAAGCTGAATTTTGCTGATTTAAATTTAAAATTGTCAGGAATTATAGATTAACTCATCTAATGGACATCTTGTTGCAGATTGGCTTAGCTATAATAAGAAATTAGTTAATTTGTGTAATTGTATGTTATATTTAATTTCTCTGAGTGGATAAAACCCTTGCACAGAGAAAAGGCTCCTTTTTTTAGCCATGTATGCCTTCCAGTTCTTCCCCTGGTGCATTCACTTCAAAACCTCCTCATTCAGTTGCCTGGGTTTCTCCTTAAGGGTCCCATGGCATCTTTTTAAGTTTCTTGTTCTCCAGGTTTCATGTAGATGAGCATCTAATGACAAAGGCAGTTATGCAAAGCCAATTAATACAGTTGTGGGTTTTGTTATCATTCAGAACCTCTTTCTTTTGCTGGGGTTTTACCGTGTGCAAAATCTGTGGAAGCCTGGTCTGCTTTGCTGTCAACCAGTAATGTGCAGTGAGCAAGGACTAGATGTGCCTTTCTTCTCTTTCTTTTCCAGCCCTATATTCCTTTATCCACTTGTTATTCAAAGAATTTACTGCAGAAAGACACTGATATTTTAGTACATTAAAAACTGCAGAGATCTAATTTTGTGCAATGTTGAAAGGCACCATGTGTTTAAAATACATTATTTTTTTTCCCTTGATTAAATGAACATGTGTTGTTGAATTATGCTGAAAAAGAATTTCCTGTTACGTTTTTTAGGGAGATTGATTTAGTTAATATGTATGTCCCTTCTGTGCCTGTTCAGGTGAAGCGAGAAATCTCTAACGTAAGCATAGACAAAAACATTTTTATTGTGAGAGTGATCAGATACAGGAGCAGGTTGCCCAGAGAGGATGTGGAGTCTCTGACCACAGAAATACTCAAAACCTTACTGGACATGGCCCTGAATGACCAGCTTTAGGTGCCCTTGCTCTGAGCAGCAGGCTTGGACTAGGTGATCTCTATCACCTCCTACCTCAGCCATTCTGTGATTCTCTGAAATGTGTGGTATTTCTGTATCATTACCGACAAGAAAAAAATTGTCTGCTGTGATTAAAAAAAAATATTTGCTACTTCATCTGTTGAATCTATGATTTTTACTTGTAAGCCAAGAAAAAACCTAGATCATTCTGCTTGTATTGAATCTACCATAACAATGAAGGAAAAATACAAACTGCTTAATTTATACTGCTGGTATCACGCAGTAGGATTCTTTATCATAACTTCAAGAAGCAATTTTGTTCAGTAGAAACCCAATAAGTATTTTATGAGCCATGAAATATGTTAACAAAAAAGATACAGGATTTTTTTAGAAATTGTTTTTGTGTATTTAGAAAGAGTAAAATTTATTTTTTTCTGCTTATCACTAGAATTTTCTTTGAGAGGTGTTATTTGACTTGCTGGTGCATAGACAATTTTGCCTTTAGATCAAAGCAGATTTCTTTTAAAATATGGTATATGGATGCTTTATCATTGTTGTAGTCATTAAGCTAGTCAATGTATAGTGCATTGGAGCATTGATTCAAAACTAGAACAACTGACCAAGCATTTTTCGATCTGAAAACTAGTAAATGGATCTTGAGTGGAACAACCTTTAATGTCTTAGATAAGACAAGATCCCTAATTTTTGCTTACTCTCTCTAATTTTGGTGTATCTTTGGTGAATAGATAACATTTTTTGAAAGTAAAAATATTTAGACTAATTTAAAACTGCTATAATCAGAAATTTTTGGTGACACTTTCTGTGTGGGTTCTGAAAACTTTTTCTCTGAGTTTAAACATGAAACTGTGGAGGATCATTCTTTGCAGATATCAGGAGGGTGCTCACACAGCTGTTCCTTTATTCCTTGTCTGAGTACTGAAGTCTAATTTTAAGACTATCTCAATGATCATTAGAATTCATTGCAGTAGTTCCATGACGTTTTTTTATCAGCAGTAGCATTCTCCATGTCCAAATATGATGCTGATATTTTGACTCAATATACACCAGGACTTATTACTCTTTTGTATGTGTATATATGCATCTTATCATTGTGGTATGTAACATGAATTAATGTACACTGAGTGTGTTTTTAACAGTGTAATCAAAAGTAATTTGAATTACAGCTAAACCTTTGAACTGAATGCTAATACTTAATGTTATTTTGATCTATTTTTTAGAT
>JAWWMO010000121.1:82166087-82260235 GCA_035047845.1 Dendrocincla fuliginosa | reverse complement strand
TTTGCAGATATCAGGAGGGTGCTCACACAGCTGTTCCTTTATTCCTTGTCTGAGTACTGAAGTCTAATTTTAAGACTGTCTTAATGATCATTAGGATTCATTGCAGTACCTCCATGACATTTTTTTATCAGCAGTAGCATTCTCCATCTCCAAATATGATGCTGATATTTTGACTTGATATACACCAGGACTTATTACTGTTTTGTATGTGTATATATGCATCTTATTGTTGTGGTATGTAACATGAATTAATCTACACTGAGTGTGTTTTTAACAGTTTAATCAAAAGTAATTTGAATTACAGCTAAAGCTTTGAACTGAATGCTAATACTTAACGTTATTTTGATCAATTTTTTAGATGGCATTAATATTGAAGAAAATTTTAGTGTATGTTTTTATGGGATAACTGAATAGTAAAGGAATCTAACACTTTTTTTTCCCCTTTTTTTTTAATTTATTCAGTGGAACAAGTTCCTGTGGAGCCCTACCACATTCCACTGTCTCAAGCTGAGGTGCTGCAGACAGGCAGTGATGTGACAATGGTTGCTTGGGGCACTCAGGTCAGTAATGCTCTTACAAGCTGTCACCCAGCAAAGCCTGGGCTAGGGGTTAGCTGATGTTTGGATAGTGTTGCGTTCAAGCTCAAGTGCCAGACAAGAAACTGCCTTCATCTTCCATCACTATATACTTGAATAAATGTTTGCCAGTGTTTATATGAAACCTGCTTTTTATTGTGCAAGTTTATAGTCATTTTTCATTGAAGATGGCTCTGGAAATGTGGAGGAGGACCTGTGCAGCAGATCAAGGATTTGCTTATGATTATGAAAGTGACAGATTTAAGAACGAGGCAGTGAGATGTGAGTCTGAGGAAGGCAGTAGGAAAGGGAAGTTCAAAATAGTATGCTGAAAGAAAAGTGTACATTTCTACTGCAGGATTTAAAGAAGTGCAATCTGGGGTTCCCTTTATACAGAGAGTTAGAAATCCACTGAACATTCAATATAGATAGGGATTCCTATAGTTTTGGCTCTGACAGTTACATTTCAAAACTGTTCAAGAATATGACTGGGCACATACATATGCCCAAATTAAAGTGTGCAAATATTAAAAAATCTGGGAAGAAAATACATCTTCATTTTCCAGAATTATAGGAAAGAAACTGAAGTCGAGCTTGGAATTGCTAGAAATTGCTTTTTTTTGGCCTGGTTGTATTTGAGAAGATTTTAGAGGGGAGAGTACAATTTTTATCGCAAGAGTCTTGATTTGATCTCTGAGGTTGTGCCTTTTTTTTGTTGTTGTTTTTTTTTGGATTTTTGTTTGGTTGTTTGCGTCTTGCTTGTTTTTTGCTTGAAATTTGTAGTCTTCAGTGCTTTTCTGTGGTAGTTTCCTTGTCCTCAGACTACTTGATCTCCATTATATCTATGGTTATTCCTATTAGTTTCTGACACTTTGTACTGGTATTAAATTAGACTTCTTAAGTATCTTGTACTCACATTTCTCCAGCAGGTATTGATAAAGTAATGGCTTGAAAGCTGTCTATGGAGATTTAATAATATCCTGAATTTACCCAGTTGGCAGTAGTGCAGGGAGGACTTGGAGTAACACCCTTCAACAAAGCAATGTACTTTGGTGCTTGGAAAAAGTTGGCAGGCATTTTTTTTTTTTAATGTGAATAGTAATAGGACAGATGTGCAGCCCTAATCCAGATTTAGGAGTTGACCAAATCAGGGGTGTGGCTGTGTAATACAGCATGAGGATAGATGTTTCATGCATATGCAGTAAATCCAGCATATTCTCAATGTGCCAGGGTTCTGCAGATTGACTATGTTCAGTGAGTTTGTGCTGGGAGTGTTTGTGGGCTGTGTACCTAAACTTTGATTGCTAATTGTGCCACCAATCCAGAACTTACTGTTAATAGGCAGAGTGGTTGCTTTGTACTCACTCTTCACATCTCATATATTTTTGGACATAAAGTAGTTACTTGGCACCAGCTGCTCCGGTGAGTTTTCCTGATGCTTTCCTGGGTGGTGCTAATCAGGGGCAGCAAAGGCTTTTAGTTCCTCTTCAGTCATGCTCAGTCTTTTATTGTCATGAACTAATCCTTATCCCCTGTGAGCTAAGTAAATGTTTTTGCTTTTACATCAGAGAAGTGGCAAAAATATCCATCCTGTATGTCATGTTGAAAATTCTCAAACATCTTCATTACAGCCACAGATGTGTTAGAAGTTTAGACAAAAATACTGCAAGCTATATTTTCTTTCTATTATTACAATACTTCTATTGTTATACCTTTTAAAACAGTCCTTTGCCATTTACGTCTTCATATTTGCATGGTGTAGTTGTGTGTTTAAATCCTTAATCCCCTTATTCCCATGTAGGTTTTTTGTCCTGTGTAGAATTTATTAATGCTCTCTGATCCTCAGGCAACTGGCATTGCTGACCATGTCAATGTTGTTAAATTCTGTTGCCTTCAAGACCAAGATGACCTCATCGAAATTGCTTGTTGGGGATGGTCCTTGCCTTCCAACCCCTTATCTATGCCTAGAAATTGCTTGCAGGAGGTCAACTGCCACAGTCCTGTGTATATATTCATATCAAGAATTTTTTTGCCCTCGTATCTCATGAGTAGATACTTCTTGCTGAGATATTTGTGAAGAATAATCTGAGTTGTCATAACAATTGTTATTTTCCATGTTGGAGCATTTGCTTGCAAATGTTTGGTTTAGGGAAGCCAGTGTTTGAAATATATTCTGCTTAAAAGTGTTTTATAACATAATGTCAAGATACAGTTTTGAATGTATGTAGTACTGCTTTTTTTTCCTTCTTATTCATAATATACCTTATGAAAAGGACGGTAATAAATACGTATTGTTTGACATCTGCTGTGATGCAGTTGTATATGCTACTAAATAGATTCCTTGACTGGCGGAGAGTGAATAATCTGTATTCCAGTTCAGCAATAGCCTCTTGCTAAATGGGAATACTTTTTAAAGTAAAATGTTAATTATAGTAATCAGATAATGCAACATTTGTAATGTTGGTATTAGACTACATGTTGGAAGACAATTTAATTATTGTATTGTCATACTAGTGCCCCTATCCTTTGATTGTGGGGGCCAGTACTGGATATTTACAGCCAACTTGATGTCGTATTTACTGTCATAAGATAATGCTTGGGAGATGATCAGTCAGTTATCTGTTTCAGTAAGTTGTAGTGTGTGTAGTTACTAGGACTAGTAGAACCACCTCTTGGCTTTTTGGCTGAGATCAAATATAATGCAGTGTAGTATTTTGCAATGTACATAATGCTTCCTGCAGGATTGCATGTGACTGCTGCATCAAAATGCATTACTCTGATGTTTTTGGGTCTTAGCTTAGTTACAGTCCTAATAAAAAACTTCTTCTAAAACTTACTCAAACTGACTACAAATATAAAACAGTGAGATCTGATACTGATATTTCTACTTTTCTAGAAAGCAAAAGCTTTGTCCTCAGTGATTCAGTTAGTTTTTGGAGTAATGCTAAAATACTAGGAATAATATAAGTAGTAAATAAGAAGAATGAACTGAGTAATAAATGGTTATTACTGAATAGAAAAGTCTCTGCTCAACATGCAGATGATATATTATAATCACTGCTCAAATATGCATAATTTAGAACAACTTAAACAGAAATTACATGTTTATTTGGTGATAATACATTGCTTTTTCAGGTACATGTAATCAAAGAGGTGGCAGCTATGGCTCAAGAAAAGCTGGGTGTGTCCTGTGAAGTAATTGATCTGAGAACCATCTTACCCTGGGATACAGAGACTGTTTGTAAGGTAAGGAAATGGTTCATGTTAATTTAAAACCACAATAAACCTTGCTTTTTTTAAAGATCTACATTTTTTTGCTTTGTATTGTATATATTGTTCCGTGTCATATATGCAGTGTAAATGCACATTATTATGGACTAAACATTTGCTTTAGCATTGAAAGAGAATTATGTTTCAGGATTCAAAGTATTGTCAGAATTGATGTTTTTTGCATTGAAGCAAAGAGCAGGATTTAATCAGACTTCTACCTGAAAACTACTTTTCCACAATTTCTGACTCTGTATCATCTTTGCTGTCTTTGCAGAGATCAGGAGAAATCTTAATTTTGTTTCCTGCTGTTTCACTCTAAGACCTTTATCTAGTTTTAGGTCTGCGGGAATATGCCTTAGTTTTGCTTCTCTGTATTTCTAGTTATAAATGTTTTGATTGAAGATATATGAATATTTGGCTTGGGGAGAAAAGGCAGCAGTTAATATTCTCAGGCTATCTAGTTTGAAATTCATGGGTACTATGAAGTCCTTGTTTTCTTTGTGGAAGTCTTTGATTTTGAAAAGCATTTCTTTCAAAACACTGGGCAGATGAAACTGGAATTTGAATTCTCATATACTGAGAAAGCATGGGAAATGGTTATTGCACTTAGAGGTATCTTGATCTGCTTACCTCTTTCCCCCCCTCCTATGCTTTTTTTTTCTTCAGCAGCTAAGAGCTTTTGGCAGGAAAGACCTTAAACGAAATGGAAGGGGAAGTATTTTCCAAAAGGTTTTGTAAATTGAAGTGAGAATCCAAAGGCACACTTTTAAAAATGTCAATTGTCAAAATTTAAAAAAAAACAAAACCCACCAAAGAAATTTGAGGCCACTGGAGCAAAACCTTATTGGGGAAAACTTGATGTCCGCTCTCCCAATTATTATCTTTTCACGTTGTCCTGATTTAGCAATTTTGGCATTATATTCATTTCCTCTAATCTTATTTTGCTCTTTAATTTTTCACTTAACTGTTTGATGAGGTACTTTTAACATTATAAATACATTAGTAAAGTTAGATTCTGCAAATTAAATGCTAGTATTGTTAGTCAGGAAAATTAGCCTTATGCCTCTTCCATGAAACCATTTTTTTCAAGCTATTTGTGAACTGGGAGGAGAGCTGCTACCTGAGTGCCATCCAGCAGTACAAATGCGGGTGAACATGCTTTTGGACTGTAATGCTCTGAAAGGTTCTGCATGTGTTTTTGTTTCACATTATTGACAACATTAACAACTAAAGTGCAGCCAAAGTTTTACCCCCCCAGTTTACCGTAGTGACCCCCTTGGTGTAAACTTGGACAAGATGTGTGTGGTTAGAATGCTTACCGTTTCTACTAGAGCTGCAAATTTCCTGCAGGACCATGGCTATCAACTTGTCGGGTCCTTGTTCAGTCTGAAAAATTGTCAGATGTCTGTAGCTTTGTTTACTTAGGCCTAGTAGCTGTAGTGTACTGAGTTAAGATAACCCTAGGGATGAGAAGAGCCATGGGATTGAAAAAGGTGTGTGATTCCATCAAATGCTTTCTCTGCCTGCATTTTCTAATTTAAAGCAATATGGTACATCTACAGCTAACTCAGATTATACAGATGTTTAAAGAGAGCAGATCAGGCATACCTCCTTATCGAACTATCTCTATATACTTGGAATATCTTAAATGTGTGGACAAGTGTTTTGTCATTCTATGGTTGCTCAGTAAGGGTCTTGCTTTTGGTCAGGTAAAGCATAAACATAGTAAGTGTGATAAACAGAAAGATGAGCCATTGATCTGCTACTCTGTGGCATCCCTTGTATTTCTCCACAGTTATATTTACCTGAGGGACTGCCAGTGGGACTGGGTGGAGGAGATTATGGGAGCAAAGGTCCATGTTGGTATCTGCTGTTTGCAGTGCCCTGCTGTCTGGTCACGGACATGTAACAAGTTGGGTGCTGACATGTATAGCTATGTGTTATTTCGTATAAATTTGATCTTCTCAGTTGAAGTGTTTTCAGTGTTTGTTTAAACTGTGTTTCATGTTACCTGGATGTACTTTCCAGCTGTAAAAACAGAAATATGTTGAGTTAGTCATCAATATGAAGAGAAACTTTGGCCATAATAAATCCTTTACAATCTCTTCTGGAAAAGTAAAATGATTCCATTTTTTTAGCTAAGTTTTTTTCCTTCTTTAAATATTGCATTGTCATTCTTTGAAAACAAGCATCTCTTTGAATGAGGAGTTAAGTCTGTGTTATCGTGAGGATTTGGAAGGATTCTGAGCCGAAACTATAACAGTGTTTAAAATTCAAGCAAACAGCATTTATTGCAAAGAAATAGCAAATGAAAGGAATATAAACACTGAGAAAAGGAAAAGAACAAACCTCAAGACAACTCCCATTCACTCATATGCTGCTCACACAGTTACTGTACATACTGACCCCAATGTGCCCAGGATCCCTAGTGTGACTGGCTGCTGCATCCTTGGGCTTTGGTGGGCTTAATATGCTTAGCGGGCATCTCCACAGACACAGCGTTGTCCTTGGTGCCAGCACACACCTCCTCCCAGAGCAGGAACTGTCTGTTTTTTTTATACACTTGGTCTGTGACATCTGTCTAGGTGTATGTGGCCAGCACCTGTCTGGATAGAGGCCTTCAGTCCCTCCCCTTGTTACCTAGGTGGAGATCCCCCTGTGCTTGTGCAGCATCTATAAAGGGTCTCCTTTTTTTTGGGTCGGTGGTCGTTACTTCGTTATCCTCCTCTTCTTTTTCTCCTTGACACATCCTTGACTGGCTGTTGGAAAACAGCCAGGCTGCAAAACAGCTTCAGTGTACACAAGATGTTTCTCCGTCAAGGACAAAGTCCCACTTACCAGTTCTTGTTTTCCATAACTTGGCAAGGAAAAGAACCAGCTCTTGCAGGCATCAAGGCCAGACATGGACCAAAATACAGCATCTCATCATGCACGAATACAGTCTGTTTTGTTGAACCTGCACTGAAATGCCGTCAGGAAACTATTCAGCTGTGCATAGCAAATGGAGAGCTTTAGTTGTACAATATTTTGCAAATCTGTAAAAACAGATATTTCATGAAGACTTTCAGCTCCTGTTCCATTCTGGACATCTTTTAAGGTAACTGTAACGTTAGTAAAAAGATCACAGAACCATAGAAGAATCTGCCATTAAAGATCATGTAGTTTCAACCCACTGCCATGGACAGGGACACCTTCCATTAGACCTGGTTTCACAGAGCCCCCCATCCAGCTTGGCTTTGAACACTTCCAGGGATAGGGCATCCACAACATCTCTGGGCAACCTGTTTCAGGGCCTCACCACCATCACAGGAAAGATTTTTCTTTTTCTAGTATCTAATCTAAACCTACCCTCTTTCAGTGCCAAGCTGTTCTCTCTCATCCTGTCACTACATGCCCATGTTAAAAATCTTTCATCTTTCTTGTAGGCTCCCTTCAGGTACTGCAAGAGTTCAATTTGGTCACCTCCAAGCCTTGTCTTCTTCAGGCTTGAACAATCCCAGTTATCTTAGTCATTCCTTATGGGGAGGTGCTCCATCCCTCTAAAAGATGGAACAGATGGATCTGTTGCTTTAAATCTGTTTACCATGAAGGCTTAAAAGGGTTATTTCAAAAAAAGTATAGTGCACGTTGGCTAGGCAGTTCAGCTGTTTATTATAATCAATACCAAATACTAAATGTTTTTACCATTGCTCTTATGTTAGTTTGGCAGCCCGTGGGTCAGTCTGATGAGAGAAATACTGAATTCTCTTCTGTAAATCTTGTCTGTTTGGCTCAGCTGAAAATAATTAGTGGTTTGCATTTGTGCATTAGTTAGTTGCATTATGCAACACTGAAAAGTTTTTAACTTAATTTGCATCCTGGACAGCTTTTAATGTATTTGGCAATGTAAATAGAAGGTTGAAAACTACAGTTCTAGGTCCTTACTGCAGCCTTATCCCAAGAGGAATTGCTTTCGGCAGCTGTTGCAGTTGACAGTGGCTTACAAGAGTCAGTTTGTGTGATGGGACTTGTTATTCCCTTCCTGAGACGCCAGTGTCAAGGACCAAGAGAGCAAGAGAGAAGTTGGCCATGCCAGAGAAAGTCCTTAGCACTCTGTTGGTCTGCTTATGTTATCTTTCTGGGCTCTTAAAAGAAAATGGAGTTGTTTTATTCCAGTCCAACCAATAAGCAAATTATCAGCTGGTAGAGGCTTCGCTTTGCCTCAGGCTATTGTGTCAGCCTCCATAAACCTTTTTGTTTTACCTTGTCTTATGCATGTATTTGAGATACATCCAGTCTCTCTTTGTTGTGTCGGATGCAGAGGAAAAGGACGGTGCCTCTGTTACACTGCAACCCCGTTGCTCTTCTGTGGGTGCTGGGATGCATGGTCCTTGCTGATGGGAGTTTGTGTGGCGTTGGAAAGTAGGACTTTGGGGTTTACTGTGAAAACATGTCTGTTTTACTGCTGTGTCCTTTGTGATCAATTGTGAACAGTAAAGGCTGTTATTTTAGTCTTACTTAGCTGGAAAATACATGAAACTTTAATTTGACAACTCTGCTGTAGGCATGAAGAGGGATGGGCTGAAATTGTTAGTGCTTTGGAGTTGAGCAGTAATATGTCAGAATTTTCACTGCAAGTCTAACTGCTTAGTCTGCTTTCTGTAGCTTTATCTATAGTGAAAACTCTCATAAAAATGCATATTTCCTAGAACTATAAGTTGTACTTCACAACTGCCACCAGAGGCCTCTTCTACTCAAGTTAAGTGTCTGCTTTGGATTTGCATTGCTTCTATGGGCATGTTTATGAATATATAGTTCTGAATGAAACGTAAATAAACAGAAAGAATAAATATAGTGAACAAAGATATAAATTGCTGACTAATTTTACTGATATTTCATTTGCATTTTTAAGATTTTGAGGTTATGTTCATTTTTGAAATAGGATAGCATTTGAAATCTGCATGAGGTTATACCTGCCTGGAGTAGACTACCATGGTCTTTGAATGGATCCCAGCAGTAATTGTAACTTTCTTTTTGGTGCAGTTCCTGGGATTGGTAAACAAGCAAACAGGCTAGATTTTTCTTTTGTCAGTCTTCAGTTGTTTAATGATGAGTAATGAAGTTTGAGCTAGTTACAGTAGCTCATAGAGCTATTCTAGAGCACGGATATCTCCTGAGGATCATTCATCCCAGCTGTTTCAGCAGTCTGGTTTTGGATGAGACAAATTGGCCTCTGGAAATGTCATGGTTTACAAAATCAGTCTTTTTTAAGAAAAAATTAAGGAAGCCCTGGCTGAGTGTAGTGTAAAGTTAGGTGAGATAAATTGTACCCTCATTCTATAGCTGATAGATGACACCTACTGCTGACAGAATGGACAAAAATAGTTGGCTTGTTTAAAAAACATATCTGACATCTCTTTGGTAGGATAAAAAGAAAGAATTTCTGCATGTGGGCTTTTTCTATAGGTTTCTATACATTAAAACACATACTGTTCTGTAATCTTTCTAAAGTCCTTCACAAGAAAAGTGGAATAGATTGTACAGGTTGTACATGCACAGAGCTTCTGAATGAGACATGATGCAATTCTTTGTGCTTTTACCCCTGGAGGATTGAAAGTGTATACAGCATCAACTCCATATATGTAACTGTTTAGATCAACATAAAAAGTTGTGTTGTTATGTGTCAGAAAAGTGACACAAGCTTGTTTAAAGAGTGTGTACTGCCTTTTCTGCTTCCTTAGGAAATGCAACAATAAAGGCTGTCCTTAGATTAACTGAGCCTCTTGTCTATACATACATTTTCAAAGCACAGTGTCATTCCTGGGCCAGTGAAGAATTTGGTATGCCTCTTGTTTAACTTGACAGTCTTCACTGATATCTGACTAAAGCTCTTGCATTATTCCCTAGGGCAGTAGTATGAGTGATACAGTGGTTATGATTCAAAGAGAGAGGAGTTAGCTGTCCATAGAGTTGATTTTTTTTTTTTTTTTTTAAAACGGAGGTGGAGAATGCTTTCCTTGTGCTTATTCTAACATCAGCGTCCTACATCTCTGTGTTTTATTCATGTGTTAGTGGACTGGGATCCGGAGAGACTTCTGCTCATTATACCTTCACCTGTAAACATGAGCAGATGAAATGAATGTGTTTCTCATCATACCCTGCTGGTAAAGAAACCTCTGCCTTGACCATGCTCTGCTGACTGCTAGCTGTTGCACGTGCATGCAGACACCTGCATTTAATGCAGCCACCGCAAAGATGTCAGTTCCTAATCCAGACCTTTTCACACTGCATGATTGATTAGCTATATTATTATTGAAAGACTGAGCTACCATGAAGGGTGCTGTTAAAGAAAATGGAACACGAGGTGTATATGTAATATCTATAAAAATTGTTTCTTTAACCTACAAAACTGCTTACATATAGTTTTTTCTCCCTTTCAGAAATTAAGTTTTCAGACAAAAGTTTTGTTCTCTTTTGTATACTTAACAGATTAACTTGGAAGCTTTGAATAGATTAGACTGTGTGGATTTTTCTGTGTATGAACTGTTGGGTGGTGTGGTATTGATTAAAAAGCCAATGGCACACTTCCCACTGCTTCACTGGGAATATGCATGTGTTACTGGAAGTGGGCAATCTAGCTCAGGATTAAGTATTCTTAAGGTATTGTGCAAGTTTTTGTATTTTTTCACCCTGAATCAAGCCAAGAGTATTATTTAGACTTTTAACTGATGGGTATCCATCTGCGATTTTTACTTTTGCAGTTACAAATTTGCAAATGCACATTTTTATACTTTTGTATTATTTAGAAGACAAGCAGTTGCCATGCATAATGATGAAAATTTGTTTTTATTACCTAATTAGTCATGTAAACCTTCTCTGAACTGTTGCTAATGTAGTGCAAAGAAATGTGGAGAAATATTCCTTGTGACTTAATAATAAAAGCACAGTAATCTGAACTGCACCATTAAGGGCTTATGGGTTACTGTGAGCCTGGATAGCTCGTAATTTTGCAAAGAAATAGTGGTGCCTTTGCAGAAGCGTAGTTTATGGATTGATATCATTAAGGATAGTAATTCTGAAGATGCTTCTTTGGGACACTACAGTGCAGACAAGGAAGGGGTATATGTAATTCTGGGTGTTGCTTTGCTCTTCTTCAGGAGGGGTTTTGCAGACATCACTGCGGAGGTCGGTGCAAATGCTTATCAGGCTGCAAAACGATCTGCTGATCATTGGAAAGAGCAAATCTGAGCAAAAGAGAAAGCAGAGTTCCACAGAGGGAACAGCAGCTAATACAGCACTGGGGAGCAGATCAGGGGCAAATTCTATGCCTGTTTTTCATCAAGGCTCTTTTATAGGAGCAAGTTTTACAGCCTGTATGAGGGCATTCTCCTTAGTGCACAAGTGGCATTTTAGTCAGACTATTTAGTCAGCAATTGAATAATTTTCAGTAGTAGATTGTTGGTGTCTTACACTTAAGAGCTTGCATGTCCTAGCAGACCTATTGGTCTACCAGATTGTTGTTCCCATTCCTTTAAGTTTACTTAATCTGTTTGGACTGTGAATAAAGGAAAATTAGGATCAGCAAGCCTGATGTGGTTTTTTAATTCATTAAATGCACTCACCAGGCATCAAACTGTACAATTGTAGGACAGGTATCCTGGGATCAGATTTATGTTTCTTGGCTTGTCTGTTCTTGATTTTTTGCCATTTTACATGTTGCTTCTTAGATTTCTTACTGACTGGATCTTGTACCTATAAAATATGATTAAAGTTGTACTGCTTACATGATGACAGTTAACTTTGTCACTGTTTCCATAAGAAACTTGTGTCTTTTGGTCTTCTAGTTTCAGGTTGCTAGAGTGTGCTGTGGACTGTTCCTTGGCTTCCAGAAGCAGAACGCTGGAGCCATGCTTGCAGGCAGTCATTTTAAAGTTATGAGAATATATACATTAACATTTTAGAAACTAATTATTTGTATCTTTACTCTTCTGTATGTCAAGAAAGCTTTGAATAGAAACCTTGTCTTTTGTTCCTATGCATCTTGTTTCAGGGAAGCACCTCAGGGCTGAGGTGTTTGTATGTATATTGTTCTGTTTTCTGCTTTCTCCCTCCCAGTATAAAGGTAGTTCTCAATCTTTTTATGTATGTCATAAGTATGAAAGAAAGTATGATAAAGAATCTGATTATAGAGAGCGTTGAATAGAGAAAAGGCATTTGTGTATAGTTTCTATTAACATTGAGTCTAGTGCTGATGATACCACCCATGAATTCATTATAAAGCCTTTTCCCTTTTGCTCACATTCCATATTACAAGCTTCAAATTTAAAGGCACTTACTTAAATAAATGAGTAGTGGTACATGGTCTATAGTTAGAAGTAATTTTATAGCTCCAATATGTGTGTTTATTTTTTTTTCCTTGCAACTGGTGCTGATTGAAGGCTAATGTTAGTTGGGATGCAGTTCCATGATGGTAATCATATATGAATCATTCTTCCATAGAGATAATTATTGCTTCCCTACAGTATTGCCTTTCTTTAAGTGCCTGTATCTATTTATCCTGCTATTATCACTTAGTTGAGCCAGCTGCTCTTTTAAACTGTTTTGTTTGGGTTTTTTTTGTTAGGATTCAGATGCTGTAGGTTCTTAGTATTTGTGCTTTATTAACCTTTACACCATGAGAATGCAGTTTTAGGTATTTCTGCAATAATTTTAAAGATAATGTTGAAATTTGTGACACTAAGATTTAATCTGCTTTTTACTGGATTATAGTCTAACAGCATATGTATTTACTACTAGCATAATGCATTGTATTTGGCTTCTTGTAAGTATTTGTCTGTTCACAGTGAGCTTTCTGTGAAGACAGTCATAAATGCTTGTAACACAAGCATCAACTGTGTAGACTGCAGAGATTTCCAAATGTAAATATTGTTGGATTTTTTTTATGCTAAGATATTTTTTTCATTAAGATATGTACTCATTAAGATATTTTCTGAAAGTCTTAGAACTGTACCTGATAGGATGACATCCTAAATGCTGACCTGATAGATATATTGATTAGACTTAGTTTTCATTGTACTGTTACCTTTTCTGATAGTACTGTTGTAGGACTGGACACATAATTTACCATTCCTCTCATCTTTGTTTTGTGCTCAAGAATCTGTCCTTATGGGCTGCTTTTATTTTTGGTCTGCCACACAACAGTGCTCAACAGAAACAAAGGGTTTCTTGTAAATAAAGTCAATGTATTCTACAGTAACTTTTTCTGTCAATCTACCATGGAGTACTCCTAAAATCCCTTAAGTCTCTTGGAATTCTTTAGCCTGTTTGAGTGATTCCCCCTGCAAATCTGGTGAGCTGAATTAATGCATAAAATCCTGAATGTCTAATTACCTTATTGTCTCATTATGATAGAAAAGTTATTTCCTAATTATATGTATTATACCTTGTTGTTATGCAATTTTTCTTGTCTCTGGCACACCTTTTTCCATATTGTAATATTTGAGTTTTTAAATATCTTTCAATAGGTATTTTATTACTACTTTTATCATATGGAAACTATTCTGAAAACCTTGTGACTTGCTTATTTGTTCTGTGTATGTAACTTGCACTGTTCTGATATTTAGCACAATATTTCACTTAAAAATACAGTAGAGTAGGACAGAATTTGCATGGGCTTGGTGAAATCTTATTTTTGCATGTGGATATAGGAGAACAAAGATTACTGTCCTGAAATGTCACGAAAAATGTCCTAGAATGAGATGCATGGATTTAATCATTGCATGATTATATAGTTGTATAACACATGAAAAAAAACAGGTATGTTTTTTTTTTCCCCTCCAGAAACTAATCAGGCTAACTTTTTTACCTACCTTTTCATTTGCAAAATATTTTTGACATTTATATAAACTGTTACTACTAGTAATTTCGAAATTGTTTCATTTGCTGTGCATTTTTGAGAATCCTAAGCTGTGTTTTTCAGAACTTCCTGAAGATGACTTTTTTAACATAAAATGATAAAAAAAAATAATTACATTTTTCTATGGTACGGCATTTCAGCAGTCTGTTTTAGCAATTCTTCCCCTTAACTCTGATTTCCTTTCAGTTGTTATATAGAGCTAGCCATGTGGAACAAAGAGACTGCCTATTGTGCAGAATACCCTTTTTCAGAAAACACAGGACAGAATTTCACAGGGGACAGATCTTACCTTTTAGACTGGCTTGAAATTTTGCTCCCAGCTAAATTGCATTTAGATTTTTGTTGGTTTTGTGCTGGATACAGCAGCTGATTGGTGATGCTGTGACACCACGTGTCTTCATCTCTTAGAAGATGCTCATCTAATTTACCTTTTTTATCAGCCCTTTAGTATCTCTAGAGATCTTTGTACCTGTTCATTACTGGCATTTGAGCATTCTGTTTTCTGTGCTGAAAAAGATGAAAGCTTTACTCCAACTTGAGTCTTCTCCTAGGAACAAAATGGGGAAAAAAAAGAAAGTAATATCTATTTCCAGAGGTTGTCTTTGTTTTCTCAGACACAAAGAACAGGATGAATTACTGTTGCAACACTTGCTACTGCTTTTGTTGCTCTCTTTCAGGTATCCATTTTCAGAGATGTATTATATTAATTTCTAGCCTTTGTACTTGAAGTGCAAACTAGTTAAAATGAGGAGCCAGATGAAGGGAAGTACTTTGAACTATGGCATATGTCATCATTACTTTGAGAAGAATGGAAAAATTTTGGTCTTCGTGGTCAGAAAAGCAGGATGGACCAGTGACATCTGAGGAAAAGCAGGAGATTCAATTGGCAGTGCTAGAATGTTGTCATATGGTTGATTCATGTCCTCTTCTTCTGCCCATGGCTTGACTAAGAACTGGCCATCTGTATAGTTCTGGTGGGATTTTACTTAATGCATAATGAATCTCACTGCAATGCTAAATATGCAGGGAAATTGAGCGTTTTCTGCTTTTTATAAGTGTTAGTACAAAATAAATCTCCTGCACTATCTTATCGACACTGTTCTTCCTTCACTAGTTTTCTACCTGGATGATTACTCTGCAAATGGTTATGCCCTTAATCAACCTTGTAGCTTGTGAGCTAGAGGTGCTGGTGTTATGTAGTTGTTTTGCCAGTTTATTTAATTTAAAAATGGGTAAGATTTTTATTTATAAAATTACAAAAATTCTTTAGGGAGAATTAGTTCAAACTGATTTTCCTTCTTATTGATGATAGAATATGAAAAATAATGTATAAGAAAAGCAGCCAGAAAGTAAATTAATAAAGAATTGGAAGATCTTAGTCTGAAGCAATCTAAAATAACCATGCTAAACATTTGAGTAATCTTTAGCATTTTATAAAATAGTGTGGTGTGAGAGGGATTGTTCATTCACCCTAAATTTTGTGAAAAAGCTGCCACCATTGTAAATGCTTACCATGATATAATTTTAAGATCATTCAATTCATCCTTTTATTCCCCATTTGATACATGTGTGAGGTATTTATCCACTCGCCTGAGCAATATTCTATCTAAACCATAGTCACATTACTTGGATCAACAGTGCAGTGTGCTGTAAGCTGGAACTGTACTTTGGTTGGTGTCTTGTGGCTTAAGGCTTGCAGTTGTTTACAGAGATGCTAATCAAACTTTCCAGATGAGAAAAACAGTAAGAGGTAATTTAAAACCACTTGGTTACAGTATAATGCTCATTCTGTAAGTGTCCATTTTGATTTCTTCATCCAGCTAAAAACCCCATATTGCCAGTTTTATTAATTTAGTTGGTCTGCACATGGCAAAACTAAAACACTCTTTTGGCATGTGGTCAAACCTTACCACTAAGTATTAATCTATATTACATTTCTCTATTAGGCATTTACTGCCAAGCTATCTAGACTTTGAAGTTCACAATAGTGCTGTGTTTAGAAGGCTACACATTTCTTAAGGAGGAAAGGCTTAAAAGGCTTTATTGCAAAAGGGGAATCTATTTTGAATTTAAAAGTATATGGCTTCTATTTATCATTTGCCATTAAATTAATATGTTATTTTAGCATTAAATGCAAAAATTGATTTATTACTTTTTTCGAAGTTTTGAAAGATTTCTTTTAGAAATTTCAATTTTTATTATTAAATTTGGAAGGTGTGTGTGTTTTCTGTCTGCTTAGAGGAAAAATGGAGTTAGATTTGAGGAGAAAAAAATAAATTTGGATTATTAAGGACAACCATGTGACTTTCAGTTTTCCCTCTGTTAGTTTGAACTATTTGCAGTATGATGGCAACAAATGTTGAGCTTAAAAAAGCCTGTGGAAACAATTAATTTTTGATTACTGGCTATGGGTTTTCTGTTCATGTTAGAGAAATATCTTGATGCTGTCATTTTTTTAAATTATTTTTTTGGCTAAGGGCTTAATGTTGTTTTAAATAATGGATTGACTAGAGGAGAATGTGATTTTTAAATTTTAAAAACTGTCAGCAGTTTGTGTTAATATAGTTTTATTTTCCTGTGAAAGAAAATAAATCTTTCACAGGAATTTGACTTGATTTTTGTGGGTCCCTTCCAAATCAGCATATTCTGTGATTCTGTGATTTTGTGAATCTGTCTATATAGTCATTTGTAAATTGTCCTTTCTACTGGACAAACAAAATGTATTTGAAGTAGTTAATGCATATGTTAGCGGATAAGTACGTGTCTAGATGTAAAGTATCATTTAAGTCTTTTAGGTATTTACCTATCATTATGATTGATGTATCTATTTTGAAGTTAATCTTGAAAGATCTTGGTTGTTATACCTAATTACATTTACTTGCACTAGTGAAATGTTGCGAAATGTAGAGATTTTCTACAGGAATGGCCATCTTTAAATAAATAGGAGACTTTGAGCAATCTAAAATTACATAATTTAGAGGCCCAATACTTTTATAAGTAAACATCTTTATAAATGTGAACATATAAAGGAGGAGATTGTGATTTGTATTAGTTAAGTGCCTTACTTACAGATCCTTTCTACCACATACTACTGAATATATTTGTCAAATTACTAAATTACTCTGTGCTGTGGTCTTGCCACTTATAAAACTTGTATTAATCTCTCTTTTTCCTGTGCTGTGTATTGTAAATACGTTAATTATTTTGGGCTTTCAGTAAATTTTAAAGCTTTAGATCGTTTGTCTCATTTTCATCAAGGCACTGTAATACAGCCCCTTAGTCCCCTTTTCCAGTTTTGTGAATTCTGCATGGCAACTGTTTAATATTTGCTTAACCAATTCCCCTCTGAGGAAAATAAGTCAAAACAAAGGCTGAGCAAGTCTCTAAATTGACTACATTCCACTTAATAAAATTTTACCTTAGTAATCTAGAAATGGTGATAAATCTGCTCCTGAATAGCTTTTTGCAAACATAGCTCCAAAGAGTATTAGAGAACTTGTCATGGAGCAGTAAGTTGTAGAGCTTCTGTCAGAGGGGGTGTGCGGCAAGTGATTTTCTGTAACCAAATGTTGCTCAGAAAAAGGAAATGGAGAGAACTAGTAAACAACCACATTTTGTTTATTACCTACAGTGCTGGGTAATTGTTCTTCCCTCTGACCCCTCCACTAGCAAACCAAGTTTTTTAAAGGTCTGTAACATATCTACAGCTCTGCTAACTATTGCTGGCCAAGAATGAAGTGACATTCTGATCAAATGTAGTTTTGCTCCATTGACAAGTTTGGTTATGCTTCTTCCATTGTCGTGCTCTGAGATGTGCAAAGCTCCTTGCTGTTTTCCATGGATTGTATTTAACATCTTCTCTATCTGGTCCCTGTGTATGTAGGGGGTGTAAATGAGGAGATCTCTACAGGCATTTCAATGATTACAGTGATGCAGAATTAATTCCTGACCTGGAATGAGTCTTGTTCAATAGTATTACATGAGGAAATCAAAGCATCAGACAAGAAGGGCTCATTTGTGCCTTGTATAGTTCTTACGCCAACTTCATGATTTTCTGTCTCCATCCTATCTGCCGTCAAACATAATTGCACTAGTGATTTGGGAGAAAAACATTCATGTGATACATTGTCTAAGACTATCACATTTTAAAGTGTTTAGAGTAAACACTGTCTCAGATATGTTGATAGCATGAAATAAGCAGAAATGAGGGAACAAAGACTATTATTCAACAATATTCAGAACTCTGAAATGAATGAATTGCAGGCTTTGATTATTCATTCTGTCACATACAGAGATGATTGCTGTCTTTTAGATTCATAGTCATGTAAAGGGTTCAACATGTCTTTTAAGCTGCTGATCCAAGTGAAAAATGCATGTGTATCATGTTGACCAGAAGAAGCCAAATAGTTCATCCTTTGAGGAGTATACACTAAAAATAGATAAGGAGTATTTATAAACTCTTATAGCTGATAATTTGTTGATGCTGCTAACTTGTTTTGATGCTATGGTGATCGATAAAATGAAAAAAAATCTGTATCAGTTAATGGAAGCAGCGGTTTTTTGGAGGTTGCTTTCACAGTTTTTTCAGCTTATCAGGAGAGGGTATTTAAAAATAAAATTTATTTCTTGGTCTATAGACAGACTTTTGTCAATATTTAAAACTTGCTATAATCAGTGATTCTAGGGCTAATATGTTAAAAAGTTCAATGTAGCAAATAAATGTAGTTCTATTGTGTGTCAAGAAATATCTGTCTCAAATATGAGGCTGGATTTGTTTGTCATTGAAGAGACTTCCATTGACATCAGTGACAAATGCACATATTTTGTGACAGTTTCTATGTATATTAATGCTTTATTGTCCTGTGCTAACACATCAAATGTCATTGGCTTACTATATCTCTAAGTAGCATGTCAGTTGTGCACAAAGGCCATTAAAATTAATGGAAATGGATAATTGGAGAGTGAATTTGGTCAAGTATTGTAGAACTGAAAGGCATATGATCGACCTTTTTTATGTCTTTGAGCATTGGGAGAGGTTCTTGTTTTAGTGTAATTTAATCTTTTTATTAGTTTTAGCTTGCATATGGAAGGCATGCTGGAAGATTGTAATAGTGTCATTTGTCAGAAAAGAGAGTCATAGACTGTAAAATAAAGGAAAGGTTGCTGAATATCAACCTCTGTTACATCATACAGCTTCAGACTTTTTGTCGCATACAATCAGTCCAGAAAACAGGAATAGTAAGAACTGCAAATTTATATAGACTCATTGATCATGTAATGTTTTACCTTTATCCCAAGCATTGCAGATGGGGTCATTCTTCTGGGGAAAAAGAAGTTATATCAGAGTTACTGGACTGAGTGACACACATCTGAAAGATCAAATTACTTGTTGCAGAAGCAACAGAGTTGCTACTTAAATAGAACATAATTACTCCTTTGCTTTTGATGCTATTGTTGTGGAAATTGAAATTAACAAGTTACAGACAAATTACTGAGAACTCTGTGTTAATGATTTAAAAATCCCAACAGCATGTTAGGACTGCTCCATGAAATGGAGGTCTGAAAAAAAAACAAACCAAAAACCAAACAGAGAACTCTCAAATATATGTTCCGTGGATTTTGGATTTGGCCTTACCACCTTTTCTCTTCCCGTGCAATGCTATGTAGGCATAGAAATGAATTTAATTCTTTACTTGGAATAATATTATGATAAAGAATGAAAAACAATTACTGTGTGAGTAGTAAAGCATCTTTTTATATGGATTCATGTTCCATATTTCCTCCCTTCCACCTTTCCATGTTCTCCATTTACCTACATTAGGATGCTTGGCTCCTTTCTGAAATGGCTGGCTAGACAAAAAGTGGCAAAGAAAATTTATTGATGCATACTGGTTGCTGAAAGGGCTGTGGGAAAGATAGTGTTAACTGCAGCTTGTCTTTTACTAGGTTACTAAGTAGGAGTACTAATCTCCCCCAGAGAGCCTGATGCTTACCAAGCTTGAAGGAACTTAATACTTTTAAGACTTGCATTTGTCTGCAAAGGACACTGACAAATAGACAGAAAAATGGGATCAGGTCACAGGACCCTCATTTTCTGGGCTGTCAGGCTGAAAATTAATATATACCTTGAAAATGACTATTCATTCTTGTTGAAATAGGTCAGATACAGAAAGTGTGTAACAAAAAAAGAAAAGATGGAAATTGTAGAAGAAATGGCATGAGGATTACTTAGATGAAAAGGGAACAAAGGTTAGAAAAGAGAATAGGACAAAATATAGCACTGAACAAATGAAAAGAGAAGGTGAATTGATTGTTGCTTTAGAAATATTAAGTTGGAAGTAATACAGAAAATATATATTAAGAACATAAATAAGGGATACAGTAATTTTTAAAGAATAGGTTTGCAAGATACTTGGCACAAAATTCTGTAAACAATCTGTATCATTCAAATAGTTATCACATCTATTAGAAACCTACTAAAACTTGTTTTTGAAAGGGGTCAGAGATGGCACAGCTCTCATTTTCAGAGATCTACCTGACCATCCTGGTCTACTTCATATTTTTCTAAAATTATTTACTATTTTGCTCAGATCTTTCCATTATATTGACTCTTGCTTTCCCATATAATCAAATCTAGAAATTCAGATTCTAAGTTCAATAAATCCTAGATGTAAGTAGGTTCAACAGCTGCAGTGAAATGGATTCAGCTGTCTGTGAAAGAAGCAGATGCTGGATTCATAGATGCTGAAGCTCCTGCTTCTTTGGGAATTTTAGTGAAGTTTTTTTGGAAGTGCAGTGTATATTTTCAAAATGATTTTTCGGATTATGAAATGCACTAGCTTTCAGATTTAGCATACATGCTCTGGTCTTCCAGAGTGCTACTCGAAAAAGACAGTTGCTGATATGAAATCCATCAACAAAGTGGTTCTTTCCCTACCACGCACTTAAAAGACATCTTCACAGGTGTTTATTGGTGGCTAGAAACTTACTGATGTCGCCGCCTTCTGTGTCTAAAGTGTTTTGTGAATATGTGGCAACTGGAGGACACCGAGTTAATACTGAGCTAATTATTTTAGTCAAACTCTGTATCTATGAAAGTTTGATGATTTAGAACATCCGTTTCAAACATCAATTTCTGTTTTTAGAAGGCTAAATATTAGTCTTGAGTTGAGAAATCTTTTAACTTTCAATGGCTCTTTGGGTACATCATAAAGGCAATTGGTGTCTGGATTTTTTGTGAGAGTATGGACAATCTGTGGTTAGATAAATAGATGTGGGGAATGGGAATTAACTTAAGAATGTTTTTCCCTGCTGAGAGATTTAGATGAATTCTGACTCAAGGCAAAAGTGTCTTCAAGCAAAAAACATATTTCTTCATCAAGGAGACGTATTTTCATGCTATTCCAGCATCTTGGTAAGGAGTAGAATAGAATTTCTCTGTTCCTGTTCGTGGTTAAAAGAAACAAACCCTGTTGCCCAGTTCTGAAATATTACACTCAATTAATTGTGTTATCACGTTATGGCTGACATGATTAGCTAGCAGATAGATGATGTTTTATTAAGAGTTCAGGTGCTATTTATACTAGTCTTACAACTTGATATCCAATAATTTCCTGTTGAAAGTTGGGTGATGTGTTTGGTCAGATCAGTTCAATATAGGAGCCTGAGGAGGCTTTATGGCTTAGAGGGCAATCTTTGAACATTGTGCATGGTTGGTTTGGGTTTTTTTTTCTCCTGAAAGCTAAAGGTAGACAATTATATTTATGGTTTGGAACACTGTCAGGGGTTTTAAATCTTAGAATGGGGCAGAGACAGGTGGAAGGATATCTTTGAAGGCACTGTATAGGGATAAAGAGCAAATTGCATAGATCAGACTAATAGTGAGCTGTCATGACCTGAACAAGTCTTGCTGCTGTCCTGGTCAGGCTAGAACTCCCAGTATGAACCAGAGTGAAAAACAGACAAGCAATACGCCACAATTGGTATTGCCACACTTTTCTCATTTCCTTTCTCCATACCTTCCAGAATCCAGGTATTTTCTTTCAAAAGCTTGACATCTCTCTTGCTGTGGCCTTTTCTTTTTTCTTGCTGTTTTTTTCTTCATTGAAATTCCTGCACTTCTCATTTTCCAAAATTCCTGTATTTTTTCTGTTCTGCCTTCAGGTTCTTATGTTATTCTCACAGTCTTTCTCTTCATCTGCAGCTTTAAGAAACATCACTTTCATTTTAATCTTTCTTTTTGGATCAAAGAAGGCTTTTTCCTGGGACATTAACTATTTTTTTCTTACATAGTTATTTGAGTCGTGTTAGAAGCTACTTTATAATTCAATGGGAAAAAATGAAAGTATGTGTTCAGCAGTAAAATTTCAGACAGTTTTACTTATTTTCCTGGTGATCTGATGGTGTTTTTGGTTGTTATTTTTTTTTCTTTTTGCCTTTTTTCAAGTTCTCCAAACCTATAGTTAACTTCAATAAAATTATTTTGAGGAGGCCTGTTTAGTGGGTCATATCTGGCAGCACAGTGTTTTGCTTCAGGATGAATAATGCTGAAATTTGTTTCAGGCAGTGTTTGGGTGTGTGTAATGGGGTGTGAATATGGCAGTGAATTAGTTGTCCCATTCTTATTTTCTCCAAAATAACTGGAGAAGTGTTCAGAAGATTTGTGAATCTTACAAATAACTGGATTGTCCATAGGAGCTCTTTAAGAACTGGTCAAGATCCCATCTGTTTTTGAAGAACTAATGAATAAATTGCATGTAGGAATCTAGCTGAGGCATTGTTCATCCTAATAAAATTGTATGACTCAGCTTTGCTGTCTGACTTTTCCGTGTGACTCTATATGAGAGTCAGAGCACCTGGAAGTGCTAGGATACTGAATAGGGAATGGTAGTGATTATGAGGAGGGGCGATAAATAAAGCTAGCTGCATGTTCTTAGTGTCTCAGGGGCTTAGGTACCTTGATAGTCCTGACGTAGATGCCTCTTCAGATTTTGGGACTTGCGTCTTATGGAATGTGGGTGTTTTCCTTGCCTTTTTGGTTGTAGAAGACTGCAGTCTTTCCTTAAAGGTGAGCTTGGAGGAATTTCAAAAACCACCCAAATTCAAAAGCTTGGATTTTATTTTCTTTTTGTTGAAAAAGTATTATAGTGAGAAGGAGATGTACTATTACAGCTGGATTATTCCAGGAATTTGAGGAACAGATGAAATTTTCAAAACCTGCGGCTATTAATAAACACGAAAGGCTAACTAATCTTAGATTTTATTTTTTAATAGACTTATAACTTCTAAGACCTAAAATAAGTGTTAATTCTGAACATGAGTGTGGAAAAACTGAAGAAGCCAGTTAATTTATGAAGACTCTAATTTGTGTTCCTTCGTTTATTTTTAGGTTAAGCAGGAGTATCTGTCTGCACAAAACATAGCTTTTCTTCATTATCTCCACATGCCATGACCACTGTTAGCAGCTACTCTTTTCTTAGCTATTAACTGGTTTAGGGCATGTAAAATGGTTATGGAATTATTAATTATTAATAATGAAATTATTAATTACAAAAATTATTAATTACGAATGTGTTAAGAGAGGATTTGTAGCAGTTTTGTTTTACAAGAGTAAGTTTACTGAAAGCCATTAGTGAGTTAGTCACTACTTGATAGAATATCAATCCTTTTCATCTGCTTTAACACTCTTCTGTTAGAACTGTATCAAGCAGCCCGAGCTGTATTGAGATGCACCCTACTGTGCGTTATGTCTATTTTTTTCTTTTTCCAGTCTCAGCTATTTAAATTGCAAGCTGTTTTGGAAAGGAATTCTCTGCTACTCTGTATTTTTAAGGTACCTCAGACATTGGGAATCTGTCCTTGGTTCTTGGCTTTGCAGGAAGCTTATAAATCTCTGTTGATCGTCTCAGCCATACCCTGACAATGCTGTGTAGGAAGTCAAAGGCATAACTGTTTTATTATCATCTCTTCATTGCTTCTTAGGATGTTCTACCCAGCCCTGTAGCCAGCCTGTAATTTTTTTAATTTTCCATGTTACTTTGCATTACTTCTTTGCTTGTTTTCATTTTTCATTATCTCTGCAGCACCATTTTCATGCTACAGCATTATGTTTTTCGTGCTATGCAGAAAGAGCCCACATTTGTATTTTAGAATTTTTTTGGCATTTATAGTGTAAAATGATACATACTGGAATATTAAAATCCTGGTGTGTTGAGTCAGTAAGTTTTATGGTTGTGTTAACATTTCTCTGCAAGATGTTTCATATGTGCATCCCTGCTGTGGTCACATTAGTTCTTTATGAACTGTTCCAGCCATGCATATATTTTAAACTGGGGAAAAGATCCCTCCTGATGTGGGTTTCAAAGTAGCGCGGCTTAACCAGTGTGTTATGCAACATCAGCATAATGACAGAAACTATGCTGTGTGGTCACTAGACACCACTGAAAGAAGCCTGGCTCTGTGTTGTTTGCGCCCTCCATTTGGGTTTGTATATACATTGATGAGGTCCCTTTATCCCAGTCCCTTAAGCATCTTTGTCATTGTTTTTGGATTCTCTCCAGTGTATGTTCACATGTCTCTTGTTGCGGAGTGCAGAATCAGACACAGCACTCCAGGTATGGCCTCACCAATGCTGAGTAGAGGGGCAGCATCACCTGCCTTGTCTGGCTGGCAACACTCCTAATGCAGCTCAGCATACCATTTGCCTTTGCTGCAGGGCCACATTTCTGGCTTATGGTCAGTGTGGTGTCCATCAAGGACATCCATCTGCCTTTCCTGCCAAGCTGCTTTCTAACAGTGCAGATGCAGTGTACACTGGTGCCTGGAGTTGTTCCTCCCCAAAGGCAGGACTTCCCTTTTTGAGCTTCATAAGGTTCCTCTCAGCCTGCCCGGGTCTCTTCAAATGGCATCACAGCTCCTCTGGCCTATCAGCTACTTCTTCTAGTTTTGTGTCATCTGCAACTCTGCTGAGAGTATACAGTCTACCCCAGATGCAAATGCAGAGTTGCTCAAGAGGAAAACAACAATAATATTTTCTAAATAATGATTTAGAATACAATTCTGCAAATGTGTATTGAGATTGCTTGAGTACTCCCAGCTGTGGGTCATCTCACAGCACTCAAACTGCCCACAGATGTATGTGTTCTGCTTCAGTGACCATTTGGTTCCCTTTTTCTGATCAAGTTTAAGAAAATGTTAAATATTTCATGAAAGAATTATCAGTAAATGATTTGAGGCCGATTTTAATAATTAAAACTAGTGTTCTTCACACAAACTGAAAGTTTCACATAATTTCTTAACATACTAAGGAGAAGATGAGGAAAAGTAAGCATGGCCTTGCTCAGGCTAAATCTGTGATAAGTGTTTGGATCTGTGAACAAGGGATGGGCAATGCATGACATTTGCCCTGACTGCAGGAAAGCTTTTGATACTCAGAATACTTCTGCACCCAAGTTAGTGTGCTCTGCTTTGATCTGATGGATAGGTAGAATGGTGTTTTTGTGATTGGGCCTAGATGATCATGGTTAGTGGGTAGCGTACGGTATTCTACCTGGAAGCCAGTGACAGTAAGGTACTGCAGGGGTCTGTACTAGAGCCTGTCTTCTCTCCCTTCCTCCCCCCATTCTGCTGTTAGCATCCTCTCCTGCTTCTGCCTTTGCCACTGTCAAAAATGTACTCCAGCTTTTCCCTGTGCTCTATATTGTTAGCTTGTTCCTTCCCTTTCCTTTGGGCTCTCGTTAGGATTTGCATCCAGCTGTATTGTGCTAATACTACAGAGGTGGTAAAAGGAGTAGCCAGGTGGAAGTACAGCTGGACTGATCACTTAGGGAGAGCAGATTTAAAGTGGTCATGTGCAATCAACTTAAGTTCTGTTTTTTGAGCTTTACTCCTTCTTAGAAATCAATATTTGAATGCACAGTAGTAGGTTTCAAAGAGCTGAATAGGCAATATGACATTGAAATCTAGGTGCTGCACCTTAGTACATGATTTCATAATTTATTCAATTGAGCATTAATCATTTGATTTCAGGTAAACATGTCCTTGGGCAGTAAATACATTCCTAATACTTCTCCTAATTTTTCCTAAGTTTTTGTCCATTACCATGATACTTAGAGTTATAATACATTATACTTTTAGATTGTTGTTTATTTTCTCTAAAGTCTAGTCTTTTACAGTGATTTGAAATTAATTGGAAAGGAGGTTAGATTAAAAGTGTCTAGGTTGTGATTTGGTGTATTTTGTGGTGGTGGGTTTTTTTCTTGTTGTTTTTTTTTTTTTTTTCTTTTTCTCTCTTTTTTTATTCTTTTTTCTTTTTTTTTGTGTCTCCTGTGGATTTACTCCGTTTTCATATTTTGCTCCAGAGAAGACAGGTAAAGTTGTAGGTACAGTGTCATAGGATGTTTGTGCAGCAGGACAGCCTCTTTTACCACCCTGATATGCAAAGGTTGCACTACTTCAACACTAGTGGAGGGCTGTTCTCTCTTTGTCTTGTCCCTCTTTTCTGTTAGTGTTGTCTCCCATGTTTTGCTTCTCCTTGATAGAAACCAGAATCAAAGCCCCTTCATCTCTGTGCTTTTTGCAGTCTGTGTGCCCTAAAGGATCTGCTCATCTTTGCCATGTAAATTGATTTTCACAGATCCTTTTGCTTTAGGGAGACTCATTCTGTGCTTCCAAAGCTGGCAGTAGGTCTGAACCTGTGCAGCAGCCTCAGCCATGCCCTCTGCAGTCAGAATTCCAGACTTGTAGGTCAGAAGGCACAAACCTTGCCTGCATCAGCTGAACAAGCAGACAGGAGTGGATTAGAAGCCTCCATTTTGGTTAACTCCTATCAGGAAGACTAAGATTTGTGCTCTGCTAATTCGGATCAGTTAAAATTGACAACTTTTTAGCTGTTTGTGGCAAGTTAGAAAGGTGTTGGACTTGTTTTCCATTCCCTGCTGTTAATCAGCAGAGTCATCTGTTACAGAATTGTCTTTTTCCTTTTATTGCTTGGAAAGTTTTGGTTAAAGATTTTTGTCCAATGGCCTTCCTAAGTGATGGAATAAAAATGATGAATTTTCCTTTCCAAGTAGCATATCTTTGATCTATATAGGTTGTTGCCAGTGTTCAGCTTGGATTCTCTGCTATACAACTGCAATGCTGTGATATGTTTGTTATACTTAACAGAATATTAACAGAAGGAGAGTAAGCCTGACTGTCTTGTTACCAGTAGTTGAGAAATCTCATTCACACTTTGGGCTGTTGAGCTGTATGTTATGAAATAATGGTTTTTCATGTCATTTGCTTATCTCTGAATAATCTTGATTTTACTGGTAAATGAGTAAGTGAATTTCAGTCAATTTTTGAAAGTGTAGTGTATACACTGTGAGAAGACATTTGAAGGCCTTCTCTGAGAATTTAGTTCGGTTGAAACATCAAATGATGTCATTTTAATTAATTTTTCTTCAGTGTTAAGAATTGGGTATTTTGGTGGGTTGGCGCTTTAAAAAGCTCATGCTATTCCTAGCTTTTCCTGCTTCTAGGACAAGGCAGTCTTGGGCAACTGGTTGCTATAATTTGCAAACTACAACATGTTCATTAGGAAGCAACAGGGCTTTTTTCTGTCCAGGCTACTAGGACACATCCTATTCCTCTTTCCTTCTATTCCTTCTCTTAGGACCCTTAGTAGACTTAGGACTTCTCTTACTAGAAAAAAAAGGTGCTTGAGGATCTGGTTTTCCAAAGATCCTACAACTTCAGTAAGGCTCTGGGATGTTTGGAAATTGGGGTGGAATTACTGCATTTGTTAAGATTGTCAGTATATCACATGCACAAACAGTTCATTATGTTTGATCTGTGTGTGCTAAGTAAGTGTAATCCACAGCAGGTTATGTCACATATTTCTCTGTGGGAAGTGCTGAATAGAAATGGGGGATCTTATTTCAATTCCTGTGCTTATGGTGTTCAGTACCAAGAATGCTGCTGTGCTATTTAATTTGTTATTGAAACGTTAAAGGGAAGGTAGAACTACTGGGTTAGGGAAAGTAGCCTCCTCCAGGTTTTACATTTTCCAACTAAAAATTCATTAAAGCTGATCTAAAAATGAAAAATGTTTTTCAAAGCATTTATTGAAGCTTTACCAAGCGCCTTTTTTTTTTTTTTTTAAGCTTCCATATTCTGAATTATTTTTGGTAAAGGCATATATCTATTAGTGTTCATTTTTATACAATTTTAAATTGCTTCATACATGTTTAGTGCAAAATGGGATACAATACAAATGCAAGTTCAATACTTTTGCCAGCTGTTAAAACATTATTGTGGAAAGCTAGTTTTTCAATTATGCAAGAAATCTTAATAGTCTTTAAAGAGCACAATCAAAAGTATGCAAAAATTTAAATGGGAAAGTGAACATCAAAATAATTCCTTTGCTGTAAGAGATGGAAAATCTTTTTATTCTGAGAACAAGATTTTCTACTTAAAGAAAATAGGCAACTTGCCATTGTGACAAAATAACAGCCATTTATAATAAAATTTTGGCTTTGATGATTTCTTTAAAGGCAGTTGCTGTGTTAGTGAAGCAGCTGGTTACACTGGAAGTCGTGGTGTTGCCATGTGTGGTGAATAGTAGTGTTAAATGCAGTTTACCGTCAAACTCATTTTGGTTTGACTGCTTTCTCCCAAGTAAGGGCAAAGTTTTATTGGTAGTGTCAGCACCAGATTTCAAAATGCTTGTAAGTGCCAGGCTTGTGTTGTTTTCTTCTGTCATCAGTGCCTGTCGGAGGGGAGAAAACGGCCAACGTGATGAATTGGGAGTTGAACAGAAAAGTGATTATAGAAACTCTTGGATAAAGTGTGGTCAGGGAAGCTGAAAATAATTTGCTCAGCTGCTTCACTGCAAAAATACTGGGCTGCAGTTCAGAAAACCTTCAGAGTGCACCCTGAAAGTATTTGTTTTGCAAAGGCATTAGAGTTTTTTTTACACTTCATTATCAGCATGATCATTAGCCTTTTACTCTGATGCAACATCAGTTATTGTCCTTTTGAATGACACCAATGTAAAACAGTCATGGCAATGAAAGTGAGGTAGAAAAGTATAGTCAATATTGGTTTCTGGTTTTATTTTGGCGTTAATTTAGTAGTTTAAAGGTCTAGAGTCTCTTCTCTAATGGCTAGATATAGCAGAGGTGACAGTGATGTGCAATAACCTGGGTCTCTGCTGCCTTCCAGAGGGGGAGAGCACTGTTGAAGGTTTCTGTGAGTGAATCTTGATCTGCCCCCATCTCTAAATCTGTCTGTTAAGTGGTGTTTGCTGCTTTGTGCTAACTGTACAGCATAAATCAGATTGTCCTCTTAAGATGGCTTGCCTTATAGCCCGGTGGGTGTTGAGGACATGTCAGGGATGGGCTGGGAACAGGAGGTTCTGACCTTTTGGAAGCCGATCTGAACTTGGCTGTGCAAGCACAGAGTGACCCTGACACAAAGAGGAGCCATGCTCTCTAAATGCCTGGATGTTGCTTCTGACTTCCCTTTATGGTCTGTTACTAAAGATGACAAAAAAAAAAGAAAAAAGTTTGTTTTCATTTAATCTGAGACATGATATACCTACGGAATGTCTTAGTGCCCTCAGAACTCTGGACTCTAAAGATCAGCAGGCAACAACTTCTGGTTGTGAATGTACAGAGGGAACATTTTTACCAGTACCCATCTCTTAAGCTATACCATTTTCTTTGAAAATAGATTTTCAAAAATGCTCTACATGAGCTGCAAAATTTCAAAATCTTAATGCATTTCAATATTTTCACCTTTGACTTGAATGAGAAAACGTGTAAAGACTGGGGTTTTGAAAGACAGAGGGGATGTCGGGGAAATGGAGAATTAAGCCCTTACAGAAATACAAGTGCCTTGTTGTGAGGGAACAAAATACGGTGTTCTTTGAAATGCCATCCTTTTCTCTCACTAATCCAAATGAAAGATAACACTCCTTTTTAAAAGATGATAAAATGATAGGATTCAATGCTGGCCACTTTGCTATGCTGTACTGATTTAGCACTGTTTTATCCAGTTTTATGCCAGTGATATTTTCCATTAAGTTTGAAGGTTGAGGACACCATTACTGGATGTTACTGAGCTGCATTTATGTGGACTGTAAATGGTTTTCTGAACACTGGGACTTTGGTTATTCTGGAGGTTGAATTATTGCTTCATTTGAACTAACAGGAGTAACATTTTGCAATGGATTTTGAAAATAATGTTTTATAGAAGAGCATTGATATCTGCATCATCATTAGCCATGTCTGCTGTGCCCTATAGATTGTATAGCAGCTAGTTTTGAAATTTTCACTTTTAACTGATTTTGCTCTCAGGAAATAAGATTAAATTTTCATTTGAAGATATAGAAATGAAATAAGTCAGCCATTCTACTACACTATTAATATATGAAAATGTTGGGGTTTTTTTCATCAGGCTTTCTTCTAAGCTATATGGACTGAAACATTTTTACATGGTAATATATATTTTAAAATTGTGTTTAAAAAAAATCACATTTGTTGCTTTTGTCTGCTGTTATTCATGTATAGTACTATCATTTTTAAGATAGACAAAACAATAACATAATTAAAATTGAAAGGACATAGAAAGACCTAATATGTTTGCTGACTGAAAGTACCTCATGACTAAGAATTTATTAGCGTGATACCTTAAGGAGCAGTTTTGCCACAAAAAAACCTGTCCCAGATCAATTAGGGAGAATGATCTATAAACTAGGAAGAAATTATCAAGGAAGAAGCAGCTGTTCAAAAATAATGAGAAACGCATGATCAACAATTCAGCATTATTTGAGAACACTAAATAGGCACGCACAAAACAAATTAATAGTTTGAGAAGTAAGGCATTTGTGCTGTGCAGACTTTAACTATATGGCATAAAAAGGCAGTGTTAGTGGCTGGAAATAGTAAAGTCCCAAGGTCCTGCAAAGTTGGATTTTGAACCTGTGTTTTTTTTCAATATTTCCATCAAATATATGGAAAACATTTAAAACTGTTACTGATAAAAAAATTAGAGACAACAAACAGCTGAATAAACAGATAAAATAGACAGTGACTGATAAATAGAAGATAAGCTCATTAGCTGAGCTAGGCTCAGACACACAATACATTTTTCAGCATATCCAAATATATTTTTGGGTCTTGAAATAATAAATGTACACCATATTTCCATCTTTATTCCAGGAAGAAATTATCCTTTAAGGAGAAAACCCTCTCTCCCAAGAGCAGGAAATTGCAGTCATCAGTTAAAGCTGGACTTGTGTTATTATGCTTTGGCTAAAAGTCCTTGTACATCTAAGGGCTGCAATACTGAGGCTGTGTTATCTTTTTGTTTGGTGGTGTTCTGAAAAAGTCTGGAGTGATGGCTCCAGATGGGTGTGCTTCAAGAAGGACATAGGAAACTGGAGATGATTCAGAGTAGATTCAGTAAGAATGATGAAGGAATTGGAAATGTGCTGTTTGCTGAAAGATTTAGAGCTCAGTCTGCTAAGCTGAGCAAAATTGTGATGAAAACACCGTTTGATCACAGTCTTAACGTATTCATGTGGGAGCAGAAACGTCATCGTAGATAGCGTCTTCTTCTAGCAAACAAATAAAACAAGGACCAATAGCTTTGTAGTTGATGTCAGTCAAAATAGTCTACAAATAAGGTGCAAAATTGTATAGGGAAGAGCATTAGACACTGGAAGAACTTACCAGTAGGTGTGATGAATTTGCAAACACTGGAAATACTGCAATTAAGGTTGCATGTCTTTCTGAAAGACTCACTCTAGTTTAGGAACATGCTATTAATGCAAAGTAGAAATTAACATGGGGAGCTTGGAATATTTAGTACTCACAATACTTGAATCCTTTAAAGTCCATGACTCTTATTTGCAGTGCAGTGTAGTGGTTCATTTCTGCTCACTTTGATTCTGGGTTAACCATTAGGAGTATTTGTTTTCTGTATGATGCAGTGTGGTGCAGGTATCCCTGCTGGCCCTGAACAAGCTGGGATGGATACTAAAGGCACTGAAGCTCTCCAAGTGTGGTTTTGTACCAGAGGTGATGTATATATATACTGTGCTCTAGCAGGGCTGACATATTTGTATGCAGGGCTTGGTGATTGCAGCTGCTTGCTCACTCTTAACAAGCTCCTACAGGCAAGAAGTCCTTGAAGACCTTGGGTGATATGTAAAAACAAGAATTTCTTATAAAATAGAGGCAAGCTTCCAAAAAGAGATTATTTTTTACTTTTCTATTTATTTAATTTTATTGTTTATGTGGATTCAGTTTGAGAACAGTTGAAATAAAAGTTACGAGTTATTTAGTGCAAGAGACTGAGACCATATCGGATTCAGGAAACCAGTAATGTGAAAATAATTGGAGACTGAGACACAGTGAAGTAACATATTAAAGGCCCTATTCTTACTCTTCCCTGAGCGTTAAATTATCTCCTCTGGGGAGATAAGATACTGGGCTGCTGGATTCCTGGTCTGATCCTGTGTGAGTTTTCCTATATGCTTTCTAACAGTGTTGGTTTAATATTCCTGTATTCTGAAAAACGAAACTTGTAACTTCAATGACAGTTTGTAATGTGTCAAAATGTGAACCTCTCAGAACAAATATGTATACACAAAAGAATTGCTCTTTAAAATAAAAGTAGTAGGATTAAAAAAAACAAACCAAACCCAAACAAAAAAAATTAACTTTAACGCTGATTAGTTGTATCAGTTTCACCACAGCAACTTGTACTTGATTGTATCAGTTTTATCATATCAACTTAAAACCGGAGTGTACATTTTGTTCTTTGAACTGTTTTGGTGCATTGGACAGATTTATAGTGCAGTTAATGTCTCTGCTCTTTAGGTATGAGTTTCCAGTGCTGGCAAAAGGAATTGAAGAAATCAGCCTATGTAACTGGATTACTTTCCAAACGTTGAAATGCCTTTTTCTGTCTTGTTTAGCTCTGAATGTTGTCAAACCACTTCATAGTACAGTATGTGGATCATGTTCATAGCCTGTGAGTTGCCAGCACATCTGTGGATGAGCTGCTTAGAGCCACTGATTGAGTCATTGCTAGAAGAGCAAAAGAATTAGAAAAATATTGAATCAGAGGGAAAGCTGCATAATTAAGGCATTGCCTTTATGTATTCTGTTAGATAGATAACACGGAGCTGCCCCACTGGAGACTGAGAATTAAATTGAAGATTACAATATTCAGAAAGTCTGATATGACAGCTAGTGCTCTCTTGAGCTTTTCCACTTGATGACTAATGCTGTACCAGCAGTACACTATGTCCTTATCTTAAATATCAGACCGTAACTGTTCTTGAAATATTAAAATACACATTAATCTGATTATTTTCTGATGTGCATGTCTAGAAGTTTATGAAACTTTTTAATGCACCTTAATATATTAATTTTAAAATCCATATTACAGAAACTGAGGCTTTACTGCCTTATTTCTGACCAAAGGTATCTGATACTGTTCAATTTTAGGCAATTTCGTGTGTAGATGCAATAAACATGAAGATATTTGGATGTGGTGAAGCTTTATATTCCCATCAGATTAAAAATATTTTGCTTTTATTGTTATGTTGCATAATGAACACAGATTTGTGTTTTGATTAAAGATGCTTAGTCTTCTGCTATGTACTTGTTTGCAAAGTAGATCACATAAAAATTGCACAAATACTGAGATGCAAAATTAGAAAATGTTGCTTCTAATTGCCATGTAAAACTTAAATAAGCAATGATAATCCATGTGTTTTCTTGCTAAAATTTTTATTTAGCAGCTTTACTTTCTGAATAGCTATGATTCATAGGAACGTAGGAACTGGTCATGCAGAGATATCAGTGAAGGATTTCTTTGTGTCTTTTACTATTTTCAGGATTCAAGTTTTTATGGACTACTTGTTGAAATCCTTATTCTATTTCAGAAGCGTTACAGTTTGCATTAATAGGGTAAATTCATATACAA
The DNA here is from genome assembly GCA_035047845.1 of Dendrocincla fuliginosa. Lineage (NCBI taxonomy): Eukaryota > Metazoa > Chordata > Aves > Passeriformes > Dendrocolaptidae > Dendrocincla > Dendrocincla fuliginosa. Next base: position 82,226,512 of record JAWWMO010000121.1, on the reverse strand, counting down.
TGGATTCAATTTTTGTTCTTGATATTTGCTTAAAATTGAGTGGAAAATGTAAACACTTTTATAGTAAATATAAGAACACCCTATTAATTACTGAATTTAGTCTTTTAGGGTAATCTATCTTTCACTGGAAATGCAAGAGGGAAAAAGTAGCTACATTCTAACCCTGCTAATAAAGTCACATATTTCATATGTTTCACAAGTAGTGCAAGTAAGAAATCATAAGAGTTGTAACTTGGTGACATTTTGGGGGTTTGTTTTTCCTTTTCAGTCGGTGGCAAAGACTGGGCGATTGCTGATTAGCCATGAGGCTCCCTTGACAGGAGGATTTGCATCTGAAATCAGTTCTACAGTTCAGGTACACATGTTATTTGTTTTTAAGTGTTCTGCATGGCTGAATATGTTTACCTGTAGAAAAAATGCTTATTAAACATTAAAAGTTGATTTTTTAATTTTTTTTTCCAAGTTATTATCTTTTGCATTTTTGTTAAATTTCAGTTTTGTGATTGCCTGCTTTACTTTATCTGAACAGGTGAGAAATCATCTATCTCTTAGGCACTGCGTATGGTGTCTGCTAAGCTAGAAATTTAACTTTCACTGCAAGACAGGGAGAGAATGCACTGTCAGATGCAGAGGAAAAATCTTTATGAATAGTCTGGGTTTAATGTACTTTTTAATTTTTCTCATATGCTTATCCCTGAAGCTTCTTAAAAGTGCCTTCTAGGAATGTTAAAATCAGACACAGAAAAGGCACTCAGGGTGCAGTACAGTATAACATGGCGTTACACGTAGGGTTCAGAGACCTCATTAAAAAAAGGAGCCTGCAGAAGTTGCTCATGTGTAACTGTGGTGCTCACACACGTGTTGACCTTGTATGCACAGAACAGCTTTGAAAGGCTGTACCTCAGTATGAGTTGTATGTGGAGCATTAGGCTTTTGGAAGTCCTTTTGAGCTTTCTGTTGTGTGTTATATCTGTACCTGCATACAGATTATCCCATTGCCTTGATTTCTTTCCTGTACACACCAGTGACCCTGGGTTAGAGAAATATCTAAACTAAGTGTGTCCATCACTATCTGAATACTATTTTCTGAGTATTCTGGAATAGTTAAACTATGGGATTAGAGAGAAATGGGACTCTAAAATTCACAAAATATAAGTCATATAGGCAGTAATTTAAAACTTGGGAATTAGCCTTTTTGTAGGGAAGAATAGAGTTAATAATTCTGGGAATGTAATTTTAAATTAAATGTGCAGAAAGGAATCAGAAAACTATGTTTCTTGAGCTTTGTGGTACAATTTCTTTTAAAAAGGAGTTGCATTAATTTTAGCATAATTATATTAAGGCCATTCATTTTTTCTACCACAATGTTGTCTCTTTTAAGAGCCAAGTATTTGGTTGCATGAAACCTCATAGCAGCCTCCAATAGCTGAAAGAGACCTACAAGGAAGCCAGAGAGGGATTCATCAGGAACTGTAGTGATAGGACAAACAGTAATTGATTCAGACTGAAAGAGTGGAAGTTTAGAAAGAGTGGAGGTTCTTTATTGTGAGGTTGATGAGGCACTGGCACTGGTTGCCCAGAGAAGTTGTGGATGCCCCATCCCTGGAAGTGTTCAAGGCCAGGCTGGATGGGGCTTTGAACAACCTGGTCTAGGGCAAGGTATCCCTGCCCCTGGCAGCAGGTGTTGAAACTAGATGATCTTGAAGGTCCCTTCCAATCAAAACCATTCTGTGATTCTACTGCTTTTCATCCTTCTAAGTAATCACCATTTAACCTCTTTTTTTTTATAGGTATTCTCTGTGATTAAACTAGGACTAATAAAGTCCTATGATACTGCTAAATCTGAGTGCAGAAAGTGATAGTTTTAAAAATATTCATACAAAAATGTGAAATAACCAAAAGAGCCCGTCTTTTAGTCTCCTGTGGTATTATTACCAGCTGAGGAGAAAGCTGTTCTAAGCTGTGCAGCAATGTCATAATTTACTGGTATAACAAAAGAAAGCATATGTGTTGGGAAAAAAAGTGAGCTGAAAATTAAAAATGCTTATCAGTAAATATCACTGGAAGAGCATGGGATGCCCAGTATATTGCTAAAACTATAACATGAGTTGTTAATCTCCTCACACTTCCACTGACAAAGCTACTTACCTAATTGATCCATCTTGGTGTTATTTTTCATATCAGAGATATATCTTAACAAATATCACTGATTTAGAAAACAAAGTTTAAAATGCTTTAGTAAAGGGCTATTTGTTTTTGTCAATACTGAATAAAAATAATTGTTTTATTTTAGTTGCTTGTAATTTTATATTCATATTTCTTAGGAAACCAGGCTTTTTATCTTGAGAAGTATTAGCTAATCTATCACGTGCTGCCTCAGAATAAATTGGACTATAACTCTTTGGCATTGAATTTATCCATGACAAGTTTCTTTCACATAAATGGGTTGACTTGAATCTGTGTTATAACTGTATTCTTGTTACTATGTCTATCCAGTCTTGAAGATTCTATCATCCATACTAAAATTTTGACACGAGTTGCTTTAAAGATTATACTGCAAAAGCGATTAAAATAATATTTACAAAGCATTGCAACTTTTTAAAGAACAGTATTGCTTTAGGCATAATGAAGACCTTGCCTTTCTTATTCAGTTAAAAAACTTGATCCCTAAATGATCAAGTTAAGTCCATATGTCTAATATCACTGTGCTGTAAAAATAAAAACAAAAAGTGAAATTCGCTTTTTCTGGATACAGTGTATAGTGAGAATGCCAAAAATTGGCAATTGCAGTTGGCTTTAGTTTTCTCTTACACATGGAAATAATAGGACTTCAATAAAGTGTGTCCAGTTGGATTAGGTGATTAGTTTCCATATTGTTATTCCATCCTTGCTGTGAGGTCTCTTGTTATAGAAATAAGGTGAATAAAAGTACATAGGTTATTTTAAAAGTTAATGGTCACAAACATTTCATGGTGATGGACTCTTCAAGGAAAAGAGTACAAATGGAAATGATGGCTTTCACTCGTGAACTGTAGGAAAAAGCTACATTGAATAGTTTTCTTTTTGCATCTGAGAGATTAAAAGCAGTGTCTGGAGAGCATATTAAATCAGACTTGTGTTGTGTTGAATACAGAATATTTTAAAGGGGCACATTATTGTACTAAAGTAGTAATTTACTCTGCTCAAACACATAAAACTAAGAACAAGATGAGGTGGTGTATTTAAAATGCTACGTGATACAACTTTGCCCTTTGCTCTGATGTTCACATGTGATCTCAATGAGTATTCTCATTGAGTATTCTGAAGTGAGCAACAGATGTTAGGATAAATTCAATACAGACACAGTTAATAATCCAAATTGATTATATTCCATATAAAAGCTTGCAAAAATGTCATGTTCAGCAGAGAAAACATTAAACTTTTGCTTAAGGTATATGGTGGGAGCAAAGTTTGAGAAGCCTTGGGAGAAGGCCCCACTACCAAAATAATGAAGAATTGTGTGTGGAATTAATCAGTACATTAATCACTTGCAATACAAAGAAACGTAAATCCAGTAATTATGTCCATTTTAGAAAACAAAAATTGAAAATAAAAAAGAGAGAAGCAGGATGTTTTCAGAGGGATGAGTGAGTGGAAAAAGGGAAGCAGTAGACTATGTTAAGTTGTGTGATAAAAGGCTCAGCTGCCCGTGCAGACACACACAAAGTAGAGCTCCCCAGCTCAGTGGGCAGGGGAGCCCAAATAGCTCCTGCCAGGGCTGTCACGAGCTTCAACCCTGTGGGCCAGGATGGGGATAACCAGCACTAGGAATAAGGGACACTTTGGATCACTCTGCAGTCTGAGTGGGTTTGCTGCTTGCCAGCATTTGAGATGTATTATGGGATGAGGGGGAAAGCATTTTGGAATCATACAAGACTTGTGGGATGTTTAGAGGAGGAACCAAAATTGGAGAGAGGTGGGGACCAAAGGGGTTTGAGGAAGCATAGATATGGGAAAATTGAGAGGTAAAGGAATAAAAAGGAAGGTTGTGTTATAGTTACAATAGTATGGTGGTTACTGTTTTCTGATAGGGCTTAAATAAAGGTAGGGAATTAGCACATACCCTTTGGCGTTGATCTTGCAAATACAGAAAATGTATGTCACAGGAAGGTCTTGGTGATTTCTATCCTCTACAAATAATGGCTAAAATACTGAAAACCAGAAAATGCTTTAATAATTTTTAATGTTTTCATTTAAGGAATTTAAAATTTCATTTAGGAATTTTGATTCTTGTGTACATCGATGACATCATAGCAGAATACACCGTGAAAATATATGCTGTTATTAAAATACAAGAAATGCACATGACTCAAAGTTGTTAGCTGACCTGGTAAAGGTCATGACTGTCTATAAAATAATAAGTCAGCACATTGTTTTTTGTAGAGGGTTGCACAGATGTGAAAAAGAACATTTTGTCATTCTTGCAGGAACAAAGCAATTTTGATTTAATTGTGGGTTACTGTCCTAGTAGCGCAGTTTCTTTTCTTATTGCCTGGTAACTATTCTGTCCTTTTGACCCCCTCCAGAGGACTCGGTGTGCTTCTCAGAATTACACAGGGGTATCAGTTTTCCAAAAGATTGGTATTAATCAGATGATAGGACCAAAAAAATTCAATGAAATAACCTGTTTCTGAGGCTGAGTTACACCATCTTATTTTTTCAAATTTTGGGTTCTCTATCTAAAAATTGAGTATAGTAGTATTTGACTGTTTGGTTAGTGGTGCTTTAGATTTCTTTCTCCTGCAGCAAAATAAGGCCTAATCTTCAGTAAGTGCTGTAATTTCCTGCTGGAGTGTGACATTAGGGGAAACTATTAGGTGAGCTGGTCCTGTGAGAAGCATTTCAGGAAAAGGAAAAGTGGGTGTATCTAGGAATACCTTCAAAGACATAAGAGTTTCACAGCAGTTTCATTCTAAAGCAGGTTATCATAGAAAAAAAGTACCAAAACAAAAACAACAGCAAAAAATCTGTGATTTCAGCAGTATCATCATTTAAAGTAAAATCATATTGGATTAGTATTGGCTGAAATTATACATGAAGTGTCTTAAATAGTTATTTTATGGAGTCCTAATGAAAAAAAATGCACTTTTCCAACAAAGCACTTTCAGAATGTTTGTCATGAATAACTTTTCAAATCATTACGTGTCTTTAGAATTTGAAATGTTGAGATATTCCAAATAGTTCCATTATTTCAGTTTCCTTGTGAGCAGAAGTTAAAGTGGAATTTCTCAATGAACCTGTGACAGTCCTCTGTGGCTCTCTGGTGTTTTGAGAAATTCAATACTCTAAAATATTTGTGAGACCAGGTTTGAGTTTCAGATTATGCATCTATGTCTGTACTTAGTGCAAAAGGAACTAGTTAATGACTGGGTCTGTGGGATTTATTTTGAAATTATGGTGAATAGCATCTCATTTTGTGCTGGTGCCACTTAAAATCTAATTTTAATGAACAGGCTGTAAACTGGTATTAAAGTCTGTCTTTAATGAAAGTAATGCTTCCAGTGTAATTGTTATTCTTTTGTATTTAAATGTTTTCATTCTCAGAATGCATGTTGCAGTAAATTGCCTTTTGAACTGACCTTTGAGATATAATGGAATGTATATGTCTTAAGAAGTTGGAGGAGTTTGAGGTACATAATTACAGAAATGAAGGAAATTTTAATTGTTCTCTGTTCAGCTGGAGAAATAATAAAAGAAGACTCAAACATGTTTTCCCATGTTAATTAGAAAGATGACTGAGCACAGGCCAGCCTGGACAGCTTTTCATAGGATACAGACTTTTTTCACTGAGTGCTATTTCATGGAATGTCTAGACAAAGGGGCTTTGGACTAAATGTAACACAAGTATCTAAGGAAAAGGCACACTAAAACGTGTAGGTACAGCAATTCGATTGTTCAGCTGATGTAAATTATTGCCTGTGAATTGATATTTTTTAGCTTTTCTTTGACACAATTGCAATAAGTAGTAAAATTGGAAAGGATAAAATATTGACACAGTGTGGTCCTTCATTTGTTATCCTATTCAACTTTCATATCACTCTTTTGGTACGTCTAGCAGGAATCACAAACTACAACATACAAGTCTGGTTTTATAGATCATACCTTCAGTTTCTGTCAGGAGGAGTGTGATCTAGAAAATATTGGTATAGAATATAAAGAAAAGCTGGAATAAATACAGGGAAATAAATAGAAGGTGGACATAAATTGTATAGTAATAAAAAAAGAGCAGTATTGAAGGAAAAGAAAATCAAAGTATATAGAAATAAGCCATAATGATGAAAAACAAGAATGTTATTTCTTAAGTGGGGGGTTGGGAACAGTAAGGGAAATAGCAACATAACGTTGCCATTCAGTGACTTGAGTCAAAGGTACATGAAAATGTTACTTGTGTTTATAAAATATGATTATCAGCAGTTCAGCAAACTCACAATCTATGATGCAGCATGAACTAGAAGCAATTTTTGCTACGCAAGTCTGAAGTCTTGCCCATAGTTTGTTACACAATGTAGAAAATGAAAGTGAATAAACAAAATGTTATAAAAACAAGATTTCTCAAAAGAAATGAAGCTCTCTTATTAATCAATAAAAAATTAGGTTTACATACTACAAAAATATTTGAAAAGTAAGATTCATCAGTGATCCTGAAAAGTTTTATAAAATCTATATAAAAAGTGATCTTTCAGATTAGGAATTTGATTTATGAATTTAATGTCACCCTTTTATACTAATTATCAAACTATGAGTTTTATTTTAACTTAAAGAGCTTTCTAGAGAGCTTGGATACAGCAATAAACATTTAGGATATTTTTTGTTTCTTTTGTAAATAAGGAAGAACAAGTGTTGTGCCTTGTACTCCATGTGTGCCCCCTCCTAAACCATTGCTACAGTGCCTGCACAGTCCTGGGGCTTGTGAGCCCAACCGTAGAGATTTGGTAGTTGTGTTTGTCTGGCAGAGGTGGCATTTTTCTCAACTTGTGTCTCTTTTTAAAGGGAACCAAAATCTAACAAGCAGTGCCTGTTCACAGTTTGGTGCCTGGACTTTCTCCACACTAACTCTTTGAAGTCAGAATTGCTTTGGATGTTACACAAAAGTCTCCTGTTATAGTTTGACTCACTGCATGGAAGTATCTTAATTTTCATTTGTCTCATGTTCTGATACCTATGACCCATACCAATGTCTTGGTTTATAACTGTAAGAAATGCAGCACAGGATAAATGGACTTCTAAGATGTTCTGTTTGATGTAATCATGCCATGATTGTTTTTGTGATCATGTCATAAAGTCCAATTTACCCATGAGACTTTATGCATGCTTATTTAATTTTAGTGAACATAAGAAGGAACAAAGTTCTCTGAAATGCAAACAGAAAACTGTTATAATACTGGCACATATTATCAGTTCAGGCTACAAGGGAATGTTGTGTTCCTGTAGGTTGGAATAAATTCAGTACTGAGCAGAGAAAAATGATTTAATGAATTCAATATAGCCAAATATCGAATAGGACACACAGTATTCTGTACTGTGTAAAACCCCTAAATACGTTTCTTAAAACATGCAAACAACCCCCAAATCCTAAAACAACATTCAAGTTGGAAAATGAAGTGCTCAAAGATTGTGGTGGATTTTTGTAAAATCAGCCTGAGAACACTCTAAAGTTGTAAACATTGAGTGTTTACATGTCCAATTAGTCCAGTCTCTAGACATAACAAAAATCAAAATGTCTTATTCATCTACAGCTCTACTTGACATCTTTTTAGCTTCTGTGAAACAGTTCATGAGGAGGTCCACACAAGAGTGGCATGTGGGCTGACATGTCCTATCCATGGGGCTCCTTATGCACGCTCACTCCTCTTGTCTTTGAGGACAGTCTCATTCCCTGTGTGAGAGGGAACATGAACCAGTGCCCAGCCTGCAGGTGATGTTTGTCACCCACTTGTGGCACATGCTTCTCATAGCAAATTATTGACCCACCCTTGAGTCCCAGTGATACTGATTTGGACATGGGTTTCTACACAATGGGAGTGTGCCCTCTCTACTTGGCTTTGGGTATGTTCTCTGTAAAAATTTTGGGTTGTAGTAAGCTCTCCCATGCACTGCAGAAGCTGAAGCTATTTCTTTTTTAGCTCTAGAGAGGGAAAGGCAAAAATGAAATGGGAGCTTGGCAGTTTCCATAGGCACTGAAAGGAGAGGGGCTCAGTAAACACTGCCTATTAGAAGTCTTTAATAAGCGAGAGAACAAGACCAGCAGTAAGGTTTTGAGGGGCTGTTCCCAGCGTAAGGGAGTAAATGCCTGCTCTTTTGGAGTACGCTACATTTGCCAGCTTTGCTGCTATGGGATCAGAGTTCACTGATGGAAAGGGTGAGTAGGATGACAGGTGTGTGTCAGTGAACCTCACCATCCATGGAGCAGGGAAAAGTCAAGACAGTGATCATTTTGAGACTGCATGCTTCTCCAGGCAGGCATTTCTGGTAGGCAATGCCTAACTAGATAGGCACTTTTAGGAAGGCATTCAACTGAGAAAAGAACATTTTTAAAGCTTATGGTTAATTTACATGTTTTCTATAGAGTTATTTTCATGTAATATATTGAACAAAGGCTTTTGGCACTGAAGCAAAATAACCTTTTCCTGTTCCACTTTCAGCTGCACTCTCTGTTAGGCAGAGGGCAGCATTTCTTTGAGATGCTTCAAACCCTGTTTGCCGCCTTCTGTCTGAACTGGTTTTCATTGCATTGGTGGGGCACACAAGTACGCAGCCAAGTACTTTTTCATTTTTTTAATGCAAATTCTTGAAGAGTCAGAAGTTTATCCCAGGGTAATACAAAGTGGTAAAGTGGCAGAAATATGTTGAGAGTCATTGTGGTTCAGTGAAATCAAAAGTTTTAACTACTGAACAAGTTCAGTGTTTAATTCACCTCAATCAGTGGAGTGTATAGTGTCAAGTATGCTCTTAGTGTATTCACTGAGGACATTTTTTCTGTGTTTTGATATTTAATTTGGCATGCAAATATGTGTATGCCTGAGGCTGAACTCCAGCATCCTTGTCCTGCTGATGCACCCCTGTTCATTCATTGTGATTTATAGCTTTGAACAATGTGTTTGGTCTTCCAAACGCTAATCCTGAAAAAGACCAAAAACATGGGCACTGAGGCAGAATTAAAATTTTCTCTTTGCTGTGCACTCCCCCCCCCACCCCAACTTGCATTTTCATCTTTCTAGCTATTAGGAATTATTCTTCTAATGGAAGGAACTTTTTTGTGTTTATACTTACTCTAAGGTACAGTTTACATTTACAATTTGAATTCCAACTGCTTTAATTAGTGTGATGTTAATATTCTAACATTTACATGAAACTGATGGAGACGAGATGGTTTTGCTTCACATTGGAGGAAGGCAAAAAACCTTCTGTGGACTGCATATCCTGTGTGTTTTGGTCTGTGATGCAGCAATTCTTTCCTTTTTTTTTTTTTTTTTTTCCTCTAATACCATATTAGAGTTCACTAACATCAACATTTCTACCTGGCATATAAACACAACTAATGGTGATTTAGGAGGACATCAAAACTATGAGCTTTCCTATAGCAATTTTGGGTCCATGTTAAAGCTGTAACTGAGCAGGCCTTTATATATATATATATATATATTTATCTACCATGTCAAATCACCAACTTATTGCTTAATGAAAATTAATATAAAAATACCTTTACAGTTCTTTGAAGTTCTGACTGTAATGTGGGAAAAGATGATACGTGGCAGGACTCTAGAATTAAAAACAACTCTGCAAAGCAACTGCTAACTCAAGGATATTTAACTTCTGCTTGAAAACTGAACAATGCTATGTTTAACTTGCTTTATTTTGTTTAGTATTATCTGTTCCTCCCAATAAATTACAAATTGCTTTAGAACTCCAGGTGAGTGCTTTGAACAGCAGTTTAGCAGGAGTCCCACATAAAAGTGTGGTAGTGATATTTCTTACATTTTCCAATGCTTTAGGACTATAAAAACTCCTTGAGTGATTGAAGTCACTTGACCTTTGGCATCATTTCTCAAAATGCTTCAGCGGAACGCTAGAATCCTTTATTAGCCACAGGTATAGCAACTTAATACATACTAAGGGACCCTGGCAAGTCAGGGTAAAGAATAATGTGGAGGGTTTTATTTGCACTATATGTCAGGTTTACTTCTTTGGAGCAGACAGTCAGTAGCCTGTCTTATTTACTTAAAAATTTGCTTTAGTGTATTGGTTTGGGGTTGTAAAATGCTGAGTCATGCAAGTATATTGTTCTATTTTTTCCTGACCTCTCATATTTTGATATGGTCATTGGAAATTGTCTGGCTAGACCATTAGTTTAGAGAACCAGATGTAGTTCAGAGTAGCATGATTGGAGAAGAGTGGTTTGTGGCATATAAAAATCCATACAGAATAGAGGACAATTATAGTACAAAACAGAAAAATCTATTCTTGCATGTTAATGGCTCAGCAAAGTTTTTAAAATACTTTATATAAGGAACATTTATTTTTAAATTTTCTTGCAGATTTAATTAATACATAAAAAGCCTATAAAACTGTGTATTTATTGATGTTTTAGGTATGCACACAAGATAAAATTATTTCAGTTCTGTGGTGAATGTATTGGTAGGAAAGGATGTAAAAAGAGCCTCTTGAACTCTTCTGTGCTTCTGTGCACTTCCAGAGTGCTGTGAATTTTATACTGTTGCTGTTGGCTACAATAAGATCTTCAATAAAGAAGAGAAAATGGAGGGTGCAGTTTTACTGCCTAAAAAAATTATTCTAGGATCTTCTGTTGCTTCCTTGAGAAGCCTGCTCTCCCTGGGGACAGGCACAGCTAATCAGTGCCCAAGTGTCACTCTGGCTTAAAGCCTCAGATCTGGACATACAACTGTAGGGTAAGCAACGATGATGCTGAGTTTTGCTGTGATAGTTTAGGTAGGCACAGAGGAAATAATTGTTGAATAGTCTTTTTTGTCCGATAATCCTTTTGAGTAAATGGACACATGTTCAGGGCTATCACATAGGGATCTAGGAGTTAAAACATTACAATTAGAAAGCTACAAAAGTCATTAAGGCCATTTAAGAATTCCTGAATAGTAGATACAAGCCTGAAATTAGTTCCTCAGAAAAGGAAAGTTGCAGTCAGTTACATGAGAAAACTGACAACACTGGGAGAGAACCTTCTGTGTCCCTCTGCTCCTATGGCCTTATCTACGAGGCTTTAGACTGTTAGGGAAAGGTCTATTCTATAATGTAACACCAGCATAAGAGAATGAGCATGAGCTACTCCTAGCGGTACATACAGTTCATGTGCTGTATATAGCCAGTGCCTGTGATGTTCAGTGTAGTTGTGCTGTTTGTTACCACAGTGGGATTTTGGAGCTTTATTGAAAGAGCAATGGCAGTAATGGCATCTGTCTGCATCCCACTGGAAATGTGTGTTACTCTTGCCACGTTTAACAGCGAACATCTAAGCAGGAAAAAACATCCTGGGCACACATAGTGCAGATCATTCTACTGGCAATTGTCGCACAAGGAGAGAAAACCAGTGAGAACTTAATGCTGGATGTGACTGGGTCAGGAAGGAAGGGCTGCTTCCTCTGCACCTAACACTGAAGCAATCATTTTATAAAATGATTCAAAACTGAAAACATTTCTTTATGAAGAGCCAAACCCATCTTTTATTAATCTACGTATGGAAGTTTCTGACTCTGGAAAAGTTGGTCTGTTTAGCTGTAGCTGGAATTCTTCCAAAGATACATTTGCTTGGAAATAATATTTTGTTCCCTGTCATCACTGAAGAAGTACCTTTTGTCAGTGTTACAGCAAGTGGTGTGCTCATCACCCAGCTGTGTTTTGCTGAAACACTATGCATGCACAAATAGCTAACACTTTGGTGTCTGATCTTGAATGGATGTTTGAAGCAGGGGGCACATTCTTTCCCATCATCTGGTGAAAATGTTCCATTTCTCTTGTACAGTTTAAAGAAACCACTGTCCTACGTTTAGAGTAATGCAGATTAGGAAAGAATATGGATTGAATGTGGCTTTTCACTAATGTAACATTAAAAAGACACCTACCTTGTCATCCAGGAGGTGGTAGGAAATGCAAGTTGCCGAGATTTCAGAGTTATTAGCTGGATACCATATCCTCTCACTTCCCATGTGTCTCTGGCATTACTGGCTCTAAGTAAGCCACAGTGAAAATATGGGCCCTGCCCTGGTGGTGAAATCTGTGGAATTAAGATTTCATTCTGAATACCTCTTTTTTGGTATTCCACTGCTTTTACATGTCAGTGCATGGAGAGGATGGTTGGCCCTAAAATTCACCTGTTAATTTTTTTGCTTTAAATTATTACATGTGTGTAGAATGGGAAGGCTCGAGTTCTCTACAGCAAAAACTGTAGTGCTTTGCTTTTTTATACCTTCTTTTGTTCAGCTAACAACATTAGTTGTCCCGTGCATTGATAGATAACCTTGCAATGATTAAAAGTTAAAGGTGCAGTGCCTTTAAGGAAAGAAAATCTCAAGACTGTATTCTAATATTACAGTGTTAAAAATAATATTATTGATATATATATGTAAAATTGTCACTGGGTGTTCTAGAGAGGGAACTTTTCATGGGTTTGCTCTCTTTAATTTTGTTGATTTCAACAATATTTTATCAGAATCCTATATGCTTTTTACTTTATATTACATGAATATCCAGTGCTTATTGTCTATTGGGAGACCTAAATAAAGCTATTTTAGTAGCCAGCTATTAGAGTGAATTTGTATCTTGGACACACTTACTTTAAGATCTATTAGTCAAAATCCAGTGCATTTTTGAGAGGACTCGAAGTTCCTCAACAGAGTGATTCCATTCAAAATTGCATGTTTGCCACATGAAATGATAAAAGCAGCAGTAAAGATGGGATCTTCATTATCCATTAGCAAAAATGCAAGTTAACAATTAGAAGTGTGTCTTGCCTTACTGAAAGTTATGAAAGGCAGTGCTATACATTTGTTGGCATCACATAATCCTCTGAAAAATATGCCACAGTTATGATGGGTTTGTCATGGAGAGTCAGAAAAGGTCATTTTACTTTATTAACCTTTGGTCTTAAAATCTATTTGTGAGACTCTGCAGTCTTCCTTTTTTCACTCCTTTTGTGAGCTTTTTAAAGTTGTCTGGTTTTTTTGTTTCTTTTTTTTTTTTTTTTTTCTCTATAAGAATCATGTAGTTAGACTAAGAAGTCTGTATTTTGTTACCTAAATATATGGATTGACTTAAACAAAGAAATCCACATCTGTCCTGAAGCTTAATGAAACTTTCCTGCTGTCTTTTTTCTCTTAGAATTTCTCATTCATGAAAAACAGAGTGATTGCGAAAAAGTTAATCTAAATATCTCCTAGTTCTTCTCTTTAAAGTTGATGCTCCATAAATCATCTGCTTAAGAAGTGAGAGAAAAAGGGCATAATCACAGTTATACTTCTTCTTAAGAAAGTACTGAAAGAAAAAGAAAGGGTTTGTATTGAAGTTTTCTGTTCAAGGGTAATTGAACCACTGAGATCAACAAATCATTAGTTAAGTTCAGCAGAGCCAGCATTTCAAAACTCTATAAAGAAGCTTTTCTATCTTTTGAGAGAGATCTGGTTTTTACGCAGCAGCTTTGCACTCATAACTGTGTGACTGAAAAGGAGTTAGGTTTTCTGTGCGTATCTGTCCATTTATTTACTGGTTTGAGAATATGTTTAAATTTAGGGTGCTTTAAAAATAAGAAAATATGAAATTGTGTGGTTTAAAAGGTTCTCTTAATATGGATTGCAGATTTGGCAGTATCTTATTTCTTGAGGCAGCAGCACTTTCATGATTAACAGTGGAGTGTTTCATGGTTTACAGATTTATGAAATTCGTTTCCCAGGGACAGAGACGGATGCTTGTCTTGCACATGTATAATACTAACAGATGCTGAAATATATTATGCTAATATATTGAGAATTTATTTTGAAATAAGGATAAAATTAACACTGGGAATAAAAATTACTTTTCATGTCCTCCCCTCTGAGTTATTTCCTTCTCTGTAGGCTGAACTTACCCCAGAGGAGGCATTATTGATAGGTGAGATGGCTTGCAAAAATGGATAGCTGGGAATTATTGCAAACTATGTTTCAGACATCTTTCAGTGCTGAGTTCAAAGTTTCCATGTGTCAGAGATGTGCACCTATTTAGTCACTTACAGAAAGTTGTCTGACTTCTCTGATAATGTGAGTACATCATTTGGGCCTCCTGTGGTTAAAAACATTGCTTTTTCAGGAATTGATTGAGTTAAAAGATGCAGATGTAATAATCTCTACCATGCACGTAACATTTTTTGGGTGGAAGAATATCCAGTGTGGTAAAATAATAGTTTTTTTTTTTCTGCTAAACTGTTCATCTATTTTGTATTTAATGTGTGCAAACAGTCTAACAAAAAGTAAGCAGAAATACTTGAATAATAACTGCTCCCATGGTGAGGCTATTACTCATTATTGTGTTTCCTGAACATCACAGGTAAATACACTCTAGATGACATAATAAAATTAGCTGCTGTTAATTTCAAAGAAAATACTACATATCAGTTTTAAATACAGAATTATAGTGATACATGCTAGAGTTGTGCTATGAAAACTGTTGAAACTCTTGCAGCCAAGTGACTTCATACTGCAGAACTGAATTTCTGGTCTGAGTTGTGGGAGTACATGCTACTTACTAGTCGAATTACAGATGAAAGGAAATTCTGCTACTGAAATTCCCAGTCCAGTGCTAGAAATTTTTACTACGATCAGAATAAAATGTATTTCTAAGCATACAAACATGTATTGCAAAAGAAAATATCTTTTTCTATCTGACTGCAGCCTGGCAGTTAAATAAAATTGCACAATATCTTAAATAAAACAGTTTTAAAGTGTTAAATAAAATGGAATGGAATTTTGGTTTGTTATTAGAATTTTATAGGCTACACAGTTTTATAATTACCTGAGTAGTTAATCAGCCCTTAAAGTAGTCACATTTTATATTACTATAAACAAATCCCCCTCATTTTTTGAAATATTTTCTGGTAAAAACTAAAAAACCTGCTTGTTTGCATATGTTTCAGTGCTGTCCTGTGGGATGTGGTTCTGTGTAAGTTAGTCCTGCTCTGAGTCATTAACCAGGAGTGCTGCTAAAAATACGAGGAAGATCACTTACACCTGTGGAAGTAAAGTACATTTATCTGACTTGAAAAGCCCTATCCAATATTTAAAGTTTGTTGCAATACCAGTCATTTATTAGCGTGCTAACAGGTATTGTGTTGGCTTCAGTTGGGAGTGCAGCACTCACTGCCTTGCCAGTTCCCTGGCACTTCAGAAAACAAGAGCTGTGAGTGCTAATTGTCTGCCCTTGCGTAATGTGTATCTTAATGTGGTCCTGCTTTGCAGTAGTTAAGGCTCTGTAGCTCTGAGAGATATAAATAGAGCCGGTGAGTGACAGTGTTTCAAAATGAGGCTGAAATAAATTATGAAATACATAAAGGCCAATGTATAGGTTACTTCTATTCCTGACTGAATGTGACAACATTAATATCACAGCCAGTATCGCAGTGAAAGTAAACACTTAAAATGCTGAGTGAAACCATCAGGAAGGAAGACTGAAAAACTAAAAGTGCGGGATAACATTACGAAAGTCTGTGTTTCATGGTTTGCTGGATGTACAGATCTGACAAGCTCTTGGTTGTGGTGACTGAGTTAAACACGTGTATGTTTCCTTTACTTTCTCCTTCATCACAAGCAAAGGGAGGAAAGCATCTTAAAAAAACCTGTAAGTTTATTCAATCCGTAGGGAATGATATGAAGCATGTTCTCACCAAGAGGGAAAGTACAACCTGAGCGGCCACAAATGCCAGGACAAAGAAGGTTGTTCAAAGTATCAAAACACCCCAAACCCTTCTGTCAGAACTAAAATCTTCTCTGGTACAAATTTGTTGGCTAGAATGGAGTCTCACTGGGCATTACAAACGTGTTAATTTGAATAGAGTATTACAGCATAATTTTGAACAAAACCCAAAGGTGGTATTTTTCCCCTCTTCCTTTTGATATCTGTTGAGGGCTAGAAGGAAACCCCCTGTTTCCTTTAAGAGCTGTCATTTGCACCCACTTCAGTTGCTGGATATTTATAGTTGGAAATAGCTGCACTGTGCAATAGCTTTACTCCTGGTGACTGACAGTTTCTGCAAAGGCATAGAGACAAATTCCTGGCTGTATTCCAGGCAGCACCACTGCTTTCTCCAGTCAGTTGCAAAATATTTTAATCTGTGTTTGCTTTTAATTCTGTTATAATTTGGTAGCAGCAGATATGTTAAAAGCACAAAGCAGTTAAGGAAGATGGCTGAGATAAAGGTTTAAAATTACTATTAATTTTGCCTTTGCAATTGAAATGATTAAAAGCAATTATATTGTAATATGCCTTTTTATCTCATCTGAATGAAGTGGCAATAGTTTTGCTTTCTGAAACCTTAAGATGCACAAATCAGAAGGAAAAAAGAATGGAGAAATACGGGTGCAGATTTCACTGACAATTCAAGTTTGTGAAACAAATATTGTTTTGATGTTCTTTCAAAATGGAAGAGTAACTCTTAATTTTTTTAACTGTAAAATTTTTCTCTTTTGTTTTTACGGGGAGGTTTTGTTCCTCCTAAAATCTCAACTGAATTAAGTTCCGTGAATGATGCTGAACTGCTGGTATATATCAGTCATAAAAAAATCATGCCAGTCATCACAGAAAGCTTCCTATATAGGTTATTTTGTTTTCCTGTCCATTTCAACAAAACATTTTTTTAGGTAACAAAAAATAATAGGAAAAAAACTAATTTCTGGGAGATGTGTACCAACATGCTGCTTTCATACTCTTATCATGCTTACAAAACCAACAGGTTTAGGGTAGTCATTCTGCTAAAGAGTTATGTCTGTGTTTGGTATGAAAGGTGAATATGAATTGGGTTATTGTTCCATAGCATCTGTGGGGCTGAAAAGGACAAATTTGTGCTACTGTTCTTCTGGACTCTTTTACCTGCTTTCTCATTTGTACTTGGCAATGTGATCTGCAGCTCTTTAGAAGATCATTAACAGATCTTGGGCATATTTTCACAGCCATGGCTACTCTTCCTTCCAGTTTTGTGCCCCTTTCCCATGGGCATGAGAGGAAAATAATGGCTTTTGATTGAGAAATGCATAATCTTGTACTCTGCATTTATGGGTTTTAAATTATCATCTATTGAAGTTCAAGAGTGTTAACAGAAGGCATGAATGTTTGGTGCAATGCCTGGGACTGTGCCCACCATAGCAAAGAGTGTCAATTAGAGAAAGCATGGCAGTGAGGGCTTAGAACTGTCTCAGTTCTCACAGTAAATCCATATCTGTTATTTTAGAAAGTTTTCAAATCATAAAAGCTTTTTGCAAAAGGTTGTCCAGTGTCTAATAACCCTACAGTCCTGATGTCAGTGACTACGCAAGCAGGCTTTCTAGTTTACTTTGCACTTCCCCATATACAATGCAAACAGATAGCTAATGACTGGGTAAATACAATGGGAATGTACTTTGTGCACTGTGTGTTCTGAGCTTGAGTGTTTTGGTCTTTATTTTGTTTGCCTATTTTTATATTCTTTCACAAGCACATTTTGTAATGATGGAATATTACAGAGTTCCTAGTACAGTACAGAGGCATAACACAAGGAATATATTGTGCTCGCGCTCTTTAAATTTGAAATCTTTGCTGATGCCAATTATTTTTGGCTTTTATTCTTTTGAACGAATATAGATGAACAGGGGTTATGTGTTATGATTCATTAGCACAAGAGTGTTCATTTAAAGAAAAAAAAAAGACAAAAATGTATCTGTCAGACTTTAGCCTATCTGTTTTCTGTTTTCCTAACTTTCTAAGTCATTTTTTAAATGAAAATCAATGAAGAGTCTAAATATGTGAAAGAAAAGACATTGAGAGTTGAGGAAGAAGTCATTAGCTGAAAACTACCAGTTAGTTGTAGTATTAACCTGTTTTTTAACCCGAGGATTACATTTGTGTCATGTAAGGAATATGGTTTACAAAACCATACACACACACACAAAAAAAAAAAGATATTGAAAGCAAAGTCTTTATTTAAAACCAGTCTGGTCTTGGACTTGCTAACATGGTGCAGCTCATTGCCCAGAAGGATTTTTAGCTTCTTTTCTGCAGGGCTACTTTCCAGCCAGCTGCACCCTACTTGCAGTGGTGGTCAGGGTGTTTGGGTCCTTGGAGCGTGACTTCTTGTGCTTTCTGAGGTTCTTGTCATTGTGCTTCTCTGGCTGACAAGGTGCCTCTGAGCTGCTGCTCTATGTCCCAGTTTACCTTTCCCCCCTAGTCTGGCGTCACCTGTAATCTTCTTGTATATGCTCCAACTCATCATGAAGGTGGGTAATAAAGCTGTTGATGAACACTGATCCCTGAGGAACATGTCTACTCATCATATGCCAATTGGATTTTGTCCTGATGATCCAGGTTTCCTTTGAGCTTGACTGATCCAGTCAGTTTTGTACCCATGCTCACTTTTTCAACCTGTGTTTCACCAGTTTGACTGAAGGGAGGTCAGGGGAGGCTTTTGATAGCCTTGCTGAAATCTTGCTATAACATTATCTACTGTTCTCCTCTTGTCTATTAAGTGTGACATTTTATCTTAGAAGGAAGCAGGGTTGATCAGGAAAGATTTGTCCTTGTCAAATTCTTGTTGGCTGTTCCCAAACAATTTGTGCTCCTTGGTGTTCTTAGACATGACATTGAGGATGACTTGCTCCATTGTTATAGGAACTTGTTGTTAGGCTGACTGGCTTACAGTTGCAGAATCACGTTTCTGTAAATCTTCTTGCCATGCCTAAAAATGTTAATTAATTACATTGGTATGCAAGTCACATCCCTATTGTGTTTTATTCCTGCAATCATACAGGATTTGAGGAAGAAATCATCTTTTTTAGATCTTTCTGTGGCTCCAGGGAGTCCCTCTAATCAAAAAAATCCACCCTGTGTCAGCCACCTGATTTAGTTTAAAGGTTATGCTGGGTTTTGTTTATACAGTACCCAGTGGCCTGACTGAAGTGTATTGGCAGAAGTGCATGGGCTAGTCTGTTCTTACATAACTAATTTTTCTAATTAATTTAGAATATTATGGTGGAAAGAAAGGAAAACTAATGATAGCATTTCTGAAAAAAACCCCACCCAAACCCAAGTCTATGCTTAGCAGTTATTGTGTCAATATGAAAAGCTGCAGTGACCATGTGAGACTGGAATGCTTTTGCTATGTATTGTGTTAACATCTTTCACTACCTAAATTAACTCTCATCTGGTCTGCCAAGCCCAGTCATCATCAAACAAGTCAATTTGGATTTTGTTTGAACATTCTCCTGACATACTTATCTTTAAGGTTCAAACAGTGACACTTCGAGATATTTGGAAAAGATAAGCTAAATGAATATTGTATTATTTTTGAGGGAAGGAAGGTATTTATTTTGGAAGTTTGGTAAGCTTTGTATCCTGGAGGGATGCATGGCTTTCAGCATCAGATTGCTCTGCAGGTTTTTTTTTGTTTTTTTTTTTGCATCGCATTCCTTTTCAACAGCTGGAATTGGTCTCAGAAAGTGGACAAAGGGAACAGTTCTCTGAAGAGAATTTGGAAAATTTTCTCTCCTAGATTGCTGGTTTGTATATTGCTGGCTGATTTAGATAAAATGGAACTTTAGTTTGGAAAGTTTGGGAGCCTGTGATGTGTGGTAATCATTACTGTGAAAAGCGCAGTGTTGTAGCATGGGTATCCATCTGGTATCTGGGATTATTTGCACATATTTCTCTTGATCAGTTCCTTGATGCTGGATAAGCCTTGGCTGCTGTTGACAAACAGCTTTCACTTTGTCTCTTGCTTTCTGGTGTCAAATAGTTTCTGTGGAGTTTGAATGATCTTTGGGATTAATGGAAGCTGTCTGTGTGAAACACAGTTGTTCTGTATGGGGCAGGGGACAAAATGTTCTGGAGAACACTGCTTATCTCCATACTATCAAGTTATATGATTGTGGTACATAATGATTAGATGTTATTTTGTTTTCTTATTCTCTGTTTTTAATGTACTTTTCTTATTTTCATTTTTGCCTTTTCTCAAACTGATCACTATTCACTTTTTTTTAGAAGCTCTTTCAAATATTCTTGGAAGGGAAGCAATCATATGGTCTCATTTACAAGAAAATATTTTAAAATTATCTAAGGAAAACCTATAATGGTAATCTGATTTGTTTTTAACTCAGGCCATAAAAAAATAATTAGGGAATTATTTTGAAGTGGCACGTAAAACTGTTACTGTCTTAAGATGAATTGCAGAGTAAGCAAGTGCACTTTGTAAGGGATTTTGCAGAATGCAGCACAAAATCTGTATAGAAGTTGCAGAAGTGCTGTGACTTAGAATGCAGGCTACATACCCTAAACCTTGGCAGTATTGGCAAGCAGCTAATTGATCATGCTAAGACTTCTGCCCTAGGTGGGTGTTCATCAACAGTTATTACGTAGTTGTATTGAATTACTGCATAACTGAGCTCCAATGCTCATGCGATTTACTTGCATTTGACATCAATGCAATCAATATAAATGTCAGCAATTGAAAATAAGTTCTGTAAACTTGAGTTGTTATACAAGGCTTGTTAGCTTTCCTTACCAATGATAGCAACATATGATTCTTATAACTCAGCATAACCAATATGCTATGACTGGTGTATTGGCTTATTTTGCATTACTTAAAAAATGGAAATAAAAAATAACCCACTCAAAGCAAATATTGAATTTATTACATTTGTGACTCTTTTGTATTCTTATACAACATATTTCTATGCTTGAATGGGAATGTTCTTCAAAGACAAAAGTGCTGCTTCTGTAATTGAGTATTAGCCAATAGTTTGCAGTTGTATTGTGGATAGTCAGTTTCTTAACACAAACTGCTTTGTCAGAGAGTTTTAATTAAGGACAGATTTGTCTCATCTAATTTTTTAATAGCAGATGAAACAGAATTTTACAGAGAAGAGGATGTTTAATCTCTGCTGTGTCTTATATTTCCTCTCTAGAGAACTTTGATGCTAGTTTAGTTAGGATGCATGACTTAAGCTGAAGTTAGGGAGAAGTTCTGTCCTTAGAGGGAAGAAATAACAGACAGCTGAACTAAACAGAACAAACTGCATAATTTACAATAGATGATTTATGAATTCCATGTCTGGTAAGAATTACATGTTGAAAATCCCTCATTTTGAGTAAAGAGTGCTAATGTCATCTATTCAGACAATTCATAAACATTTGAAAGACACTGTTTTCAGGAGTATTTTGCTTGGTTTTATTGTTGAAAGGAGACATGTTAATAATAAATTATTTGTGACCAGCACTAGAAGACACTCAGGTTTGTCTATTCAGAGTCAAACTATGTCCAGAGTAGACATTCATTGCCAAATAAAGGAGGACTATTGCACTATTTCAAAGAAAAGTTGCATATTTAGGATAATCTCAATATTTTTAATAAGACAAAGGCTGCATTTAGAACTGAGATTAACACACTTATATCTGAAGATCAGGTGTGGAGGAGATTAGCTTTAAAATGCAGAGGCAATTAATAATTTTGCAATGAGGGCAATATCAAATAATATTATGACATTAGCTATGAGGAACAGCCTTTGTGAGCACAGCAATGCAAGGTGTGCACAGGTGGAGGAACTGCCTTGCTAAGTGTCAGAGCTCCAGGAGATTATGAGTGGTTGAAGAGTGCCAGGGAGTCAAGAGAAAGAGTAGACTACTGAAATTGTACCCTGCCCTTCCTTGAGAGGTGCCCAACAGGCAGACAGGACTCATGACATGGAGGACTCCCTATCTTCTCCTTGCCTGGCTGAACATGGTTACTCAAGGACAGGGAACAAAGGTGATGTTCCCATCTGGTGCAGCAGGCATGTCTCCTCTATGTCTGCCCCACCTCCCCAGGTCCACTGGCATAATAGGTGTGAGACTCTGCAAGTGGAACCAAACAATAATGAGAATGAGGGTTCATTTAGCACTGAAGTGTCACCGAGGTTAGTCAGCCTATGCTCTGTGTCAAAACTGCTTCTATAAAGAAAAAGAGGGATCATTGTCACAGGAGACTCCCTTACAAAGGGAACAGAAGACTCCATTTGCAGACTAGATCCACTTCTTAGGAAAGTCTGCTGCCTACCTGGGACCTGGGTTAAAGATGTGACAAGAAAACTTCTTACCCTGGCACAGCCCTCAGATATTTGTCCCTTGGTTTTTCAGGTAGGCAGCAATAGAGTTGCAACAAGAAGTCCAAGTGCATCAGGAGAGACTTCAGGATCTTGGGACAACTGATTAAGGGATCAAGAGCAAAAGTAGTGTTTATCTCTGTCCTTCCAGTTGCAGGGAATGATGAGGGAAGAAGAAGGAAGAGCCAACAGATGACTCAGAGCCCAGTGTCACTGGCAGAATTCTGGGTTTTTTTGGATCATGGCTTGGTTCATGTGACCTGCTGTCTCTGAACAGAGAAGGACTGTGGGTGATGTGATGGCTGGAGGCCATTTTGGGCAGTAAGCACAATGTAATTGTGAAGTTTTGGTTCTTGGAGAAGTAGGAGTAGTCAAGGA
The DNA here is from genome assembly GCA_035047845.1 of Dendrocincla fuliginosa. NCBI lineage: Eukaryota > Metazoa > Chordata > Aves > Passeriformes > Dendrocolaptidae > Dendrocincla > Dendrocincla fuliginosa. Next base: position 82,203,782 of record JAWWMO010000121.1, on the reverse strand, counting down.
GTAGAATGTCTGCCTTGGACTTCCAGAGTTGTTTAGGAGATGGGTTGAGAGAGTCCCTTGGGAAGCAATCCTGAAGATCGAAGGGGTCTAGAAAGACTGGATATTCTTCAAGGGGGAAACCTTAATGGTGCAGGGACAGGCTGTCCCCATGTGCTGAAAGATAAGTTGGTGGGGAAGACTGGCCTGGCTGAACAGAGAGCTTTGCCTGGAACTTAGTGGGGAGGAAAAAAGAGAGGTTATGACCTTTGAAAGAAGGGGCAGCAGGAGGACTCAGGTGGACTACAAGGATGTCATGAAGTTATGCAGGAAGTAAATTAGATGGGTCAAAGCCCAATTTGACCTTAATCTGGCTACTACCATAAAAGAAAATAAAAAAGGTTTCAGTTTGCAACAAAAGGAGGGCTGAGGAGAATCTCCATCTTTTATCAGATGTGATGTGAAACAGCGACAGGGGATGACGAAAAGACTGAAGAACTTAATCCTTTTTTCCTCAGGCTTTAATAGTCACACCAGTTGTTCTCTGCGTACCCCTGAGCTGGAAGATGGGGATAGGGAGCAGAATGAAGCTCCCATAATCCAAGGGGAAATGGTCAGTGAGCTGCTACACCACTTACCCACACACATGTTTATGGGACTGGATGGGATCCACCCAGGTGTATTGAGGGGGCTGATTGAGGTGATCAGTGAGCTCTCTGAGACCTTGTTGCTCTCTACAAATCCCTGAAAGGAGGAAGTAGCCAGAGGAGGGTTGGACTCTTTCTCTCAAACTCACAAGCAACAGGACGAGAGAAAATGGCCTTAAGTTGCACCAGGGAAGGTTTAGATTGGATATTAGGAAACATTTTTTTTCATGGAAAGGGTTGTCCAGGCATTGGAACAGGCTGCCCAGGGAAGTGGCAAAATCACCAGCCCTGGAGGTATTTAAATGATGTGTAGATGTGGTACCTGTGGACATGGTTTAGTGGTGGACCCGGCAATGTTAGGCTGATGGTTGGACTCAATGATCTTAGAGGTGTTTTCCAACCTTAGTGATTCTGTGATTCTATGAGCCTATTAATGAAATGTAAGTGAAGCAGAAGGAGCAGCTACCCTTAAATATATATACCTTTGAATATATCTGTGTACCTCTAGATTGCTATAAAATAAGGACTTACAGTTATAAATCTCGGTGAGAGGAAAATGCTCTACATGTGATTAGTGTATGAATAGGTATTTATGGTACCAAAACCCAATCAAAATCACTATTTAATCTACCATAGTGGCTTTAGTAAGGTTACATCCTGCATGATCTAGCAAGTTACAGTTTACCAAGTATGTAGAAGCCTTAGTTTTACATGCCTAAAGCTCACTGGATTGTAGGAAAGCCTTGTAGTGGTATATGTGAAAAGGAGGAATTAAAGGCTAAATATGTACTTCTTTTTCTGAAGACAATTGCAAAAACAGCCTCTTACCCTATAGTAGCAAATAGGGGTGCTTGTAAGTGATATCAAACTAAATTTTTAAATGCCAACCTTAAGTTATAATAACCTTAAGTTATTCTCAAAAAAATATTTTCAACATTACTTGCTTGATGAATGACAGTTTTGAAATCATGCATAAAGAGTAAGCAGTGGTGTTTTGCACAACGCAGCCGAGAAATGGGAGGATTAAAAGTTTTTGAAAATGACAAATAATTCCCTCAGTTATTAAAATACATGAAGCTGAAATAGGTCTGTCAGAAGTCTGACTTGTTTAATGTAATGCTATAGACAAAATGACACTATGAAATGAAAGTAAGCAGATCACTTGAAATTTTTAAATATTAATAAGAAATATACTAACAACATGAGCTTTATGTGATGGTGCATTTGCCCAATGCCTGAATTTTCAAATATCCTGAAACACTGACAAAAATCCGAATTACTTTGCAAAGCAATTGCTCTAATTCTAATCCTCTCACTAATAGTACTGGAAAGAAATAGTATTGGAATTCAGAATGGAGTCCAAAAGGAGAACTGAGTTCAGGGATTTCAGGAGTGTTTGCAAAGTTCAGAATTCATGAAGAGAAAAGGAGAGGACACAGTCAAGATGATAGCCTTGAAAAGGACAGATGACATTAATTCTGGAGGATAAACATATGAAGCACAACAAAATAAATAAGTGTGGCGGAAGTTCTGATATAAAACTGGCACTGCCCGTGACTTACTACCTTTGGTAGTTGTGCAGACTGAGAGGATTATATACATGAAAATATTCACAAATTGTATTTAAAAATGCAAGAAGACTATATCAGGAAAATATGTTCTGTTGTTGAGAAGTATTTTTCTGTGTCACTGAGACTTTTCCACGAGTATTTTATTACGGAAATTTGTTTCATATGGTTTTAGTTATGTTGACACTTTTCTGGATTTTGAAATGCTTTTGCTTCATTGAAAACACAATTTCTGGAGAATGAGAATAAGATTAAGAATAAAACATATTTAATGAAAACTGTAAAGGCTGTTCTCAATTTTTTTGCTCAGGTTCATAAGATCCACATTGCTGTGTGGGTACCAGATTTTACAAGTGAGTGCATTTTACAATTCAGCAGACTTAAGAATGATCTTCTGTATTTGAATTTTTGAAAATCATGTTTGCAATAATTTGCTGTGGAAATGCTGTTGGTGCTTTGATTTTATCATGTGCTATAACCTCTAACTACTCAGTTTGTTGGGAAAGCTGATTCAGACTTTGCAGAGCAAAGCATTTTAGCCGATTGGAACCACTGGCGGTTTCGTTTCCGTAGCTGGGAAATGCTGAGAGACCCATTAGTCATGTTTGTCCTGTGAGTCTTCACCCTTGAATATTAAGAAGACAAAATTCCTTAGAACTGCTTAGTATTTATAGCAAAAGAATTGAAAACTTGGATTTTCAGCTGCAAAATGTGGGTATTTATGTTATAAACTGAGGGAGGCCAGAGTTGTTAACTCCAGTCATCTAAGCACTGAGAGAAGTCATAGAATGGGGAAGTCCTGGAGCCAGCATATGATGCTAGACAAGTGGGAAAAGGTTAGATCTTCAGTATAAGAAAAATAGATTAAAGAAGCTGCAGAGCAGATAACCATGCTGATAGTCAAGTGTGTTATAGAAATACAAACTGTTGAGCATTTCCACACCATAAAAGTATTTTTATACTTTCCTTTTCTCTCTCTAGCACCTTTTGTCACGTGGAAGATTTTAGTACTGGTTCTTTGCAGTTCTTTGGTTGGCCAGTTTTTAGGTATTCTTCTGTGGCTCTCTTGATTTAAGACATGCTCTACGGTGACATCTACCAGCATGTATTAATTTATTGCCCTGTATGAAAAACAAAGATTCACTTCACTACGTAGGCAACCATCAGGATGACCAGGGCTCATGAGAATTGTCTACACTCTGTATATGTTTTTATATGTCCTTTATGACTCAAGTAGCTCATATTTAGTATTGCTAACTTTTTGTATAAAGTGGACTTAATTTTTGATTCGATTGTTGCTTGACTGTACAATTGACTGGGCCAGGGGAACTGAAGGGACTGGGAAGTTTTGGTGCTATAAGGTCCCTCTGCAGTCACAAAGCAGAAGTCCCAGTCACACAGGGCGCCTGGGATCTGCCATGCCCCTGTGGGGGCCAGTCTTCTCCCTCAAACTGTGAGGAGGCTTCGGACAACTAGCTTAAACCAGATGCTGCCTCTAAAATAGCCAATTGAGGTTAGAAACTGCCCACTTTGTTGGACGGATTTCAGACATTTTGTTAACAAAACAGTTTAAAATTAAATATTTTACTGTCCAAGATGCATTTTGAAATTCTTTCAGGTAATACTCAGCTGCGGTTGCTGCCATTTCCCTCTGAGTAGTACAGTAACACAAATTTATTCGGTGGTTTCTGAGTAACAAAATCTGCTTTTAGGTGTTTTAAACCCACCAGACTGGGGGTTCAGTGTTTGCTTTGTGACTTGAGGGACTGAATTGTGCTACCCAAGGCTGGAGGGTGCTCACTGTGCTATCCCTGCCTGCTCAGTGGAGGGGAGGGCTCTGATTCCTCGGAGAGATGTGGGAGATGCCCCTTTGTCTGTGGGGGCTCCACCCTGAGGAGCTTTGCCAGTCACTGCAGTGGTTCACTTACTGCTTGAAATGTGTGCGGAGCGAGGTGGAAGTTTGGGGTCTGGAGGTTGCCTGGGGAATTTGAAGAAGGTGTTTGGCTTGAATTCAGAAATAAACATGGAAGAGGGCCCAAAAATTGATTTTATTGAAGCAAGCTTTTGATGAGTGGAAGGAATGGCTTTTCTCAGGGGCTCACTTCCAGACCAGCAGATGAAGCAGACTGGTCACTCTATTTGAATTAAATGAATTACAACAAGTATAATGCAAAATCTCGTGTCTCAGCTTTTACAGATTTTGACCAGATGTCACAGAAATACGAATATTTGATGATGTGTATGCCTAACTTCTTCAATGGCCAAAATACCTGTGGAGCTGAACTGTGTCATGCTCGAGGGCAAAAAAACCAAGCCAGGGAGTTGTTTTACAAATGAAATTTTTCTTGCTTTTTTGCACTTTAGTGGGCTGTAACACGTTCAGTCAGTTAAATAAGTGAGTTTAGCGCATTAACGTGTTTTGTACTGTTTCGTTCACAAAAAGAATTCAGACCTAACCCTTTGTGTTGTTTATTGCTGTCATCTCTGACTTAGGTCTGAGAGTTTTAAGTAAACATGGAAAGCATTTAACCGCTCACAGGGCTGGAGTTTTTAATGTCTATGCAACGTTAACTTTTTTTTTTACAATTTTGAGTCAGTCCTTTTATTTGCATTGTAGAAAGAGTTCAGAATGGTAATTAGTGAAATAAGAATGAAATAATTCAGTGTGTTTTTCTATATGAATATTAATAACAATTACGAAACAATTCCAGTGAAGATTATGAGTTTTTTATTACTTCATTAATATAGTATATTTCTTTGCATAGTTTGATACTAAAAAATAATTGATTGCCTCTAATTCTCTTTATGTATACACCAGGCATATTTCCCAATTACCACCATTTCATATAAGTATTTTCAAACTTTAACTTTCGATAAACACATCATAAGATGATTGCAGTTTGCGTTAATTGCTTCCATGTGCTCTGGTGTGTAGTAACACTACAGCTTTTAAATCTGAAAGCCATTCTGATGCTGATTTCATAGCATGAGATTTTACAGTAAATTATGGAATGTAAATGCAGAACTTAAATACAGGATAGTAATTTTAATTATATTCTTTCTATAATAAATTGATTTTTTTATTTATTACTTTTTAAAAAAAATATTAAATTTGATTCTGAAGATCAGAAAAATATTGAACATATTAGAATTACTTCTTCAGAAAGAAACCCCATAATTTTTTATTTTAAAAAGCCACTGATCAGAATACTGTAACCTTAAAAATAAGTTTTCCATACCTAAGAATTAGAATAATAATTATGGTATTGTACATGGAATTCTGTATGTTTAACTTTTTTATATTTTTTTTTTTTTTTAGCGACTAAAGGAAAAATTTTCCTTTCTACAGCTGTTCATAGGTTTTATAGTCAAAACCAGTTTTGAGTAGTGCAGTGGAAATTTCAGTGGACTACATTTGTACTTCTGCCAAATATTTTAATAAATTCCATGCAAAAATACATTACAGTATAATATAATTATAAAAATATACAAACTTTAAAATTAAGTACAGTCATCTTATTTTAAAACAATTTACTGGATGTGAATAGTCTGTTAGCTGAAGCTGAAACACAGGTGGAGTTCTATGTGCCTCATAATCTGATCTCAGTGTACAAAATCTTTGGAGCCATTTAAACATATGTGTAAATGAATTATTTTAACATTCAATTTTTATAATATAATTGCTCTGAATCATGAAACCTCAGACCTAAGATGTTCCATCAGGGAGGCAGAAATATTGGTAACAGTGAAATCCAAAAAGCATACAAGAAACAGTTTATGAGTCCAAAGACAACTCACGTGGTGTTCTTGCAAAAAATTAAGGGGGGAGAAAAAAGGGCGGAAAACCCCACTCCTTAAATCCTGCATTATAATGTGAGAGCTCCATGCTTTTGTTGGACAGCTGAGATGGATGAATTGTATTTTAAGGTTGGCTGCTGCTCTGAATACAGTCAAACTTATACTATTCAGTATTGTCACAGAAAAAAAAGCTCTCTGCAGGCCCAAGTTTCGGTAATTAAATCCTGGAAGGCCCCTTGGGTGGCTAGCATTGACTGGTGTTATTCCAGAGAAACAAGCATTGCATTTCACTTATGAAATACTGAAGTAGAAATATTATGTATCTGTCCTTTGGCCTAACATAGTTTCAATATTTTCCTTTAAGATGAACTGTAAAAGATGTGCAGACTCTTATGTTTGAGTATGTCTGCAAGTCATAGCTAGATCCAAGGCATTACTGGTAGGGAAAGAAGACGACGGATGAAAATCGCTGAGGACCTGGAGGAGGAATAAGCAAATAATCCAATTCCATTGTTTGGGGGCTGCGAGTATTTAGTCCCTGCAAATCTATTGTTTCAATCAGACAGGAAGCTAATTACATGCAACATTTTAATTCTTTTGGAAAAAAGAAAAAGTGCCTCTGTATTAGGACTGGCTGCAGATTTTTTGGCAAAATACTGTTCTGTCATAAAATGCCAATGCCAAGTCTTTTTGCCAGTTTTACTAGGAGGTTTTTCAGCAAAGTAGTAGTCTGTCTTTCCAGGTAGAATTTCTGGCAAACTTGTATTCAGAATAGTAAGAAGAGGATTTCTCATATAAGTAAGCGTGATGGGATTAAGTTAATAAATGTCTTTGCAAAAATTGTAAAGAAACTTTTACTGATCTTTAAGGATAGAAGTTCTGATATAGCTTTTAGTAGGAAGAGCTGAACTTCTCCCATATTCATATGGAATTTTGAGCTGCTTGAGAGAAACATCTGGTTCTAAATACTACATGTACTGTTATAGACAGGTTTAGAAGCTTTGAGAAGCAAACGAGTTAACCAAAACCAAATTATGCTTTATATTTTTAATTATATTTTTTATATTTTAATATAAAATAAATCATGGGAGCAACATCAGATGTTATCAAAACACTTCATATGAATGGCTTTTTATTTCTTTATTATATTTTTGATTACGTGCTGTCTTCATTCACCTTTAAAGCTGGATATTATACCAGCTTTGAATTCCAGCAGGTAGCCAAGAAACTCAGAAGATCTGAAGACCTTTCACCATTTGTGAACTGACAACATTCATTGTCTTGTATTTTACACCCATAAAGAATTTACCTTTGGCAGTGGAATAAGGACTGGAAAGAGAGGAAAATATGGGTGGATTTTTTTCAAGTATTGTTGTCTCTTTCACTACTATCAATGGACACTCTCACTAGGTACTGGATATTTTGTATGGGTCCGAATTGGTTTTAAATAGTTTCCACAATAATTCCATTTAACTGTGAATATTTGTCTCATTTCTGCAACTACCTGTGTGAAGACAGCTACTGCAATGAGGTAGCATTGATTTGAATTTTTCTTCTTAATTACCCAGGTGTGATTAAATATAAAAATTTCATCTCTAATCTATTCACTCCATACTTCCTTCATACTCAGTAAGAGTAAACATCTTCACAGGGTGGCACATTTCATATCTCCCTATGGAGAAATTTGAAACTTCTTAGCAGTGCCTCAGAATTAAAGATGCTGTTGATTGTCTCCTAAAATAACTGTCTCACCTACAAGAACATAAATAGCATTAATTACTTTTTAGTGGTAACAAGCCGATGAATTACATAGAACTGACTATTTCCCCCCTCAGTGATTCTTTAGTTGGAGGGAAAATCAGAAGGCAAGAAGTCTTGAAAACAGCTGTTTTCAGATGCAAGCAGTGATCATTTAGAAAAGTTATATCAAATAATTAAGAAAACCTTCAAAAGGTGTTTGGCTGAAGGAAACCATTGTGCTCCATAAGAAAACTGCAAACCAGCAACTTGAATTTCAGCATGGTCTGGTCATTGTGCCACAGCAAGCCTCAGCCATTGCTTCGTTTGGTCACAGGGTCTTCTAGGCTGAAGTTGTTTATTAACCACTAAAAGCTAAGCTTTTCTTTCTTGGTATAATTTGTGGTAACTACTAAAATAAGTAAAAATGCCTTGAAAAATTATACACTGTTCAGAGAAAGCTGCTTAAACCTCTATTTTTGTACAGCATTCAAAATAATATTGATTTTATGATGAACAGGAAAGTATGCAGCCAACAAAACCCATAATTTCTGGAGTATCTCTGAATTCATAGCAGATACAGACCATGAAAATAATGTTACATGTGAATTTTATTTCCTGGCTGCCTCTTTTTTTTTTCTTTTTTTTTTTCCCAACCCAACCACAAAAGAATACATTTCAGAACATGTTTCTTGTCTTGTTCAAGTAAAAGTACAATGTCAAACACTTAAACTGGATCTTTAGCAATATAAACCCATATCTGCAGGATTCATTCTTATAGTTGTTAGCAGAATTGGTTGACTGTGTTTCTGCCAGCTGACAAATGAAAAATCTCATTAAATGCAGTGAGAAAAACTCCATAATAACTTCTGTATCAGCTTCATTTTTCTCAACACCAGTTTTCAGTCTTCATAGCTCTGCATTCCCTCCTAAAAGCATGAAGTACTGATTTTCTTCAGTTATTGTGTTCTGATAAAATTTTTTGTTAGGCTGATATTTTCTGAAACTTGGTTGGTCACTCAATTCGCTGGGTTTCATACAGCAAGTGCAGGTTGTGGCAGATTAACCTGGCATATTAGATCCTGACGTTATAAAATCTTGTCAAGAGCTGCAAGGTGTATGATGTGGAGATTGCAGTTTGTTGACCTCTCAAAAGTGTTAGCAAACTGTAAGAGTAACATTGTGGGAGTAGCGTTTCTTGGGTTAGATCTTACCACTCTTGGAGTTCCTTAGTTACAAACTCCAGAATTTTTAAGTCATAAAGGCAGTCTATTGTTGATATGGTAAAAATTAGACTCCTATAGTGAATCTGGATGATATTGAAGGTCTCAGAAACAGAGCTGAGTCTAAGTTCCTACATGGCTAGGAACTAATAGCTTTTTTTTTTTTTAGCATAAACTTATTGATGAATATTTGGGCAAAGGGGGAAGAGCTGGTTTATCAGTTACCTTCAGCTCAGTTGTGTATCCTGCAGTTGGATGAAAAGATAAGTAAGTGTGTTTGGAGAGGCCCTTACTGTAGAAATAGTAAGGACTTACTTTGTTGTAGGAGACAGTGGTATGATCTCATGTGGAATGTTGTATCTAAGTGTGGTCAACTAGTTTTTAAAAAACACATTGAAACCAGACAATGTGAGTGAGGAGCTGCTAGGACTAGCTGTGGAGAGCCTGCTGTATGAAAACTGCTTAACAGTGCCTGCCTTCTGCCCACTTTCAAGATGAAGATACAGAAATGTGAGTCCTGTTTATAAATTTACTGGGGAAATGTGCAAGGGTAACCAGCAGAAGTAATTACTAAAGTAATGCTGGGAAAAAATCGTTGTATGATAGAATTAGAAATGAATTGCTTGAAATTAGAGAAAGGATTTCAAGATACCTTTCATACAGAAACAGTGTGAATAAAAATGCCAGTAACTGCATTATCACTACAGTACAGTACAATGCAGTCAAATATAAACAATTTGTGGCAGAAACTATGACCTTCTGTTATGGCAGAGGCAGGACTTCAATTCTGAGACCTTTCCAAGTCTTGTGTCCTTATGCTTTCTTAGAAGTTTGAGAAAAAGAAACCCCCCAAATCCCCCGGGTGACCTGATTATTGAGAGGAAATCGGATGCATGGGCTGGTGGGCACAGGAATTTCCATGACTGGATAGCTGTTGTTTAAAAATGTGTTTTGTTTTTGTAGTTGCCCAGCTGGAAGAGCACATCAGTGTCAGTGCACCTAAACCCTAACTTCTGCCATCAGTAATGACATTATGTGACAGGAATTCTGATTTGAGCAATGGTGAGTTTGGCCACCAGCAAGGGATATGGACCTAATTCTGATGCCCAACATGCTTTAAGAAGCATGTTAAAATAGTGAACAAAATAGTTTGACATGGGGACCATTAATTCTCAAACGATCCTGCTTTAATATACTAGTTGTGGGGATTTTTTTTATGTAGAGTAGAATTGCTGTTTACAAATTAGCTTCATAGAATCAGAGCTTGTAAATAATAAATTACTTTCCATTTGTACTGTAGTTCTATTTTATATTTATGATGTTGAATGCCATTTTTAGTGATAGTGACTCCTGTAGAGTACTCATAGATTGAGGTCTGCGAAAATTTTACTTAGTGAATAAACCGAGAAAGAATTTCTTAAAGTATTTACACAAGGGAAACATTTTTACTGCCTAGGAGTCATATAGGGGGAAAAGAATCTCGGCTTGAACTGTACTGCAGTTTCCTTTTTGCAATATTACCAATAGCTTATTTTTACATTTCATTCATGGCAACTGTATGTTGAGTGGTAACTCTGTGACTGAAAGGAAGAAAATTATCCAAGGTGTTTCATGGTAACTATTGCAGCTGTGTAGGTATTTGACTTTGTTTCTTCATTAAGAAATTTTGCTATACAATTGATAACACTGGTGAAAGATGTATGTTAGGTTATGCGAAAGATTTATAGTTTTGACTTTAAAGCAGTAAGTTCATTAGTGGAGTGAAAATTAAAATTGTATAAATGATATAGTGTAAAAGTAAAGTTCGCATAACCATTTTAAGCATGAAATATATTTAAACAGTCAGTTCTAAAACATAGACCAAGTTAAATACTTGGGCTTAATCCAATTAAAACTTTAGTGAGACTCCTAGAATATACAGTTAACATTTATCATTATGTTTCTCTATTGTGTAAAAATAATTCTGTTATCAGTGTTTCTGTTTGTAATGTTACCGGATATGTCACAGGTCTCATGCATTTGTTTTTATAAATGCATTTCATGGACACTTCAAAATCAGGTCAATAATTTTGAGTTGCTCATTCTGGCATAAAGGCAAACTAAAATGTCATAGCCTCTGAAATATTTTAAGGCCAGTTTTTAAATTAAGAGATGGAATGCTAACTCTTGTGGTTTAATTAAACATTTTAAAATGAAAGGGTTTCATTAGCATCCCCTTTCTTGATCACTTGGTGCAGTGACTATTTATAGCTGCAAAAATTAATGAAATATTGATTTCTTATTTTCTTAGAGGTCTCTTTTTTTTTTTTGGTGGTGATTTTTCTTTATAATGAAATAGCAGTGTAGCCCGTTTGAATAGTAATTTAGGAAATATCGCGAAAACTGATCAAAACTATAAAAAAAAGCATCTCTCTAAGAAAGAAGAAAAGGTAATTATTGTAAGAAATTTGGTAAAATAATTATTTTGTGCTTTTTAAGTCAGCCAGTACCAAAAGCTCAGTCTCCAGTATGATTCATTTAGTGTTTCTGAATATTTTTGCATAAACCTTTATACTTTCCGTAAAACCTCATTACATTTCTCCGTTTCTCTCCATTCAATTTTTTACACTTTATCTGTGGAATAAAAATTACTTCTCTATTCTCACCAGTCAGCTTTCATAGCTCCTACTTTTGCCTTTATGTGAGAGAATATTTGTTATATGAGTTTAAGCTTTGCACTAGAATTCTTCAACCTGTGGGTTTGAATCATCCAGCAGCTTCTTATAAAATAAATACCTAAGTAAAATGACAGCTTGGTTTAAAGAATATACTATAAAATTCCTTATACCTTTGTCTTAAGTAATCTAATAATTCCCTCCTGCTCTGAGCTTGTATTACAAAGATGGTAATGTTAAAAAATGCTGTGGACAGATACTAGGTAAGCCCCAACCTTTTCGTGGGAGGATGGGATAATTCCTTTGTACTTGTCTCTCCCTGGCTGTGTGGCCAAGCTGTGCGTTTGCCCTGGTAAAGGGTTTGGTGACAGTAAGAGTGACAGCATCATTCTCACTGTGCTGCCTCAGAATAGAAATGCTTTGATATAAAAAGGGAAATAAGTTGGTTTAAATTGTTTAGGAACAGCAGCTGAAATTGCATTTCCTTTGAATTTCATTAGTGCATGTTGAATGAAGTACTTCTGTTAGGGTTTCACTGAGCCAGGTATGTAGACTGACAAGGCTGCGTTTGCAAGACTCTCTCAGCTGCCTCAACAGCTGTAAAAGTAAAAATACCACTCACTGACTGTTAAAACTCTTGGCAGCAACTCCTTGCAGTCACTTCTGGCATCCTGAGCATGACCAGGAGATGCTTTTGCAACATACTTAAATAAGTAATTAGAATGGTAGGTGATTAATGATGATCTAAAAGTATAAAGTCCAATTATATTGGTAGGTTATTTCTAGTGTTTTAGAAGAATAATCTTCACGGAAAATCTTGACAAATGTTTGTTATATTGCTCATTCATGGAGAAAAATGACCTGTGAGCTGCAAATGTTTTTACATGAGAATAATTTTATGCAGGCACTTTAACTCCATCAGTTTCTCTTGGATTATTCGCCCGTGTTAACATATGTGTAGCAGTTTGCAGGATCATTTACTGAACAGATGAGTTAGTAATGCCAAGTAAACTAAAAGCAGGAATCTTCAGATACTCCTGGACCAGGGAAATCATTCTAACTGTGGGGCTTTGGGCATGCTTTTAGAAAATATGTGGGTCCCGGTGCAAATATTCCTAACTGCTGCTTGAGAAGGTGCACAGGAAACTTGGAATATCATATAGAATAACCTAATTTGTAGTGAATATGCTGTAAGGCGGTTTGCTGCTATACAGAAGAATTACCTTCCATTTGAATAATTTTGTCATATTCTGGGTATATAATGTATAACATACATAATTTTTAGGAAAGACCTTAGACTGTTTCAGTTATGGTGCAGCAATAATTGCCTAAGAAAAAGTAGTATTTCTAGTACATGGGGAGAAAAAAGGGGAAGTGACCATTTAGTGGATTGAAATTAATTATCAGAAACCTTACTTGCCAAAGAGGATTTTTATGCTTCACTTAGGGCAGTAGCATAATCTATCACCTGGAAATCCTCTTACATCCTCTTGAGTGTATCTGTCTCGTGTCATTTATTCTGTGGAGAAGAATTGTGCTGGCTGCACCTCATGCCCTAAAAAATGCAAATTATACATTTACTGGGAAGAATTTAATTATTGTCAGTGTGTTATTTTGAAATGAATATATTTAAATTCTAGTCCTAGACCCTACCAGAGTGGATTTAAGTTATGTAAAATTTTCACAGAAAGTCTTAGCCTTTTTGCATAAAATATAGGATAGATTGGGAAGAAATGAAAATTACTTTTTATTTGTTTGCCTCCTCTTGTGGGAAAGATAAGCTATTCGACACAAATAGAATGTTGATTTTGTTCTGTGAGTTTGTTTGTTTTCTGTTTTAAATACCTGAGGAATATGGTGCTGATTTCTTTGTGGAGTTCTAACACCAAGACAACTAAGCCACTGACCAGAGCTCTAATCCCGGCAGTTTCAAGTCAATCCTCTTGCTGTGAATGTTTGTTGGAGTAATTGTGTTCTTAACTTGATAAAGAAAATTTAGCAAACAATACCAGTCTTGCATTGGGTTATTAAAGATTATCTGTTCATTTTTGAAGCTGGCCGAAATGAAATTTGAAGGCATTCTTAAAACCTGTGCATGAATGAGAATTTCTGTGCATTTTATTTTAAAATACATTATCTTTTATATAGCAAATTTGGCTTAATCTGTAAATATTGGTTTATGTGATTTATTACTATAAAGACAATATTTGCCATTAATTGCTTCTTAATGATATCAAGCCAATGAATTACAGAGACCAGACTTTTTCCACCTAAATGCTTCTTTATTTTATAATTACTTAAGTACTTTGTAAGTAAAAATATATTTCATTTTACAATCATAAGATAGATAAATTTAGCAGTGAACTATTTTTCTGTATTTTGCAAGATATTATGTAAATTCAAAGAATTAGTAACAAATAAAATGAATCATTACTAATGTCTGCTAAGTTGTGAATAGGTAGTTTTAAAGTGATTTAGAAAAGAAAACACTCTTTGATAGAAGTTAAGCATTTACAACATGTAACTCCACAGTTCTCTGAGGAAAAATGGTGTCACTCTTGTAACTATGAAGAAAAGATTTATACGAAGTATTTTAAGATGAAAATGACTAAGCTGTTGGAAAAAAGTATTCCTCTAAAAAAAAAAAGAAGAATATATATATCCACACATATCTCACCTTGAAAATATGCCGTGGGTATATTATATAGTACTTAGGTAGCTCATAGAAGTGACTGTTCATAAGAATGTGACATATATATTGTCAAAGCAAATTATGTTTAAAATGTATAGCATTTGGTGCTTGCAGCTGTAAAGGAAAGCACTGTACTACAACTGACAAACGTGAAAACTGCAGATATTTGACTTTTCTGTTACTGAAAGTAAATTGTTCAAATTAGGCATTCTTTTTAAGCAGAAACTGAAGAAAAATACTTTCAATCTTTAGTGTCAGCTTTATTGCATGAAATCCACCTTTTATTAAATGGGGTTTGATCTACTACCTCTTTCGAAAGCTTCTTTTGAAAATGTTTATCTGAGCTTTGAGATAAAAAATTAGATTTTGTTGTAAAAAAGATTGTCATATTCATTATTAGCCTACAGTAGGTTTCATCTTATTCTAGGTAATTTACAATTGAAAATCTATATGGGGAAGTAATAGATAGCAATCATCAACAAAGTGATATGGAATAAGTTTTCTTAACTGTTTGAGAGCCTCGCACTTTAGTTTATGGCAACAGCATAAATAAATAAGAATAAAAATATCAGAACAGAAAGTGAAACTCTCATGTGATGAGAGTTTTCTCTTTGAAAAGTTCTTCAAGTGTGTATGTGGCTTTTAAAATTTTATAATCTATAGATAAGATGGTAAAATTCAGAGTTCTCATTGACAGAACAATTTAATTAAACATTTGCAACTCATCATGTGGGTTCCTGAGTATAAATTTTGTAGTTATTGTCAGCAAAAAAAATAAGTAGTCTCGCATGAAAAATGTTCCTACCGTTTGCCTTGTGTAACAGATTTATCCGTATGTTTAGTCTTCTTTTTATTGTAGTAGCTCTAATACCAAAAAAGTTATTAAAATTTTTATCAAACTCTTCCTATTCATATTAGTCCTTAATACCAACCTTTTGTCTATCATGCTACAGAAAGTGAATTCATGTAGTGAAAAAGGAATTGTAAAATCAGTGTTCTTGTACAGTTTTCATCTGACATTCTTGTAGCCGTTTATTTTTTGGGGTACTTGTAGTTTTGTAAAAGAAGAATAGTATGGGAGTGACCCCTGCAACCAAAAATGTTGCAGAAATAATTAATTTTTAAAGGAAAGTTTTCCACTTAGAAAGTACGCCACAGAACAGTAGAAACTGAAAAAAAAAATATCCTTTTACTGATTTTAATTCATGCCAACTAGAGGGGAAAAATGAAATAGACCCAAAAAATATGGAAGTGTAGGGATTAAGAGGGGGGAAGTATGAGTTTGAATTTGTCTGACTTGCTAGCTGTGTATTAAATGGTCTCATTTACCAGTATTTACTTACCAAAGTATTTGCATTTGAAGGTTTGTTTACTCTAAGTGTGGAATTATACAAATTCCTGTCAGAGGAAGGACGGTCTGGAGCAAAAAACTCTTTAACTATTTTCTTATTGGCCACATGCCTAAAAGCATCTAAACTGTGGATTGGCTTTCTTTATTTTCCTGTACATTGCAGAAGGGTGAATAATATTTTCTTGCAGTAAGGCCCAATAATGGATTTGTTTTTCTTACTTTATCCTTTCTCTACAATATCTCTAAATTGTCTGCAATTCTCAGTTGTGAATTTTACACTCAGAACCCTGAGTTTGCAATGAATACCTGAATCTCTGATAAGAGGAAAAGATACACTTAAATTAAGCTAAAATAATCTAGGGTAGAATTTTCTATATGAGCATACTATAATATTATAATTTGGGGAAATACAGGGAGTGTACTGGAGGTCACATTTCACATACAAACATGCAACATCCATCAAGTCCTTGGTTTTAGCATCTATTCTAAAAATCAAGGCATGAGATTGTTTTGAAGCGCTGTGTGGGATACATTTGACTGCTTGTTATGACTTTCAAGAAGAGATTTTTAGTGGGACTTGTGCTCTGAAGTTGTTTTGAAAAGTCTTCCTAAGCGTCTGTTAAACCTCAAATGTTGAGAGGAATTAGTGTGAACAATTAAAATGCGTTTATAGAACATAATAATGTTTTTTCCAGGATGCTTTGAGTGAAACGACAACAACAACAGCAATTTAAGATTTTGTCTGATTTTTTTTTTTAATATATTAAGAAAATTTGTGTATATTAGACTACTAGCTATATCTGTTGCCTTGTATGCATTTAATTTTCTAACAAAACAGTATTTTTTTTACTTCAGTTGAAATTTGGAAGTTATGGATATCCTATTGAATGACTCTCTTATAGTGATTTGCAAAACTGATCTTAAACAATTTTACACTGAATCAGAAATCCCATGCCTACTACTTTGCTTCCAAAACCATTTAATTTTTAAGTTTTTTCTATGTTGTTTCCTTGAAAGATATCAGATTGTTTAAACAGTCTCTCTGAAATATCCAGGGACTTAGTGAAGGCTATAAGTTTCCATTCTGTTATTGTGCAAGAGTGCTTTGAGCTAGTACCAGCACTTATATGTGCCAGTAATAAGGAGTAAATCCACTAATTCTAAAGTTTTGACCTTCTATCACTCTTTTAAATACTGTGGTAGACTTGTTCTGGTAGGCTTGTGGATCAATATCTGCTAATTAGTCTTAAAAAGCGCTGGGAGTTGTGTATTTAATATTCTCTGTCATGTTTCTCTACATCGTGGCTGCACAGGGTCCAAAAAGCCTGGCACAGTAATAAGTACAGCAAATGGGGCAGTATCATATTTAGGATGAAGTGGACTCTTATTTTGCCTGTAGTTTAACTTGTTCCAGCAGGTGTGAACAAGAATCTGTGAAAAATAGCTGTTTTCTGGGCTGATCATTTGACTTCACTTTTCCAGCGCAAAAGGGAAGATTAATTAGAAATATGTCCATAGACAATATTTTTTCTTTGTATCAAGATATATATATTGCTTACACTTATTTTTTTGAAGTGTGGTGGCATCTAATGAAGAATGTAATCTCACTTGCTCAAAATACAGTTGTTAAATTAATGCTGTCAAGCAGACAGTTTCATATTCTGCAGCTTTGTGAAAAAGCTTGGTTTGATTTAGATTTAAAGGACACAATTGAATATATTGTCCCATAAATAGAACTGATTCCAGAGATAAATCAAACCCCCATGAGCTGATAAGCGTTATTAACTTTATTAGTTGGATTTTTGAAAAGCCTAGTAGTAATATTCTGGGAGTAGTGCAGTTAATATTTTCAGTGAAACTAATGAACTTTCTCTCTCATCTGGGATGCTCTGTTATCGCAGAGCTGGTTACAGTGTAAATCAGAAGTCTCTCCTAGGTAGTGGTCTGTGTGTGGTACTTGGAAACACCAGTGCAGGACTGGGAGGCTGTGGGTCTAGAATACACTTGCATGTGTTGTAGTAATGCAGTTTGACTGGGGGTCTGGGTAGTCTGTTTTGGCATGGTCCAAAAGTCCTTGCCTTATATTGTTACTCACAGCATGGGATTCAAGGACTGCTTAGTACAAAAAATACATTTGCCAGCAGGTTAGAGTAGGACATCATGATCTACCTCATGGGCAGATAAAATATTTAATAATACGCTGTACTTCCCAGCATTTTGTGCAAATGTACAGAGTGCCTGAAAATAGAGCTCAAAAACATTTATGTTTACATATATTTTTACCTCTGATCTACTCAGATTCTGAAGTTTTTTAGGCAAATTAGTTCACTAATAAATGTAATGACATTGTATGCAATCACATAATTTCTTGGACTTTTTTTGTTCCATCTGTCTTCTGGAAATATCTGCTTCACAATGTACTAATGTGGTAGCTGGAATGAAAGGTTACAATCTCAGTGTATTCTGAATACCTCCTATACTGCCAAATAACGTGATGTGTAGAAAGCATAGCAAGTAGAGTTAGGCTGCCGTGGACTGCAGAGCAACATGCGTTCAAAACAGTTCATCAGTCTGAGAAAATACTTAACCTTTTCTGTAGAAAAGCATAGCTCTTTAACTGTTTTCCTTGTGGGTCTGGTGGAAAAGGACTGGTAGATAATACTTCATCTTCAATTTTGCTGGAGCCAAAGTACAAGGGAATTTGGCCAGGATGTCTCTGTTGCTGCGCTCCATAAAGGAGAGGCCAGGAGGAGACATATTTTTTCTCTTTATTTGTCTGCTTTGGAAAGCAAGATATGAGGAAAAAGGGAGCTGATAATTAGCATTCGGATCAGTTTGATATGGCAAAGTTATTTCTACATCTACTTCTTGCACATTTTTGTGGTCCATGCCATCACTCTGGTATTTGAGAGTAAGAAGATTGAAACACCACTATTTATTTGGTTACTAAGGCTGATAATGTTACAGGTTGCTTTCAGATTAGCATGGTGTATTTGTGATATTTTGTGCCCTACTAGATCACGTAATGAAACTCTCGCAGTCAGTATCAAATCCATTCTCCAACCAGAACACAAGTTGTGGAGTTTTGAGTAGAGCATGGATTTGATTCAAAGGTTGGTGATATGTGAATTCACTTGAGTTCATTTTCGTAACTGCTTAATGCTTAGACAGAGTCTGAATGATCTAAGGGTTCAAAGAGGTTTGAATATGATATTAGTGTATCCAACAAATAATACACACTCTTAGCTTATGTAATTTTTCCATATGTTTAAAAGTGGCACAGGAAAGAGACTCTTACTCTTTTGTTCCTAAAATATTTGATTCTTGGCAGCAGGTGTCTGGATGTATAGCAGATGTACTGGATATAACTTTCCTATGATTTAATGCAGCACACATGTAGAAAATGAAAAAAACATTAATACAAGTTGTTATTTTAATATGTACCTTTGGGCAAGAGGAAGCACTATTCTGGTCTCGACTACTTATTCAGTGATATAAATAGAAAGTTTGAGTTTCCAGGACTGTCAATTTGGCAAAGTTCATTCGACCTCAATTTGTGATGCAAGACTCCTGAAAATAATGTCCCCACTAACATTTATTCTGTATTTCTCTTAACAGGAGGAATGCTTTTTGAATTTAGAAGCTCCTATTTCAAGAGTGTGTGGCTATGACACTCCCTTCCCTCACATATTCGAGCCTTTCTACATCCCAGACAAATGGAAATGCTATGATGCTCTTCGGAAAATGATTAACTACTGAGCAGTAGTACAGGTGAGAAATAACATCTTATACTGACAGTTTACCTGTAAGGATTCTGACAGAATAGCTGCAAGGTTTGGGGCTGCAGTGCTGCTCTTTTATTTAGTTAGTTATTTATAATAAGAATTGTCTCTTACGGCTTTGGGCCTTCAGTCTTAAGGGCATCTGAATATTTTTAAGTACTCCCGTTGAAGTCAGTTATTTAAAAGTAATTAACTGCTTAATCAATCTCAAAATTAAATGCCTTGAATCCTGAGAAGTGAAAAGAATGTAAAGTGAAAGGAATACTAATACAGGGAATATATTTTCATCACTACTAGAATATTAAGAGTTACTTCAAGGGCAAGCCATAGTGTTAAATATTATAATTCTTCACTCTTCAGTGTGACCTGTAATTCTATGAGGTACTAATAACACCCAATTTACCCTGAATATTGGCTCTGCATTGCAAACATACACAGATTATTGAAAATACATGAAGTATCTGTAGTGTCTTAGAGTTCTGTTTAAGTGCAATTATAAGATTAATATCCAGTATTTATTCTAAAGCTGATTTTTCTTTATAATCTTTTATGTAATTTGATCATGCTTTTGCAGAGTACCAAGACTGTGGAATAATATTTATTTCTGTTACATATCTGTTAATTACGCTCTGTAACATCTTTTGTCATTTTCACTGTAATGTAATACTAAGTAGCATTTGACTGTGTGGTGGCAAACTGGGACTTAGTGTTGTGCCTTGGTGTGGGAGAGCTTCTGGTGTTTAATGGCAGAAGTTTAACAGTTCAGAAAATGTGTCGACACAATGTATTCTTTACTTCCTTAATTGAAGCAATTAGCCTAGTTTTTGAGATATAGTCTTGATGGATCTTGTACATTTGAACTAAAAAGAAAAGAACAGGCCTGTTTCTCTTTGGAAGTAAGGAGGGTCTGTATCAGTGAGGCAGTGTCTCTAAAAAGTAATGTAGTTCCACTTTTCTCAAAAATCACCTGTTACTGACATATTAGAGCATTTTATAGAATCTTAGACTATGCTGAGTTGGAAGAGACCCATCAGGATCATTGAGTCCAACTCCTGCACAGGACACCGCACAAATCACACCATGTGCCTGAGAGTGTTATCCAAACACTTCTTGAACTCTGTCAGGCTTGGTGCTGTGACCATTTCCCCAGGGAGCCTGTTCCAGTGTCCAGCCACCCTCTGGGTGAAAAACCTTTTCCTGATACTCAGCCTAAAACTGCTCTGACTCAGCTTCATGCCATTTCCATGAGTCCTGTCACCGGTCACAAAAGTGAAGAGACCGGTACCTGCCCCTCCACTACCCCTCATGGGGACGTTGAAGATCGCAATGGCATTTCCCCCCAATCTCCTCCAGGCTAAATAAACCCACTCCTCATAAGGCTTCCCCTCCAGACCCTTCCCCATCTTCGTGGCCTTCCTTTGGATGCTCTCTAATAGCTTAGTATCTTTCTTGTATTTTGGTGCCCCAAACTGTATACAATATTCAAGGTGAGGCTACACCAGCACAGAGCAGAGCAGGACAATCACCTCCCTTGACCAGCTGGTGATGCTGTGCCTGATGCACCTTTTTTCCTTAGGGTTAAAACTAAAGCTCTTTTCTGATTTGTAATGTTTTTTGTAGAATATATAGTCAGTGCTCTTTTTTTCATGGCAGTTGTCCTTGCCTTTTATCTGAGTTGAAGTAAACTCATTAAAGACTTATTTTCTTTTTTGTTTGGTACCTCTGTAACAAAGGCAGGGAGGCTTTACTAAAGAGAATGAGTTGGTTGTATCTGCTCCTTGAGGTGAGTTACTGGGTTGTGCTAGGTAGCCTCTGATCTGTTCCTTTTCAAAGGAAACCAAAGGACCAAATACTCTTACCTCTGTAACAAAGGGACTCAGACCAAGGGCATTTGGTGGTTGAGAGCCTTAGCGAACCTCTTGTTCCTCCATAGAATGGTAAAGTGAGGGAGGTATGAGGAGAAAAAAGTGAGTCCTGAGATTGCATTGAATTTGCACACAGCCCAGTTTCCACACTGGAAGTTCACGCCACCTGGTCTAAAATGTGGAAAACTCATCTGCATTCATACTTACATTTCTCTTGTGGGCTAGAGGAGGTTATTAAGCAGCTGAAAATGTGGATTTAGCATATCAAGGAACAGGTTTATTAGACGTTGTCTGGAAAACAGTGTAAAGACACAGAAAACTCTGCTTTCTGGTTTGTCTAACAAAACATCCAGATGTTGGGGACCATAACAACACATCTTTTGGTTGGTGCGACTGTCACAGAATGAGCTGCTCAAAGTTTTTTCTATGAGAGAACCCTAATATGCCTTGTTGTAAGGCACATTTCAGGGGAGCATTCCCTTATTTTTCTGTGTGCTACACATTGGCCTTTTGTGCTTAACACAGCAGTTGCAGTAGATCTCCATCCTGCTGTCGACTCCACGGTGTTCGGCTTAAGGTAGCACATTTTTGTTTCTGAGAAACTGAAGGATTACTTCACATTTGCTTGTTTTTGTACTCATGGTAACATTTATGAAGGACACTGGTACAGAGTGATGAGGTTAATGTGTTCCAAACCACTACATGTGTAGGGAGACCATTTCTAAGAAATGGTGTTACAGTTTATGTGGATTTGACTATAATAGTCTTCCAGACGTTAGAGAAGCTGGGCCCCTTTTGTCATACTTCTGGAGGGACAGAAATGCTGTTCCCTGTGGTGAAGAAGAGTGTATGGTTGGCTTCTGAGTTACAGAAATGGTCAAGCTGGTGTCATGATTTAACCCCAGCCAGCAACTCAGTCCACACAGCCACTTGCTCATTTCCCCTGCATGGAGGAGGAAATTGAAAGAGTAAAAGTGAAAAAAAATCATGGGTTGAAATAGTGACAGTTTAACAGGGAAAGCAGAAGATACACATGCAAGCGAAGCAAAACAAGAAATTCATCCACCACGTTGTATGGGCAGGCAAGTGTTCAGCCACCCCCAGGAGAGCAGGGCCTCATCATGCATAACAGTGACCTGGGAAGACAAACACCATCCCTCCCTTCCTCCTTCTTTCCCCCAATTTTAGATGCTGAGCATGCCATATGGTATGGAATGTCCCTTTGTCAGTTGGGGTCAGCTGTCCCAGCTGTGTCCCTTCTCAGTTCCTTGTGCACCCCCTGCCCTTCCTCACTGGTGGTGTGGGGTGAGGAGCAGAAAAGGCCTTGATGCTGTGCAAGCCCTGCTCAGCAATCACAAAAACACCCCTGTGCTATCAACGCTGCTTCCAGCACAAATGCAAAACACAGTTACTGTGAGGAAAATTGACCCTATCATAACCAAAACTGACACAGCTCACTAAGATGTTGCTTGGTTTGTCTTTCAAATAATTTCTGTTAGATACAACTTGGTGGCATGGCTGGCTGCCTTCCTCTTTTCTCTCTTAATTGACAACTTTTTGAAAATTGCTTCATCTATGGCTTTAAGGAAGGCTGTGGGGAAAAAAGACACAAGTTGTAATTGTCAAATATATCAATGGTATATGCCAGATTGTCCTTTCTAACATGTCCTGAAATCTCTGTAGTTTGAGTGAGAAGCTACCTGAAATGACATTTCATGAAATCTGCAGCAATATGATTCCCTCCTCTTGTTACTGGATAACACTAAGTTTTATGATCTTTCATGTTCTACCCCTGTTTGAAAGTCGTCTTCAGACATAGAAACACTTTTTGTATTATAGCATGGACAGGCCAACTCCAAACTTATTTTTACCAGCCATAATATGCTTTTAAGTTACTGGTGTGCCAAAATATTTTTATGCTTACTCATATGAGTAAGAATTTCTCACTTTACAGAGAAGTCTGCATTGTAACAAACAAAATTCTCCCCAAAATGTATTCATGTGAATACACAAATGTACCTCAACCAGAAAGGTTCTTCTTGGACACCTGAATTAGCTTACTACTTCTTGTCTGAAGCTAATGCAGGGTTTCAAGCTGGATGCTGCAGTTAATTTCTAAAGTTAGCCTTATTATCTTAATGTACATTTGGTTTTATTCAACCTGTGTTGACAGCATCTCACACATGGATAGTTGCTTATCTTGAGATTGACAGCACAGATGGGTTTCCTGCTCAAAGACAGCATTTGTCAATTCATCCTGTATACCTCACTGATGAGACAGGCAAGAGCAAAGTCTCTATCTTTCAACAGCTTCTTAGTTATTAAAATTTGTAGCTTTGTTAGCTATAAGAGAAATAGCTTCCAGGTAGGCAGCTGTGTTCCAGATAACTCTCTGTAGTTGGAAAACAGATAAAGATAAAAGAAGCAGTGAGATGAGGATGGATATACATTTCCTGTGTAAATGTATTGGTGTCTGGCTGTTCATTTGGGGCAGAGAAAAATCCTAAAAGAAGAAACAGAAGGAAATAGCCCCTAAATTTTATAAAATATACTATCATGATGCACAAATAGGTTGAGGGGTGACTGTAGAATAGAAATGGCAGATAGCTAAGTGCTTTTCTGTTATCTTTTGCAGATTTTTACTACCACGTTTGCATATTTTGTTTTCTTGTCAGCTTCTGAATTTTAAAGCTGTACCTTGCTTGGTTACAGTTTACCTCCATAAGACTGTGTGTGTTTCTGGAGAGACATCATTACTGTTACAAATTTAGTCTCTAAAAACCCAAAGTTACCACACTGAACTTCATTGCAGAACTGTTTTATGGAAAGTTTATTCTTGATGCTTAAAGGTTAGGTGATATTAGAGGATGTCAGGGGATGTCAGGTGGTTGATTTAAATTTATTTTTCTTTCCAAGGATGTATTTTAAGTTGGTTGTGCTGGGAAACAGGAAGGGACAGGGTAGGTACTTTGGTTCATAATTGTATCTTCCTTTCACTCCTGTCTGTTCGTCAGGGCTTTATACAGGTTAATATGAGGCACAGGAAAACTATAATTCCTCTCTGTGTTTGGTAAGTAAGAAATGAGAGACTGTGCAAGATCTTTTTAATCTGAGACTAACAACCGGATTTTTTCCAACACAAAAATTGTAAATGTGGCAGGCTAGACTGCCTACCTAATAATGCACTGTCTGTAACCCACTAGGATAAGCAAACTCCAGAAGCTTGAGTAGGACACAGCATTCCTGGTTTATAATCTTTTCCTGCTGAATGACAAAAATCATACAAATGCCCAGAGAATCATGTTTTATTTACAACTAGTGAGTAGTCCAAATATACAATGACAGTCTACTAGAGCTATGAGTTAGTCTGTTAGTATGGCTGTTGGAACTCTATACTTGCATTCAAACTTTGCTGAGAATTCATGCAAGATGAATAAGGAAATTACCTTAACACCTCCCCCACCCCCCCATCAGCAGCTAGGGTATTGAAGATTTTTTACAACACCCCTTTTCACTGTAATAGTAGAATGATAGTATGTCTAGTAGAGCTTTAGAAAAAACATGTAATACTTTACTTGACATTCTCGAGTGGGATGGAAGACACTTAAATTTTTGTGTAAATGGTAATAATTAATGCGTTGACACTAGATATCAGTTGCAGCATTTCTAATTTTTGCCTTGCCAGCTTTAAAAATAGTATTTAAATAGTATAGTGTTAAATAGTATTTAATACAAAAGGAGTAGTTTGGTATAGTCCACATACCTTGAGGTTAAGACATTATGATTTTAAAAAGTAAGATTACTCTTGAGAGCGCTGTGTGTTGAAGGTGTGGATGTTACTTTCAGCCTTAAGATTTATAATTTATTTTGTCATCTTTTTCCTGCAGAGGTGAAAAGAACAACAGGGATATACAGAAGCTGCCTTCAAAACTCTTGACACTTTATTCAGATCTTTTGCATTTGGAATTCACATAGCAGACTGTTTTCTTTTAATTCAGCTATCCTTAATATTCATCTTGGCTACTCTTCAGAAAGTTCAAATTTTCCTTAATTATGAAATCAGTGATAGGCAGGTGATGGCTATAATAAGTAGTTTCAGATGTATTTAAAGATAATCCAGATGTTGTATGAATGTTACACATCGCCATGCTTTAGTGGGTTACATCCCTAGACTTCACTGTATAAATATTAGAAGCAGGATTTTATTCAATAAAGCATATTATGCTCATGTTGTCTCTTAGTTTTGCTATTGTTTTGGAAAAACCCGAAGAAGTGTTTTGAATGTGACTGTATTTTCAACAAAATAAACCTGAGACAGCCAGATCAATTTGTGTGATGGAGACCTGCTTTAACTACTGACCTTAGCTGTCTTTCTGTTGAGTGTCTTCATGCCTAATAGTCCCTAATACCTGATTTTGCTTTCTGCAAGAGGAAACTCCATTTTTCTTGAGAAGGGAGCAATGATTTTTTTGCTTTGTTGCTATAGGCAAGAGGCTTAATTGGTGCATCCCTGCTGCAATATCTTTGTTCAATTATTTTTCCTCTAGATGTGAAATCTGTTTGCTGCTACACAGTTGTGCAAAAAAGCAGTTTCCAGCCTTTTGGTTGCTTTGCTCTCTGTACAAACCAGTCTCGTGCTGCATTGCTTCTTATTATATGGGGGAATGAGTGGAGGACTTGGGAAGATATATACCGGTAACCAGATGGTCACATTTCCATGATTATTTGTGGGGGGGGTCTTTCAGGAAGAAAGAATACCTTTGTACACACCCCTGCTTGGGACAATCCTCAAGGTGACAGCTGAAATACACCTAGGAGGAAGCTGAGGGGGATAACTTCATGATGAATATTCACCTCCATGTCCCTCTGTCACCCATTTTGGTCACACAGGAGGTTGTTAAATTGGGCAGATCTACTGACATCCAAGGGAAATCTGTCCTTAATGTTGGGTGCCAAGGTGTACATGCTGACATCTCAGTGCTGTGCTTCTCAGAACTCCTTGACAACCCTCATCTCACTCTCCCAAACCTCAGGAGCAATTCTTGTGGCACACTTTGTTGTTTGTAATGTGTGGCAAGGCTTGCCCTCCAGCAAAACTCTATTCAAAAAGCTGTGCTTAAAGAACTTGTATCTGTGGAAAGCACTAAATGATAATCTTTTCAGGTCCTACTACCATTTTATGCAAGATTCTGCATTCATAGTTTGTACATTCCCTCAAGAATCCCACAACTGATAATGAAGCTGGTTGTTAAAGTCTCCAGTCAAAATGAGATTGCCAGTCAAGTCTTGTAAGTCTCCTGTAAATGCCATGTATAGAACTTGTTTATAGTTTTAAATAAGACAGATGCATTACATATTTTATATTATGTTTGTGCTGAATGGAAGCTATTTTGGTTGTATGAAGAAACTGGTTTTAAAAATTATTTCTGTCTTTGTAGAACATCAACAGATATTTTAGTAACTGTCTTCTAAAATGTACTGTTACTATATTTCAAAGCATATAAAAAGATACAATTATACTACTGCCATAGTAAAATGTACTTTGGTGATTACTAGCCTTAATACAATACACTTTGTATTTGCAGTTTTCATAGATAAAAGCAATTTCTAATGTAATGCAAAGCTTAAGTTCAATGTGCCTGTATGGAAACATGGAATAATATATTTCTTAATAAACATGTAGAAAATATTTACTCTTAATGTGGACTGAGACAATCTGATTGAGAGGCAGGTTTTGTATTTTTGGTGACTAGCAATATGTTGGTTTTCAGAGTATAAAAAAAAATTCTCCTTTCTCCTCTGTTTTGGATAATAGAATATTTTTCCTTGGCAAACATGGATAATGTTCTAAAAATAGGTGCTGCTCCCAAAAGCCTGCCTAGATGGCAGTATTCACTCACATAACCTGTGCTCAAGAATGGAGGCTTTTTAAACTGTGTTATAGAAAAATGACTTACAGTTCTAAATTGGACAGAAAGATGTATACTGGTACATACAAATAACTGTTTTTCATTAAATTCCTTAATAATAAAATCCAAAGACAAATCATATTTTCTGTTTTTTAACCACTTAGGTATTTTAATTAAATTAATTAAATTATGCAAAAATGTGTGGTCAAATATTCTCAAGATTTAATGTGGCCATTGGTTGTTTCACTCTAAGAAACTCCTAAGGGAAAAATCATGTCACTACTCCTTGCTGATAGTCCAGAAAATTAGTAATCTATCTAGTCATGCTCATTTAACACTAATTGCTGGAAATACTTATGGTACATAGTTTAATGCTAGATTCTGAGATCTTCACCAAAAGCACTGTCAAGCATTGGAACAGCCGGCCTAGGGAAGTAAGGGAGCCACCAACCCTGGAGGTATTTAAAAAACATGTTGATGTGACATTAGGGACAGGGTTTAGTGGTGGACTTGGCAGTGCTGGGGTAATGGTCAGACTCTTAGAGGCCTTTTCCAACTTAAATTGTTCTGTGATTCTATGAAAGACATGCACAGTCCTCATGAGACCCCAGGTTTATTAACTTCAGATGAAAGACTTGTATACTCTCCTGCTGTCATCGAGTTCAATTAAGACTGTAGTGCCATAACAACTGTGCTGTAATAAACAGTGTACCGATTAATATAAATAGGACTTAAATTATTAGATATATTCTTCCTCGTGGAAGTGCACGTGTTTATAAGAGGATTAGCCAGCAGTACATTCTTACAGCAGTAGCCAGGAGTCTTGACACCATGACCTTCTGCTCCGACGGTCTGATAATTCTGAGCCCATTAATCTTTTCTGACAGCTTTCTTGCTCCCATACCTAAAAAGTGGTGCTCCTGGTGCACTCTTGTACTGCAGGAGCTCTGTTCTAGCCACATAACTTCAGAGGCAGCAACTGAAAGGAATCCATTCAGCAAGCTGGCAGAGATTGTTATCACAGCAGCTCATGGGGTTCAGTGAGCATTATATGTTCATAACAAAATAAGCTGACACAGTCTGCAAGCTCTGCCAGATTTCAGCAGACCCGAAATAAGGATGCAATTCCTTTGTAGCTTTTTTGCTGCTTAGCTGCTCTGCAAGATACATGTTTGCTAGATACGTACAGCTGTGGAGACGTACAGGTGACTTCGGTATAAACAAGATTTTTAGGACTTAATTTGATTGCTTATGCTTTGGCATCGTGTAGCATTTGAGACACCCTGGGGTATCCTGCTAGGTCTCCATGGCTCCAGCTTCTGTTTCCATAGGTCCTATGTGATATCTGCCAACCCCATGTGTATCTTGGGTGCCTTAGGGCATCTCAAATGGCACTAGATGCTGACATTCATGCATTTAAATGGAGCCCTTTGTTTTCTGAGCTTGGATACCTGATGTCTGACTATTTTTCTGTGAGCTTGCGTAAAAGGCCAGCACTGAGATCGGTGTATTCCTTGATTTTCAAAATAAATTGCTCAAGTCCCCACTAAGTACATAAGGTGAGATACATGAGATTTGTGTGTGAAAGAAATTATTGTCTCCTGGGTGTTGGGCCGATGCTGAACTGAGCTGTTAGTTCCTTGAGGTATATAATTTAGAGGAAAACCTCAGTCTTATAAATGTCCCCTGACTGGAGTTGGTTACCATAACTCACAAAGTTTCTGATGAATATCTGAAGATAACACGTGTACAGGACCTGGTTCAATTTCAGCAAAGTCATGAGCAACAGCGGTGAGTTAAAGGGAGATGAGGCAGCTACAGTCCCCTTGCCTCCTGCAGGGGGTGTGTGGGATTCAGCCTAAAATTTAAGTGTTGAGCTACATCTGTGCATGGCTGAACAGAGCAGTTGAGCTGGTACTAAATTCCTTTGGGGTAACCTGACTCATTCTATAGGCTGAACTGACTCTACTAATTGCCTCAGTTGTCAATGCAAAGTACCACATTAGATACTGTAATGTGTCCTGCCTGGCCTTTGCTTGCTTGTCAGGAAAAGTTCAAGTCTCTCAACAGTCCATAGTCAGGTACCTACTAGTTAGGTGAATCTTTCATGATGCCCTGTCATCTTGGGCATCACGGCTAAATGTATGTCCAACAGAATAAAATCCTCCAGTGGCTGTGGCTGTCATGGGATCACAGCCCAAATGTGGACATTAGATATCTTAACTTCAGAGGAACTTACCCATTTTATGCTTTGGGCAGAAGGGAAAGGGAGCAGAAAAGAAGCACATGAAGTGTTATGTGAATGCTGTGGCCATGCACTAAGTGGTGTAAGAAGGCGGGAGAAAATGGTCTGTCTCCCAATAGAGCTGCTACAAGCAGTGTTGGCCTCATCCATACTTAACATCACTTGAGTTGTCCCCAGCCCTCTAGCAGAAAGAATTAAGCTTCCTGATAAACAATACTGATTAATTTGATCATTAACCTAGGTTTGTATTACAAGTGCAACACTGAAGCAGCCCCAGCTTTGGTTTTATGTGAACTGGCCTTGAAATTGCTTTATGGTCTTTGGTCATGTTTTTAAACCCAATTTTTGTCTGCCAAAATAATTGTACTACTTTAAGAGTAGAAACTAGTGTCTGGTCTCGCTCATGTAGGTCTGTGGCTAACTGCTCTGCAACTGACATTAACGTGCCACCAGTGTTTTAGAAGGCGTCCCTGTTGATTTCTGTGTGTAATTAATTACTTTTGTATGATAATTAAATAATTTTTGTTTACTTGCACTCTGTTTAGAGCTGAGTACTTGCTGAAAACAAAAATTGTCTGAATTTATGACGCCTGTGGTTGCCCTTTTCTTGCAGTGTTTGTGAGCTCTGCCATGCCTGAGCCACTGTTAGTTCCAGTCTTGAGCGGTCTCAGGCAGTTCTGAAGAAAGTGACCCCGGCTGCAGGCAGGTGGTTTCTTTCCAGTCTTTCCACCTGTGCTGGTTTTGGCTGGGGTAGTATTAATTTTCTTCACAGCGGCTGTTATGGGGCTGTGTTCTGGATTTGTGCTGCAAACAGTGCTGATAATATAGAGATTATATATAGTGACAGCCTCTGCTGGTCACCCCCCTTAAGCCTGGGTGATGAAGCAGTGCAGATGAGCACAGTTGTTCCCCCTCCAGGCAAAACCTCTCTGGTTAGCTCCCACTATGAATTTGGGCTGCTCCTTCATGACCCAGACTTGTCCTGTCATTCCCAGGGGGAAACCTGGAGAGCAAGGGAGTTAGTGGAGGTGCAGGGCTGCTCCAGTGGCTGGTGGGGGGTTGGCAGGGAGTGCAGTCCACGCTGCCACCTCCACCCACTCACCTACAGGTTAGCGAGAGGCCCCTGGGCACAGATGCGGTTTGCTTCGCTTCTCAGGTCTCTGCAATATGATGCACAGGTAATAAAGCTGATGCAAACCCTTCCTCTCTGCTGCCCTGCCAGTTTCAGCTCTGCTGAGGGCCTCAAGGCAGCCCTTGGCAAGGGTCTGGCTGGTAGAGGACACTCTGGGTGTGCAGAGCTATGCTGGGATCCCAAATACCTCTGGTTTGGACAGGAGAGAGGGCAGGATTGCTTGAAGAGCCTTTGGTCAAGCTGTGGCAGTGAGAGCGCTAATGCCTGTGACCTGGGGGACGGGGTCTGGCTGAGCCTGGAGCAGCACATCCAGGCAGCAGGGCTCAGTGGTGGTTGCACGGAGGAGATACTGGAGAGAGATGGTTCTACAGTGACCTGGGCCCCAACAGGCACTGTGTGACTGCAAGCATGCATGCATTTGCGGTGCAGCACCACAGCTTTCCATGTGCAGCTCAGCTATCTCACACTTTATTTAAAGCAAATCCAGGGGTTTGCAGGAAGAGGCAAACCTAGATGTGTTTAAAATCTTGGGATTGTTTGTGTAGAAGGTGCAAGGCAGGTGCCTCCAGCAGGACACACGTCTGCAATGTAGTGCTGTAGGGTTTCCTCTGCTATCCAGCCTGCTGCAGAGCCGTGCCTCAGGTCAAAGCAGAAGGCACTTGAGAGGTGTGTGTCATATGTTAGAGTTTTTTTGGAGTAATTTTTTATCCCATAAAAATCAGGAAGATCATGTTTGCAGTGATGATAATGTTCTAATGCCTACTGGCTTGGCTTCAGGGATTTTCAGATGCCTCTAGAGAGAGCAGTGAGACAGTGGAGGAACAAAGCACAGCCTTGTTCAAGTGCAGCTCTAAGGGTTGCATCTCATGCTGTAACCTACTGTTCCTGTGTTTCATTCACAAAACAGAATTTAGCTTGGAAAGGAAAGTGTGAGCAGGTTGGCATTCAAATTTAATACACAGAGAACAAAAAGGATGAAGGATAAGTTAGAGTAATAGTAACTTACTCCTCTCAAATGATTTTTTGTCCCTCCCACTACCCTTCTCTTCAGGCAAGTTCTCCCATTCCCTTTTTGCCGACAACCTAGATTCTTCAACAGCTTTAAATTTTTGAAGTGATTTTTGTCACACTTGCTTGTAATAAAACCAGAGTATAGGTTATTGAGCTGTTCTTTATTTGGTGTTTGTTACTCTTGAGTTAGAGGTGACTGAAAAAAGGCAAGTGGGCGTTGAACTGCCTTGCTGGGCGGAGACAGTCTGAAGCCTTGGCTTTCTCCCTTGCTTCTTCCCTTCCTGGCTAGGCCCTGTGCCAAAACCAAGCCACGACTTTCCTGGGTGTGGGGATTTTGCTGCCCCCAGGCAGGGGGGTGCTGAACCGAGGGAGGTGGTGGAGTGGGTACTACAGCAGTGGAAGCTGCTGCTGATGGGTGAGAGGGAGAAGAGGTGTGAGGCAGGCATCAGGATTTTGTTGTGGGGTCATACACCTGCCTGGCCTCAACCACTGATCCCAGATTCCTCCAGCTTCCCGCTCTGCTGCCAGCCCCAGCCCCAGCCCCTTGGAGAGAGGGAGCCAGCCTGGACATCATGCTGTGCATCTGTTACCCACCTGTGGTGCCTGCAGCCATTGTGTCTCACCCCTTGTCATCCACTGAGAACGTTCTTGCTCCATCTCCCCCAGGTGGAGGCAGTTTTGATGACACACCCACTCAAGTGATGATAGGGGTGTTGTCACATGCAGATCGTGAGCCTTTGGGAGATGGCACTTTACCTAATTATCTTTCACTGAAGAAGGACGTGTGATTCATCTTGTGTTAGGAGCAGTGAAATTGCTAAGCATTTTGCTGTCAGCATCGCTAGCAGCTTTCAGCTACCATAGTGCTGTGGTTTAGTTGAGGCTCTGGGCAAATTTGTCTGGGTTTCTGTCGTTGCTGCACCAGCTCACTCTCCTCAGCTTCATCTACCTCCACTCATGCATAGCTGTTTTGTGGCAGCACAGGAACCACCTGCATACAGCCTGATGTTCAGGTTATTAATATTCTTAAAATTAACTCAATGGAGCATAGCTGCAATAGCAAACTGATACTTGTGGTGTCTGTGTCCATATACACACTGAAATGAGTGAGGCTGCTCTTGAATCAATCTGGCTCCCTGAGACTGAAGTTTAAAGTAATTTTCCCATTGAGTTGGATTAATTTTTTTTTTAAGGACAAGCAATCCTTAGGTTACAGCCAATTCCTTCCACTATGCTGGTAACATCTGTGCATATCCATAGATGCAACCTTAAGATCCTTCAACTTAGGTATGAAATATGGGGCCATTTTCTAAGCCAGTTCTTAGGATTTATTTGCTTATTTTTCAATCAGGGGAAATTGTAAAATTCAAGTGAGATTTGCTCTTTTATTACTTATTTATGAAGCTCTTTAATCCTTCATTAATTCTGATACTACGCTGAGAAATCTGCAAGGTAAGTGTCACTGCAGTCCCTTGCAATAAGGTGAGTTATGGCTGCGAACGCTCCCCTTTCACTGCCAGGGAACACAGAGACCTGATGCTCTATCTGAGTGTCCTGGTTTTGGCTGGGATAGAGTTAATTTTCTTCCTAGTAGCAGCTTTTGAATTTAATATGAGAATGATATTGATAAAACCCTGATGTTTTAATTGTTGCTCAGTAGTGCTTACCCTAAGTCAAGGATTTTTCGGTTTCTCATGCTCTGCCAATGAGAAGCATGAGAAGCTGAGGGGAAGTAAGGCCAGGACAGGTGACCCCCGCTGGTCAAAGGGATATTCCATGCCATTGAACATCATGCAAGGAGTGGGATGGGCTGGTCATCGGTCAGAGGGTGGTGAGCAGCTGTATTTTGCATCACTTGTTTCTCTTGGATCTTCTCTCTCTCTGTCTCTCTGTCTCTCTCTTCTATTACTATTAATATTATTGTAGTTCTTCTAGTTATTATAATTAGTATGGTTATTATTTTGTTTTATTTTATTTTGCTTCAGTTGTTAACTCTTCTTCCCTCAACCTGCAAACTTTACATTTTTTCCCCCTGTTCTCCTCCCCACTGGAGAGGTGGAGGGGAGTGAGTGAATGGCTGCGTGGTAGTTCGTTGCTGGCTTGGGTTGAACCACAGCACTGAGAAATAAAACCATGACTGTATTGTCCTGTGTCCTGTACACCTGGAGAACATCAGTACTTGCTGCCTCACCACCGGGCCCTGTGGATGCAACAACAGGGCTTATGTGGGACTGACCACCCATCCCTCAGGACAACCCTCCAGCTCAGGGAGGGTGCTGAGGGCTGCACACTGGCAGGAACACCAGATCAGAAATGTTCCCATGTGCCTTTGCATGTGAATAAGTGGTTCAGGTCTGGGCCACCACCACCAGCTAAATGTTGTGCTTGCTGAGGCAGAACAAAATTTCAGTCTCTCTGTCGACATGCTGTGCATCCTTGCTGGCCTGCGGCTGTAAGCTCACTCTCTGCACAGTCCTGTACGCTGAGCCATCAGACAGGAATATTTCAGACTCTTATTTGCACATAAACCCTCTTTTATTTTCAGGGCCATTGAACTGTGTGGGTGGCAACCTCTTCGGCTTCACCAGCCGGCTGTTTCCTCTGCCCACACTGGAAATGATTAGGTGTCCCTCTGCCTCAAGATGGAGGCTCCTTACTTTGTAATTTGCCAGCCCCACCATGACGAGAGTGAGGCAGCATCCCAAGGCAGAGCCCAAGAGTGAGCTCAGTTGGGTTGGTCTGGGGCTATTTATATACCCCTGATTGGTTTGATCTAAATTATTTGCAGTGAAAATCAGCGGAGCTGGCCCCACCCACCTGGTGTAGAAGTGCACGAATTTTAGGCTGGTGGAGCAATGGCCACTGTCTGTGAATGCGTATTATATATACACTTTGGTGAAAAGCATACTTAAGATACTTGGAAGTATCTTGGAAGAAGAAGCATCAGCAGAACACTGCTCATGCGTTTCTAAGAGCCTATATATAGTGTGGTGCTTGACCTATGTCTCATTATTTGAAATGAGATGTTCAGAAACATCTCAGTCAAGAAACAAGAAAGTGACAAAATGTGGTGAAGACTATAAATTGTAAACTACAAAGCAAGCCCACATCTTGCAACAAAAGCTGCTTTATTCAGACAAGGAAGTGCACTTAGACGTAGCTTTAAATAGCATGCATCAGAAAAACCCTGAAATTGTATGTAATTTGACATAATTAAATGTAGGTATTTCATCCTACTACAATTTACTGCCTTGCCCCTTGTGCCTACAATGTTGATATTCATCATAGACTCATTCGAGCAGTTTATTTCAGTGAGAGCTAACCCACACTTGCAGAGCGCAGATTATAATTATCCTACTCCAAAGTGCCAGTCATGGTTTCCCTGTTGCCCATCTGAGTGCAGTAAGAGCCAACACCAGGCAGAGGCATTCACAGTGCAATGGGTGCAGGGGCATGTGGGCACATCCCTGAGCAAGCTGCTACCAACCCTGTCCCCTTGTCTTCCTTCTGGACTTCTGTTTTCAAGACTGCTCTGGTTTCCTTTGTGTTTTGCTCCTCCTGCCCCCAGCATAAAGTCAGTTGTTTGACTGCTGAATGCTGGTGATGTCACATTTTTATGAGAAAAACCTTGTTTCAGGAAGTATAAGCAGGAGGAGAAAGCCCTGAAAACTTTTTTTTTTGTCCTGTTTGCTATCTTCAAACCACAGAGAGCCCAGTGATGACAGTTGTGAGGTGAACATATGGACCATGAGACTGTGTGTCTGGATACTGCTAGACCTGAAAACTGCACCTGGTTTGGTGCAGGACCTCACAGGACTGGGATGTTAGGCATGAATCATAGAATTAGAGAACAGTCTGGACTTTAAAAGTCATCTAGTCCAACCCCCCCTGCCATCTTCACCTAGATCAGGTTGCTCAGGGCTCTGTCCAATCTGGCCTTGAACACTTCCAGGAGTGGAGCATCTACCACCTCTCTGGGACAAACCATCCCAGTGCCCCACCACCCCAACAGTAAAGAATTTCTTGATGGTATCTAATCTAATCTAATCCAATCTAATCCTACTCTCTTTCAGTTTGAAGCCATTTCCACCTTGTCCTATCACTACATGCCCTTGTAAAAAGTCCCTCTATATCTTTCTTGTAGGCTCCCTTTAGGTACTAAAATGTTGCTATAAGGTATCTCCAGAGCCTTCTCTTCTCCAGGCTGAACTATCCCAGCTTTCTCAGCCTGCCTGCATGGGAGAGTGGGCTCCAGCCCTCTGATTGTCTTTGTGGCCCACCTCTGGACTCGTTCCAGCTGGTCCAAACCTTCCCTATGGTGGGGACCCCAGAGCTGGATGCAGTACTCCAGGTGAGATCTCACAAGAGTGGGGTAGAGGGGTGGGGAGAGAATCACTTCTGTCAACCTGCTGGTCTCATTGCTTTGGATGCAACTCAGGTTACTGCTGGTTTTCTGGGTTGCAAACATACATGGAAATAAAACAGCCAATGGCATGTCACAGGAGCACAGGGGGCCCAGTCTGTCACAGTCCTGGGAAGAGCTTCCAGCCCATGAAAGAGTGCAAACCTCCCTGAAGGTGGTGGTGGTGTGCTCAGGGGCTTGAAGGGCTGTGACCGGGGTTGTGCTGGTTGGAGCTTAGGTAGAATTAATTTCCTAGTAGCTAGCTAGGGCTGTGTTTTGGATTTGTGCTGAACACACAATGATCTGTGATGTGCGATCTCACAGTGATGGTAATATTGAGATGGCTTTTTTTTTATTACTGAGCAGGGCTTACACAGAACCAAGGCCTTTTCTGCCTTCTGTACTGACACACTGCTGAGGATGTTAGGGGTGCTTGGGAGGCTGGGAGGAGACACAGCTGGGACAGATGATCCCTACTGACCAAAGGGATATTCCACACCATATGGCATCATGCTCAGTATATGAAGTGGGGGGAGGAAGGAGAAGAGGGGACATTTGGAGTGATAGTGTTTGTCTTTCCAAGTCACCATTACACCTCGTGTGGCCCCACTCTCCTGGACATGGCTGAACACCTGCCTGTTCATGGGAAGCAGTGAATTAATTCCTTGTTTTGCTTTGTTTGCATGCACGACTTTCCTATTAAACTGTCGTTAACTCAACCCATGAGTTTTCTGGCTCTTACCCTTCTGATTCTCTCCCTGATCCCGTTGGTGGGGGAGTGAACAAGTGGCTGTGTGGTACTTGGTTGCTGGCTGGGTTAAAACCACGACAGGGGTGCTCTCATCTTGCCCACAGAGCTGCTGGCACATGGGGAACGTCTTTCATGAGAGGTGACACAAACGTGCCAGTGCCTCTTCTGCAACATGTCTTGTTTATGTGGCTAATGGGCAGCCGCTGGTGCTGAACAATGCCATGCCACAGTGCCAGAAGCAGGAGCAGCCCTGCTTTGCCACCAGGCTGGAAAAAGAAAGCTGTTATGCAGTCCAGACTGCAGTCCCTGAATTATAGGCTGTTTCAGGAACAATTCCACTGGAATGGATACAATGAGAAAGACGAGATCCTCACGTATTCTCTCAGCCAGCAGTCCTTTCAGGAGGAAGCACAGATACATTGTGAACAGCTGAGGAACTTCTCCCTCTTCCCTGTCAGCATCATCCCTTAAAAACTACCTCATCACTTGCATTTCTAGTTGAAGCTTGCCACGCTACTGTCAGTAAACACTGTATGCCAATAGAGGTCTGTATTATATATACTCATCCTGGTATATTTTATAAGACTGTATTTTTTGTTGGGATAGAATCTGCACGTATTACCAATGTTCAGCTTAATTCCTTTGCTTCGCCTTTCCTTGATTATTAAGTCATTGTTGGAAGGGAAGAAATGACCAAGAGGCATCTCGAATGATTCTTGTGGAGTACATCTAAAACTCTGGCCAACAATGTACTAAGTCAGTTCTTTGATGTGGACCTGACACATAGATCTCTGTTTAAAAGAAAGGAAAGTGGTTAATTTCTGCTATATCTGCCTCAGCATCATGTGTTTTGTTGGTTTTGTTTTGTTTGTTTGTTTTTTCTTTTTGCTTTTGCAAATGGTTTTTTAACCTCTTCCTTTCACTTCTGTGAAAAAATACACCTGAGAGAAAA
>JAWWMO010000121.1:82133199-82165987 GCA_035047845.1 Dendrocincla fuliginosa | reverse complement strand
TTTTTTCTTTTTGCTTTTGCAAATGGTTTTTTAACCTCTTCCTTTCACTTCTGTGAAAAAATACACCTGAGAGAAAAGTGTTGAGTTTCTGTCAGTATGCTATATGCCAGAGATTGACCCAGGTAAATGCATTGGAAGAGGGGGATTATGCTTTAGTTAGTTTGCTGGGATCTGGTGTTAGCTCCAGAGACTAAAAGCAGGGCTTGTAGCAATGGTAGCTAAAAATACTTCTGTGCAGATGTAACATTTCCAAATTGATGCAGTTCTTTAACAGAAAAACCTGCTTAAACAAAGTCCTTGATATATTTTTTTCTCACCTCTGCCACTCAGACTTGGCTGCCTTCATCTTGCAGCACAGGTACGGCCAAAGACGATGAAAAACATGCAAGAAAGTATGATGGGGGTTAGCTTCTGTGTTTAGCCATTCTCTAAGCAACACTGGCTGGGCTTTCAGGGAGGGATTACCACATCCATACATTTCTATTTTTACATCCTGCAGCAAACATGTTATTAACACGGAACTGAGCAGCCTGCTGAGAAATGAAACTTCAGGCATTGCCTCTCACACACCAGAAGAAAACAGTGCCACCAGCCCAGCCAAGGGGCTTGTGGCGTGTCAGCTCTGGAGGCAGTGTTGGGGATGGTACAGGACCTGATGAGGATGCTCAACCCAGGGGACCTTGCTCATTGCTTGGCCCCAAGGGAGCCTCAGCCTTCCTCCACCCTCACTGCCACTCCTGGGGCAGGAAGGGTTCCAGTGCGGAAATCAGAGCTGGTTCCTTTTTTGACATGTCCTCAAGGGCAAGCTGTAGACTGGTACCTGGACCCCAAACCTACTGGCACCTTCAGGGCTTTGCAAAGAGAAATAACTTTTATTGAACCCTTCGTAAGTTCTCTATTTTGCAAATAGTACACAGGTCACTGGTTTGACTGCACGCTTCAGATACCAGTATTAAAGCCTTGAGAGCACTACTGAGCTTCCAAAATAATAATCATAATTAAAAACCCCCAAATTTTTCCTATTGTATGCACATGCCAAAAGATACAGGAAATCCATGGATAGATGGATTTTTCATTTTGGCAGATCTCATAAGATTAATACATTTGCTGAAAAGCCCTTTTGCAAGCAGTATTTATGCCAAGCATTCCCTTCTGAAGCTTGCAAAATATCTGAAAGTATTAAAAGAAATCCATGTTCAGTACCTGTATGGCTTCCAGTTATAATAAAGTCAGTCATGTGGCAGATATGATTGGCCTGATCTTTTGAGGCGTTTCGAGAGTGTTTACATATTTGAAGTTTTCTGTTTCAGCCCCTGTGCCAGAAACATGTAGCAGCCTTTTCATGTTGAAATTTTTTTAAGTATTATTTTTCACTGTTTTCTCCCAGAATCCCACTTTGTGTTTTGATACCAACTGAGAAAATCAATAAATGAAAGGTAAAATTGGTGTTCCAGGCATGATTCTTGCTGCTGCAAATGTTTACTGGGTGAGCTATCCTGTACAAAACATACCAGTTTTTGTTTTTGAGACCTCTTTTGCGCAAAATCGTGTTCGTGGAAGTGTGGTGTAAGTTAACAAGAAAAAAACCAGTTGGTTCCAGAGGGGTGACTTCTGCAGAGGACAGTGCTGTGGCCAGGCCCAGAGGCACATATGCTAACTGCAGTAATAATAACTGGGAATGTCTTGGTTACTTTGTGAGCAGTGGCTTTCCTCAGGGACCAGTACTGGGACCAGTGCTGTTTAAATCTTCATTGGTGACATGGGCAGTGGGATTGAGTGCACTCTCAGCAAGTTTGCTGGCAGCACCAAGCTGTGTGGGGTGGTCTACATGCTGGAGGAAAGGGTTGCCATTTGGAGGGACCTGGACAGGCTTGAGAGGTGGGCCCATGTGAACCTCACGAACTTCAACAAGGCCAAATGCAAGAACCTGCACACATGTAAGGTCATAAGTACAGGCTGGGAAGAGAATGTATTGAGAGCAGCTCTGAGGAAAAGGACTTGGGGGTATTGAATGACAAGAATCATATAATTGTTAATGTTGGAAAATACCTCTAAGATTATCAAGTCCGACCATTAACCCCACACCAATATATTATCACTAAGCCATATCCCCAAGTGCCACATCCACACACGTTTTGAACACTTTCAGAGATGATGATTCTACCATTTCCCTGGGCAACTTGTTCCAATGTCTGGCCACCTTTTTGGGGAAGAAATTGTTCCTAATATCCAAACTAAATTTCCCCTGGCATAACTTGAGGCCATTTCCTCTTGTCCTATTGCTTGTCACTTGGGAGAGGAGACTGATCCTCACCTGGCTACAACTTCCTTTCAGGGAGTTTTGGAAAATTAGGTCTTCCCTGAACCTCTTTTTCTCCAGAATATACACCCCCAGCTACCTCAGCCACTCCTCATAAGACTCTTGTGTCAGACCCTTCACCAGCTTTGTTGCCCTTCTCTGGACACACTCCAGCACCTCAATGTCTTTCTTGTAGTGAGTGACCCAAAACAAAACACAGGATTCGAGGGGCAGCCTCATCAGTACCAAATACAGGGGGATGAACTGGCCACTATCACTTACACCAGCCAGGATGTCATTGGACTTCTTGGCCACCTAACACACTTAAGTTCAACATGACCCATCAATGAGCACTTGCAGCACAAAAATCCCACTGTATCCTGAGCTGTGTCAAAAGCAGTGTGGCCAACAGGTCAAAGGAGGTGACTCTGCCCCTCAACCAGCAAGAAAGGCTTGGCTCTGTAGAAAGGGACAGTGTCTGCCAATGGGGGTAGATGAGAAGGTTTCAGAGATGGGAGGCTGTGTGTGAGCCAAACATGGATGCTGATAGAGTCTCAAGAAATTGTACTGGAGAGCCTGAGCCAACTATAAACCATGACACCTTAGCAATGGTCTCCTCACAGTCATAGTGTTTTCAGAGAGCCCAGGGAAGATTATAGCACCTAGGAGATGTCAGAAGAAATAGCAAATACAGAACTGCAAATATATGTCAATAGTGAACGTGGTGTAAAACACCATCCCCAAACCAGCCAGCTTCTTTAAGGCAACAATAGAAATTAGGCAGAAGTGATGACCATCACCTCTCCTGTTTTGTGTGTGCTAAGGGGTGCAGCAGCACTGGAATTACGTCAGCTTTTGGCAGGCCCTGGATGTGCAGGTGAGCAGATACCCTGCAGCACCTACTCCTGACAAGCAGGCAAAAGTGCGAAGCAGCATTCAACATGGGAAGAAGGCCTGGATAAGTCTTGTTTGCTTTGCACTGGAGAAAGAAAATAAGTGCAGCTCAACAAGAGGTAGGAAAGGTCAGTAGTGCTGAGGAATTTCATTTCCTTGGTGAACCCGTACTGGTATGACAACAATGGAAATGCCAGAGGAAAGATCAAGGAGATAAGTTGGTAAAAACTCTTCAAAAGGTAAAAAACTGAAGCACTGATGTACTGTACTTTCTGGTGGAAACAAACATGGATGGAAAGAGTTAATGTCCTTCACTTATTCTCATAATGTTGACATGGGATAAGAGTTGAGAGAACATACTGGCTTATGGGTCTGGAAATGTCTGAGAGAGCTGGATCACAGCCAGCAAGCTATGGTATAAAAACTGGTTAGATCAGGAAGATTGTGAAGTGGAAAACAGACAAGGTCCCGTGGCCAACAGAAGCCAAGAAAATGTTTGTGAAGACAGGTCATGGATGACCAAGAGCATTGTGTCAACAAAACATTAGTAAAGACCTAAATGGGCTGTAGATCAGCTGGAAAAAAGCAGATGAAAGGACCAATGTCTGTGGTTTTGGAGAAATCATCTGCTGGGTTTATGAGTCATGGAGACCAAAACCAGATAGAAACAAGAACTGGGCAGACACAATTTTGGCCTGCTGTCTCTGGGAATGAACCACTAATTTATTTTGCATGTAGTATATTGCTGATTCCCTCCATATTTGAATTTTAAAATGGGGCTCTTTACACCCAGAAAAATGAGTAACGTTCTTGAGTTTAATTCATACCACTTGCATCATTGTTTCTCTGAATCTGGTGGCCAGCAATTTTATGTGTGTGTGGGAACCTCAGGCTGGTCCCTTGCTTTCATTTAATCTATTTACTATACTTATGGTAAGACACTGGAAGTGGTGATGAGCATCGCAAAACCAGGTTGTTTTTGCTAGATCCCGCTGCTTTCAGCTCCAGCTACTTTCCTTTCCCATGAAGCCACTGACTACTGCATGCTGCGATGCAGAGCATAATGTCCTAGGGCAATAGCTGGAGAGGTGACAGCTGTCGTGCACCCATGGCCAGATGTGTGTCCATGGCTGCATCTCTATCTGTAACAGAATGGGTTGCAGCAAATTATGGATTTTGTTTTTTACAATGTGCTGTGTTTGCTTGGAGCCTGGCTGAGGACAAGCTTTTTCTGTCACATTCCTGAGAGTTTGGGGAAAAATTTTTGAGGGCCTTTTACAGGGTGTTACTGAAGGCCACCATGACACAGTATTTTAAGTATGTGACACAGACTGTTTCTCAGTCGTTAATACTTAGTTATTAATACATTAATAACTTCATGGTTCCTGGTAGAATGGGATGCCAGCATGACTGTTGGATCTGGAGTTTTCCATTGCTCCTGATGCTCATTGACTAGCAGGTGAAGGTCCCTGATGTGCTAGTTTTTTTCCTCCTGTTTGTGTAGGTAGTGGCATATCTCATGTTGTGATTGAAATTTCTAATAACAGCAACAACCATGGGAAGCCTGTGGTACACATGGGAAGACCAGTGGAAGGAGAAACAATAATGTTGATCTGCCTGGGTTCAGTCCCGACAACTCTAGCTGACAAATTTGGGATTTCCCCCAGTAGACAGAACAGAAAGTCTTGCCAAAGCTTCTTTTACCCATAGAAAGAGATCTTTTTTTACCTAAATGGAACTTCGATGCACTCAGTCATGGGATGTTCTTGTTTACTGCAGTCTCAGAAATATAAAGCAAATGGTTCCTTCACAGATCATTTCAAGTAGTCCAGCTGAACAGTTTGGCTGTTCACTACATGAGGCAGTTTCCTTTTCAATTGTCATTCCAGAGCAATGCTAGGAACATGGTCAAGAAGCACTATGACATAAAACTTGGACTGACTTCAAAATAAATTCTAAATTTGTTTTCTGCATAATCATCTCTGCTTAAACCTAGACCTCATTTTTTCCAAAATGCTGATGTCAGTTCTGAGACCACAATACATCTCTTAATAAGTGCAGTAAGCTTACGGCCCACACCTTTCCAGAGTCTGTCCCATCAAAGATGCCTGTAGCTCACCAAAGAACTCCATTTTGGTTACATTTCTGTAATTATGCAAGAGGCACAGGATATGTCTCTCTCCAAACACACTTGTTTTTCTCCATATCAAAGACACTTGTTCCCTTGTTGAGATCAAAGACACTTCTCAGCATTAGAAGTTTCTTACAGGAAGAACTAAGCCAAATAATTACGGTGTGCTTACTTGATACTCCTATCAAACCATACCTCTCTATGTACATTACTTTTTACTGTGTGCTGCTCCGTGTTTATGTTTGTTTTCTTTTGACCCCAGAAGCACAGTAAGGCTGCTACCAGACACTGCAGTACCTTTGGTACTCCTGCTGTTATACAGCCTTTTTCTTAGTGTTTGTTTAAGCTGCATAAAGTGCTTGTGTATGTATTCCAGAAGGTTATGACATGTATTTAAAACTGGACTATGGACTGCCATACTGATTCATACTAATGGAAAAAAAAAGACTAATTGCTCAACCAGGTGGATGCAGCAGGGATGGGGAGCTCAAGGGAACTGTTTCTTATCACACTTGGGTGTATTTCTTGGAGTAATTGCCTCAAATGCACTAGAAATTCCTCTGAGTGTCAGGCCATATGCATTTCAGAAGCACAAGACTGTCCTTTGCTGTTTGCTTACTAGTCAGAAAGGTCTGATAATAACGGCTAAGAAAAAAAAAACCAAAATCAAGGGGGGGGTCACTGTCTTGGCTGTCTTGTCTCCTTCAGTGAAATCTGCCCAAAATATAAAGAGACACTGGCATCTGCAAGCAAAAGCCTCAGACCTGGGGGGGTCATATATGAACCTTCTCCCTATTTTGGGCTATTTTTTGTTGATAACCAAAAGAGAGGGGGTGACTTTTCGGTTCCTTACCATAGCTTCCTATAGGCACTTTTCACAAACGACCCTAGAGGCTTTAACCAAAAAGATTAAGTATGAAGTAGGGATGAAGTTAGCTGATCACAAACAGACAGGGAGAGAGGTGTGATGCAGGCCGGACTCTTGTGCTTCTCGAACAGCCGCAGCAACTGAGCCCAGGTGCAGGAGAGCTGCAGCTGCAGACAAAATGTGAGCTATAAAGATCTAGTCAAATTTTAGGATGAGACAGACATCTTCCCAGTAGAGATGGGAAGCATTAGCACTGCTGTGCAAGGCTTTATGTAAGGTTTTATTTAGAAAACTGGTCCCATCTCTGATCAGTTGTGTTTTAAGAAAGATAAAGTGGAACAGATGTTGTGAAAGGCTCTAAAAGTGATCAAGGCAATGGGAAGTCTATCTTCCACGTGGAGACTGAGAGTGACTTGTTTAGCTTAATGATACAAAGCAAGTGTGACCT
Organism: Dendrocincla fuliginosa; assembly: GCA_035047845.1. NCBI lineage: Eukaryota > Metazoa > Chordata > Aves > Passeriformes > Dendrocolaptidae > Dendrocincla > Dendrocincla fuliginosa. The sequence continues at coordinate 82,159,347 of JAWWMO010000121.1, read as the reverse complement.
TCATGAAAAAATAATGTGGTGAAAATCACAGGGAAAGAAAGTAACTACTTAGGTTAAATGGCAACATTAATATTAGAAAAAAAATTGGTGCTGATAAAAATTTGGTCAGAAATGATTGTCTGGTTACCCATGGAAAAGACCTGGCAGGAGTTTTCTAACAAAAGGAAGTGGTGAGGAGTTAGGATGGCTTCAGAAAGACCTTGCCATGTATAGGAAAATGTTTATGTCACTCTGGGGATGAGTCTTCCCATCCCTCAGATGTCCTTGGGCCCTTCCAGTGTGGTGATGTGCTTCCTGCTACTCCGTGTGTTTCAGTCTCTGTGGGGCACTGGAAGGGCAGTTGCTTCTTCCTGTGCATCCTTGAGCCTCCCTGTGTATTGTAGAAGCACCTGGTCTCAGGCAGTATATGCTGCCAGATCCATGTTGCATTTCACAGAATCACAGAATCCATTAGGTTTGAAAACACCTCTGAGATTGTCAAGTCCAACTTATGACTGAACACCACCATGTCAACTAGACCATGGCACTAAGTGCCATGTCCAGTATTTCCTTAAACACTTCCAGGGATGGTGACTCTACCACCTCCCTGAGAAGTCCTCTTTCTGTGAGGAAATTTTTCCTAATGCCCAACCTAAACCTCCCCTGGTGCAGCATTTCACTGTCCTCAGCAGCACAATGCCTGATTCTTTTTGTGACTCTACCCTTTGGTCTCTGTACTGCCATTTACCACTTGCTGTAAAGCAGAGCGGGTACAGCCATCCTGTTTAGCAGAGATCCTGAGAAGATTAATGTGGGGAAGATGGTGAAGTGCTTGGATGCTGCAGTCACGATGGTCATGTGGGTACATAAGGCAAGTAGGCTGGGATTTCAAAAATGTTTGGGAAACTGCTGAAAGCCAGTGACACCTTTATTCCAGTATCCCTGTGGAACTTTTGAAAATCATTCACTCTGATGGCAAAGAAAACACGTTTGTTTGCTCCTCTGAAATTTTAGTGGGAAGAAAAGAGTAGGGGATGCACCACATAGGCTGTGATTGGCACACACTGGGCAGTTCTCCTACGTTTCTGTAGTTCCCTGCTCTATACTGCGGACCCTCGCTTTGTCCTTCAGCATCCATCCACTTCTGCTCAGATCTTCACTTATCCATGGTCTTACAGAGCTACTTGCAGCACATGCTGCTTAGAAAGCTGGTGCCTGTTAAAAAACCCCTTGTTTCTGTCCTCTGACTTTTGGGAGAGTGCATTAAAGCCTCTTTCTGTTCTCAGCAAAGCAGCTGAAGCTAAAATTATTATCCTCCAGAGGTTCCCTCCCTCTGGCTGGTGGTCAGTGCCATAGTAATCAGCTGGTCTAAGTTTATCTGTACAAATGCATACTTTCCTGTAAACAGGAAGGAAAAGTGACATGAGGTTTGGGTAGTTTGGATATTGTTTGCAGGACTCTTTAGGACTACTAAAAAATCACATACAGGCAGGAGTGGGATGGCAATTACTTCAACCAGGTGATGGTCTTCAGGATGTCACATGTTCTGTCAAACACTTATGTAGAGATGGCACTGATCACAGCTTGTATTCAGTGGTGGTTAGGATATATCAGGAAAAGAAAGCAAAGGATCAAAGCTAAATAATTCCTGAATGAAAACCAGCAAACTAGCTGAGATGTGTTTTCAGTCAGCTGAAACAGGCAGCACTATGTGGCACCTCTCCTATCTCCGGGATGTGAGATGAACAAGCCTGGAAAAAAATACCTCTTCTCCTTGGAAGAACACCCACCCCTTTGGACTTACTACTAAAGTTTCCCTCTGAGAACTAGTTAATGATTTTCACCTCACTTCTGATAAAAGAAAGATAGCCAACTTGTGTGGCTTCGATTCCTGTCTCATTTATCTCTGCATGTATTGCATCTGTGGCTTTACTGAGGTTATTTCTCAAAGAATAGGTTCTGCTGTGCTCTTAGTGTTACCCAGGCACAGCTCTGAGGAATTAATAGACTTAGAGGATCTGGTCAATATAACAACAACAAAAAGACCAATTTCCTCCCAGTCAGCAGCCTAATCAGTTTTATCCCAGCTCATGCATTATCAGCACTTGCTCCTCAAGACACATTTGGGCTTGGGGTTTGCTGCTGCAGTTTGTCTGCTTAATTCAATTACTTCTTTGATCACTTCTGAGAGAAGTACCTATAGATTAAATTCCCATTTAATTTGTATTGGACATGAGCAAAAACTTCACCTTTTCCTCACTTCCTGGGATTGCAGCAGCAACGTGAACTGTGTATTTATTTGCACAGACAACTCCCTGTGGAGGGATTTCAAACACAAGAACAAGTTGCCCTCCTGCCCCATGGATGCCAGTTATCTGCTAGGAAATATGACAGCCCCTCTCACTCTCCCTGCAATGACACACACCTCTCCCAAAGCCTTAACCTGGACCACACAACTCTGCTGCACTATTTTATTGCAGTTGTGTCAGATATAACACAGACAAGCAGTCTGGAGTGGCAGAGTCCAGTGGACAGAGCTTCAGAAACAGCAAAATAATGGGTTCCCTGAAGGACCTGCAGGCTCATATTTCAATAAAACTTCATAAAATGAGCAAGTCACATGGAGCTGCAACAAAAGGGCTGCAGAAGATACAAGCTGCTCTCTGGCAGCTCTGGCTTCTTTCCCTCCCAGTGCATTTGACAGCAGAAGAACTTTTTGCTTCCATTTGAGGCCACTTTGGACTAATATTTAGACGACAGAGCTAATAGGTTACACTTGATTCTCTCTGTCAGTTTCTGGGACTCTGAACTGGATTGCAAGAATAACGAAGATTTTTTTTTCCGAGGCAAAATGTCTATAGTGCCTCACTAATTATTTTTAATTAGTTGTGAGGCCCAAGTCTAATGGTATTATGTATCTCTTTGTCTTGGTTGTTGTGTCATTACCGGGAATAATTTTTATAAGTGCAGTAAAGAAATGGTTAAGGAATGTTTAAAAATGCAACAAGATATAAAAACAAGTTTAAAGAGCTATTTCTTCACTGACTGTCCTCAATCTCATTTGTGAATGCCATCTTGCTTTTCCTAAGCTGAAAACAGAGCAAACAAGAGCACTGGTTTTAGCTATATGGAGCATGAATCTGAACTTTTGATGTATGGTTGAATAAAACTATGGCTTTGTAGAGCAGCTGTGTTCTGTTCAACAGCAAGCAACTGTTAATTAGGTCTCATTTAATCTCAGTCTGACATTTCAGCCCAGAGTGCCCTCACCATGAAACCAGCCCAGTTCTGAGTGCACTCCCACCCTCTTCAGCTCTTGATTGTCCAACACGTTCCTGTCTTCATTGACATCTCTTTCTTACCCAAGGGTCCTACCTCTGCCTTCTCATTTCTCTTCCCAAAACTTTTGGTGCTTAGCTAAACCCTTCCCATGGTTACATTGGTAAGGCACGATTGCTCTGGCCCTTTCCCAGGCCCTGAAATAACACCAGAGGAACTGGTCCGTGGGGACATGTTAAAAAGCCCATGTGGAAGGTTTTTTTTCTGTAGGGTTTTTTATTCCTCAGCGAGGGCTTGCAAGCCTCATTTAGCTTGACCGCAGGTAAACTCCAGAGCTGTAGGCAGGATTTGTCATGGTTCAACATAATACTTTTCTTCTACTTTCAGCTTGCAGCCCTCACCATTTCTACGGTTAGTTGCTTGTCTATTTTAGTTCATGTTTAATATAGAAAATACTTAAGAAATGTGGAAGAGCACCAAGCTGTAAAATAGTCCTTAAGTGAGTCATGAGACCCAAATAACTCTGCTGAAAAGCCAGGAGTAGTTCCCGGGCCTTAACCTCTCCATGGCCACTCACATGTCTCGTGCACTGCCAGTGCCTACCTACCTCTTAATGGAAGTGGAGCTGCTGAAAAGTCCTATTCTCTGAGGAGTGTTGAGGTCATAAGCATGACCTCAGCATGTTTCATATGACCCTTATTATTTAAGGGATATTGCACATTACTAAATTCTTTTGTATATAGAAGAAGTTTACAATCCACTCCTATTATCTGAAGAACAGGAGTCACAAATGCATGTTGGTGGGTCATGTCCATCTTTAATCCACCACCATCTATGAGTCCTTCTCAGATGAGCTGCTCTCAATCCCTTCATCCTGTTTTGATACTGGCTGTTGCCCTGACTAAGGTGCAGCACCTTGCACCTGGCCTTGTTGAACCTCATGAGTTTCACATGGCCTCACTTTTTGAGCTTGTCCAGGTCTCTCTGGATGGCATCCTGTCCTTCAGGTGTGCCACTGCTCTGCTTGGTGTCATCTGCAAATTTGCTGAGGGTGTATTCAATTCCTTCGTCTATGTCATTAATAAATATATTAAATAACACTGATCCCAATATGGATTCTCAAGGCATACCACTTGTCACTGACATCCATCTGGACATTTAGCCATGGTGCTAATAATGTCGAGGTTGCAGGTACAATCTCCATACGAGGAGTTGGACTTGATGATCTTTGCGTGTCCCTTCCAATCCATAATTTTCAGTGAATATCTGTGAATTTCTTATCCACCAAACCATCCACCTGTCAAAACTCTCTCTCCCCAATTTAGGGAGAAGAATGTTGTGGGAAACTGTATCAAAGGCCTTACAGAAGCACAGATAGATGACATTCATAGCTCTTCCCTTGTCCACTGACGTAATCACTCCATCGTAGAAGGTTACTGGGTTGGTCAGGCAGGACCTGAACTTCATGAAGATGTGTTACTGAAGAAATATCAAGTATATGTTTTAAACATGATTAATATCCTGTTTTCCTTTCTTTTCCTAAGTTGTCCAGTATCTATTCATCAGACTTCATGATGGTGTTACATAAATGATAGTAATGGTTGTAATGGCATTGTAAGCATTGTAACTTAGATGATTGCACAGAAAGAGTTGTGATACTCTCTTTTCTGTGTGTTTAAAATATAAAGTTACAGTTACTGTAGGCAGCAAGAGAGATCTACAAATTCTGCATCAACAGGAAACTCAACAGCAGCAGAGCCTGGGTGCTTGCTTGTTTAAGAAACTGTACTGTGGTTTCAGTGTGTGCTGAACAGTCAGAGCAGCTCCAGTGGTGTCTTAATACTGTCATTGCCATAAGAGAAATTTGCCATCTTAGTAATTTACTGATTTTTCTAATCCTAGAGTACATAGATGGTAAAAGGTAGGTTTGTTGAGGGAGATTTCTCTGTGGTTTAAATGCTACCAGAATGATGGAAAGGGAGCATGTTTAGTCCCCTGTCCCCATTCCCTGTTGTTCATCCTCTGTCTCCTGTTCTGGGTTCCAAAGGAGAAGCCAGGATTTGGAGCTTGCCTGTCAGTGGGAGGGATGCTGCAAGTGTCACCTCCAGAGCTGCCTTTCTGGGAGGTGTTCATCCCAGTCAAATTCATGGCATATTTACAGACCTGGTCTTCATGAGTTAGGACAAAGACTCTGGTACTGGTTCACTAGTACCCTAGTGAACTTTCTGAAATTGGTGGACTATTTATTGCATTTAATTTTGATAAGGGTTGTGTGGGCAATTAACCCACTAACTTTTGCTTCATTTTTATTTCTAAATGAAAGAAGATTATAGGCATCAGTAGATGTTTTGTGAAATTGGCATTATTTGGGACACTGAGAGTTAAATTAAAACATCTGGCTGGGCTGGAGTTCTGAGGAGCTGCTGCAAATCTGAGTACTTTTCAGGATGAAAAGAACTGATAGAGGACATGGCAGAGTAATGTATGTATGAGTCACTGTGATTACCATGGAAGCACCATGGGCTGAATGCCTGGCCCCAGGGGAGACAGTCAGTGTTTTAGTGATAACTGTGAGGATGTCAGTTCAGGATTGAGCTATGTGTTTGTGGAGTGTCACAAATGGAATCAGACTCTGCTGAGTCTCTCATAGGCAGCTTTCCAAATCAAGGAGCCAATGCAGATTTCAAGCCAAATTCAGTCCATTTTTTTGCCCTCTCTAAATAAGAAAAGAATACCTGAAGTAAGCATGTTATAAAATCAGAGCTGGCAACATTGTGTTGAAAAGGAAAATATCCCACTAATTCCTATTAAATAATAATGACTATAGTGTTGCAAAATGGAAAGGCCATAACCGTGCTGGTTACTAGAATGCAATGAGGGATGTTGTGCAATTTACCTGTGGCATGAATTAAATAAATATCCTTTGTAGGCAGATATTATCAGCACAAAGCCTTTTTTGCTGGTTTTAGTTAAAGCAGAACTATTGGCTTTTTAGGAAGGTCTTTGTGGAGCCAAATGCCAGAGGTAATGGCTATTTACCCCTTGTCACTGTTTGAGCTACACACACTCAGCTGTTGTAGCACTTTTTGTATGTTCCTCTTGCTTGTAAATATGTTCCTCTTGGTGGTATTTTCATGTGTAATCTGCGGAACAACAGGCTTCTAAACTTTGGTTACATTTATGGGCAGTTTACTGCTGTCAGAGTGACACTCCAGAAATGTCAGTCCATTCCCCTGATGATTCCCTTGTGCTTATGCTTTTTCTCAGTACCTCTAATTTCAATTGTGTCTTCAACTGTAGGAGTGTTTCACATGTTTACCTGAAAATCTACCCAAACACACCGTTACTGCTTAGTTAAGTGTACAGCAACTAAACATTCCTATAGAACCAAGCTTTAATTCTAGGTCTGTTGAGCCTAGATTCTAATGAACTGGTTTTGGATATATAAAAGGATATTTATGAACATAGTCCAGACAATCAGCTGATATTAAAAATTTCCATCTAAGGAAATATTGACTGCATCCCTGTCCTTGAGTCTGCCATGGGCTGCACTTTGGGGTGGTGGGGAGGGATGAGTTTGAAACCAAGCTGAGATAAAGGGTTTTTACAACATTTACCAAGTGTCAAAGGATGCAGGGACACTTGTCCAACATCCCTGCCTGTGGCTCCAGGGTGGACCCAGTCTCACCAGGCTCAACCAGAGCTGTTATTGTTCCTCAGAGCAGAGCTGCCACGTGATGTAATGGGAAAGGGGAAGTTCAGCAAATCATGAGGGGACGGCTTTCAGCACAGATCTCTCTCAAGACAATTATTTGTGAAGTGTCTCCATAATCCCCAATTCTCTTATTTGAATCCCTGCTATACTTTCAATTGCAACCTGGAGCATTTTGAACATGTAGTTAGGGAAAAAAGGTTTTAATCAGAAAATTCTGAGAATGTGCTCTTTAGTATAAATGTTTGGGTGTGAGTAGTTGTTTAATCCTTCACAAGAAAATTAGACATTTGCATTCTCACAGTTTATTGGAAGAGAAACCCCAGGCACAGAAGGCATAGACTTAGCAGCAGCTCCTCATTAGTGCATCTCTGTCCAGAAGCAATCTGTGTTACCCGGGGAAGCAGTCACACCTTCAGCAAAAACTGCCTTTCCTAAAATCATGGGGGGACTGCAACACTGTCCATGTGTGTGCATCATGGGGCTCTAGATGAGGGGCAGTGGCTGTCAGCAGTCAGGGGAGAACAGAATAGGCATTTAGGCATCTGTGAAATATGTTCAAGAGGCTGTAGTGCTCTGTTTAAATTTATCTTCCCAACTGCACTCCAGTAAACAACCCCACTCTGTGCAGAACTGGTTAAACTGGGAAATCAGCTCTCCTTTGGAAGTGGCAGCAAATCAAGAAAGTGTTGTCCCAAACACCCAGTTCCATCAGAGCTCCAGTGAGATGCTAATGGATGGCAGAGCAAAGGATGGCTGTGTCACTGCTCAAAAAGGGAAAGAAAGAGAAACGAAGTCTGTCAGGGGCACATTTTCATGGCAAAATGGTAAAGGGCTCAGATCTGAAAATAGTAAATGAATCATGGCTGTCTAAGTAATAAAGTTAATAAATCAACACTATCTGCAAAGTGGTAGGTTCTTATTCAAGAGTCAGAGGATAAACTCTGAACTTTTCAAAAGCTGATGCCAAATGTGTTAATACTGAACAGTGAAGGAAGTTTTATGGTGGCAGGGCCCAGGAGCCAGAGTACCTGGGTGGAGATGTGGGTGCTTGGGGGCAGGTGATTCCTCATGGCTTCATGCAGTCCCACTAGCCATGCTCAGCGTGCAGCACAGGCGATCAACTCCAGGCACAGCAAAAGCAGCAAACAGGCAAAGGGGAAACCCCAAAGCACCAAAATTGTCTGCTCTGCACTGTTCTAAGGGTCCGTGCAGGCTACGGGGTGATTCAGATGAACAGCTGCAGGATATTTACAGTAAGCTGATTCACACTCCAGGCTCCGTCTCTAATAGAATTTCACTCACTTCACAAGAAGACACTTGTTTAGTTATTTAGGTTTCTTAACCTTGAATTGCATCCTGACCTAAGTATTCTTTGTAGGAGAAACACCAGCTTCTTGCAAGTGAGATTTTCTTCCCAGTCTCTTTAAAACACTTTTGAGCTCTCCCAGGGGTGAAATCAAATAACAATTAAATAAAGCCTAACAGGAATCAAAAATTGTCATAAACAATGATTTCTAATGACTGCCTGGAACCAAATAACTTAGCCTCTCTGAGCATAGCTGTTCATTTCAAACTTTCCAGTGTGGCTGTCCAAGACTCACTTCACAAGAAGAGAGAACTGAAGTAAAGGAACACCTAAAAGTTTTGAAAAAAGACAATGTTTCTAAGATGTTGTGTAACATGAAACTAGACAAAGGTGGTTTTCAGGCTTCAAGTAGAAAACAAAATACTGCCCAGAAACACTGGGCACCTACACTGATTTTGACTGGAATATTTTGACTGGAATTGTGTGTCTGTAGAGTTTGCATCTCTCCAGGGCTGTTGTGTCTGTGCCATGTGAATTCTGGTGGAGGGTGGGTGACAGTCCTACTTTGCTTAGCCTGCTGTCAGATTACTAGTGCTACCAGTGCTGTGGGGTTGAGTGGGTTAAGTAATGCCACATCATCCCTTCTGTCAGAGAAACAGGTCCTTCATCTGTCACATGGCATTGGGACAAGTTCTGGTTTCTGTTAGATAAACATTAGGTGTCCATTTTCTTTATCACTGCCTTTTTAGGATACTTAAAACTACAGTAACAGCCATAGCCACGTATAACAATAAAAGTGAAATGGTGAGTTGTGTTTCTGAAAGCTTATACTGAGATTGCACATGGGACACAGTGAGAGCAGAGAAATGTGAGGAAAGGTGAGGACCATCGAGGTTACAGTGTCAAGTTCCTGCAGTTACTTGGTTTAGGCAGATGGGGCGGGGTCCCTTGTCTCTCCCTTCCTGGCAGCAGTGACTGCTGCTGTGATTAACCCCCTTAGTGGAGACCTCCTCCTCTGCACACGGCCAACAGCGCACCTCTGCATAGCACCTTGTACCACCTTCAGAAACTTCCGTACTGCTCTGGTGCTGTAGCTTTGTGCCATGCAGGTATCTATCTCACCTACATCGCCTCAGTAGTGCCGCTGATGTAAATGACTAGTCCTGGCCAGCACTGCACAGCATGTCTTGCACCTCCTTTAACTTGATTTTTATGAGGTGTCTTCACTATAAGTTTCTGATTTAGGTAAATACCCCAAATTACTTTTTCTTCACTAAACCTTGCCTTGTAACTTTTTTTTGTTTGTATGTTTTTTGGGTTTTTTTACCGCAGCAGGAAGAACCTGCATCCCTAAGAATAGTGAGACTGCAGGGCTGCATGTTAGCTGTGCTTATAGCCAGTGAAGCACAGTCCCTGGATGCTGGGAACCTCAGCAGGCTGGCTCAGCACCACTGCTCAGTGCGGTGGTGGCTGGGGGCAAGAGTGGCATTTATTGTGGCATCCATTCAAATATCTGCCTGGTAAATCCCAGGCCAAGGCACCCCTCTGGACAGAGCCCTGCTGTGGTGGTCCTTCCCCCTCACCATCACTACTTTTGTGCGCCCAGTGCAGTGGCTCCTCTTCGCTGCCTGACCTCATATCCCTCACAGCAGGACAAAACCCAGACAAAAATATCACCCTGTTCGTACATAATAAAAAAGTAATTTTCACTGCAAACCAGGACTAGGTTTGTTCTCAAGCTGGCTTGCTCTCCGTGGAAAGTGGGACTGATACTGCTTTAACAAAATGTGCAGAAGTGAACCCATTTGTTTATACTGAGCTAGGAAAATCCCTTCTCTTTGCTGTAGTTACAAATGTTTTTCACACTACTGTTCAGGACTTCTGCTTTTTATGTCTGGCCTAAAAGACATTTCTCTCCAGCCATCGAGTACTTGTTAACCCCATTTATGGGAAATGGTTGTGCATTGAGTCAGAGGGAAGAATGACACTTATTGAATCACCAGCACCAGCATCCCATGGGTTTTCCTTGGAGGCCTCTCAACTAAATATTAGCTAGGAAAACACAGGGCCATAGGGACTGCTGAACTGTCTGCAGCCAGCGGCTCACCTACCGTCGTTCTGTCCACACAGACATGCCTATAATCGATGGAGCCCAGGCTCTGCCTTGGCATGAGGTCAGGCACCGCAGGTTTGCATCCAAAGCTCACGTCTCACTGCTCATTAGTTCTTTCCAAGTGGCGGACGATGTTCTATCCTCAGCAGCAGACGGTCTGTTGCTCTCTGACAGCAAATTAGAATGCTTTTGGGCAGCATCTGTTGCTTCTCCCCCCATCCCAGCCCCGACTCTGGCAGGAGGTGGTAGCAGCAAACCGTGCTTCCCTGCCCCTCACATCCCAGGCTTTTCCCTTTGAACATAACTCTCACCAAAGCTGTCCTTCCAGCACAGGCTTTGCTGTGGCACCCCACCATTCCTCTCCCCCTCCTTCCTTGCTCCACTCTTCTGAGAAGGTAAGTTATGCCACCCCACAGCCAGAGAGGAGGAGGAGGAGGAGGAGGAGGAGAGCTTGGGAGAGCAAAGTGCTGCAAGTAAGGCTGCAAGTAAGTCTGGGCCTCTGAGACTTGAGAGGGCGTGAGTGGTTGTGTTGGAGAAGTCATTTGTGCACTGAACTGGTTTCACACATGATTGATCCGAGCAAGTCATGATCAAGAGAGGATCATGGTGTGTCTCTGAGTCCTTTACATCCCACTTCTGTCTGGACTGCCAGGAACTGGGTTGCTCCAGCTGGCTCAGAGTCAGGTCTGGAGTAAGTCAGAGACATTTCCATGTGCAAAAAAGCTCTTTCCACCATCAGAATGGGTGAAGCTGCCTAGGTAGGCTGAGTAGCTGCAGAAGCAGGTGCCAAAATAGATATTTATCAACAATTGTAACCAGAAGATGTTTTGCTAAATCTGAGACCACAAAGCAATATTATGTTGATGTTATAAAAAACATTTTTATCTTGAATTTTTAAAGTGAAAAGGTTCTTAAAAAATTCTCTTTCATACTAACTTATGCATGTCTAGAAGTTTGTTATTTTCTGCTGTGTAATAAAATGGACTGTATTTGTTATTCTTCTGTTGCACAGATGCCTTTTAAAAGTTTCCAAGAATACTGAAAGGGTTTGATGTAGAAGATATTTTAAACAGTTTGGATACATCCATTACACAGGAGAGGTATTCTATAGTCTCATGTATAGACTTTGCACTCTTTTACCTGAATGTGTTGCAAGTGCAGATAGCAGTATAAAAGACATTCAGATAAAACAGTGCTCTTTCTCTGCCTGTGTGTGAATGCAAAAGAGAAATGGAGAAAAGCATTTTTGCCCAGATCCCAACTGTCTCTCAGATTAGTTCAAAATACCACCAAGCTCATAAGTCAGGAGGGCAAAAGAAGGCTGCAGGACTGAAGAGTGTCGTACTCCCATCAACCATCAATGAATCAATTCAGCAAATCTCAGCAGGAGATTTTGATGTGTGGTCAATAAAAGCTTGATCCAAGCCATGATCCCTGATGCAGCTGATTCCCCTTGTGTCCTGGAAGAGTCCCTGAACCTGGCTCCAGTTATGTCTCCAAATTTCTGCTAAGGTTTGACATTTCATGGCTGCCCCCTGTCAAATGAGTTTATCCTGACAGAGCAGTTTCATGTGCATATATTATGGGCTTTCTTCCTTTGCTTTAGAAGCCACTGCGTAGTACTGGCAACACAAAATGACTTTCCAGTGCAGCTCAAACCTGGACACACTTCAGTGGCATGTGAGGCTCCTTAGTACTCTCTCTTATGAGGTCCTGTTCATAGGCAAAAATAAATGTCTTAAATTTTAACCATTTTGTCTGTTATTTTCCATGTTGAGAATTGGCCTCAAGTTTTTTAATTTTTTTTTTTAATGTTGTTTGTTTGTTGTATGAGGGTGATAGAAGAGATGGAAATTTCAACATTTTGACATGATTCCTAGGCAGTCATTTCTGGTAGGAGGATAGAAGAAAATACACTGATTTACCAGAGGGATGTGGGAGACAAAATCTTGTGGCCTTTCCCCTGAGTGAATGCTATACATTTAGGATAGCAGCAGTGGTACAGGCTGAGCGAGAGACAGTAGAGGAAGGGCAAGACTGAGGCTGGGAGGAGGAGAGCTGAGTTCCAGCTTTGGGCTGCCACATGGATCAAGGTCTAAGCACCTCGGCAAACCCTGGTCTTATGGATCCTGTGAGGCTGGGGAGCACACACTCATATTTTCCTAGGAGGACCAGGTCCGCTTGCACTGCAGAACATCTTGCAGTCTGTATTTTACAGCTTTTTTCCCTTATCCCAGCTTTGAATAGTATTTTCATAAATGCTAAACTCTCTCAAGCCAAGAGCAGTGTTTTCATTGATTTAATATAGCCATGGTTTCAAGCCAGTCCCAAACATTAAACAAGAGGTGATTTTTTTTGTCAGTTCAACAGTGGCTAAACCATACCACTGAGAATCTTCATCTCAACCCTCCCTCAGAACTGAAGGATTCAGCATATGTGGTGCAAAGTTTAAATCAGATAAATGTTATTTTAAAAAACTCTGTTGTGTTGGCTGTTGCTGTACAATGATAACAAGTCTTGGGTATGTAAGCCAGGCTGAGAGAGGATTTGTCCTTGGCTTCTGAAATCTGATGTGCCTGTGATCATAATGTTTGCAAACATTTGTTGAAGGTGTTTCACAGGAAAATCTTTAATAGTGCTGAGGAGCAAAGCAGCAATTTCAGGTGCTCTTGTGCAGATTAAGGAAAAGCTGTTCACCAAAAGCTCTGGTTCTGTTAGCATGTTCTCTCTGTTGAATTTTTTGTATTGTTTTTCTGCTTTGTATTTCTACAGAGTACCATGGTCTGGCTGCCAGGCAGGATTCACGAACCCTCTTGAGATTGTGCAGTTGTTGGCTTGACCATCTGGCTGATGCATCTCTGTCTTCTCATCACACAAAGCTGACAGGCCATCTTACCTCCTGTCCCTTTCACCTCCTGACCTTCTCTTCAGCATCTTGGCAGGGATCTGGATAATATTTTCCATCTCTTTAGTAGGCAAATGTATAACATAGGTTCTGTTGGGAACTGATCTTTTTTGTGATCAGGTTTTTCCTTTTGTAGATGTCTTGTCTATCAGTGGCTCCAAGCTCTTTCCCACTTTCTGCATGCATTTTACTTGTAATTTCTTGAAGAAGGAAGTAACTTAATTGAAATTTCCAGATTCAATAAAGATATTTGGGTGATCTGTGATAGCTTGGGTATACAGGAGGTCATACTGAAATCTCATTTGGAGATATTTTCAATGAAAGTGTCCACATAAAAAGGACTCAGGCCAGCAGGGGAGGGTTGCCTGGGAAGGTAAAACCAGCCATATTAAGTCTGACTCCTTTTTCAGGCTGGAAACCCTGTTGGAGACAGGATACTGCACCATGTAATCCCTTGACTTGACCCAGTGTGACCAAACTCGTGTGCTTTAGCATATTTGACATATTGCAGAAGGAACTTCAGCTGAACAATCTACTGTGAAAAGAGATATATTCATTTATTTAGCTTCAGCCTGGACCTTTCTCCTCTCTGTCGATGGTCATGTATTGGAGGAGATGGTGAAAAATTTATCAAACATGGAAAAAGTAATCAGCAAATATTGAGAAGGTTTAAACATAAAAGAGTTAACATTCTGCTCTACTAAATTTTTGGTAACAATGTCAGTTTCAACAACATTCCTAGAAGCATGAATACCTCTTAAGAATGCTCTGATTTCAGGAAGTCATTGAGATAACTTCTACTACAGTCACACATTTTGGTTATTTTCCTTACAGTCAGTGCCTGTTGAACCTCAATGTGCCTGTGGACTAGAGATCTGCAGGCAGCAAATTCTCTTGGCTGTTTTTTGATCCTTTCCCTTTGCTGCATCACATCTGCTAAGAGGCACTGTGTACAAAGGGAATACAAGACACAGCAATTTAGTGATTATTATATGAAATGATCATGAAATCATGGATTGCATTATTTTGTTCAGGTAAAATTGGTATTTTCTATTATATTGCTCTACGTATGATGGAAAATTACACCATCCTATGGGTCTGCCTATTTTTCTTTGTCTGTACAGGTTGCTCACTCTGGGGAACCGATTGAGGAAATGTAACTAGAGGTTAACCACGTCATTTCTGCATTGTGTAACTACTCTAGAATAGTGCTTCTCTAATTTATTAAAAAGTAAGTCTGCATTACTTTCCTGTCACTCATAAATATTGATAGGTACTAAGTGGCTAAATAAATGATTATGACAACCAATTTCACTTTGAAAAGCATCTACAACTGCACTGACTAATCTCTCATCAGCTAATACAGGTCATCTGTGTTTGTCAGCATCTTCAGAAATACAAAAAATGCAAAAACTGAGCTTTAATGCAGTGCAGTGCTATTATTCTGGTTTATTTATTAGCTTCCTGTGCAGATGTTTTTGTGAGTTGGTAAGCTGAACGCTTATTCTTCTACGTTGCCATTTGGAGTAAGGTCTGTCATCCAGGGGAGCTGGTTTCAGGAAATTTAGGTGAGTGGGGCATGGATAAACAGGTTCCTGTATGCTGCAACAGGGAAGAAAGAGGAAGAGACATAAATTTGTCTCTGGTCCATTACTGGTCTTTCAAGGGCTGTCCCTGAACTGCACCAATCCACACAGCTCAAGAGGCAGTATGTGTGCATGACTTTTGGGAACACTGGGGTATGACAGTGTGGGATTTTAGTGCATGTCAGCTGCTCTCTAGCACCTGTGCATAGTTTGCTCTACCTTCAGTATGAAATAACTGACTCATCTTTATTGGGAAAAAAACTGGGGACCAGTTTCTGGGAAGTATCTTGACATACATTTCCCTTCATCGTCTTATCAATAATATTCCATCTATCCTGGATGAGTTGAGATTACCGCAGAATCTTGAAAAATAAAAGTCTGTTTTTAATAAAATACTGAAAGAAGATTAATAATCTTGCTGGGTACTTGTTCTCACTGAGAAGGTCTGAAAAAGCTATTTCTAATACATCTGTTCTGATTCCAGTGGAAGGCATCCTTGAACTGAAAGAGAACAAAGTTCTGGCGTTCAGCATGCAGCAGCTCAGCTCTTAGGAAATGCAGTATTTCTCAGCCTGGCTGCTGTCTTGAAGAAATAAAAAATTCCCCTGCTATTTCAAGAAGTAAAGCAAACATGTATCTTTACTGTTTGCATGGTGCAAACTTTCATTTAGTAGCATAAAAAAAAATAAAAAATCAGACAACACCACCTTCCCATTAGAAAATTTGTATTTAATTAAAAACCAGCATAATTTGTGCAAGTTATCTTCACAGTCAAATTTTGAAGGATTCAAAAATATAACAACATTTTCCAACCTTTTCCTCCATGGACAAAATCTCCCTAGGGGACATGTTTTGTGTTTCAGTGAGTGCAAAATGATATTCTACCTCAGGAATGTATTTTGTAAATAGAGAGGGTTTTAGTGTGAGTCATTAGCCAAATAAAATTTCTGTTAGAAGAATGAGTTGTAGAGGTAATTTCCATTGTAATTTGGGGTCAGGTTACTTGAAACCATGTACTCACAAAATATCATCAAGTAGGAGGTTCTTTGACTTGCTGAAAAGCTGAGGCTTTGATTGGATGGAACAGGACTGAGATTATTTGCAGTTTTTTAAGTTTTTGGAACAAATCTGAATGGCATGATAGGGGTTAAAATAAGTGTCCAACGAGAAAACAGGAAGGAACAATTGCATCTGGTCATTCCTTGTGTCTGTCCCCGTGGTGGGCTCCAGCAAGAGGTAATAAGAACAATTACCTGTAAAGTCCTGCTTAAGCCCTGTCAATCCACAATAGTGCATGCTCAGTGAAATACACTTGGGATAGTTTTGCCACCAAACACTAACAAATATTTGCATTTGTCTTTTTTTTTTTTTTTCTTTAGAACCTTAGCCACATTTGGGCAGCTGTTCTTGGGCATACCTTTCATACCCACTGTTAATGCAGTCTTTCTGCCAAATTTCAAACCTTTGATACAAGGATGGGAGGCAAAGCTAGGGCTTTTCAATGAAGGAACAATTTTCACAGAGGAATTCAGGTATAGATACCGTTTCAAAGACATGTATTATGAGCAACCTTCAGTGTTTTTCAAATCTTTGTTGTTGGATTCAACCACAACATTTTATTATCCTCTCAGTGCTTAATTGTATACATCTGCGTCTGAAAACACATAGTTATGTCGGTTCCAATGGTTTTTTTTCAGTTGTGGAGGAAACTTAACTTGATTACAAGTGTTTTATTCTGTTCCCTGTACATTTTAAAAGGCAGTGAATGCAGTTTTGCCTGTAGTGAGATGACAGATATATATCACTACAGACCTAAGGCATCTTCAAATGAGTATGAAGGAAATAATTTTCACTGTCAATATAGTGCTGAGATTGATTGTATTTTAATTTGATGTTTGCTACATGCATGCTTCATAAAAAGCACTAAATAACAAACCAGGAGAGAAAGAAAAACAAATCCCTGACTTCTTGCCTTGCCATAATAGAGCTGGAGTTATTTCAGGAACAAGCTGGATTGGTTTTCCCTGGGACTTAAAAATATACAAGAGACCGTGGTTTCCAGAAAAGAATCAAATGGAATGAAATGCCAGCACTGGAAAAGAGATCCTGCCCAGATGCTGGGTTGTTTTTTACGGGGCTGCGCTGATCCTGACCTTGGGAACATGGCGTTCCACTGACTGGGATAGCTTCTCCTGTGGCTACTCAGAAATCCACACCTCCTAGGGAGAGGGAAGCCACAGGAGGCTGAGGAAAATTAATTTCCAAGAGAAGTGCGTTCGTTAGGGAAGCACAATATAGTAAAGCAGAACATTCACAACATCAGCTGTTGCTAACAGTGTTTTCCTCTGGGAAGAGCTGATAACCACGTATCAGCAGCACCAGGTCCAAAGCACTGTCTTTTACCTCCAGTGAGTGTGAAGGACAAACTTGGAATGACTAAAAGTAGCATAGGGTAGGCTTTCCAACTCATAATAGGGTTTCTGATAAGCTCTTTACTGTAAACAAAAGTCATAGAAGCTCATCCCTCGAGCTTCATTAGCATTGCTTGAGTGCTAAATATTTTGCTTCAGTGAGTTCTCAATTTTTGCTAATTGTATGGGCAAAACCTGGGCTCAGGCTCTCCTTCCCTCTCCCAGTGTGGGTAAAATGCTGCTGAGAGGGAAAATGGTGGTGCTGTATCTGGAGGTTTTGGGAGCCACTTGTGTTGCAGACCTGAGAATGTAGGTCTTGTTCCACTGTGTCTGCCATTATCTTGTCCCAGCTGACAGCCACCTGTGGTGTGCTGACTGTCTCCAGTCATCATGGGTGTGGTGGTATTAGCAAAGGGGGGGGAACACAGACAGCCACAATATGGGTGATGACATTGCATTTCACATTTGACATAATGCATTTGTTTGCTGAATGCATCAAAACAAGTACAGTAGATCCTGCGTTCTTGTTCCACAAGGAGGTAAACCCACTCATTTTATAAGATCATTTATCTTACCTCTCAAGATAAACTTAAAAGATGCGTTTGGATTATCAGCCTTTTGAATCTGGGAAGCCTGATGCTGACTTGCCTTCATCTTCTTGTGATGCTCCTGACAGCCAGTCCTAGGTCTGGATCCCATTTTAATAGGCACTTTACAAATATAGAATAAAGAGCTTCTAAGCTCTGATGGATGCAGGGTGAGCAGGAATGAGAAGGTATGGCTTAGCTTTGTAAGCAATCATAATAGCCTTGCCACTTTTTTCTTTTTTTTTCTTTTTCCTTTTTTTAAATTTTTTTTTTTTTTTATTTTTTCTTGGCGAAAGACTGCTTAAGGAAGGATTTGAAGGATGATAATGAAGTAACTATCAATCTGCTCTCTAATTACAAGCATGCTACATGAAACCACAGTACTGCCACAGTACTCTAGTGGTTTGGGTTGTCCAGTTTCTGGAAGAGAAATGACTTTGTTTTGACCAGAGCTTTCCTAAAATCAGAGACTGTCCTCCAGACATCGTGGTTAGCAATTGGTGTTTCAACAGAGGGATCACTGATGTGAGAGGGCTGGTTTGTGCTACGAACTGGTCCATCTTTTGCTTATGCAGTGGTTGATGACTGATTCTGCAGTAATCCTGGGTTTCAGCCTGGCTCAAAGCCCACTGGCTGCAATGGATTGGGGTTAGATCCTGAGCTCTGCTCTGCTTCCCAAGTCACTGGGGTCTGTTCTCAGGAATCGCATGTTGTGAAAAGTGTGAAAGGTAAGAGGGAAGATAAGGCAGGATCGTTTTCCAATGAATAAACACTGAGTTCTTATGAATTCAAAGAAAAAAAAAATGTCTTTTTTTCATGGGGAAGACAAAAGTCTTGGGGAAGTAAAAGGGTTTGCATGGGACAGACAGGACCAAAAAGCAGGAAAATTGTCAGCATTTTTTTCCCTTAGGTGTGGTTCATTATTTTTGTTAGAAACTTTTTTCTTAAAAAAAAAAAAATCAGGTGGAGGGCACGTGGGTTGGTTTCACAGGAAATAAAATTCCAGAAAACAATTAAATTATTTAGACTTCACTGGTTTACAGAAGGCAGTAAAAAGAATCTAAGCTCTAAATATGCCAATAATAGTGCAACATGAAATGTCCAGCAGAAAACTCCAAATCCTGCTTAAATATCCCACATCACCAAGCTGACTAAGCTGTCACAAAAAAAAAGGTGCCTTGGTAGTTTAGTGGAAGCAAAGCCTTGTTCTAGGCTGCCATATGTTTTAAAATAGGATACAAGAAATAGTTATTTTTATTTGCAAATCTTTTGAGTTTCAAAGTTTTTGGTTTGCATCTTCATCAAACAGAAAACTCTTTTTCTTTCAATGCATTGACAGCTTATTGATATTACTTTGTAGAACTGAATGACTGCCCTGGCTATTCCTATTTTACCAAATCAATTCTGTGGGAAACGGTACATCAGGAAATAATCATTTGCAAAACTGAAGACATAAACTTGGCCTTCTGTTCTTCCTTTTATCTGATGTGTTGGATTTTGTTTTGTTATTCTCTTCAGTCTCGTTTATGTAATTTTCCTTTTCCCTTTCCATCCTTTTCAAATTTTGTTTTCTTGTTCTTTAAAGTGTGTAAACAGAGATGGAAGGTCTGGGTTCCAGCTGCTAGTTTCATTTATCAAAATGTGCAATGATAGCTGAGAATCCCAAAGGATATAATTGAAATCAATCCTCTGAGATGATTATAAGTCTTTTCTAGCTAACTGCTTGAAATTTGTGTGTGTATGTTGATAGATGCATATTTTGTGGTGCCAAGTCATTGATATGGTGCCTGGAAGAAAATCAGATCAATTAATAAATTGATTTCCATGAAAAAAAATAATGAAAGATTAAAGAAAACCCCAAGATCTAATAAAAGGTTTAGAGATCTTTATACAAATGAAATAATAT
The DNA here is from genome assembly GCA_035047845.1 of Dendrocincla fuliginosa. Classification (NCBI taxonomy): domain Eukaryota; kingdom Metazoa; phylum Chordata; class Aves; order Passeriformes; family Dendrocolaptidae; genus Dendrocincla; species Dendrocincla fuliginosa. Next base: position 82,139,560 of record JAWWMO010000121.1, on the reverse strand, counting down.
TCTAATGCATGAGAGTTTCCTGCTTCCTCCCAAACCTGGAATATATGTGCCTTGGTCATGGAACTTTTCTGTCTTACAAATCTAGAATGTGATGATATAGCAATTCCTACAAAGATACAAGACAAGTGCAAATAAATTGAAATTATTTCTGTATGAGTATTTCCTGTTTCCACAAAACCCTGAGTTTAGAGACACATAAAATAAGAAAAAATATATCCCTTTCACTCTCTTAGTTCAAAGCAGATCTTGTGTGTGAAATTCAGACCAAATACAGAAGCTCTCCAGTTTCATCAGAAGAATTAGACATATTGTTAGGAATCTTCTATGTTTGGAAGAAAAATGATTACCTTTCATTTTCAGCAAAATGTTTATATCTAGTATTCCTAATGCATCTAGGAAGTAGCCTCCTTCAGCATTTCTTCCTTTAGTTTAATTTTGCAGAATATGTAAGCACATTCACTGCCTCTTCTTCCTGACTGATGCTGCAAGACCTGAATATTCTCCAGTCTAAGTAGGATTTGTGCTACTGTAAATGTAGTAACATGAAAATTGCTGTCAATAGAAATGATGAATAACCATCCCTCTGTGCTATACATGTCTTTAACTCCAATAGGAAATGAAGTTATAGATGTTACTGTATACACTAAGGAAATTTTTTACATCACGTTACATTTCTTTACCATTTTTTTTCCTGGCTTAATTTGTTCAGTTTTCTGTGCACATCAGGCCAGCTTCATCCTCTGGTGCAATTTCATAAAAACTTGAGCTTCCAGAAGGGTTGAAGTTGGATGGTGATCAGTCAGGGTGTGTGTGATTAATATGCTGCTCAAAGGCTGGGAGAGAGGGAAGACTAGGAGAGAGCCAGAAGTACAACCCAGAAGTTTATTTCATGCTATTGACAGGTAAGTCAGACTGCCTCATCTCAGGTTCTTCATCCATTTGAAGTATTCAAAATTCATTTTAAATGCAACAAAGGCATATAACAACACTTAATGGGCCTAGAGGAACAAAGCCTGTTAAATGAGAACACAACCAAATGGTTGGAGTACTGCAGAAGTGGTGAAAAGCACAGAAAGACTGCTGTGGATTTTTGGTCCAAAACACACTGTTCTCTCCAGAGCGAAGTGACCAAGTTGAACCATCATTGGAAATAGTAGGAGAAATGTTCTGGGATATAATGAGAAACAGTTCTTCCAAATGAACCATGTCATCATCCATTTTTCATGCATTCTGAGAAGGTCGGTTTTATGTGAAGGACTAGGGTTTTTCTCTCTCCCTCTTTCTCACTTTGTCTCTTTCTCTCTTCCTCTTTCTTCCTCTTCCCTCTCCCCTCCACTTCCCTTCCCTTTTTGGCAGACCAGAAAGTTTGCTGAAAGTTCAGAATAATCTGTGTCTCTTATACATTAAAGTGAGTGTGTGTAAGTGTGCGTGTATACATGTGTGCAGAAATAAATGCAGACATTTTATTAAGTTTGCTTAATTCATGGGAAGCTTATTCGTGGAGTCAAATCAGGGCTGTCGGTGAGGAATCCACACTCACAGTAAAATTATGCACTCTGCATTAGGGTACTACGTGTCTGATTTTCATAGCTGAATACTTTTTTCCCACTTTGTAGTTTTATCTAAGTAAATTTTGGACATAATTTACTCTTTCCTGTGATCCTCTTAATGTTTGCTAACTTCTAGCAGGTTGGATGCTACTGTGCTGGTAAAGCAGCTCCAGTCTGGCTGCTGTACATGTGGAAACCATAGTTAAATTCATAATGCATGCATGGATCAGCATGGATTGGTAAATCCAGTTCTGGTGGGATATGCCAGGCTGTGCATAGTTGTTACACAAACACACCACTTGGTGATATAACAGAAACCTTGTAAAGTGGTATGATGTTTACTGTAATCCTGAGAAACACAGAACAGAAGGTTGTGAAACTCTTCACTTTATTTTTTAGAGGCCATGTGTGCAAAACATGGTCTGAGATTTGTCAATCACAGTGGATAATTTTTGAAGCACTGCTCAGTTACAGTAGCTAATGCAACCCTTCTAAATATGTGACTACAGCATAGCAACAAGGTCCTGATTCAAGAAGGAAAAACACTACTGAAGAGCAGGCCACCCTTCTATTTCTGTTCAGAAATGTTGCTCATTATGAAATGTCATCTTGGTTATGAAACACTGGAATGATGGAAGAAAAAAGCTGAGGTTTTTGATGAATGAATAATGTTAGAAACCTAGTGCCTGTGGAAGGGCCAGTTGAACTTCAGATTTTGTTGCTGTTTGGTGCCCAGATAGGATCACCTGTATTTTGTATCTTCACAGAACTTTACATGGAGAAGAAACAAACACGACAGTCAAAGCAGCTCTTTCACATCATATAACCTAAGACCCTGCCTATCACTCTCTTTGATGGGTAAAGCTCTGAATTGTGTCATTCTTCCTACACATATCATATTTGCCTTGGGTAAAGAGTGCTTTAGTCAAAACTGATTGAACTGTTGTGTGCTCAAGTTGCTTGTCAATTTGCAGAGAGCAATATTATAAATTTAAACAGTAGCTGTATTTTTCTGTTTTGTTTCAGTTCATGTTTAAAAATATTGAAAATAATGATGCTGAGACTAGATCAAATTCTTGCTTATTACATGAAGTAAATTTTTGTGATCTCTGAGAAGTTATTTTTTTTAATGAGAAAACTGTACTTTTTAACATTGCGCATTCAGATACTAAGGTGATGACTGATGTAACAGGTATGAATAGAATAGTATTATGAAATATGCCATGTGGACTATGTTTTTTATAGTCTTAAACTTTGGAAGTTAAAGACACATGGGGTTTATGTAGAAATCATTTCCAGATATTGAAGAAAAGTGTTAGTTTTCTCAGAAATGTTCAAGTAAAGTTGACTTTTATATAACTGTGAAAAAATGTGCTGCTATGTGCAGAAATCTTTAAGAAAAGTGCCAATTTATATGGCTTTTCCCCTAATATTCCCAAAATGGTATTTGTTTTCTTAAAGAAGTGAGCCAATATGTCTGCCTTGCCCAGAAATATTTATTTGAAAGCATGTTTTGAAAAGTAAATATGTTGATTGAATCAATACACTGAATTAATTGAAGAAATAACAAGTTCAAAGGCTAATAATAATAATATTGATGATGATAACAAGAAAAGTCCAAACAATGTAGCTGGCATTAAAATTTAGACCCTATGGAAAAATTGGAGCTTGTCAAATGAGAAAAGACCGATCTGTACAAACTGTGAGAAAAAGCCATGCCCTAGGATAAATATAAGTATTATGCAATTCATAATTATTTAGATGTCCATGTGGAATGGGTGAAAATGTTCACAATTCATGAAAAAAGAAAGATTTTTAGGACATAAATCTTTTCATTTGAAGATTCATAATGGAAATCAACTTTTGTTTTCATGACTATCCAGATCTAAGCATTTGTCACTGATTGAGGGACTAGAAACAATGCCATATGGTTCAAGTTGCTAATCACACAGCACAAATAACAACAAAAAATGGTCAGAGAGAACATCTGGTGAACATTCTGAATCTGAAGATTATCCTGATTATTCTGTGAATATTCATGAGAAAAAATATTAATAATAAACTGGTCCATTAGTCCCTAAGCTGTTCACAGTGAAAAGAAATAATTACTTATGCTATCAATATTATTTCAAGTGAATAATTGAATCCATTCAAATTTAGCATACTTCTGATTATAACAGGTCTTTTGCTCTACTGGAATCTCCATCTCTCTGAATCTGGAATCTGATGGCAGCTTCTACCAAGAGATTTTGAACTTTGTTTTATGTTTTATTCACAAACAGTACATCACTAAAAAAGAATTGGAAAATATATGTTAATGTGTTTAGAATATACCTCACAGACTTCAGAACAAAACAAGCAGTTTAGGATAGTGTAATATATTTGTACATATGTTAACCCGTGGCATAAATGAAGAAGTTGTATTCACAGGAACTCAATATTTAGGATAGCCTGACAAGAAGATTCTCTTCTGTGTATTGAAATCTTTCCGTAACTCCAAATACAGAAAACTTGAGAAACTAGAGAGGCTCACTGAGCATTGATAGAAGTTCTTCAGTAACTGGAGAAGGAAACTGCAGAAATAGTTCCTAAACAAGTTCTGGCAGCAAGCACATGCTGCATAGAGTTGGAATACAAGACCTTGGTCACTCAGTCAGCAGGAACTTTGCTGATAACTTTGGTAGATCAAGTGTCATAGCCTTCAAATTCTGTTTAGAATCACAGAATGGTTTGTCTTGGAAAGGACCTTGAAGACAACCTAGTTCCAAAACCCCTGCCATTGGCAGGGACACCTTCCACTAGACCAGATTGCTCCACCTGCCATCCAACCTGTTCTTGAACACTCCCAGGGATGGGGCATCCATAACTCCTCTGGGCAGCCTGTTCCAGTGTCTCACTACCCTCACAGTAAGAAATTTGTTCCTAATATCTAATCTAAACTGACCCTCTTTCAAGATGTTACCCCTTCTCCTATGACTACACTCCCTGATTAAGAGTCCCTTCCCATCTTTCCTGCAAGGCTCCCTCTAAGTACTGGAAGGTACCATAAGGCCTTCCCAGAGCCTTCTCTTCTCCACACTGAATTAACCCCAGCTCTCCCAGCCTGCCCTCATAGAAGAGGTGCTCCAGCTCCCTTATTTTCACATCCCTCCTTGGGACCCCCACAAGCAGGTCCGTGTCCGTTATGCAGGGAGGACCCCAAAGCTGAATGCTTTACTCCAGTTTGGTTCGTACAATAGATTTTAATTCTTTGTCTGAAACTGTTGAGAGATTCTGCCACTGATTTTGCTGGGCTAGGATTTCAATCTGTTACTGTGCCAACATCATACTGACAATTCATCTGCTCAAGCAAGGCAGTGCAGTGAGGGTTAAGATTTTAATTTCGTCTTGTTGCATTTGCATGTCTTGTGTAGGTCGTTCCTTGCTCTGTGTCTTTTGTTTTTCTCATTGCCTACCCTTTGTGCTGCTTGTTCATCTTTAACAGGAATGCTTTGAAGCAGTGTCTGTCTCTTTTGCACATTACTTAACAACTCTGAGGCTTGAAAATCACTGAAGTATTTAAATGCTATCACTGTATGAATAATAATAATTAGAATTCTATTCTTTGAAAAAATCCAAGCTGGCTTGCTGCATAGATTCATCAAATTCTTTACAGGAAAAAGGCATATATTTTTAAAGGATGTTCAATTTTTAGCACTGCCTTCAACTGATATTACAAGTCTATGCAAAAATGTATGTATTTTGAATTTCTAAAAGAAAAAAGTTTGTTTTCTTTAAAAATAATGAGTTTATACTAGTTATTTTTGGTGGTGTTTCAGACTGAAATAACATTATAACTAGCTGCAGAAAGTCTTGTGGCTCACACCACAGCAATTTTTAAATCTTATGAAGTCAATGTTGTAGCTTTCACTTACAAAAATAGATGGAAATAAAGAGCTTCTTCAATTTTTTCTCATGCCAGATTAGGGATGTGACGAGCTTTGTAGTTTCTGCAGTCAAACACCTCTTTTGTTAGTAGAATAATGTTAAAATTTATTGAAACCACATTTTTCTTCAAAAAGGTGCTCTTATTTTATTCTGTCCACAGTGTGTTAAGCAGAGACAGCAGGTCCATTTGAAAATTATATATTTTGAAAAGTTAATTGATGGGGAATACTTCAGTAATTAATTAATGTTCTATAAATGTAATGATGTTATTACATTCCCAAATGGCAAAATATTTGAGAAATAAGATATTTCTGATGGCAGCATTTCCAAAACAGTCACTGGCTCTGACTTTATTCCATACCTGTTATCATTCTGGAAAAAAATAAGAGTTCATGTGGTCAAGGAGCCATTGAAGTAAAAATACTTTTCCAAGCCGGTGACAACAACTCTACTCTTGTCTTTTGTTTAGACTTCTTTAAAAATCAAGATTTTAATAAAAAAAATCTGCTCCAAGGAAACGGGATAGTATGTTTCCTAGCTTAGAAGTGCTCGGTTTTCTGCCCCTTTGTGCTGCACACTAAGTCTCGGGAAAGAGCAGTGTGGTCTCACCGTTCATACTTGATTTTTCCTTCTCACTACTCTATTCTTACGATTCTATTGTCATCCGCATCACAGCATCGCACTTCCAAACTGCTTCAGACAGTAATCTGGCTTTCCTTATCCATATTTTAAAACACTTTGCTCCTTCTTGGACACTGTCAAATAAGCAATAAAGAGCTACAATCATTTTGGTGAATCATTTTGGTGGGGAAGAGAACCTGCTAGAGGAGCACAGTGGTGAAGTTGTTTCTTTGCTTTAAGGACCATTCAGACAAGGTGTTTCT